>QYAO01000014.1:0-657207 GCA_003988895.1 Hyphodiscus sp. D1413
CCCTAACCCTAACCCTAACCCTAACCCTAACCCTAACCCTAACCCTAACCCTAACCCTAACCCTAACCCTAACCCTAACCCTAACCCTAACCCTTCCCGATCGATTTCGTATAATGAGGTTATAAAGTACTCATTCTCCTCTTATCTTAGGTTTAGGTAAAAAGCATTTACTGATATCTCATAGATATCGATCATAGAGGAGTTTATTCTAGGGATAGTATATAGTTTATCTCATCTAATGAGGTAAATATCCTTGGCTCTTGATTTACTTAGTAAGAGTTCTTTATCTATAGTATAGTATTCCCGCCTCTATTAGTCTTTAAAAGTATATCATAGAATCTCTTAGGATTACTATATATCTTAGGCCATTACTATCTTCTTATCTCATTAATCAGTATCTTACTAATGCTTTTCCTCTATAAGGAGAAATAGGCTCTTCTAGTATATGCTTATAACCTTACTCTAGCTCGAGTTTTCTATATAGTTATCTAGTCAGAGTAATTGATGATTCTAGTAGTCGATTAAGATATTATACTTTATAGCCTAAGTTTATCTAAGAATGATATTATAGCCTCTGAATAGTATGATTAGCATTAGGAGTTTTCTTAGCTTCTATCTAGAAATATATAGATATAGTTCTAGGTAATAGATAATCAGGCTTCTTAATCTATTATCATAGCCTTTTATCTTATATAATATTCCTAAGGTATAATTTGAGATACTAAAGAATTCGTTTGCTTAAGCCATAAGTTATATATCTATAAAGATAAAACCACCTACTCTAGTATCAAGAAGTATATTGATTTTGATACTAAGTCTATTCTAGCTAATAGTATAAGGTAGAGTAAGAGGGTCTCTTCCTATGAGTTTACTTAAATCTAGTATATATAAATCTATACTCATTTAACCTAGAAAGGAGTCTTCTTCTAGGTGCTCTCATTTCTTAGCTCTATTATAGGACTATTCTCAATCATCTTGACTTCTATATAAACCTTCTTCTTGAGATATTCATATATATAGTATCTAGCTTCCTTATAATAGAAGCACTTGCCCTCTTACTATAGCTTTTGTCGGTCGACCGGAGTTATATTCATATTAGTTATTATAGACAAGGAATTTGCGGATTATATCGCAGGTAATATAGCTATATACTTGGATATCTTCTTAGCTAGGCGCTTTATATAATTCTATCATTTATCAATTCCCTTTAGGGTCTAGTTAGTAATAGAGTAGTATTCAGTAAACTACTTAAGGTTATAAGTCAGGTCACGGGACTTATCAACTACTTATCGCTAGAGGTCAAATATAAGCTTATAATTGAGTTTATACTTGAGTTCTATAGGAGGGATCTGGGCCTCATTAGCTAGATATGTGAAATTAGAGTAAAAGACATAGAATGTTTCTATCTTCTTTATATAGAGCTTATAGAAGTCCTCCTTAGTAGCGAATACTCGATTAGGGTCTTTATAGATGTCCTTAAGGTACTAGTATAGGTCTACTAGGCTCTTATATGGGTCTATAGAGTCTATTCGGAGTCATGGGGCGATATAGCTGGCTGCTTCTCTACTAGTTTGTCTAATCACATAGGTTCTCTAGATTTTATCTATAGGATAATGGTTAGCATTGACTATGAGCTTTCCCTTAATTCATTGGATCTAGTCCTCAAACCGGGGTTCCTTACTATCTGTGAGTACTAGTAGGTCTAGGAGTTTTATAGACTTGCTGGGTTATATGGCCTCTGGGTTCTAGATTCCTCTTAATTAGTTGATTGCATTCTGGATTACTATATCATAGAGGTTAGCATTCTCTATCTCCTTGATCTCGAGTAGGTTCTCGAGTTCTGGGACTCTCTCCTTGAGTCTCTCCTTCTCTATAATCGCTTGAAGGATATGGTCAAATAGGTTTCTAGGTCTGGCCTTTATCTCCTGCTCAAAGTATGCGAAGTCGAAGTCCTATTCGAGTTCCGGCTATAGGGAGTATCGGCTCTATGGGGGTTGCTATTGCTATGTTACAGGATCAGCAGTCTCTTGTTCTTTATATAGTCTTACTATAGTAGTGGTCGCTAGTAGGCTATACTATTGCTGGTAGTCTCCTAAGTATTCTGGTATTCTAATATATAAGGTTATTAACCAAGTACAAAATGAATCAACGTTGCTGGCGATGATTCCGGATCAGTAGATATTACTAGCAAATACTGGGTTAGTAGGCATTGCTAGCGCTATACTGGGTTGAGTAGACATTACTAGCGAATACTCATAGATATATTTTAATTCCCTCTTAAGAATGAAGTATGAGTTGAGTTTAGAATTATATCACAAAGCCAAGTTCTGATCTACTGGATAGGTGAACTGGTTTAATTAAGACTATTCTAAACTAAGGAGAAAAGAAGAAGGAAAAAAGGAAAGGAAGTCCCTTTGCTCGTTTATATATTCCCATCCAGTGGATTGAGAAGCTGGTATGATAGAATCGTAACAATATATAAAGAATCTTAATACCTACTATTGAATGCTTTTACTCAGTAAAAGCGTTTGCGTATATAGGCCGCTCTCTAACCACTATTACTACTAAGCCTCTACCAAAAAACGCTTTTACTTAGTAAAAGCAATGAGAATACTATTAGGGTCATCATCCTCTTATAAAACCCATGGGCCAGGATACTGTTCTTCTATTGCCTTTATAAAATCAATATAGATAGGTAAGAGTCGATCGACATAATATTTCCGTATTATATAGTTGCCTTTGACCTTGACTTCGATATTATGAGGCTTGCTGACGTCTCATTCTTTAAGGCGATTATCATATTCCTCCTTGGTTTTGGTCATAGGATGACGACGAGGCTTTTGAGGGTAGGGAGGGTACTCTTTATGATCCTCTTCATCATTATAGAACTCAAGCTTTGATTTCCCCTACTATGAGATTGCGCCTGTGATATAGAACTTGCTCCCTTTATATGGCTGCCTCTCTTTAACATTTACTACATTATATCACGTGCCTTTTTCCCTTAATATATCTCTAATAGCTTGTGAGCTAGGATCGATATATACTTCGTCCATAAAGACCCTGAAGGCCCAGAAATCGTCGATGCTTTTATTACTATGCTGCTAGCCATATACCTTGTACTCCTCATAGTTCTTTATTGATATAACCTTCTTAATAAAGGCATACTTATATCTCCGACCTCCCTTAGTATGCTCCCTTAGCTTGTGCTATAATTGGCGCTTCTGAATAGGCAAATTAAACTACTCAATCATAACTTCATAAGGCTGTTTCCGAAAAGGGTTTTGGTCTAGATTGACAAGCATCTTATATATCGACTTTGAGATCTTTGACGGCCTTCTAAGCTTCTTTGATATGCCTTGTATACGCCTAACTGTCATAGAGCCAAAATCCTCTCTCTGTTTCTTTCATCTACCGCCTATAATATGGTCGATTTTGACCTTCCGGCAGATAGCTCTCATCGACTTTGAGGCCCCATTCTTATCGAGTTCGCGGTAGAAATCACGTCTTTTTGGTGTCGGCCAGCAGCCTATATCTATAGGCTCCGGAGAGGGCGTAATATAAAGATTCTGACGTGTCGAAGGTGCTATATTAATATGTAGTAGATAGATCTTCTATTGTTTTGATCAAAACTGATTTTAGGGATTTGCTGACTAATTAGGGTGGTGCATGAATTCTGACAACCACTGGTGGTACTACTACTACTGCTTAGTCATCTACCCCTGAGAATGCTTTTACTCAGTAAAAGCGTTTGTATGTATGGGCTGCTCTCTGATCACTGCTACTACCAAGCCCCTACTAAAAAAACGCTTTTACTCAGTAAAAGCAATGGGAAAACTGTTAGGGTCGGTTAGAATGTATATCTTTTGATAGTAAGGCCTTAGGCCTGGCTGTTATTTGAGATAGGGATGCTATAGTAATACTGTTTTGATTTTCAAAGGCGGGAGTTTAGTAAAGAGTAGCATTTTTGTAGAGGGAGTGAAATTGAAATTGTCAGGAGATACAGTGTGGTCTTATTATAATTATGCTCGTTCCATGCGGAGTGATTTTTAAGGGGCTGATGTTGGGAAGAGTAGCGCCTAACTCAGCGGACATCGGCCACACCCTGCGATCAGAATACGACGTTAATAAGCTACCGGATCATGCGGAGAACCCTGGGAAGATTATGGAATACTCCCCTCTGCTGAGGATGTCGGCGTTGCTCACTCGTCTCTGGGTGTGCTTAGGGCTCAGCACACGCGTTGAATCACAAGGTGAAGCAAAGAAATTTGGAGGAGCGAAACATTCATGCTGGTCATTCAAGCTACCTGTATCCATTCTTCCCCAACACTGTCCTAGCCCCTTTTCAATAGAGTGCGCATCTATATCTTATTCGGCGTCACGGCAGTACTGAGCTGCTTGTAGAATACCTCTCCAGCAGGAATAGCCTTGTCATACGCCCAATTAAGATGAGTAATGACGCCTTGGTCGTCACTTTCGAAAGAGACCTTGTGATAGCCTGGTGCCCAGTTTGGATACATGGCCATCTTTGTCTCGTCATCGCGGTCGCAGGCCCAAGCAAAGACATCGTAGTGGTAGTGTTTCAGGTTATGATAAGTCTTGGGAAGACCTTGGACCCTCAGACGCAAGCCGTCCCCATTGACAGTGACGTCCAGGTAAAAGTTCCCAATCTTGTTGCGATATCTTCCGACATAGGCCTCAAGAGGTTTCATTGGTGTCCCCGGAGTTCTCTCATCCTCGAGTAATTTCTTGGTGGCAGGGTGGTGAGTCAAGGAGTTTGCTGAAGTCTTCTTTGCAAGAACCACATAGTCGTTTGGCTCTGGGCTGTTGATGACCGTCTCGACCAGGAGCTGGGCAATCCAGTCCGGGGTGTCGCATAAGTCGAATGAGTTGCTCAACGTTACTACGGCACTTTGCAATTCCGGGAGGAGGTATACTGCACTCATTGCTCCATTCATCGCACCGTTGTGGTATATCATCTTCGTCGGGGACGTGCCTTTGCACAGGATTGGGAGCTCATCTGCCTCGTAGGCATTCACTCCTGTCAAGCCTCCTTTTCCTGGCAGATCTGTCAGGACCCAACCCATTCCGTACGTTGAACCCTCGGTGATAGGAATGTAGGATTTCCATAGCTCTGCGATTCGTCGGAATGGCGAACCCTCCGTCCGGGACTTTCCTGTCTTGAGCTGATCTGCATACGCCTGGAGGAGTGATTTGTACAAGACCAAAAGGTCGTTCATTGTACTTTTTCCCGCTCCAGCTGCTGCAAGCACCTTCCCATCTGTGAGCGGCGGGGGAGGTACTTTGAACGGGGTTCCATTTGACAATGCCATGTAAGATGAAACATGGTTTTCGGATAGCGGCTCGGCCATATTTGTGTTCACAAGTCCTAGGGGAGAGAAAAGATGCGTGGTGGTAAAGTCGTCGAGGCTCTGCCCAGAAAGTCTCTCCAAGATCACCCCAGCAAGTGCGTAACCCCAATTGCAGTATGCCATGTTGGATCGAAAACCAGTAACTGGCTGGAGTAATCCCACAATGTTTGCAGTTTCCTTGGCATCCGACGTAAGTTCTTGCTCCTTTTGAAGCCAGTAGCCATTGCGTGCGGTAACGCCCAATCGATGATTGAGTAGGTCGATAATGTTTGCCTGAGATTTGAGCTCAGTGAGGTGGATGTTCTCATTGTCCTGATGAAACTCGGGGACCAGTTTGTGGAGAGGAGTATCCCAAGCAACCTTGCCCTCGTCCACGAGAATGGCAAATGATGCCGCCACTAAGGCTTTCGTCATGGAGCCGATATGGTAAATGGTGTCGTTGTCTGCAGGGGTTTTGGATTCGACATCACGATATCCGAAGCTTGCCTCATGGATGATCGACCCCTTATACAGCACTCCGATCGTCGTGCCAGCATTGCCGGTCACTGAGCAGATCTCTGAGATGATGCTATGCACGCTCTTCAAACGAGCTACAATCTCTTCCGTCTCCTGAGACCTAACATTCACTGTTAGCAAGTGTTTTGGGAGAAAGCCAGGCGAGCTTACATGGTGGTCTTTGGGGGTGAAAATCTGAAAACTTTTGTTTTCAAGAAGGAATAAACGATGAGAAGACAAGTGAAGCGTTTTGGGCTGAGTATCGAGAATATAGCGATTGAAATAACGGGGAAACGGCCCTTACACACTCTGGTTCTCCCAGCCGTGTAGATCAGAAGCACCTAAGAACAGCAAGTTTAGACATCAATTGTCTAGGCCCCTATGTGAGTGCTGTCCCAGAATTATCCGACGATGGCGGGAATACTGAGCCATGGACTTACACATTGAATCACCTTTGCTCAGTAAAAGCGGCGATACAGCAGATGCACAGCTCGGGTGTGTCACGCGTGTGTGACTGCTCGTGTAACCATGGCTGCTTATTGTTTTCGGGCGCTGCTCCCACAAAGCTAATGGTCCGGCAGCAAGCTACTCAGCCGCTACCCGGAAGCTTTATATGTTGCTAGAAACACGCGTCTTACGTCCAGTCTACGTGTAAACGTCCTTGATCTCGCATTGGCCATTCCTCGGGGCTTTGCAAATGAGCTTCAGCCGCCACAACTGGTCGAATAGGCAAGAGGATCCTCGATCATCTTGACAGCACGTTTGACACACTTGAAGATTTTTATAAATCTTTCCCAGTGTTCGAAGAGTTCGTAGACTTGTGGCCGGAGTCAGCGCGGCTCCAAGTGGCCCTTCGAGAGCTATATGACGATTACGGCCAGTTCAGCATTCTTACAATCAAGTATATGCGGAAGACACCATGGTGTAAGCCCGTCTGACTGAAAAGGGTTGTAGTGTCTGTTATAATGCTGACGATACTTCATAGTGCATACTATAAGTAGCGTATTTTCTTCCAAGGCACCACGAAAGCTTCGGAAAGTTCAAGAGAACTTTCAGAAGCACAAGGAGCTTCCTGACACTTGCTACGTTGGCTGCCCACCAGGAGAAGAAGCGGCTCCGGAAGTCTTCCCATAGTGAAGTCCCGACCCCCAACACAATCAAACAGTGGCACAACAAATACTTCCTTGGAAGAGACAAAATATTGTCCGAATTACATGCACTACTTTCTAACCCTCAGCCTTCCACACCCTCAGAACCTATATCTTGCGTTTTGCATGGCATGGGAGGTGTTGGTAAAACACAAGTGGCCATCGAGTACGAACGGAAGTACAGAGACGACTACGAATTTCGTTTCTGGGTTGATGCAGAAAATTCGACGAAGCTCATCGAGTCCTTCAATCAGATTGCGTTGCAGGTTTTCGGTTCTTCTCCAGCCGCAACAGAAATCATAGAACGAGTGAGGAGTTGGCTCGAGCGGACTGGTACGTTCTCTTTCCAGATGAATGCTAGAAAGTTCCAGGCTAATCGGTTTGTAGCCAATAAATGGCTTCTCATCTTTGATAATGTCGAAAATTGGGAGAACATCGCTCTCTCGTGCCCAAGCATCTCACGGAAACAGTCAGCCATTATCGTCACGTCCCAGATTGAAGCGTTGCGGCATTGCACAACATACGATCTGCCCATTCAATCACTGGACGTCGAGTTTGCATCTCATCTTCTGCTGAAGTACTTGTATCCCACAACGGATAATATTTTGGAAGGAGAAATCGAGTCTGCAAATGAGATTGCGGAAATGTTTGGAGGTCTCCCGCTTGCCATGGCTCATATTAGTGGAGTCGCAAGCCAGTCGCAATGGTCATTTTCCGAGTTTCGTGAGAGAGCAAACGCCAGGTTTGTCCAGTACTGGTCAGGGAAGCCTACAACTGTCTATCAATATGAGAGACGTCTAGCAACTGTCTTTGATATTGCTCTTGACGAATTGCCAGAAGATGCGTTGAATCTCATTCGAATCATGGCATTTCTAAATCCCGATGCAATTCAAGAAAGCATGCTTGTCGATTTCAGTACTGAAGACCAAGCGGAGCGTTTTATCGTAGGCTCCAC
Source organism: Hyphodiscus sp. D1413 (assembly GCA_003988895.1). Classification (NCBI taxonomy): domain Eukaryota; kingdom Fungi; phylum Ascomycota; class Leotiomycetes; order Helotiales; family Hyphodiscaceae; genus Hyphodiscus; species Hyphodiscus sp. D1413. The sequence continues at coordinate 7,968 of QYAO01000014.1, forward strand.
AATAGAAGTAGAACCCGTGATATGTCTAGACGAGACTACGTATGCTACCTCCAAGACCTCTAAATGGATTGATTTGCTGATTTATAATGAAGCTTACCGGAAATGACAACTTGCCTCGTCAAGCGCTCACTGATACACCGCGAAAAGAGGGGGAAGGAGGTTCTATTGACAATCCAGACAATCCATAGGAGCTTACAGCATGGAATACATTTGAAGCTTGATCAAAAGGAAGGACTTAGGCAGAATATCTTTGAGCAAGCACTTGCTATTGTACGCCGAGCAACACCAAGAGCATCTCCGAAGCAGATATACAATCGAGAGAACTGGCCGTAGTTCGAGCTCACTGTACCTCACGTCTTACGGCTCTGTAACGCTTTCATCAACTCCTAACCTTCATTGACTGGTTCAGTAACATTTGCCGAGTTGCTCTATGATGCGGGATTCCGTTCATGGGAAGTTTGGAGTCCAATCACACGAGACGGTATCACTCTTCTGGGCACGGCAGAAAGGGTATTGAATACCCTCAAGTACGACGAGGAGGGTAAGCTCCGTGCGGACATTCAATCCATCATGGGTATGCTTGTCGACAATATTGGAGTCAGTAAGAGAGCTGAAGGAATTGAGCGGCGGCGGAAAGCCGTCGCCATTCGGAAGAGAATCAGAGATGAGCAAGCTATAAATGGACAAGTCAATACAATAAGCGATCTGCTGTACTATTTCGTATACAGATAGCTATCGATAGTAGAAGAACTACTAAAAGTTGGTCGCGAGAAAAAATGGCCGATTTTAGCAGTCGTATACAGGATCCTTAATTACGTAGTAATGTTGGAAGCATTCTACGGAACTCTCCTACGAGAAGGGACGTAGTCCTAGAAGAGGGGATTGGTTCCGTAGCCGAGACAGAGGGGGACCTATATATATATATCGTAGCACCCCTCCGTAGACTTATAGAGAAGAGACATCATACCAACCACCAAACCAGACCCAGAACTAAGTGCACTCAATCGAGTATACTCATCCTTGTGATCCCAACAAATAATATTATTATTTTTAAAATAACTAGAATTTAGATTGCTTAAGAATAATTATATAATATAAATAATATAGAAAACTAAGAACTTTTAATAGATTTAGAAATTGTGAGGCGCCTTCGGGATGCCAGCAGGAAGCTGTCTCCTATACTAGTGAGAAAGCAGGCTAATATTGGGCCGATGAGAAATACAAAGGGGGGCGCTGTCGCAATGCTAGGAGATCTTTATCGATTAGATTCTTAATTATTCGTAGGGTCTATTCTAACGGGTTGCTTCTATTCTCGTATCACACTATCATTCTTGTGCCTGATACATCATCATCATCATTATGATTATAATACAAAGTATTCACTATATCGCTGGTCATTGGATTAGTATAGTACCTTCTCAAGCAATCTTGAATATTCAGCTTCAAACAGAATGCATAAATATCCATCCCATTGAGGGATTGAGTCGTAAGGGAGGAAATCTGTACCCTAGTCCAAATCAGCCTAGTCCTAAATTCAGCCTCGAGACCACGTCAGGGCTAGCGCCATCTCTATATAGCAGACCCGGCTTCTGGAATGCCATAGACTTCACTTTCGACGATCCTTAAGATAGCTCATTTCCTCTGATAAGTCTATCAAACAGCCAAGTAAGACTAACATGCACATTCATAGAAGCTGCATTGTACAACTGGGTGGTGTGGACTACTGGGTACGAGATCGAGTTGAAGTGAGTAGTCTTGGCCTATTATACATCCATATTCCTTGGTTATATCAGCTTATTATCGATAGCATCGATTGGAAGTCTCTATGGGCACTATGGAGATCTTGCCAGCAGTGGCAGTCCATGTATCTGTGGAATCCATGACATTGGATTATTTGAAGAGAAAACTTCAAGACTTTGCTAACGTAGACGATGTTTTCACATCCACCTACTCGCTCCGGACTTGTTCTTGTCCAGAGTATGATGGGAACAAAAAAAAATACAAAGATCGAGCCAGAGGCTCAACAGTATCTTGAGAGTCTGTCAACAAGGTTTGTTTTTGAACCAAGTGCTGGTGTTCTTCCCTTGCCAGAAGGCCCTTACTTTGTCATCAATGACTGCATTTATCAAGCCTGGAGATTGTATGAAGACACATTAGAGTCATTTGTATCCGCGACAGTCCCTGCAGCTAACCCCGATGATGGGTAAGAGAACCAACAGTCAATTTAGAAAGTTCTTCCCTGACCTTTTAGATTTGGGAACCTATGTGCCGCAGCTTATGCAGGCCTTCATCCTCTCATTGCTGTCCCGTCTAGGTTAAGCTACACCACAACTCGGCAAAAACCATTGAATGGTTTGAGACTTTCTGTCAAAGATCTTTTCCACCTCAAGGGTATACAAACAACCATTGGAGGTAAGGCCTTTACCGAGTGTTATGGTCCCTAAGAACACACTTCGGCTTTTGTTCAACGATTGATAGATAATGACGCCGTCATCGTCGGAAAGACAAAAATGTCAGCCTTTGCTGGTTCCGAGGTTCCTCCAGAGAAATGTATTGACTATTTCCCACCTTGGAACCCACGAGCAGACGGTTACCAAGGTCCATCAGGGAGTTCTAGTGGCGCTGGAGCATCTGCTGCAGGTTATGATTGGCTCGACGGCTCGATAGCGACAGATAGTAAGTTGTTTTGTCGTCTTCTAGCATTCACTTACCTGTTTAGCTACTGGAAGTCTACGAATGCCAGCTTCTTCTTATGGACTTTGGGGCATACGTACAACCATCAACTCTGCATCTTTTGAGAGCATAGTTCCATGTGTCCAGTAAGCTCTCGTTGTATGTAATACTGCAATAATTGATTTTCTCTCGACAGGATCTGGGATACGATAGGAGTCCTTAGTCGTAATCCCAGAATTTTGTCCAGTGTCATGAATGCATCCTTTGGGTCAGGACAGAGACAGGGAAAGTTCAACGTCAGTCCAAAAGCAAGTTTGAAAAGCACTTGCTAAATATGACAGACTCCGACATCAATTTTGTACCCTACCGATTGGTTACCTCGACCTGACAAGACACAGCAACACATGATGGATCAATTTCTGGAGCTCCTGGAGAATTTCCTCGGCATTAAGCACACTAAGATCTCCCTTAGCGATTTATGGCAAACCCAACCACCACCGGAGGCTCAGGGCAAGTCTATCGAGGATTACCTTGTAATGGTACGATATTACCCAGACTTTTAGATCTTCACGAGTTTAACATGTCTAGTCATGGTATTATCCTATGTACTACGGCGCATATCACAGTATGGACCAGTTCAGGGCCGATTACCTTGAGAAATTCGGAAAAAATCCATACATCAGTCCAGCTCAGCGCGATCGATGGTAGGATTTTCATTCTCGATCGTGTATATTGCTTCAATATTTTCTAATATTACTTAGGACCAAAGGGCAGGAGATCACAGCTAAACAAAGAGAGCAGGCATCGCAAGAGCTGAAGGTATTCCGCCGTTGGATCGATGACAGTGTTTTCTTAGGGGGAGTGGGGGAGTCATCTGGAGTCATTATGCTTCTCCCCCTCGGTCGAGCTGGTCCGAACTATAGAGATACCCTACCTCAGCCTTCAGCCTCACCTCCGACTGTAGCAGACTTGACAGCCTATGACCCAGTTCTCTTTGCCTCAATGAATGGTTTCCCCCAAATCGTTGTTCCAAGTTCGTATTGATACTGGCCCATAACATAAGGCAATGGCTAACTCAAACAGTTGGGCAATCCCCATTTATCTCGCGAAATAGTGGCCAAAAGTGTTATGTGCCAATAGTAGGATCTCTCGTTGGCTCTCCCGGTAAGCTTGTACGTCATTTCGAGAAACTTATTACTAACGCGGGCAGGAACGGATCTCCAGCTTATTGAAATTGCTTCAAAGGCGATGGAGCAAGCTCGTTGGCCCGTGAATGTTCTCACAGGCCCCCTCACATTTCCCATAGGCAAGAATGAGCGCAACGCAGCTTCTAGTGGTCTTCAGTTGGAACATAATAGCTCTCAGCGAACACACATATGGGAAGAATTCTCTTATTCTAACGCCTCCCCAGTCTTTATCAAGGATAGACCATAGCTAGCGAGGTCTTTTCGGTAACAGAGCCTTTGAGAATATCAGAAGAGGTATGGCAGCGATGACTTGTATCTTACCAGCTTGCTTTCCACACAAGCTGCACAAATTGTACTGGGACTTTATCTACAAATTTGTCTGTGGTCCGGGAATGCAGTGCGCTCACATGAGAGAAAAGGTCTTTATACTGGGTTCGTAGACTTGGTCTGGGATCATCCCAAGAAGGTGGGATCGCGCTGCAAAGTAACGCTGTGGCCGCAGCGAAGGCCACATCATGTACTATAGCGGTATAAGCGATACAGCTCCTCTATAGATACCCCCGATTTGACATGATTACAGAGGAACTGCCATATTTCCATTGCGGAGAAACAATTAGACGCTTCGGTCAAACAGTCCTGCCGCTACCTCCAATCGGAGCAATTCTACCCCGACCAAGTCACTTACTTAACTCGGGAATACTCGATCTTTCTCTATTTTGAAACCCTTTTCTACATTCCTCCGGTACTATCTGAGATCTTATTCCCTCAGTGCTCCATCATAGACTCTAACCACTAGAACAGGCATCAAATCCAAACATGAAACTCATCCTCACCGGAACCTCTGGCTTCATCGGGGACGAAATTCTGTCCCAACTCCTCCAAAAACCTTCGATAAAATCCCTCGTTATCCTCTCTAGGCGCCCACTGCCCGATATCGAAGCCCGCAGCTCAAGGGTAAAGGTCGTCGTATTGGAAAATTTCCTCTTTTATCCGGAGTCAGTTATTCAGGAACTAGCTGGAGCACATGCCTGCCTGTGGGCACTGGGCGGCTCGAATTCAAATCCGACTCCGAAAGGGAAGTGTGATGAAGTGGAAGTCCAATATCCACTGGCTGCTGCGAGGGCTTTACTCGCCGCGAACAAAGGGAGCAGAAGTGCGGGTGAGAACAGGAAGATGAGGTTCTTGTTTGTCAGTGGCAGCCTGTCTGAAAGAAATCAAGGAAAATCTTTATGGTTTTTGGAAGAGGGAAGGAAAGCAAGAGTAAGCCCAACATTCATTCGGGCTTTTAATGATTGATACTTATCATGTTACAGGGATTGGCAGAAACAAAACTATTTGAGGTTGCAAATGAGAACTCAGAAGTTATGCAAACGGTCATCATTAAAGCTGCGCTGGTGATTGGGATTGAGAAACCAGTACCTGAGTTGGTCGTCGGGGTGAGCAGGAATGCAATTCGGGTTGACGAGCTCGCGGCCGCGATGATTGATATTGCCATGAACGGAAGTGCAACGGACACGGTGGGGAATATGGAGCTGAGGGAGATGGGCAAGAAGATATTGAAGAAATAAATACGACCTTTCAGAAATTCAGAAATCTAGAAATCAGAAAGGAAGGAGGGCTAACACTTCGTTCCCAGGGCTCCAATGCTGAGCATAGTGTAGGACAACCATTGCCATCTGCTAAGAACTTACAGCACACTGGAAAAATAATGGAGGATAGCATTTGCTCAGGCACTGAAGACGCTCAAATTCAAAGAGCTAACGAACCTCTTTTTGTTCATCCTTTCAGCAGACAATTCACCTCTACCAAACAAGCACTGCCGGTAGCATCTTGCCTAACCTTCAAATCCCACTCTAAGTAGTTGTCGAAACCTGCTTCCCACCTTCCATGCCGCCTTTTGAGCTTATCTTGCATGGGAAAATCTCTCCAACTGCGGTCTTCACAGCCTTTCTAAGGCCTTAAAATTAGTAAAGGCTGGCTCACGATAGTGAGAAGCCTCAGAAAGGATATCACAGGACATTGATAGACATGGTACTTCAACTTTGAAGGTGGTTGTCGGAGGTGCCTATTGGAGGCTTTACATTTGATTAACTTCACGCAATCCCGTCTGATGAAGGCTTTATATCCCCTGTGAATTTCCTCATGATTTTGCGATGGGTTCAAACTGCTGGATGGGGAGTGGCTGCAAGAATGTTTGGCAAATCCCTGGAAAACTTAAATTTATTGAATAGTATTGTATCATGAGCAAAACTGAGGTTTCATTCCTGCGGTCAAACGTTCATGTCGCCAAACATAGCAGGCTGAGATGCCTGAAAGTTTAGTTGTCTAGGCTTTGCTGCTAGACCCTAATCACTTGACTTCAGCTCCAAGTCCCTCCACGTCTGGGCTCTCATGCCTAAATATCGTTGAGTCACATACCCTCCACAAAGTTCCCGAATCTTCATGAAGCTTGAAGCTTAGTTGTTGAAAAGCTCTAGCTGATTTTCTCAGATCTTCTCTCCAAATTCTGCCACCACCCACTGACAAAAGGCCTCCCATTCAGTCGCCCACTGCTGCAAATGCTTTGCTTTGATGCCTGATCCTTTCGTACCTGCATCGATATCTCTCAACCACTCCTGATCTGGTTGATCTTCAATGGCCGACCATCGAATACTGTCTTGTGCGAGAGAGCCCTGCTCAAAAGGTCAGCCAATGAACAAACAAAGAAGAGGTTGTTTAGATAAACACAGACGCGAGATAGAAGAGAGGTAGAAAGACTTACCAATCCCTCCAAACCAAGATTCTCCCACCCCTGCAGAGCCTGCCAGAAATCGTGAGTGAGACCACTCGTTCCTTGGCCCAACAAAGCCGGATCGTCGTTTGAAAGCGCAGCCTTGACGCCTCTCGCTAGCAACGCAGGCAATGGATGCGATAAAATCGACGCTGTGTACCGAAGCACCTCATTTGAGATCGGGCAGCACTCAACCAGAATATTTTTCTCTTTGACCATGTCAATGAGTACTGGATGTTTGTATAACGAGAAGCCATGACCAATCCGACGGGTGCCAAAGAGTACTGCATCAAAGAGATTCTGATCAGTCTCGTCGCCATCCCCGAGACATTCCCCCGCATGGAAGAAGAAGGGGATATCGACCCCTGCTGTAGCGCAAGATTCTTTAAACCAAATAAGCTCAGGCGTCAGATCGTGAAGAGTACGTCCCAAGTCTTCTTGTCCAACAAGATCGTAGCCTGAAATCAGATCTGGGAAGTTCTTCTTAACCTCAATACATTGTCTCATATCTGCAGAAATCGTCAGAAATTTGAATAAGGTCAAGCCAAATCGATCAAAACATTTACAAGATTTGCCTCATGAGTCTCGACTTGACTTCAATAGTAAGGTCCGATCACTCTGATTCAGCCCGAAGGTTTGTTTCTTAGTCAATGAGTTGGCTTGCGGGGAGTGAAATCAAGCAAACAAATACAGATGGACTCACCATCCAATATTTGAACACTGTTTTCTCCTCTCATTGAGGTCCAAATGAACCGCGCTCCCCAGAAATCTTTCTCCTCAGTTTTAAACCTTTTGATCTCTTCAGTGAAAAGCCTCGCCAGATCCATACTTCTCGACATTGGAGGGGACTCTTCACCTTCAAGGAGGTAGGGAGTGATGAATACCGTCCTTAGCTCCACCCATCTCACACCATCGTCCATGAGGGTCCTAAATAGTTGCTGGAGGAACGCCCGCATTACTGGTTCATAATAAATGATTGGGCACAAGATGACGAAAGCGTTCTGCAGCTTCTTCCAAACATCATCGACTCCGAGGTGGTGCTGAAATGACTCATCCTGGGTGATAGAGCAACGATCTTTCATCCATTGTATGAAGGCTTTCTGACCACCTTGCCCATCAGGGAAAGATGATGCTGCATCCTTGATTGGGATGAGCGATTCCGGCGTATAATCAGGTGACCAGATCGAGGCGGATTTGTTTTCGGGTTCTTTCTTGACGGTGAATTTCATCACAGCTTTCTGGCGTGCGGTATTTGAGTCCAATGGTAAAGATGCCGAAATACAGATCCCAGGAGTTTCAAGTGCCTTGATGAAGACCCAGTCAAGATCAACCGTCGCTCCAAGATGTGCATGTAGTAGCGCTCCTTTAGGCATCTTTCTCACAATGTCCCATAGTCTGGTGCCTTCCATGTGCGACTTGGCGGCATTGAACATCATCCCAGGGAACAGCTCATGATTGTCCTGTCCTTGCGTCGTCCAAATAGCTGCTCTCTCTTCCTGACGAAGGCGTGACACAATTGCTGATGCTTTTTGAGCGATGGGAGTGAGAGATTCACGGAACTCATAATCTAAACAGCAAGTATGAGCGGGGAAAGTTTTCGCTGGAATGTCAGAAACTTCATAGTACCACTGCGGTATTTCTTCTCTTTCACAATCAACGCCGCACGATCTTCAAAGAACTTCGAACACGCAAGGCCGTTTTGGCTGAGCAAAACACCAGTGTTTCCCATATCTGCCAATTTGACCGTCAATTTGAATGATTCGGCAATGTGAGGAACATGGACATCGTGGAAAAGAATCAGGTTGAGAAAATGAGGCTTGACATACTGAGGTGTTTTGTACTCGTGTCAAGGAGGTTGTCCCAGAGTCAGCATATGACTCAGCCCGGCGAATGCAGGCGGATTTCGCAAGAGTGGGGGCGACCACTACCAGAATTTGTTACCAGACTTAATCGAAAGGGTCCAGGTATCTATAAGTAGAATTTGCAGTATCCAATATGCTAGGAGCAGCGAACATTTAACGCTGGCGAGCCTCTCGGAAATTGAATTCCCTGCGGCTGCTACGAACGATTAAGTGCTCGGTAGATCACCCTCAAACGACGGTTCTCTGGTATTAGTGATATAGATTAATTTGATTCTTCTATCCAGCATTCAAGCTGCAAAATATCCAATCAAAACTAAGTTCGAATCACAATGCAGAGAGTCTTAATGGCCGATTTGAATTAACGCTTGTTGAACTGATATGCTTAGAAGAGAAAAAAAATGCGGCCTGAGAAGGGATTTCACTTAGGATGCTCGATTACCTCTGGGAGCGAGCTGGGTGGCCAAGAATCATTCTTGAAAGTAGAAGAGACCGATCACTGAAAGTCTGAAAAACACCAAACTCTCGCCAACTTCACACCACTAGCACGTTTTCCATTGTAGACACCAATCTTAAGACGGCTTTCTATGGCAAAGGAGATGGCTATGTTCTTTTGATTGCCATTTTTACGGGTCTATTCAACGACCCATCCTCTCCCCGGTATCTTCTTCTGGACTACTTTCCTTGCCGGTAAAGGCCAGCCAACGGCTCCCGACCCTTCTGCTCTGAGATATGGGATTACCCAGCATTCTCTCACACTCCCTGACTCCGAATGAGATGCCGACTTGATCTCCTTGATCGGTTTGCCATAATATAAAAGTGGAGTGCCTTTGGCCAGAGCAGCTAGCTGGCCTCCAGGAATATCCGTCAACGTCGTCATTCTCGTCTTCGGGATTTTCCCAGGAACTGTAGCTGGTGTTCGCTGGAGATACGAGTATACAACATATTCTGGACATTCTTGAATGCTGAGATGTGATAGAGGCGACGAAGGGTGGATATACACAGATTTGTCTTCATCATCACGTGCGACATTTGATGGGAATAAGGCCAAGTATGGGACGTCGATGGCACGAGAATGTTTCCGATTGGTTTCCGGTGGATTGGGTGCGAGATCTGCTCGAATTGCGACATGGTCGAGGAAGCCTGCCGCCACCACCTGCTTCAGTGTCTTTACTTGCTTCGCTGTTGGTTGATTTAGCTTATCTTCGTATTTCAAGCCGGCGAATGCAGGTATGTGCGTCCGAAGAAGATCTGTGATTTGGCGCCGGAGTTGCTGGATCTCTTTCAGAACCTTGAAACGAACGTAATGAGACTGGCACCATGCCTCCGTAGGCTCATGAGCAAATTCGGCGACGACTTGAAGTAGCTTGATGGCATCAGATCGGTCGTCAGTAGAGCAGAACATCTTTTGGATTTTGTTGAAGTGGCGTCTCTTGTTGCTGCGATATTCTTCTTCGATCCGCTCGGCGTTAGTGAGATAGTGACCGTCTTCTTCTGGATGAATTACCACAGCAGGAACGACTTGATTCTCAGGGATAAACACATCCGCTGCGGAGAGACCGGCCACCAGAGCGACAGTGTAGGGAAGGCAATCGTTTACGTGGCCAATGAGTAAGATACGAGCAAATCGGGGTGATAGAGGGAAGATGGACATCGTAGACCCAATAAGAGTAATTCGACCAGTTGGCGAGATCGCAGATAGATATGTTAAGAGCTTCTCAGAATTGGCGAGACTCTGTCGATCCGGTGGTGTTGGGAAGGGAAAATTAACCACATGCTGAAGGTTCATGGCTTTCAGCTGTAACACTACTCCTTCGATGGGCATACGGAGTATTTCAGGTTCTGCGAACTCTTGGAAATCTCGTTCATATACAGCTGAAGAGTAGAGTCTGTAGCAATGACCCGGCCCAGTACGGCCAGCACGACCAGCACGCTGATTTGCGCTGGCTTTGCTGATCCATCCCACTTCAAAGCTTTGGACGCCTGTAAGTTGGTCGTACTTACGTTCTTTCGATCTTCCACAGTCAAATACGTATCGGATGCCGGGGATGGTCAAACTTGTCTCGGCAACATTAGTGGCTAAAACAACAAGTCGTGATCCATCCGGCGGTGGCTCAAAAACTCGTAGCTGCTCTCTCGTGGGAAGCAGCGAATAGAGTGGAAGGACGTGCATTCTCCCAGGTCCAGTCTCACTTTCTTCTCCAATCTCAAATTCGTCATCATTCAAATTGATATCGACCTCATCATCGTCATTGTCATCATAATCGTCTTTGTTAAACTCAACATTATTGCCAAATTCGATGTCCTCTGTTTCAATCGGAGCGTCCTTCCCCGCTATCCGCACCTGAGGTCCCGTAGCTGAGTGACCGATCTGGAACGCTTCTTTGAGCTTTTTGCTTAGATGTGTGATTTCATTCTGTCCCGTCAAGAAAATCAGAAAACCGCCGGGAGGCAGCTTCTTGTGCCCTTTGCTAATCTTCCTAAAGACTTCTTCTACATAATCGTGATGCGTCTTACGCGCAAAGTGCATCGTCACAGGATACTGTCTTCCCTCTGCTTGAAGAACTGGAGGTGGCTCAGGAAACAGTGTCGAATTTTGCGTGAAATCGGTGATTCGTAGTGTTGCCGACATGATAATGAGCTTCAATGGCTTGATCAGAGGGTCTTCGGCAGCCATTTCGTGTCGTAGTTTGACGACTCGACTGAGCATCCCTATGAGAATATCCGTGTTCACACTCCTCTCGTGCGCCTCGTCGATAACGATGGCCGAGTATTTTCGCAAAGCAATATCTTGTGCCACCTCTCTGAGAAGAACTCCGTCCGTCATGAACTTAATTGCTGTGTGAGCTGATACCGAGCCCTCATAGCGAATCTGATATGCGACCTTCTTTCCATGATCGCCTAGTTCATCTCCAACACGTTTCGCCATACTCACAGCAGCAACCCTGCGAGGTTGGGTGATTCCAATCAGGCCTGGCGTTGGCGAGTCCGGCGAGCCATATCCAGCTTCGAACAGGAACTGGGGTACTTGGGTCGTCTTTCCAGATCCAGTAGCACCATATAAAACAACGAGATCATTGTTATGAATCGCTTCCATAATCTTCTGCTCCTCGCCAACAACTGGCAGCTGTATTCGAGCAGCTTGCACATCTGGTGACCTTGTCACCAAAACGCTGAAAGCTTTTCGAGAGTCGTCTGATGTTGGACGCAGCTCGGGAGGAAGAGGGTCCATTTCGGGTGCACGAGGTTGGAATCCTGCTATTCGCGGAGTTTCTGTGGCATTTGGAGTTGCTGAAGCCGGTTGATAACCAATTGCTTCGTTCAGTTGTTGGTTCGCCCAGGCTTTGAAAGCAGAGGACCGTTGCTTCTGGCCAGGAACTTCCTCGCTCTCATCGTCATCTTCCTCGGACTCTTCATCGTCATCGTCATCTACCTGCTTCTGAGAATCTGCAATCGACTCTGATTCCGAAGTCATTTGTTCCCCGCCTTTAGACACGTCCGAGAGATCCACACCATCTTCAAAACCACGAGTTTCACTATCAGTATTGCTATCCATCTCTGATTCAGAGCTAAATCCTTCCCACTCCAGTTCTTCTGGCGCTGCATGCATGAATGAGGCCTTGGAATTGACCCCTCCCCTTCGCTTGCGTTTCTTCAAAACCGGCTTCCCTTCCTCGTCAACTTCAAGCGGTCTTTTTAACCCTCCTCCAGCATCGATTGTAAATGGCTGAATTGCCGTAGAAGCTGTGCCATAGAATAACTCCCCAGTATTCGTGTTTGCTTCGTTCTCATCCTCTAACAGGTCCTCTGCGTCCTTCACGGTCCGCTTCTCGAACAGCACTTCCTCATTATCCCCATCCAGATCAATTCCTGCTTGGTGATCCCTCAAAGCCCTTCCAAGTCTCTCCTTTTTCGTCTCTTTGCCCTGCCCCAATTTCCTGCTACTCGAATAGAGACTCGTGTCGGTCGTTCTTGAAGCCAGCTTCTGAATCAACGCTTTGTTTTCATCCTTTCTCAACTTCGTTTCGATATATTTTTCCAGCCTTTTGGCCTTCTTACCACTGATTTTCGTGCCCTCTTTTCTTAATTCTTCCTTGACCTGCTTTTTTTTCTTTTCAATGTCCGCCTTTGCGGCGGGGGGATGCTCAACAGCATTGGAGTCAATGAGTTCGGTTGTGTGAGATTTCGACTTGGCGCGGGCAAGAACTTTATGTTTTCGCTGACGGGGAACAAATTTGGGCATCTTGGAGATAATTCTGGTCAAGGCATTTCGGCTGTCTCTACTCTTGAGCGTTGTTCGTGAACTTTTGACTTTTCTTGGCAGAAACGAATCAACCATCCCTAATTTGGAACAGTTGACCGCCTTTGATAAGGCTAACACAAGGCTGAGAGCCAGCCGTTTTCCTAGAGAAACAACTAATGCATGAAATCCGACCAAATGTCCAATCCGACTCTTCTAGCAGATATTCGAGATTTGACAATCAATGGTCATGAGGTCGAGCAATCGCCATTCCCTGCTAAGACGAAGCAAGCTGCCGGCCTTGTCAACGGCGTTCAAACCGATGTGTCCTCTGTTTATTTTGCAGACAAGATCTTGATCACCATATCTCAGGGTGGTCGATTATCGCAATGGGTAACCATGTATCTCAAATAGTTACTTAGTGTATCGACTATTAATACTCACGCAGATCCAAGTTCCTCTCTCCTCTGCATCCCCAACGTCTTTTGACACCGCGCTCCCCTCAGATGGCGACATGCTGCCCCTCGGCCACCTCACTCCCAAAACGCTGCTGGGCGGAGGCGGCGAGCAAAGAGAGACCGTGGGACATCTGTATGCAAGCCAAATTGCGAGCACGATTGCGACACGAAGTCCGGAGGAGAATAGGACAGTGCTGTTGGGCTTCGGGTTAAACAAAGTAGATTTGGAGAGAGAAGCTTTCTTCGATCTTCTTGAATTGGTGCAGAAGATTATCTAAGGCGCATGTTGACATGCATCAATCAGATACAGATTTCATGTCCAATCTCAACACTGGCATCGACGTGCTGCGAGTCTGATATTCTAGCCTGCTTATGTATCAACTAGGGGTCACTTCTTTCTTCGAGATTCGTTGTGACGCCTAGTTTATGTCCCCCATGTAGGGTCCTATGACCGAGAGATGGCCCTTAGGTTGGGTCAATGAAGCGAGCCAGAGGTTCTGCCATCAAAATTCTCTTGGTCAAACTCTCATTTCGTGTATCTTAATTCATTAATGAGGGTTTTTACTTGTGTTGCATGCGTCAAACGAGTCACAGCTCTCTGGGACTTCTGTTTTGGTATTGATGACCAGCGCGAAGTATCAGCGCAGACAACTTGAGGAATTTGGTATCAATATCTGTAAAATACTCATGGCTGCGCGGGGAGTGGACATGGCCGCAACACCGTGGCACAGCGTCAGTACGTTCGTCTTTCGTGGCCTATCTCGTTGAGGGCCTCAGGGCTAGGCTAATACAAAATTCATCCGGTTCGAGAAAGCTTGAGATTTTGATGCTGGCCGAACGCTCAAGCTTTACCTCTCTAGCCGAAGAATGCCAGGTGACTCCCTATTCCAAGATATGGAGCCCTATATCCACTCCAATAAAGTAGAATGCTGAAGAAATTCACTCCGTGCTTGCCGTTATATCCGTAGTGTCAGTTAGATCGCTCCCAGGGTCTCTAAACCACTCATCTCTCTTTGTCTCTTTTTCGATCATTTCGACTGCACAAGCTGTGCCTTATTGTCATTCCTTCCGTCGTCGCTCTAGCAAGAAGTTCATGGAGCGTTGCGCGTGTCGATTTTATTTTATGCCCCGTCTTATAACTTATCACACGAGCTGCATTTTGTGTTTTGTAGAATGTCTACTATTTAGTGTTGGTCGTTGTAGACCATGGTGGGGTAAAGAGTAATGATGCCCTCGTGCACATATTGACTAGTGAAGGATTTCCGTTCGGCCGTCCGGAGCCGTCCATTAAGTAGATTCCCGTAGCAAGCTCTCACATGTCCACTGGGTTGAATTTAGTGATTCTTTCCACTACATGCTAATGATTACATGTCCCCTTGCTGTGATTTCAAATGCTCTTCACCTACAACCTCCGCAAGTACGCCTTTCTCTTCCGTCGATCCGCTCCCACTCACACTGTCTACATCGCCAATCCCTTCAACCAGACCTCTTTCCTTAGGGCGCACATAATCCTTCGGTTCATGCCATTCGCTGAGTGGGAAGCTCAAAGCTGGCGGATAGAAATAATTCGCAGCCCAGTAGGTCGCAAAGCTGATGACTATCCCAATCTCGTACGCGAAATAATACGCCTTTGTGATACCTGGGGATGCGCTCACGCCCATGTTGTTTAGAAAACCGTAAAAGTTTGGGGCAATGCCGACAACGTAAGCTAAGTAAGCTCGCCAGTTGAAGCCGTGGTAATAGTGATAGACGCCAGTTTTGCGGGATGTGTAAAGGTCGTCGATTTCAAGATACCCGCGAGTAATAATGTAATAATGACACAGCAACACTCCTGTGATGCTGGACAAAAAGATTTGATAGGATGCAAGGAATGAAATGAAAATCGAGGCAGAACCCAGAAGATACCAGGGATTGATGATGAAGGAGATAACGGCACAGATAAAGAACCCTTTTCGAATCGTCAAGTACTTGGGAAATAAAGCGGCAATATCGTTCCCAGCTGGGAGCGAGTTTTCAAAGATGGAAGAGAAGATGGCAGAATAGGCAAAGCACCCAGCGATGAAGAAACAGCCTGCCCGATTCCCGGCTGTGTAATCGGTGGATTGTAGCTTGTCCAGGTATGTCAGTGGATTCCATATTAAAGTCCCAAATACGACCTGTGAGCTCGAGCCGACGAGATTGCCAACGATAGAGACAATAAGGTTGGATAGAGGAAACCCAAGTAGGTTGCCAATAATCACGTCGTTCGGCTTTTTAGCGTAGCGCTGAAAGTCGGATGCATTAGAAGCAAATGTTGCACAGTTGGCGGCACCGAGAAGGAAGAACCGGATTAGCAACCATGTACGCTCTGCACCTTTTGCTGTCCCAGGCTGGCTCGCTACTTCACCGATCCCGCCTGCTTTGGTGAGTGTCCAGGCCAACATTGAAATTGCAGAGACAATGAAGACTACGAGTTTGGCGTAAACTAGTCCTTTCATCTGGCCAAAAGTTAGAGTACGGCTTCGTACTATTCATACTGACTTACTTTTGGGACAGGGATGATAAGAAAGCAACAGGTTAAGATCCAAAACACAGCAAATCCAACCATTCCTCCAGAGTCGAGTGCGGATCCTTTACCCATAACGTTTGGTATGTTTGCAATGTGCGGAGTGAGGGCATGAAGCATAACATACACACATTGACCGCCTTGGACAGCGTTCACGCCATTCCAAACTGTACTCATGACGGCTCGATTGAAGGTCGGCCACCATGCTCCAAAGATGCCAAATGAAGCCCTGTTAAGGATTGGGAAACCACTGAAGTCGCATTAGCTACATTTAGAAGCGAAAGGCTGAGACAAACATATGATACTTCGCTCCAGCTCGACCATTGAACACGATAACAATGGCAATCAAAAGCTGACCTCCAGTCGAACATCCGACAGATTCCCACATACTCAAACCCAACGCCTGAGCACTCGAGGCTGCGTACCAATTGGAGACTGTTGCGGCTACACAGAGTCAGATTACTTACACATCGGGAATGTTGTTTGGCAGAAGACTAACTTGCAGAAAACCAAAAGGTGAGATAAGTCCAAAGACTCCAAGTCCGATCTTTCAACTTCAAAGGGCGGATGTCGTCGTTGTCTAACCACATATCCTTGCCTTGGAGATCCTCCGCGCCTTTAGCGGACCCAAGGCCTCCTTGACATCTTTGCACTAAACTGATGGTCATATTGCGAAAACAGTCTTGACGAAGGGGTTTGATTTTAAGTGTCTGATCGAGAAGTTGGAAAGAGAGAGGGAATTCAGGAACAGATATTCCCTTGAATATCTAGCATACTGCTCTTCTTATCGCAGAAGATCTAAACCTTGTGAAAATGAGCTTCTTAGGATCCTTGGCCTATCAATTCAGGGCAAGTTGTTGGAGTAGTACCCATCCAGTGGTGATACGGTACCTCTACACTGCATTGAAACCGGGGATCACCATGCCGTACAATTTTCTTTCAAGGCCTTTTTCAATAATCGGCACTGTAATTAGTACCGGTCTACTTTTACCACCGTACGACCAAAATTCGAGACTCTGCATTATAATGTCTCGCAAATAAGATTGGATAGGAGCCTACAAACAAAGCCTTGAGATATCGAGGGATCCAGGAGACCCAAAATCTCTAATCTCGTGAGATACGGGCTATAAATTGGGCATGTGTCTGCCACGATAACGAAGGACATATGCAAGTTGCCCGATCTTTGCAGCGGGAGGTTGCAGACGAAAGGTTGAGAAGCCGAAAGTGGGAGGATCACGTGGAGGCTGAGTGGACGCCGAGAGGATGTAACGATGACACGGCGAGACTGATCCGCGAACTTCGACATCAAAGTCATCGTGAAATCCGAAGATCACGGGCTCGTAGGTATCAAGGTAGAAATCAAAACAGAGAGTCTTCCGGAGTAACATCTCAAAATCATCCATCTTTAGGCAAAATTGCAACAATGTCGACGACCGTGACCACACAAGTTCCCTCTACATCGAAGTTGGAACTTCGAACAGCTCTTGGACCTGTATATCGAGATGTACTGAACACTCCCCCAAGAGATTGTACGGCAGAGGAGATCCCAATCATCGACCTTGCGCCGCTATATTCTCCCGAACTTGAAAATCGGAAAGCGCTGGCTAAGGAAATCCGAGCTGCAGGTTTGAATACGGGGTTCTTTTACATTAAGAACCACGGAATCAAGGAAGAAACAATCGCAAAAGCGAAGAAACAGTTATTAACGTTTGTGACTATACCCATATCAATGACACCTGTTGGTGCTGAATTGTTGAGTGCAGATTTTTCCGGCAACCAATCGAAGACAAAATGAAGATTTCCCAGGAATATTCAAAGTACTTTAACGGGTATAAATGGCCTCGGAGCACGAATATCAGTCCTGGTGAAAGTGTTGATGTCAAGGAATCGATGGGATGGAGGTATGCCCCACAGTATGACCCGGATACGAAAGACCTGGATGCTATTGACGAGGAAGTCAAGCCATGGATTCGAGGCGAAGATTATGTTTGGGAAGGAACGGCTCACTTACCTGGCTTCAAAGACGAGGTCCTTGCATACGTAAGTTGCGTAATTCTGAAAGAATCAAGAACTGACCACCCAGTGGGCTTCTTGCTTGACTCTTGCTAGGAAGCTCGTGAAGGTATTTGCGCTGAGTCTGGACTTGGAAGAAGACTACTTCGACAGTCGAACAACATATCCTGGTGCCGACGGAGTCTTCAACTATTATCCGGTAACTACCGACGAAGAAACTGCTAAAAACGCCGTGGGGCTTGGAAGCCACACTGATCTTCAGCTTTTCACACTCTTGTGGCAAGACATGACGGGCGGTTTGCAGGTGTTGAATAAAGAGGGTCAATGGATCAAGGCAGTCCCAGTCGAGGGAACTATAGTAGTCAACATCGGAGACTTCATGATGAGGTTGTGTAATGACATATACAAGAGTACCGTTCACCGTGTTTACAACAGGTCGACCACGGAGCGAGTATCCATGCCGTTCTTTTTTGGCAGGTTGAACCGTCCAACCTAGGAGTTCTAGGCTGACAAATGATAGGTCTGAACTTCAATTGTGTGGAGGGAGTTGTACCCTCATGCACGTCAAAAGAGAATCCCCCAAAATACGAACCAATATCTTGTGGCGATTGTAAGTTTGAAAGAAAACCCTTCCGACGTACGAGCCAATGTCGATTCTAATCGGTCACAGGGTGTCAGCTCAGATTCCAACTAGAGAATAGCGAGATGAAGAAGAAAAATGCACTGGCTGCTAAAGCTCCCAGTGCGGTGATCATTGCGGCATAAGGGTTGAAAAGTGCCGGATAATTTCCGAAGGGCATACAGATTTCTGCGGTGACATATGTTGTGACGATACATCTCAAAGGCTAGCCTTTACTGTCCTTCAAGCACAGATTCCAATGCTCATTGCATTTGCATATTACGTTCATCCTGCTATATTTGCTACGTTACCCATTCTAGTGGCTTGTTTTTCTGACGTGACCATCCACGTTGTGCCAATATACCCGTTAACTTCCCCGCACTGTCTCTTTCATTGCATCGACTTATAAACCCCCGGGCTTTCAACAGATTTTGAACGAGAGGAAGATACCAGTGATAGGGGAGTGCTCGCAAGCTATGCCAGAGTGGGATTGAACTCAGCTGAGAGTGAATGAACATGCACAGAATTTCAAAATAACCAGAGCTGGCAAAGTGCTATCTAGTTTGTAATTAGATTGCGATATCGTGTTCAAGCAAATGATCAGAAGCCAATAAAGGACTTCTGGGGTTGCTCTTTGATGATTTGCTAATGGCTTGAGAGATGCGACTATACATATTCGACAAGCTGAAGTCCATCGGAGCTCCTAGCCGAGCGCAAATGGAGTCAGCGTCGCAATAACTGCACGGACTCTCTCTTTTGAAAGCCATGAATAGCTCAGTGTTGTTCTCAAGACTGACACTGATGAGACATAATGCTTTCATATCCTCGGTCTCCACTCATATAAATCGGGTATATCTGTTTTCCCAAACGCCCATACGCCGGTGGAAATGCACCCTAACCCTCCACCACAGCAATACAGCCCTCTGCTCGGGTCATATAGGGCTAACGCCACCGGCGCTGTGCATCTTACTGCTCTTCCTTCGTTTCAGTTTTGGCATCCCCGGTGTTCTAGGACTCTTGCTTCCTTTTCTCGCTGGAGGAATATCTGTCTTCAGGGGCGTCGGAGGAGCGCTGGGTTTGACACTCGCAGTAGGAATTAGCCCCTTCCCAGCGGGTACCATGAGTTTACCCTTATCTTTCCTTCCCGTTGTAGAAAGATGGAAATCGCCAGGCTGCCCAGTAACAGGGTTCTCATCCATGTATTCGTTCCCATACTTCTGTGTTATGTTGAGGGATTCTTCGAGGAGTCGAACGTCGACGTAATTGCTTGCATTTATGTCCGCTGACGAAGGGGCCTTCTTCGATGCTTGGAGAGCATCTGGGAGCGGTGTGGGCTCTTTACTGCCTTGGCTCAGTTGGTTTTCGATCATCTTGAGGCGACTAGAGGGTGGCGGCATGTATCTGTGTCCCAACGCAGGTGAGAAATCGGGCAGTTTCGCGGCGATGGACATGAATTTGTTTAACCGTTGTGTGATGCTCAGCTAACTCTCATGAGCGTTAGCAAATTCAAATGGAGTCTGCAACTTACCATACGGCTTCCCAGGAGATCTGCTGCCACAGGCGCCATGTAAATGATATCTCCTACCACGTGGAACGTATTCAGTAGAGACACTTCATCTTCTTCTCCTTGTCTCTTCTTCCGCATTTGCTTTCTAATGATCCAGACTCCTGAACCTCCTGGGCCTTGATCAGCGGGCTGTTCTGCGACCACAAACTCCAGCCCATTCATCGTCCTCAATCGAGCTTCAAAAGCCTCCCTGTTGAAAAGAATCCACCTCAGCTGCTCATTGTGTTCGAGTTGCGTGCGGAGGACCATATTATTCGACATTACATCGAAAAATGGCGATTCTGTAAAGTACCAGAGGACGCTGTTACTGTGGATGCCGCCCCAGAATGGGTTGGTGATGAATTCAGGGTTTGAGAACGCGATCTCATCAAGAGTTCGTTCGTCGACGGCCATGTTGTAGACTTGATAGCGAGGAGACCGGATTTGAGATCGATATCTTGACCGAAATGAGCTCTTTACCAAGGTGAGCTCCGAATGGAGACGGACGAATGGTGTGACGTCGTGAAGATGGTTGAAGATTGAGTTCTTTGGGAAAAGAAACACCTCGGCCATTAAGCTTGACGCTAATGCAGCGCTAAACCCGGAAGCTAGTGGTGGCGCTAGACTGAGCCTCCTCCCCTCCTCCTACTTTCCTCCGTCATTCACTTCACTATAGTTTGAAGTCCAAAGATCTGGTGCTGAACAGTATTGTACTTAAGCCGGAATATTGTGAGATTTAGCTTTTTTGAGGTATATGAAGATCTTGCGTAGTTCAAGTCCAAGTATCTGCTCCATGGCCTCCGTCCTTCTCTCCTACCATAGGCTAAATTTGCTCATGTTAAGATTGATATCAACAACATAGAGAATCCCTTGGGAAGAATTTCTGCATAGCTGCCTAGAATATCGCTCAGCCCATTTTGGGCTTCGGTGTTGTCTTGAAAATAAATTTGCTCGCAAGACAATATTCCAACAGGATTTGTGTTGTATTATTTTCCTGCTTTAAAGACAGGATAGAAATAGAACATCTGGAGATTCCACAGCCTTTCATATAATTCGCTAGTTTTCTCCCTCGCAATCATCATTCGATTGCATGAATACGCTTATGTCTTTCTCGAATTGATTCCCTACAGGTACTTGTTTATTGTGATTGGGAAAACTAGCCCCTCCCTTTCACTTCTCAACTTACTCCTCCCCCAAGTTTAATAGAATATAAGTCCAATGCAACATACTGGTGAGTCTATCCATGCCCAGCTTCCACGATATGTCCTGCACAGTAAAGTGTTCAAAGACAGAATTTTAAATCCCACTGGCTTAATATAACTACGGAGAGAAGTCTCGCTCAAGCAGACAACAGAGCAACAGTCCCCAATTGGCAGCAGAAACCACTCTTGCGTTTCGTCGGAAGCCCAATTGATTACGACAGTCACAATACCCTGAAAAAGTGGTAAAGATCATGTGATTGATTATGTCATCAAATGCCCAATAATTCTCTTGGTCCCTCCACAGTTCAACCTCGCATATCAAAGCCCACCTACGAAGACACACAGTATATCAACAGCACTATGGATCTTCTCTCCTCGATACGCAAAAGCGGTTCGCGCGGCGGCGTGAACTTCTCCTGGGACGACGTATCTACCTCACAGCACCGTGAAAACTACCTTGGCCACTCTCTTATGGCGCCCGTAGGTCGTTGGCAGAAAGGGCGCGATCTCAATTGGTACGCGAAAGGTGACAACCAAGCTGGCGTAGATGGGGAAACCGCTGAGGAGAAAAGGTTGCGAGAGCGCAAGGAGGAGATTCGAAGGATCAAAGAAGCGGAGGAAGATGCGCTTGCGAGAGCGCTGGGCCTACCAGTTGCAGAGAGAAATCAAACGGGGGCGAATGCTATTAGTGTTGGGGAGATGAACCGGGTTATGAAGGCAGTTGAAGATGGGAGTGAGGATATCGGACAGGTTGAAAGGGGGAAGGGATTCGGTGACTTTGTGGGCAACGTTGAGGATGGAGAGCGGGCTGTTAAAGGTGAAGCTGTGAAGCCGGAGGAGGAAGGATTGTTGATGAAGGGAGAGAGGCAAGGAAGGAGGAGAGAAGATAGTAGGGAGCGCAGGCACAGACGGCACAGACATCGATCGAGAAGTGGCGAGCGAGAACGACGCAGAGATCGGTCGAGGAGTGGAGAAAGACATAGGCATAGGCGCAGAAACGATGAGAGAAGGGAGAGGAGTCAGAGTCCAAACCTGAGGGCTCGTAGGCACAGAAGTCGAAGTGGAGACCGGCATAGATCGAGGACAGAGGACCGAGAGCCCAGACGAGGCGATCGAGATCCAAGAAAAGATGCGGATCATAGACCACGACGAAGTCGCTCACCAGGTATCCGCGCAAGTCGGATGCATCGAGATTAAAATCGAGATATGATAGTTACATGGGCTTAGCGACGGTGTCTGGAGTTGCTCTGTGCAAGCTTTGTAGAAAAAAAGTGCGGATTTCACAATTTAAAGCATTGAAAAACGGCTTCTTATGTTGTCTGCCTGTTCTTTTCGGAGGCTATTGAATTTTTATTCTAATACGATTTATAACACCTCTCATGACTCTCAAGCATCCTCAGTTCTGAACATTATACGGATGAGCAAGGAAGAAATCACAGCGCCCAGTGGCATCGATATCGTCAATTTGAAACGGAACCGTGCTGTTGATGAGTAAAATCTGGCTTGTTGATCCATACGAGGGCCATTGGACGTCAGGACTCGGAAAAGAGCCGACTCCACTATTGGGGTCAAGACTAACAATGAACGAAACAAAATAGCTTTGAAGGGTCTGACTCAGTTTGGCAGCTGGAGAGGTGTCATTGCTAGCCACAGGGAATGTTGTAAATGTTACTGCGGTGTATGATCCATGGTAGGCAGTATCGTAGGCCGGAAGTGCGTAAATAAACTTATAGACTGGCTCCGGACACTGACCAAGTCGGGAGAATGCATCCACGTATGAACTGGCCAAGTAATAAGTTGGGCATTGGATGATCCAGTCTCCTAGGACATATTCTGCGCGTTGCTGTGTGCTGTTATACGCATAAGGTCCTGTGGCAGTGGGTGGGTAATAGTCAGTCAGGCGGCCAAAAAAGCTGTCTCCCCCTTTCAAGAATGAGTGTAACCGTGCCTGGAATTCAGCCTCGGTCGTGATATTCTGCGGTGTAAATGCGTGTCCTTCATTGCCATTGCGAGTAGTAAGCAAAGCAACTTTAGCAAAATGACCGGCTTGTATTTCCCGACTTGGTAAATCTCGAATGTAGGTCCCGTCTACAGTTGGGCCATAATAGAACAATCCGTAAGGGTACTCGTCGGTCAAAGATAGGATCTGTTCCTGGACATCGTTGTAGTCTGAAGCCGATAGAGCCCGCAAGCAGGTAATATCGGTACAATTTGCGGCAGACAGGACCTCTCGATATTGTACCTCGAGTTGGGTAGAATTGAGGATTGTCTGCCACCACGGGTATTCGGCCATTGCAGCTCGGTAGGGTGGGTTGGCCTCGCCCCCCTCCCAGATGAGTTGATAAGAGACACTACCTCCGCCAGCAGAGCCTCCTTCGATGGTGACTCGACTTGGATCTCCGCCAAAAGCTGATATATGCCGCTGTACCCATTCCATTGCCAGCCTTTGGTCAAGCAAACCAGCATTCAACGTTCCGCTTCCTTCTACTTCTGCGCCGCCCAAGAAGCCGAAGCCTGCTAGCCGGTATTGGAGGGCAACGAAAATGAATTCTCCCGGTGCTGCACTCAAAATCCCAGAAGGAGGGACCAAGTTTGAACCGCCTTCATCATAACCACCACCATGAATAAGCAGTAAGACCGGGAGGAAGGTGGACACAGGGTTTGCTGGAGCGTATATGTCAAGTAATAAACAATCTTCGCTAGGTTGGCGGTCGCCAAAGTTATAGTTCGGCAATGTCTCAGCAGCTGGTGTAGTAGGTGGAAAGCCTTGATAGCAGTATGGGCCATATGTAGAGGCATCAAACGTCTCATTTGTAACGCTACTTGCTTCGATCGGTTGTGGGGGACTGAAACGGAGCTGTCCAGTTGGCGCTTGACCGAAGCGGACACCAAGCCATGCATTGACTGGAAAATTGGCTGAAGTCATACGCGTTCCCTGAAGCTTGATGTAGCCTAAATCAACGACCGGGCCATCAGGTCCAGTGAAGTTGGCATAGGAAGGGGATGTATATTGGGCGTGTACAATACACCCTAAAAGGGAAATTATCAACGAAAACTGCCTCAGCATTATGACAATGTATGGAAGTAGGATTTGTTCCTTCGGAGAGACAGGAATGATATTACTCATGAAAAACGCCAACCTTATAACGACCGTTCGATCCGTTCGACCGCAAGAAATTTGACTACAGATGCCCTTGTATATGATAAAACACCGGTTGACCGGAGTTTGGTATTCCTAGCTATTGTGGTGACTTCCTCTTAGCGGCGTACTAGCTGTGTTTGAATCCTGCATCGACATTGTGAGCAGCTGGGCCGCGTACCTGTCTGTTGCATAATGGATGTGAACACTAACTTGACGGCTATAACGGCAAAGGGCAGAACTAAGAAACTTGGGGAACCAAGGAACCTGGGGTCCGTGAGTTGAATGAGGGGAAGCTTAGTGTTGTCTCTAGCGGTGGTGACGGACTACCGGGTAGTAAAGCAAAGACGTTAACCCAAAGCCGTGTCCCTGGCTCTGCTGTCCCAAGTCTAGTAGACCATCTCCGAACGCGAAAGTATATAACTAATATATATCTTCTCGGTAATAACTAAGGCCACTCTTACTATAACTACAATAATAAGCTCATGGCCAGGCTAAAAAAGACTAAATGTCGGAAACTACATAATAATGAAATTTAGTACAACTTGAGATATAACAAGACTTCTGGTCAGAATGTAAGGGGTGATAGATATACAAGGCGAGGGTTGATGGGGTATTTTCTTACGTCACGGGAGCCTAATTTCAGGAGATAGAAAGTCCTAACACCGGTAGTAACGCAATGAGGAAATTGAGAAAGGTTGGTTGTGGTGGGGTAACGTTCCTAAGCTAAGCCCTAATTATATAATCTATGGAAGTAATCTCCCGACTTGCAGTATTTTGCTGCTTGGAAATCTAGTAGTGGTGGATTTCGGGAAATAGAGAGTCCAAATACCGGTAGTAGTGCAATGAGGAAATTAATGAAGCTTTGGTACGATGCGGTGTCAGTTGAAACTGCGTACCTTGTTAGCCTGTAGTATGTAAACTACGGGTGTCCTTTATCGCTCAATATATTAAATTCAGCCAAACAGATCATCACTAACCCTTGAACTCATATGCGGTTCAAAGCCGAGCCCTATACCCGGGATTTTGAAGGAATCCGGTCCAGAGTCGCCCGGGAAGATAGAAAAGTACCAGTAGTACGACAATAGCTTGGCGATTAGACGAAGTATGACTTGAATACAAGTCGTAGATTGCAGCCATCTTTTGACAAGCGTTCTTCTTCTCAGCTATTCACAATTATGCTCGAGCATTGCACGGAGAATCCTCATGTGTTATCACTGTAACCTCGCGAGGAATTGGCATAGAACTTGTCTAGGACCCCATATCACACAAGCATCCGACCTACATACTTGGATATTCGAAGTTACGATAGTTCCCAATCAATCCAGTAAACACTCTCGTCAGCCTAGTTCGTGACGTCAAAGAACTGAAGCCAAATTGGCGACAGAGATAAGCAGAAGCAATGTCCATATTAACAGGTTCCACTTGTTAAAGGCAGGTCCGCTCTTCTCAGGAGGTCTTACTGATTGACCCTCGAAAAAAGTAAACAATACCACCGCGAGAATCACTGGCAGAAGCCTCGACTATCTCATTGAGTCATTGCTAACGGACGTCTTCTTCTCCAAGATTCTGTGTTTTTTGATTTTTGAGAGTTGTAAGTGTCCATATTCTTTGGCTAGGAAAATTCTCTTGTGTCACTGTTATAAAGCGATATTACTTAATGTATACTAGAACTAAGGAGAAGAAATCTAGCGCTCTAAAAGAAGAGCTTATCGTAGTTTGTAAAACCAATATTATTAGGAACGTTCGTCTGGTAAACTTGTTCCTGGTATTGATTCTCAATGGCCAGCAGAAGATAGTTGTCGCTACTCTCTTCAAGACACTTCGACATTGACCTGATATCCAAATCCGAGACTGAAGTAATTGAGCCTTACTCGCCGCTACGAATGCCATCGTATCAGAGTTTAATACCGAGTATGCAAAGAATAGGGTGTGTTTCATGAGTCTAGACATTGTTGAGACTGGATATTTCAACCCTACCGAAAGTAAATATCCAAATCCCTGGTTTCCCATCTTGATCAGACCTATAGCAGTGAGACAAAGCTAATCTTTTGCGGACGAATAGTAACGGAACAAGACCTACAGACTATCGGAGCATTGGCAGCCAAGTTCTGAAAACATACACTGTATTTTCAAGGTCATATGCTGGGTTATATACTAGGTCATATACTAGACCACCAGTTCAATCAAATGAAGTCACTGACAATACTATACTACCGAGGATTCTCAACAAGCGCATCCCTTACAACTCAAACTCTCCACCTCCACACATCTCCTTTCTTCGACATACAACATGGTGACACCAGCAAGCCCTCGTCGAAAGCTTCGAGGCAGCCCGGGAAGAAATCCCTGACTGCATACGCGCACTTTGACCAAACACCCCAGTTACAGAATCTCCAGGGTAGTCATGGACATCCCACTTCAAGCTCGGGAACTTCCTGCAAGTGGATTTCAGAATACGGTCATGGTTCCCGACACGTATATGATGACTTCGAGTTCTCTTTGTGGGACGTCAACGCATATGACTATCGAAGGCCATCAAAGGAAGAGGAAGAAGAGATTTTCCACACAATGCCCAAACATACCACTCAAGAGATGGACAAACCCCTCACCTACAGACATCACAGAGGTCGCCAATGTGCTCCTTGAGATCTGTACTGTCCAAAGCTTGAAGTTTTCATATCCATACCTTGTGTTTATATTATGGGAGGATGGTAGAAGTTATTCAGAGCGATTCATTGCCTGGGATGGTTGGACCATGGTCTACGACATATCATCATGGAGGCAACTTCTGGGATGAGGAGTCGCTTGTGCAAAGCATTCGAGCCCGCGAAATGATGCCCAATCCTGATACAGGAGTTCAAGATACTACGAATTACCTCATCACTGGAGATAAATGTCTTAGTCCTGGAGTACGTCTGGAAGGAAGATATAATGCAACCACCTGTGGAATTCGCCTCAAGAATCGTCATGGAGACATCAGAATCACAGCCGCGAACCATGGCTTTCTTTCCAAAGATAACAATGAGCCTCATACCATAGATGATGACGAGTTTTTGGCACCCTAATGGCAATGATGGACTCATTGGCATTATTAAGGAGAGATACAAAGCCGAAGATATTGCATTATTTGAGCCAATCAAGCGTCTGCCGTTTCGTAACAGCTCATACTTCGATGCAGAAGCTCCACAGAAACTGCTAAAGAGCTCCGAGGTTCTGGATGGGGCTTGGCTTGAGGCAGACGGAATGTCTACTCGAATGGTGGTCTTCCAATGCCGAGGAGTCCAAGCAGATTTCCTGATGCGACTGGCTGGAGCAGGAAAGATTAAGTACGGCTATTTCGAGCACAAAACAACATGGGCTTTGTTAGGAGCAGTTGGTAGTCAGACGTTGGTTGATGGCATCTATGGCGCGCCGATGGTGCAACTCCCATGCTCGCAGCAAGGATTCAGCGGTGGAGGCGTGGCGGGATTCTTCCAGCTGGATGCGCCAGGTGGACTCTGCTCAGCAGCAGCTCTTGACTATTTGATTGAGGAAGGATGGCCAATGTTTTGATAGCAGAGGGCTTACAAAATGGCACTCTCTAGTTTTATAGAAATAATTGAACACACACAATCTAAAATCGGCTACCCCGATTTTCTTCATAGGAACGATTCTTGGATTGCTCTTTAAGATCCAAGGAACTATAGTACAGTCCCAGGGTTATTTCTGATTCAATGCGTCGCAGTTCCCAAACATGATTGCCAGGAGCTGATTTGAAATTATCATCAGGAAACTATTTCAGTCAGCTTCCATGTTGTACTGGAGAGGCCCGAGAATAGAAACTCCAACAATACTTTCGCCGTAATTACACCCTTCGGCCATGTGAAGGGTCGACAACGAGCTGTATGAATTGCACCGTCAATCGGTTAGTGATTCCGAATTTCAGTACTAGCCAAATAGTGGTTCATACAACTCTGATTCTCGGACGGCCGGATACCGTGGGCGATATAGCTCACAATAATTGTTCAACATCATGTCAATTACATGACGAGGAATGGAAGAGATTTTAATAGCGCGTAGCGGATATACCTCATTCTGCTTACTCTTTGCGTCTTCCCCAGCCTTGCTGTTTAAATAGGGCACGGGTGAGCCCGAGAGGAAAAAGGATGAGTTTAGTCCGGTTGAACAGTTGTATTTGCTAGGCGGGTGGTTAATCTTTCCACTACCGCATCTGCAAGATCTGATGGGCTTCTTTTCTGATTCTTGATACGCCCCAGCTCAACCTCCAAGCGAGCTACTTCGTTTTCAAGATGCGAAATAGATGTTGGAGCGGATCGGTTCTTTACTCGTATTTTCCTTTTGCGGCAACATGTACATGCTTTGCTATGTCTCCGCTTTCTCGACGGAGTTGGTGCAGTTATATCCATCATGGGAAAATTGCGCAGGATAATTTACTTGCTGTTGCTGTTGACGGGTTCAACGCCGTGAGGAGTTGTTGTTACCTCCCCACAATTTTCCACTTCCAACTAACCCAGATAGCACCAGCGTCTGACGGCTGAGATAAGCCATGCCTCCTGGTGTGTTCACATCCACCCCGGGTTTTATATCCCGTATACGGTACAGTAATCTCTGTTTATAACGAACACCCAAAAGCCGTAGGAACCGTTCGTTATAAACAGAGATTACTGTACCGTGTACGGGATATAAAAACAATCAAGGCTAGTACTCTAACCCAATGTCGATCTCTCGTCGGAAAATAATACGTTTTCGAAATCTCCGATTCTTCCGCAGGAAAAGCCATATCTTCGAAATCAGACACATTCCCTCCACGGCTGTCGTCCGGTAAGCACAAGATGGGCCGCCGTATACAGAATGTTGTATCCCAAGGATCCCTCCAGCTCCTCCAGCAACAGCGCAGCGTT
Organism: Hyphodiscus sp. D1413; assembly: GCA_003988895.1. Classification (NCBI taxonomy): domain Eukaryota; kingdom Fungi; phylum Ascomycota; class Leotiomycetes; order Helotiales; family Hyphodiscaceae; genus Hyphodiscus; species Hyphodiscus sp. D1413. The sequence continues at coordinate 37,123 of QYAO01000014.1, forward strand.
CCTTTCATCGTTCGTTGATCTTCCTCCTTCACCTACAATATCTACAGTATTCCCCGACTGTACTCTATCTATTACCTGAATGTTCACTAATGATAAGATCAGATAGACTCCTCTTACGACAGGAATGAACAGGAGAAAACCAGTCCACTGCTGGGGCAATATGCAGGAAGCACAAGGCGCGGCTCTCATGCAAAAACATACACTGGCTCTACCTGGCGCAGTATACTCTCATGATTGGCGATATGGCTCTTGTATGCTTAACCAACATTTATTTCGGTCCCTGCTACATTTTGCGTACCAAACGTTGTCCAGAAGTCCGTTTTTGCCAGCCCCAACCATATTTTACAACATCTGGCTATCACATGATTATCACGCGTCATGGTAGTACATGCGTCATTCGTTTCCGAACCGCATTAATATCTTTGTTCCTTCCTCCCACAACTTGACTTCCTTTTTTCTTTACAACCACCTACCACCATGGATCAAACCACGGAATCCTTCACCATCGCTGCCTCTACCCCAACCAAGAGGGAAGGCAGAGGAGCATCACTTCGAGTTGTACAGCCGTCGCCTGAGAAATACACATCGAAGTTCTATTCTACGGAAATTTCCCCCACGTTTTCAAAACGTCGCCCTTCCGCAGAGCTAAGCAGCAGCTCACCTCTCAAAAAGCATCGACAGGGATCATTGATGCTTACTTCAGGTATGTTTCCCAATCCTTTTACAAACTGATGAATGCTAATTCTGGTTTTAGAGCAACTTCTCGAAACTCAAGATACTGAAATCGTCTCGTCTATCGCGCTTCAGTCAAAGCATATCGAGCTCTCGTTCAGATTCATAGATGAAGATGGAGTCTACCAACCAGGCCCAAGTAAAGAGCAGTGGAAAGAGCTCATGTCTGTGTTTTCTATATGCCATCCTTTTGAGATCGGTTTTAGCGTGCCGCTCTGTCTTCTCGTTCGTGTTCCCACGCTTCCGCCAAAGCCTTGGCCACTCTCTGTTGCAGGCGTGCCTCTTGAGTTCACCACACATAAGACACTTCACCGCTTTAAACTTGGTAAAAGCGGAAGAATAGACGACCCTTTTTCACAGATAGATCTTCGGCGGACGCCTTTCAAAGCTCAAAGGCTAGATGAGGTCATCGACTACCTTCTTGATTACCAAAAGATCAATGTCAAAAAGGTCATCTGGCTCGGCGGTATATGGAGGATCATTGTATCAGATGACATAGACTTAGCTATACTCCCGCGCGAATTTTTCAAGGTAATCGCACATTATCAGTTTGTCTCCGAGATCCCACAGCCAAATCCTAGTGCCGTTCGCATTATCAAGCCTACTAGGATAGTTTATGACGATACACGCTATGATCTCGACGATCTCGGTAGAAGACGATTACGGCCTGGGGTTATGATTGCCTCTAATATATGTGACCGGATGGCTAACGGAACGATTCCTGAGTCTTGGAGTTCAGCGACAGCGGGAGTCCTCGTCAAAGACAGTATAACAGATGAAAAATTCATGACAATTCCCACCCACCTTTTGCGACATTCTACTAGCCGAGACGTATATCACCCGGATCCGATGAATGGGGTTATCATTGGAAAAGCCGTCCACGACTTAGATAACACCGACATAACGTTGGTAAAGCTAAACAACGATATTACTTTCGAAAACACGACGTTTGAGACGGCGATACAGGACAGTACGAAAATCACTAGCATCAAGCCCTTCGAAGATTTTCGGATTATGGACAATATCTCGATGAATAACCCATATACTGGGCTCTGTGACGGACAGTACTTTGGACTTGCAGGTCGGATTGAAGGATACCCTGAATACATAAAGCGATATAAGGAATATTACTCTATCTTCGAGAACCATGTCACAAATGAGCCGCTGGCGGGCAGCTGTGGTTCAGCTATTATTCATGAGGATGGACAACTGTCTGGGTTCTACCACTTTATTGGTAAAGATGGTATCAGTATTTCGGTGTCTGCTGAAGAGCTTACCGAGCGAGGTTATACAATTGCGACGTAAGGTTTCCCTATTAGATTATCAAACTTTTGGCAGGCACCTACTCCGCGCCTTCTGGGCTCAAGCCCAATTTGTCTTTGCACCCAAGTAGTTTAGTTTTAACTTCAAATTCTTGCCTCAATACAGAAATCCTATCGTTTCCACCCTACCAGTTTCTTAATGTTGCAAGAATGTACAGTCATGGCATTGTGCGGAGCGCATGTCTGTTGACCGCTCTCGCATATGTCGTCGTCCTCCTTCGAACCATCCTCCGACACCTCAAGCACGATGGGTTCAGACCTGACGACTATGCCATGCTTGTTGCGCTCATTTTCTACACCATCACTACTGTAAGCTATCCTATCATTGTGAGTACTTGGCAAATATGGGTTGGGATGCGTAGCCACGCTGACGAAGGAGCAGCTGAAGAATGGGACGAACATCACGAGTGGAAACCCTGAAAGTCTCTCCCCAGAACAGATCCAGCAAAGCGAGTCGCCTCCAACAAACTCCGCGCGAGCACATTCAATGCTGATTGGAATGGCAGTCATCCTCGGCTCGAAGTGGTCGAAGGTGGGGTTGGCATTCTTGACGACATACATATGGACAGTGAAGGCTTGCATGGTTCGATTCCCAGAGGTCCTGCCCGCGATGTCGCTCACAATATTCCAGTTGGGCTATTTCACTCGGCTAGAGCTCGACTACTATGCAATACAGGCAGTGAAGTTTACGGCATCGCTTCTTGCGCTCACTTTTGCCGTCTGCATGATCATTTTCTTCGAGGAATGCTACCCTCTCAGTCGCGCCTGGCAGGTTCTTCCAGACACCCCAAATTGTGCTGTGAGTACTCATACTTCTCTGGCTTGCTTGCAGACTAGCTGACAATAGGTCTAGAGAGCTGTCTGTGAACCATCCTTCTGAACATCCATTTTGATCTGACGATGTGTAGCCATGGGGATTGGGTCTGATGAGTGCGGTAGGATTATCCTCACCAACATGAGATAAATCTCCTGATATAATTCGCAGTCAGATCTGTTGTCCAGCGTCCTGATGATAGCGATACCTGTACCAAAAATCGTGTCCGCTTTCGCTACCTTATCCATCCAGTATGTCGCACTGTTCAAAAGGGTACACAGCCATGATTTCTAACAAATCAAAGAATGAAAGCCCAAATTGGCGCCTTGTTTGTTGCTGCAGGTTTTGTATGATACACCATCGCCTCTTGCCATCAAGCGATTTCTGATCAGGGCACAGGTTTGTATCGTACCCATGATTCGACTTTGTATTACCTACGATAACTTAACAGATGCGGGACTGTCAATCTGGTCACAGGTGAGGAGCTCGTTCATTTGTTCATTGATTATTGCAGATGCTGACCATGCCGCTAAAGATGGAGTTATTTTTCATAGCGAGTTAAACCTTCCATCCCGTTGACTCCCAACGCCACTGATCTCCGTAACAGACAGTCGTCGCTAATGCTCCAATAATTGCGGGACTTCACTCGCATGCCATCAAGCACATTCGTCACAGGAGATACCGAAGTGAATCATGTGGCCCAAATAACAGCGACAATGCTCGCAAAGCCAGTGTATCAGGGGGGGTTGGTAGAGAAAAGCCTGAAGGCAGGGCTCGTAGAACGGTACGTGGCTTAATCCAAGCTTCAGGCTTGATACCATACCCAACTCTGCATCTTCTGAACTTCGAAGTCCCAAATGCTGACTGAAGAATAGTGGCGCAGAATAAGTGGTCGCAGCAATCGCCCCCTTGAGCTCGACACGATTGTTTGCAACATCGAGCTCCTGCAGTCCAGAAAGACCGGACTTATGGACGATCCCACGCCAGGACATACGCCAGGCTCAATAGAAGCGGAAAAGACATTCGATATATTCACTGGTGACACCAGCGGACAGCTACCTTTAGCGAAAATCAAAAGTTCGGCAGCTTCAGCTTCTTCTCTCGAGCTTCCCACGAAGGACAATAGATCTGGTTATCATGGACGGAATAGGCCCCTCACCCAAGGAATTCAATTACACCAGGGATTCGTTGATAGTTACTTTGGACGCAGCAGGCCCCTCACCCAAGGAAATCAATTCAACCATAGCTCCGTTGATATAAATGGCTCTGGGACTGGGGTGCATCTCGAAATGGTGCAAGAAAAATAGATCCTTGACTGGGCGTTGGACAAGATAGGCCCTGAAGGCCCTGAATAGGAGACTAGATAATATTCTTCTGCAGGGAAGCATTGAATACCCCAATGAGAACGGTGTTTTCTCTCTTTCCACGTTACCTCAACTTTTAAAGAAACTCACATCCTCTGCAGCCCCCTAGAACTCCTTCTCGATCATTTTAATTAGAGCTTCGAAGACTGTGAGCCAAGTGAATTTTATCCAAACTTTACATCTCAACCTTCACCTTTGATTTTTCGGCTCGCAAAGAAACCTCAAGCCATCATTTTCATACCTTCAAGCACTCTCGCCTACCTTGTAACTCAGACCCGCGGCGATCCAAGAGTGTTCGGCGATTTCGATCCATGGTACATGCATCAATAATTTGGTCTTGCTCACATAAACGATGCGCCTACAACGTTCAAACTCAATATACGTATTATAACTGCTAATGTGGTGATGTATGGACGATAAAGTCGGCTTATGGCCTAGAAGCCCCAAACCATCCGAAGTACGTATTTTACAAGGTTCATTATCAAACAAAATTTAACCCTCGCCGGTTGTTTGCAACCCATTATCCTCTCAGTTTCCCTTCACCAACAGCTGCTTTTGCTTCTTGAGATTTTGAGCAACCGACAGCGGAATCTTGAGTGTGTTAGCAACAAGATCGGGTGGGGTCAGTGCCAGCCATTGTGTCAAGGATATGTCGGCAACACGATCGGACTTGTAGATTTCGATCCACACGAGATTTTCTGTTTCCGATGTATTTTCGATGTAATGACCTGGCTCGATTAGTGGATGATAGAATAGCGAAACGACGAGGTTTTCTTACCGCTGTTGTCTGGAAACACTGCCGTATCTCCTGCGCTGAAGTCGATGGTGCGAGCAGTTGCGCCGCCAATGAAGACCGTGGCACGTCCCGTACCGCTGTGGAAGTATAGCCATTCAGCCGCCTGGATCATGAATTAGTCTTTGCAAAAATACAGAGGTTTCAACCGTTCAACCGCTTACGTTGGGGTGCCAGTGAAGTTCTCGAAGGCCCTTGGGCTCCAGGCTCACGACCGTCGCCGCAATGGTTGTCGCAATTGGGAAGTTTCTTGAGTCGATGATCGAGAGGTTCCCACCACCACCTGGCACATCAACAGCAGCGGCTGTTGAGGAGTTGTGGAAGACATATGAGCTATTTCCGGTGAGACCAACATCGACTGGAGTGGCCGTTGACACTGTCCCATTCAAGATGTAGGGATCACTTGCGGGGACATTCGCGAAGACGGATTCATTGACTCCGAAGTTCTTGGCGAGGATTGACTTGGGAGTATGGGCGACCCAATCATCAACCATGAAGGTCGTTCTGTGCATGAACTGTCAGTGCGTGAAGATGGTAGGGTGGGCGAACAATTACCCAACAGCGTCGAAGTTGCCTGGTAAATGTTAGTACTTCCGTGAGACTCAGCTGTGACGACTTACCTTCGTCAAACACAAGAAGATACTCGTTCTCATCTTCAAGTCCTACACCGCACGTCAGCTGATGTCGGGTCTGGGGGATGGTTGGAGGCACCTTGGATTGTGTGGGCAGAGCCCTTGGGAAAGTACCAGATATCACCAACATTAAGAGTGTCAACCTGGTAATCGCCATTCTCGTCGACGGCCGAAATCAGAACTCTCCCAGCGTATACATAGCCCCACTCAGCCTATTCAGGTGTTATGATTGTTCTCGAGCAGCATGGCAAGGAGACATACCACTTTGTGCCAATGAAGCTCTCGAGAAGCTCCCTTGTGAAGATGCTGCTGCGCGGCCGCAATATCAGTGCTCGATGGGAGATCTGTGACGACTTGTTCACGTGTCCATCCCCCATTGAAGATCTTGGCTTTAGAATCACTGAAGCTCCATTTCAAATTGGGGACGGTGCCAGCGTCTGTAGGCTGCTGACCGAGATTGTCGGGGTTGGACAAGTCGATTTGATGATTGGTACCGCCTAAATCGGTCAGCACACTGGAACAAACACAGACCAAGAGAAACGGTAAAATATAGACCGACGACTAACCAAGAATAGGGCCGCCTTTTCCATTCGCATCTTCAGGTTCGCCAGCAGCGAAACCAGTCGGGGTGGCACGCTCTGCTATTACCGCATGGTGAGGAGCCGTGTCGAGTACTGGGGTGGCTAACGTCAAGGACGCAAAGTAGGCTGCCAGCAGAGAAAGAGTGTTGACTTTCATGATGGAAGACGACGAGAGGTGGAAGATTGGGGGTGAGAAGCAGCTTTTGCGGGTGGCAACCTGGGAAAGTCAAGCGGCAGATGTTGGCTATAAGTAACGCCAAGAGAGTTCCTTGAAGCTTCAATCTCAGCACTTTATGTGCCAGCGAGCCCTGATCTGCGGGGAAATGCTCACAGCAGATGGTGCAAGGAACGCCAACATAACGTCTTATATTGCCAAGCACCGCCGCTGACAACAGAGCAGGAAGATTTCAACGCTCGGAACTCCATGGTGAGCCTCAAAATGCTGGATGCATTCCACCAGATCTAGGAACGGAAAGCCGGTTGCTGATTATGGAGGTCAGCTTAGTTCTTTCGGTTGAGGTCATCCCGAACGAGCTCGAAGGTTTGGGGCGGATTGCATTTGGGATTGTTTTGGATTATCACAATTAATCCTTTGGACCAGAAAGCCACCAAGCAGCATCAAAAGTCCGTCTTATTTGTCAAATGGGGGTCTCGGTTGGGCCAGAATCATACAAAGGAGCACTGGCTACCATTCTGTCGTGATTGCTTAGCGAATGTTCGCCATTTCGGCAGTGTCGATCTGCCTTGGCGCTCCCGCATTGAACCCCCAACTTTAACCTTAATCAGTCTACTAGTCTGGTGTTACTAGTTACCCGTCAGGTGACTAGCGAGGTCCTTGTCAACATCTCAATCTTGTCATGGCTTTGTTCGCTACTGCACTGCAATGTACCAGCTATGTCATCCATGCATGCTCCTGCGAGTATCAGTACGTATCTACCTGGCTGTGCCGCTTTTTGATGATCTGCCATGCAGGAACTCGAGCAAGTGATCTACTAGATGCTTGCACGGAAACGCATTTGCCTTGTGGGACTAACCCTTGAGCAAAGCATACAGGTAGCTATTCAACTAAGAAAGAATCAAATGTTCAAATGTTCAAACCGACGTTTATGCCTCTCTCAAGGGCTGCCGCAGCCTGACTTCAGCGCTGCGGGGGCATACCAGGGACTGAGAATACATCCAGTCATGTTTCAGCACGCAGATAGCTTCGGCAGTCTCTCTCGTTCACAGCCTCACAGGCGGTAGTGATGTAAAGCGACTCTTGTCTCCTCCGGCCCCGAATTCACCAATCCAATCTCCATATGTGCCTCCGAATGGCGTACATCCAGTGATGTTCCTAGCACAGAGAGGCATGGTTCGAATCTCCGCCAGGCTAGGTAATTTGCTGCATTCATACCTCAAAAGCTTGATTCGGCAATCCTAGGGTAGATCTTCCAAGCACACCTTATTGACCTTGCTACTTTCTTCTTCTATCACCTCAATAATCATTCGGACGATCGAAATCTCTTCCCGCAGTTAATTCCCACGAGAAGCCGATGGCTTGTCTCGTGAGATCGGCGGCCAGGTCGCGTTTCCAGTATTCCACTTGCGATGACTTCGACGAAAGCACTGCAGTGGCACCGGCAATGAACTTCGGCCGTGAATCGTCTGCATGCAAATGATACTGGGGATCGACTTCTCGATCCCTCCATTCTGACGAGTAATTACCACTATTGATTATTCATACCTTGTTGCTGCATATCCTGTCGCCGATCAACAGTTTGCCTCGAGTCAGGTCGGCGGCATCGTGAGTCAGGTTGACGATATCATGTAGACAGTGGCTGATGGCGACATTTTGACGGTCTCAGTACACCATATTCGCACGGAAACTGGATCGCCGGTCGAAGTGTTGTAAAGTCACAATGAAATTGGCTCCATGTTGTCTATATAACAACAAGGAACCTGCTCAAATCTGCTCAGCTCTCTGTGCCAACGATCGCTTCAGAGGAACTGATTCTCGCTACACCCCTTTTACATCAGCACCATGTCGAAGCTATCATTTGCTCTCGCTGCGTTCGCCTCATTGGTATTGACCAGTCCGGTCCCTGAGCCCAAACCCGAGCCTCAAATCTCGCTCCCAGGGTCCTTGATCCCTTCTATTCCAGGTGTTACTGATCCCATCGTCAGCGGACTCTCAATCCCGCTCCCTGTCCTACAGCTTCCGACTCCACCACTCAGCAGCCCAGGCTTCACGGGGAGTAACCTCAAACCAAAGAAGATTGGGTACTTCTGGACGGGAGCCGGAGACAATGAGCATGCTGGTAAGAAAGTTGGCTGATGTTTGAAAGCTTTGCTGACTTCTCTCTTAGATTTCTTGGCGACGTACAGTCTTGATGATGTATGAAATACAAACCTCGCGCTTTTCTATCGCTGACTAACGTTCGCAGGACACATTCGGAGAATTCATCTGGTTGACTGAAGTCCCAACCAGTGGTAATAGTCCGCATCATCTTGGACCGAGTCTTGATGGAAAGACACTCGTTGGAGGCGGTCTGCTTTCGCTCTTGAAGACTCAGGTATGAGGGGACAGGACTCAATTCTGCGACATCTTTCTGACATCTTATTAGGACACTGCTTTCTATTTTGATGTCTCCAATCCATACCGACCCACCTTCTTGAAAAGCAACCGTGCCCTTCTCTCTTCTATTACCGACGAGATTCGTGCTAAGCCGGATGGGTATGCTTCATCCCTAGCAAACCGTTGTGCAACTTCAAGCTAACATTTTTCAAGTGGCTTCTTCATCACATACATGGGATGTAAGTGAACCACCCGAATAATATTTAATACGAAGTGCTAACAGCTTATTCAGCTGCCCTTGGTACCTCGCCGGGTCGTTTGGTCGAGACAGACGCGAATTTCAACATTATCCACCAATGGCCCGAAGATGTCGAGGGAACTCTCAACATTCTCGGCGAACAGTTCAACCCTCACGGTCTGAGCGTAGACTGGGACAAAAACTTAATCTTGACATCTGATTTTGTTGTTCCTCTGTCTATTCTGAAACCCAGTTTGGAGATTATTCATGCCAACACCCTTCGCTTGTGGGATTTGGAGACCAGGACCATCATTAACACAATCACCATTCCAAACGTAAGTTGATTCTTTGCCATTTTCCCGCCAAAACTTTGAGGGGTGACACATGTATACTGATGTTATTCTAGGGTGGTGGTATTCAAGACGTCAAGTTCATTCCCGGTAACCCAGATTCGGCTGCGCTCGCCACGGCTGTTCATCTCGGCCAAGTCTGGATCATTTATCCCTTCAAGTACGACGCAAATGGAAACCAAGGCACAGCTGAGCTTCTGTATGATTTGGGAGAGAAAGCACGCGATACTGTTGCAATCTAGTAAGCAACTCATCGCCTCACTCAAGACTAGCCTTACTAACCACCTCTGCCTCAGTTCTGATCTTACACAAGATGGGAAGTTTGCATACTTCACCCTGACCACCGCAAACCACATCGCTGCGCTGGATATCTCTGATCTAAGCAACATCAAGCGTCTTGATGACCCAGATGAGGATCAACCTTCAATCGGCCCACATTACATCAAGGTCACGCCCGACCAGAAGCATATTGTTGTCACCGATTACTTTGTTCAGACCGGAGCTATCGGCCTGATCAACACTCCTGCCGACTTCAAGGCTTTGTACATTGATATCAACGACGATGGGAGCCTTCACTTCAATCGCACCATCGACTTCGAAGGTTCATTCCCGCAATACGGTGGGGCTAAGCCTCACTCGAGCGTCGTGTTCGATTTGACGGATCCTGCAAACCCTGTCTACTACTGAAATACAGAGGTCGGGTTGTAACATAAGCCCTGAGAGTCAAACGATGGATATTAGTGTTTATAATCAGACTGTCATTAATGGAGATGTCCTTTTTTCTTCTGTCCAGAGAGTAAGACTCAATGAAAATGCATGTGCAACCCAGCGCTTCAAACTTGCTCTTTCGAGAACCATTCATGAGACCTCTATTCTGCTGTGACCCACGTCTCTGTTGGACTACAAAGATGCTGTCGGATCACCTTCAATTGTTTTTCACTAATAGGCCGCCACCAAAGATCGACGAGGCCAGCAGAGGCGGCGCATGCTCAGAAGACGAGGCAACTCTCCAACATCGGACTTCATGCACTGCACCGTGGTACCTTTTTTGCTTCGACTATCCGGGAATGAGCGTCAACATTTTCGAGGTAGATATTTTGCTCGCACGAAGCGTTGATTGCAAGGCCGTGCAAACCTGAGGATCTATCTGTACGGCAAGCCAAATAAAATGACTTTCATCTCTTCAACAGATATACCATAGTGTTTTGCTTCACAATTCCTCGAGATCGCAGGAGCGCTAGATCGGGTGACACTCCTCAAATGTATCTAATTGGCGCTCATGCTTCTATACCCAGAGCCTTGATTCTCGTGCAGCTCAATGGATACGCTAATGCGTGTGGAATTGCCCGGAAGGTAAACTCTTTGGATTAGGCATCTAAACGTAGAGAAGAGCCGCTGTGCAGCAACACAAGGGATGATCTATCAGCTTGGCTCTTGAAGGAACATTTATTCAGCGGGCGTAGGGGGGGGTTCCAAAGATTTTCTGGCTAGCTGTGACAACAACGACTGCGTTTGTTGCTTGGAGACCTGGTTGCTACTTGACGAAAGCGATATTGGAGCATTTTGCTCTCAGTTTCAGCGCAACTCAGTGCAACTGTCTATGGCGACATTAAAGAGCGGCTTCACTGGACACCTTTCTCCCAGAAAACAAGAAATCGAAGACTTGAGAATCATCCTGTCAAGAACTTGGCATACTTATGCACCTATCATGCAGCGACAGGTTTCCGCTTGGAAGCCTCAAGGAACGCCCTGCCTCGACGCCCGGTCGCCTCTTCGCAGGTGCTTAGACACTTAGGCATCTCCGTAGAAGAATATAAAATGTAAAATATCCTTTAAATCTCGCATTCTCGTCTCTGCAGGTGTTTGGTGGTGTCGTCCTGCAGCAAATCGCAAGTGGTTGAATATTGAAGCCTTGGTCAGCCCTGTTCTCTTCGTATCCAAACGCCACACAAGATCTTCCCTCCAGTTCCCTGCCGCGCAACCATAAGCACGATGTTCTCCCCACAACTCCTCTCCCAGAGTTAAAACGTCGTTGGAAGCTCCAGATCCCCAGAGCATACGATCATGGAGTCGGAGAATCGAGGTCTTGTGTTGGAGAATGAGTTGACGTGCTCTGTGAGTTGGCCCCCAAGTTTCACCCTCACCCCGCCAGCCGGAAGCGTATACGACAAGGAAAAGGACAAGATCAAGAACATGGACAAGGACAAGACCAATGCCGATTTGGAGATGCATGCACGACGTGACAGTTCTATAATGGACTTTGTCTTACTATGCGGATGCTAATGTGTTGGACCTCCACAGATCTGCACAGAGATCCTCTATCAGCCCCTAACACTCCTTGATTGCCTCCATACTTTCTGCGGCTCGTGTTTGAAAGACTGGTTCGGTTTTCAGCTCACCCAGTCGCGTACTTCTCCAAACCCCCTTCCTCCAGGTTCTACTCCATATACCTGCCCGTCATGCCGTGCGCCAGTGCGAGATACGAAGCACAATGCCACGGTGACTACGCTGTTGGAGATGTTCGTGGCTGCGAATCCGGGCAAGGGTAAGACGAACGATGAAAAGGCAGAGGAGAGGCAGAAATATAAGCCGGGGGATAATGTTATACCGAAATTGGAGGTCAGGGAGAAGACTCTGCGGGAGAGGAGGGTAGAGGATGAAGATAGGAGACTTATGAGCGAGGTTCGAGATCTCAGCCTGAGAGAAGTGGGCGTTGAATCTTCGGAAGCAAGGCGAGAGAGGAGACGGCGTGAGGGGCGTTCACATCATTCAAGGACACAGTCTAGCGGGCACAGGGAGAGCAGTGGGGACAGCAGGAGTATAGAGGACAGAGAGAGGCGGCGACGGAGGGCTGCTTCTGCTGAACGGCGAAGGGAACGAGTGGATGCAGCCGGTGTAGAGCTACGAGATGCTTGGCCTGCAGAAGACCGGAGGCGAAGACGCAGTAATGAAGAGGCGAGCAGGAGGCATGAAGAAACGAGTCGCACGGCAGCCAGACAGGTTGAGCATCAATCCTCGTTGAGGTCACTCATCAGTTCGTCAGATATTGACTCCCACGAGATGGAAGAAGAGATCCTGCGCCAGATCAGGGAAGAGGGTCTGCTGGAGGGAATTGATCTCGAGAACATCGATGTCAACCAGGAAGATCAAATCAGTGAGAGGATTGCCGAGGCATTCAGGAGACGCCAAAGCGAAAGGGCAAGGCAGGATGCTACGAGAAGGAGTGAGACCAGTAGTCGAAGACGGCATACCAGCAGTCGTCCTTCTGCTCCTCCCTCTCGAGAGACTTCTGGAGATGAGCAAGCTTCTACCTCTACTACCAGGAGATCGAGGACACATTCTAGGACCCCAAGTGGAGCGAGCCAAAGCGACGAGCCAAGCAGACCACCTCCGTCAATGAGTGCAGCTCATGCGCAACATTTGGATGTGATATCTAGTGGCGAGGGAAGACGACGGCGGAGGACGAGCAGCAGGAGCCGAAGTGCAACCGCACCGGTACCCGTGGCAGAAGCTGAGGTGACTCCAGCAACCCGGTCACAGACAGATCTGAGCAGTAGACCACGTTCATCTCACCACACTCCTACTCGACCGCTAGTGATGGAGAGCGTAAGAAGCAGCACAGATCCGATTGTTCAACGAGCAGTGGAGTTACCTGCTCCTGATCACATGGCTCCCGAGAGCCAGATAGTTTCAAGTCCTACTTCAAATCGAAACAGTGCATCATTACGGCCCGAAGACTCTCCAATTCCTGCTTCGACTCTTGTGCCAAAGAGTCGTGCAGCCCCGCCTGCGGATATCATCCTCTCAACTTCAACCGCTTCTGCTCCTTCAAACACCACCCTAATTGATCGATCTCTACTCCCGGCCCCTCTCTCGCCACGCGGAGCTTCACTTTCGGACAAGGCAAATGCCATGTCAAGTGGCTCTAGGCCAAACTCCTCCTCCTCCACAGCCTCCAAGACCCGGTCGCAACTTTACCCTGAACCCTCTTTGACATGTGCTAGATGTGCCAAACCTCACATTGAGTACGAGCTCCACTACAACTGTTCGAAATGTCACGGAGGCAATTACAACATCTGTCTATCTTGTTACCGCTCAGGGGCAGGCTGCTTATACTGGTTTGGGTTTGGCTACGCAGCATTCGCCAAATTCGACAGGATGGAAAAGACTGGCGAGATTCCTCCGAACGCAGAAAATCCACACATGCTTAGAGCAAGTCGTTACATCCCACCCAAGTCCACGCCAGGTGGAGCAGACGGCCGGAAAACTTTAACAACTGATGATCCACAAAACAGACTGCAAAGCGGAGCATTCTGCCAGAACTGCCTTGCCTGGGCTAACGAATGCTATTGGCGCTGTGAAGCGTGTAACGAAGGCGACTGGGGTTTCTGCAACAACTGCGTGAACCAAGGGAAATCCTGCACTCATCCACTCCTACCACTAATGTACAAACCATCCGAGTCATATGCCCCTTCTCTATCACCCACCCATGACCAACACACCCCACAATCCGCCTCAATCATACCCGGAATAGCAGGTTTCGGGAACTTCAAACCTCTCACTTTCTCCACCACATGCGATATCTGCCACTACCCCATCCAGCCATCTTCAACACGTTATCACTGTTTCTCCTGCGTGAGCAAAGTGTCCAACACTCAACCTGGCGACTATGATATCTGCACGGCATGTTACCCGAAACTCATAACATCCCGACGGATAAGTGTTGAAAACGGCAACAACGGATGGCGACGCTGCTTACAGGGCCATCGCATGGTGATTGTAGGATTCAATGACAGTCACTACGGTCAACTCCGCCGCGTTGTGCATGATCTCGTCGGGGGGCTTGGACTCCGGCAAGAAAATATCACATTCCAAGATCACACCGGCTACGAACTACAGAAGTGGAGCTGGGGCGACAAGAAACATCCCCTTGACAAACTCGTCACTAAAGACGTGATGCGAACCGCACCCACTCATGCGGATGGGATGGTGATCCAGAGCGGATTTCCGCCCGATGGAGGACTCGGCATGAAGTGCGTGACGAATTGGAGCTGGTACGGGAGCACGGAGGGCGCGGACGACGAGCTGCTGTTTCCGAAGGGAGCGGAGCTGAGGGAGTGCGTCAATGTCAACACGGATTGGTTTCATGGGGCTTATATGGGGAAAATGGGCTTGTTCCCGGGGAACTTTGTGAGGATCTTGGATGCGGGGGCTTGAATCATGGGCCGGGGATCGAGAGGTTTCTTTGGTGATGTGGGTGGCTGAGCAAGTCTTCATGAGCTATGATGTCGATGATAGATGATTGAACGATGGAATGAATGAACAATGAAGCGATATGACGCTAGCCTTCGTCGCTTTACGGGTGGATAATGCCTATCTGCTACCAGAATGCGGTGAGGAGTGCCTTGCAAATGTGCAATGTGTATGCTGCTATGATACAGCCAATGATCTCTTCGAAGGAGGTCTCTGGAATACGTTAAAATACTTACATGTAAGCCGTTGCCATCTCTGCGCCTCCTAACCAGCAACAGCCTGACCCACGGCCCCCGCAATCTCCCCAAACACAACGCCCTTGAAGAGTGTCTCGCCGAAACCCTCAGTCCAATGACCCGCACCTTTCAACTTCCGTTTCCACGCCTCCCGCTGCGGGTGATCCAGCTCCTCCCACGTCTTCCCGCCATGTGGTTGCTCGCCCTCATGCACCGCTCCACTGACGTCTTCACCTTCTGTATGCTGCACCACAATGACCTTCTCACCAGCTTTCTCCCTCAGATCTTGGAAAAACTCTGGCATTCTTGTCGCTGACCCTGAGGTCGAGATGGGATCTCGACCTTTTCCGTAGTCGGAAGGGAAGATGTACGGTCTCCCGAGCGCTTCTTGTAAGGGAAGGGGGAGATATGAAGAAGCGTTGAGGAACGGCTTGGAACTTCCTCTAACCTCAAGGACAGCTTGCACAATGATAGCACCCAGAATAGTGGCGATAATCGATACGACGACTCCGAAACCAAAGACTGCTGCTGATGATGGTAAAGCGACGACATATCGGGGTGTTGTGGACTGGCCTCTCTTTACGGATAGGGGTACTGGGAATAGTGGGAGTGTATGTACAACGACGGTGTTGCTTACACCCACACTGGCGAGTTTTAGGTGCTGAGGAGGGGTGCTTGCAGTGATAGGATTTGCAGGAGGCGTGAAATTTGAAAACGCGATGCCGGTGATTTGGAGGGGATGAACATTCTTGAAGGTACGAAGAGGGCTGATTTTCGTACTCATATAGACCTTGGCTTCATATTGGAGATCCATCTTGAACAGCGAGATCGAGCGATCGTGACCTGCAACGGCGAACACGAATTGTGTGTATCCTTGCTCAGCGGTGGGTGTCAGAGGAGGCGTGAGGTTCACGACTGCGAGACCTGTAGCCTTCGATATGCCATCGGGTAGACGATGCGATTGAGAAATCCTGCAGTGTCCTTTGCCGCTGGGAGGCATGCGCAGGACTTGGAGGACGACCCCTCCATTGCTGTGGATGTTCGTGAGCATGACGAGGAAATCCTTTGTCAACCATCTCAATGCTCTGAATTTTGGGAGGGTGACTTTCTCGCCGCCCCTGGATGCCGGTGTGATGTATCTCTCCTCAGGTGCGGATCCATCGTCCACTGCGGTAATTTCCTTGGTGTAAATATCATAGTCGTCGCAATATGCAAAGAGATATTTCCTGTCTCCTGTCTGTATAAAGTCCACATCCACAGCCTCCCTACTCGACTGCAAGGCTCCCCTCGTCCTCGGCAGTGAGAGCCCCGTATCAAACAACACAATCTCGGAATCCTTCGCAAGGCCTGTAGCAACAGCACCAAGTTGAGGTTGATCAGGATATGGTTTCGATAACCGCACAATCCTTTGATATGAATCCTTCTCGGTCTTCGAGAATAGCCTTGATCTCGAGAGCTCGGAAACCCGAGCGGAAGATGGCTTCTGACCTGCACCCTTCCCTTTGCCCTTCGTGGAAGCTTCAATCCCAAGCACTCGGAAATGGTCATTCGTCCCTTTCTCCACATCCTTTGGGCTCGAATTCACACCCGCGTAAACTATCATTGCCTTGCCTTTCGGCGCGCCCACTGCTAGGGACGTCACATTGTCTTCGTCTTTGCTGAGGTCGATATTGGCGATCTGCTCGAGCTCGTCTGGGTTCGTAGTGTCAAAGACAGTCTAGTCGCGCGGGGGAATTAGCCACGATTAAGAGCGCAGGTTCGAAGTCCCTTCAAGGGCCTTCTCGTCGCTCAAAGTTTTCCTCCGAAGCCCAGCTGCCAGAGAGCAGACTCACAATCGTATTGCCCACACCCGTCCTCCCTGCTCCTCCACCACCACCAACTACCAATCGCGACGAGTCGAGAGGGTCGAAATCGCAAGCATAAAGCGGATACGAGAGGGTGACTTTCGCGGATGGAACGAGAGGCGCCATGATTTCTGAAGTATTTCAGAGAGATCTGGAAATGTAGGATCGTAGGTATCGTAGGGAGTACAGAGTTGAAAGAAGACACACCTGTCTAGATTTCTCGCCAGGTTCAGGTCGGCCTTGGTTCCGCAGGTCGCTTATCCTAGTCAAGATCCGGGGTGAGCGATGCGAGGTAGGCTTCTTTTGGACATCAGGAAAAGGGGCCAGCTGGTGGGGCAGCGGGCAATACTGGGCTTTAAATGCTACAATAAGAGTTCTACAATCTTACGATGGCAGGTAATTCACAACCGGGTTGGATACGCCAACATCTGATATTGCCCCGATACTTCGAAACCGGGAGATGTCACAAAGTAAGAGATCCGTTCATTTATTCAGAATCATTATTCCATTTGGTCTTTGGTACGCCTTGCCCTTTATAATGAGCCGCTTAGAAACTCATGTTGTCATTCTAAGATCTAGCTCACTCAAAGACACCTGCTGCGAATGACTTCAAGAAGAGAACAGAGAATGCAAAGCAAATCCATTGGCTGAAGACCATATGCAAAGCCGCTGTCCTGAAACTCAAGACAAACCACTTCGCATACCTTAACAGATATTTCGCTGCAATTAACAACCCATGAACCATCCAGAGCACAGCAATGAGCCTTCCCAACGCCGGGGATCCGTGTCGACCGTATAGGCGGCTAAAACGGATAACGCATTTAACCCGCAATGAGCCTGGAGAACCGAAACCAACCAAAGCTCTCCCGAACGAGCGTATCTTTTGTCATTTCAGTTGTACTCGTTCAAAGTTTTTTTTTCATTTGGCATGCTTGCGGAAAGCAAGAAGATCAGCCAAGCTTCCGAGAGCGCAGCCATGCTTTAAGAAGTCGTGTTGAAGCAGCTCATTAGCGGAAGCTCTGCTTCGAATGTCGACGCACAGACAGACGGATAGGAAAGCCTTGAGCTCCTTACTAAGTTTCTCGGGTTTCTTTAGGCGCGGTGTACCGTTAGTGGCGATAAGGTAAAGTGCCTTCAGAGGCTCCTCGTTGAGGTAGGGCGGCTCAGACTCGATCATTTCAATGGCCATGATACCCAGAGACCAAATATCGACCTTAGGGCCATATTCCTTTTGCTTGACGACTTCTGGGGCCATCCAATAAGGCGTACCCACCATGGTCGCACGCTTCGACTTGGACTCGGTGAGCTTGGCGCAGAAACCGAAATCGGCTAGAGCTGGTTAGCATACCGTACTCTATCGGACGGAACGGCTGCTTACTGATTTTGACATTTCCTCGAGCATCGAGAAGAACATTGTCACTCTTGATATCACGATGGATAATGCTCTGTTGATGAAGATGCTCAAGACCACGACAAGTCTGTAAATGTCAGCTTGTACACCCCTTGAATTGCAAATCATTCTTACCTCGAGACATATGGTGGAGATTTGGTCCTCTGTGATGGTTGGGTTATTATCGATGACATCAGTCAACGCACCTCCCTCCATGTACTCCATGACAACCCACAACTCAGTGAAGTTATTTCGTAAGAATGCATCAAGAAAATTGACAATGTTCCGGTGCTTGCTATCCTTCATTACCATGATCTCGTTAACGATCAACTCCTTCCTTGGTTGGTGTGCCAAGTCCATCTGCTTGATAGCGACCTGAGCTTTGCTACCTTGTTGCCGGATCACTTCTCTTGCGATTGGTGATAATGGATTCTCTTTAACCTTCGCAACATAGACTGAACCAGAAGCACCCTGGCCAATCTTCTTCTGCTTGGAGTACGACATATTGGGGTCATCCTTGGAAACGGCTTCCTTCAATTTCACCATAACCTCATTCTCAGACATCGTAGACATTCTGGCATCTTGTTTACGCTCAGCAGGTTGTTTAGCAGTCAGAGCGGCCTCAGCCGCCTTGACAGAGCTACTCTGCTGTATACCATTATTCGAAGCCGGTTGTTTGTTTGCAACATTGAGAGGCTTGACTTGGTTGACTGGCGCAGGAAGGCGGGATGGCGGAGGATTTTGCTGGCCATTTACGGGAATTCGGGAGGGTGCCTGCTGCTGGCCGTTTGAGCCATTTTGGTAGCGAGGTTCTGCAGGCCTTTGAGTGCTTGGCTCGTTGCGAGCAGGCGATCGAGTCCCGCCGTTTTGCTGCTCGCGTGCGATAGATGACGAGCTTTGCTGAGTAACAATTGGAGGACGCTGAGCATTGTTGCTTGGAGTAGGAGCAGAAGGAGCCTGTCTCTGGGTTCTGAGGGATGCTGGTGCTTGAGCTGCCTGAGGTTGACGTGGAGCAGGTGGGGCAGCTCTGGAAGGATTGTATCGATCTGTTGATGGAACACTTCCACCTCCATATCCACCAAGCTCTTGTTGAGCCGTAGGGGTGCGGGTCTTCGGGATTGACGCGTTGTAAGCTTCCATATCTCGCCGGTTCTGCTCCTCGACCTCTCTGTCGCGTTGGCGTTGAGCTTCGAGTGGCTTTTGACGCTGCTCTTCACGTGACTCCGGGCTCACATAATTGGAGGCCATTTGCTGCATTTGTTGACGCTGTTGTTGCTGCTCAGGCGGGGTTGGTCTGCGTGGCGTATTAATACTACTTGCAGATGTCGGGCTTGGGCTTGTGCCATAGCTGTCGTTGCGCTGGGTTTGATGAATTGGACGAGGGGGAGCGATAGTCGCACCGTTCATACTGTAGCCCAGTTGCTTGTTTTGATTGGAAGTGATTGGAGGCGTTGGTGTCAAGCTAGGGTATTGTTGAGGGTTTTGTGCCCTATTGGTAATATCAGAGTAGAACTCTAATACCTCGAAAACGGCTTGCGGGTTACGCTCATAATCCTCCTTGGTAATGGCGGACGAGTTAAGAAGCTTGGACCACTCCGGGGGCAGACCAACGAATTCGCCAGTTTTGGGGTCAAATCCGACATGAACAGCATGGGCGAAGTTTGTAGGGTTGCTAACGCCGCCCATACCTGGGCAGCGCGCATAGATGAAGTCTATCCACTCGTACAACTCATCATCACCTTTGACCTTGATTTGAAGAGTCTTTGAGACACCATCATCGTCACCGGGGTTGGTGGAGGATCCGTTCAGTGCTCGTTTGATTTCAAAGATTGTTCCGGCAGCTTCAACACGAGAAACTCCTAGAACGTCCTTCAACACAACCTGGTATGAAATCTTTCCGCCCTCGGTCTTGTGAAAATCCAACGCCTCCTTTCGTAGTATGAGCCACTTCGTTTTCCAAGGGCTGATAAAATTCTTTCCCTCCTTCACGGAAGCCCAACCCTCTTTAATAATCGCGACTCCACCTTGGCCATCAGTGTTAGATTGTTGCCTTGCGAGAGGAAGGGAGACCGTTGATCCTGTGTACGTCGAAGTGGCAGTTCGGGTGATTGGCGAGTTGATGCTCATTTGAGACATGTTACCTGGTAGATTTGCGGTGGAAGGTGTGAGATTCAGTCGAGGTCGCTCGGTTGGGGGCCGAGGGGCGGGGCCTGGGTTCATAAATTGACCCGGAGTGTAGATGCTGGATAGAACCACAATAGTAAGCCAAAGACTCCGCCAGAACAGTTGAACACATTGATTTTGCGGCAACGACAAAATGAATTTCTCGCGGTAGTGAATAGCCTCTGGCCAGAAGTCGCGTACAGCTAAGGCTCAGCCGCGATCCAACCGCCAACCGCGAATTCCATCAGGATTGTAATCACCACGTTCTTCCGTTAGGGCAGGACAGAAGAAAATATGCTAGCCTACCTATTCTGTGAAGTCATTTTCGCGAGATGGACAACAATTACAACTAGAGAGGCGCTTCAAGTGCGGAGAAAGACGGTTGGTAAGATCGCATGCGGCGGGGTATCGTAAAAGAAATCGTAGATCGTACTGCGTATGCATGGTCAGTATCGAGTAGATTGTAGCAGCAATTGGATTGCTCACAGTTATCCTTAAGGCCGTTATGCGTAAAGCGTATTACCTTGTCGTGTGGCTCGACTTAAAGCGCTTCACCTCGCAAGGAGAACCGGTCTCGATCGATCGCACAGCGTCCAGCGGTGTAAAGGAACGGGTAAATCGTCTATTCGATAGTCATGAGCAGCGATTCTACAACGTTGACTGGAGGACGCGCGTGTATATGTCGTTGACGGAGGGTTCTATTGATTCTTGAAGGTCGTGGTCGTGAGAGAGAGTTTGGGGGAGGTAGACCTCGCGATCAAAGCGAGTTAGTTCGTCGCTCCCTTTAGCGCCTAGCGCTTCGCTAATTAAGTTATTGCCTTACTCGGCTCCTACCTCCGTGGAGTAGAGTCGCAATGAACCAGGGGCTCCAGGGAATGTTGTTGGTTGGAGAAGGGATGCATCAAGATCGAATAGGATAGGGGAAGGGAGGTGAGAAGAGGTGAGGAGAGGAGAGGAGAGGAGAGGGACCGCGGTTGGCTATATCCTCTATTGTTTGTTGTCGTAAACACACAACATTGGAAGAGAAGAGAGCTCCCAGCCCCGGGATGATCTTCTGCGATCTCGGTCCTGGATTCATGGATCGACTTATCTAAGACACGGATATTGGAAGCTGTCACAGGGAGCCAGAGCCCCATTATGCTTCTCAAAGGCATAGTGGATGGTTTCGGCAACGTGACACATCCGAGTCAACCCCTATTCCAAATCGGACTCTACGAGCCCGTTTCACCGCAGTCCACATTTTTCCCTCCCTCAACTCAGTAGCTATATATGCGACTTCCATGAGCCACCATCACCCAGAGTCAACACATTTAGTTGGAGAAGACGTGTCTGGCAAGGCAATTGCTCCTCCCTTGGCACGCAACCAAACGATGATACCGGACGTTTGAGGCAAAGGCGTGTTTCGGGTTCTGATGAGCGGACTGTTGCAGATATCGGTTGCACGGCCACAAGATGTTTCTCAGGATTCGCCGGTTTACGTGACTCGACGGGACGTGAGTGGTTGCAAAGGTTTTCAGGGGTTGCTCTCCTTATGCAAGAATCGCACGACTGTGGCTGGCCTGGCGCTTTGTTCCATTCTTCCAGAAGCGGTCACCATGGTGGGGGGGTTCTGCTTCATGTGGAAGCTTATCTCGATTCCCATGTGATTTTTCAAAGATTTGTACTTGTACATTCTTCTAGCTCGCTTTTCATGCCCCTTGTTCGCTGCTAACAAGTCTATATGAATCCTTCAATCCTTCTTAGTAAGCACAGGGATATCAGCTTCCTGGCCCTCGAAAGCAGGTAGTTCTTTCTCAACATCAGCCCAGACCTTGCTACCTTCTGCAAGCTCCTTGATAGCTGTCAGAATCTTATCCTCATCCGCTCGGACTTGCTTGGTCGAATCCCGATCTCTTAGTGTAAATGAACCGTCCTTAACACTCTGGAAATCAACAGTGATACCAAGGGGAGTACCAAGCTCATCGTTCCTATGAGAGGCACACGATTAGCAACTAACCCAAACAAGGTAAACTTGGGAGTATATACCGGCTGTATCGCTTGCCAATTGATGCTGACGAGTCGTCAGTCTTCGTAGAAACGCCAATACTGCGGAGCTTGCGCGACATCCTATTGACGATGGGCTTGAAGCTTTCGTGTGATGAGAGGGGCACAAGGAGAACCTTGGTCGGTGCAACTGGCGGGGGGAAGGAGAGAACCTAAAATAAATGTTAAAACATGGTAAGCCATGCATGAGGCCAGGAGTTGGGAGAAGAACTTACACCACGCGCTTCATCGCCACCCTCATTGCCACGGGTCCAGTAACTGTGTTCAATCAGAGCATACAAGATTCTGCCAATACCAAATGATGGTTCGATGACGTTGGGCGTGTACTCTCGTGTATTCACGGTTCTTGTTTTACGCCCGATTTGAATAAGATCTTTGGATATCTCAACCTTACCATTGCCAACACCCTCAACGTCAATCG
This sequence comes from Hyphodiscus sp. D1413, assembly GCA_003988895.1. Taxonomy (NCBI): domain Eukaryota; kingdom Fungi; phylum Ascomycota; class Leotiomycetes; order Helotiales; family Hyphodiscaceae; genus Hyphodiscus; species Hyphodiscus sp. D1413. The sequence continues at coordinate 59,853 of QYAO01000014.1, forward strand.
TGATCTTACCATCCAGCTCCAGACTCTGGGCTAGCGCTTCACGCTTATCTTGTGGTAAACCTTCGACAGCCGCCTCGACAGTCTTACCATCCTTCTTGAAATGGGGACCAAACTTCTTCTTATCAAGATCGATCTGCCATTCCTCGATAGTGATTGGCGTCTCCAATCTTTCACGAACCATCAATGGCGCACCAGTCTTCTTTGCGTGTACCGTGAGATCGTAAGCACTTCGGTCGGCGCAGCCAACGCATTCAACCCAGCCATAACTTGTTTGCAACTCAGCATCCCAACAGTCAGCAGCGTAATGAGCCATTTCATTCGCCATGTGCTGTCTGAATCTAGTCTTTAACGGATCTACACCAATCTTCTGCAGGAACAATTGAATGCGAGCCAAGAAATAACCAAGAGTCTGGTTGTCCACAGTACCGTTCGAAACAGCTTCACCAACGGTCATTTCCTCGATGGTTGTCTGGCCTGCGAGCTGAACATGGCGGTTCAAGAGGCGGATCTTCACATCCTTGATCTCGTCGAAGCGTGCGTGCTTCTTGCCACCCTCGGGATCAACATAATGCTCAATCTCAGCCATCAAGAATTCACGAACGCGGAGAAGACCCGCACGTGGTGAAATCTCGTTTCGGAATGATTTACCAATAGATGCGGATGCGAAAGGCATTTGTTGCTGATTGAATTCAAGGAGTTTGGCGAAGTTGAGGAATTGACCTTGAGCAGTTTCTGGGCGTAGATAACCAGGGGCATTACTGCTGGGACCGATAGCAGTCTGGAACATGAGGTTGAATGCCACAGGAGGAGAGGGTTGGACGCCAGTGACCGGGTTTTTCAGATCATGGTCCTTTATGAGTTTACCAAGTGCTTCGCCATCGTAGTTATCGATCTAGGAATATCAGTCATTGTACATCTAAGTATTAGGACTAAGCATACCCTGGCCAGAATTTCTTCATACTCCTTCACAACTGCATCTTCAAGCTTAACGGCCTCTGTGTTCTTGACCTTCTTCTTCTTCTTCTTTGGATCTTCCTCTTTCTCTTCCACTTTAATACCTCTTGCATCTTTGTCGCCCTTCAGCCTCGCCTCTAGAACAGCCTCTACGAAATGATCTGCTCGAAGGATCTCGCCATTCTTTGGATCCTTACACATCCAGTCCGCAAACTTGTCAACATGGCCACTCGTCTTGAGGACCTCCTCAGGAGTAAGAGCTGTGCAGTCCACTTCTAGCATATCCTCCTCCAGAACAAAGTGTTTGCGCCATATATCAATGACATTGGAGAGAAGGGCGCAGCCAGGTGGACCATAGTCATACAACCCCGCAACACCACCATATATTTCAAAAGACGGAGTGTAGAACATGCGTCGTCGTAGCATGGAATCGAGGACCGGCCGATCGAAAGGCTGGCCCTTCAGCGTGGTAGTGGTCATGTTGGGCGGTGGTGATTTGAATTGAGGGACTTGGAATCTTTTGTTTTGTGTAGTGGCTGTAAAGCTGCGAATGGTCCGTCGAGGGATGGGATTTTGTTTTTTACTAGCAGTTCGTATGAAGCTGCAGAAGGAGCGCATTCACCCAATATATCCAATTGAGGGTTGAGTCACTCAATTGTAGGATAAGGTCGGGGTGGGGGGTGATGTATTTGTTTCAAGAATTTCTTTATGACTCCTCGAGATTCAGAGCCTCGCGCGGAACTTTTGGCGGCTGGCTTTAGCCACCGCCTAGTGTGAGGCTGATTGAGAATATCATCGATATGCCCGCAAATATTTATTTTGGAATCTTCATCCACCCCTCTCTGTTGCTGTCTGCTTGCAGAACACACTCAACAACAATGGGGTCGAAAAAGAGTGTGAAGCCATCTTCAAAGGCCAGTCTGCCCTTCAAAACAGAAAACAAATTCAGAAGAAAAGATCTTCACGTCAAACAAAAGAAGGCCCGCGACAGTTTGCGACGAGATGAGCGCTTTAGAAGGAAACGAGAAGAGGATCGGGATCCGGAATTGAGAAAGCAAAGATTGGCACGGAACATCCCCCATACTATTGACAAGAAGAGAGTCTGGGACGAGGTAGAGGGAGACGGCCTGAATATCAGTGTGGACGTGGAACAGCTGAAGAGGCGGCGCATCGCAGAAGCAGAAGCAGCTCTCGAAGAGCCTTTAGAGGAAGAAGCACAAGACGATGATGCAGACAGTATGCTGGACTCAGACTCAGAAGATGGCGAAGACGAAGATGGAGATGCAGAATCTAAATCTTCAAAACAGCGACCTCGAGCATCCTCGATCGCCGCTTCAACAACAAGCACAAACCTCGATTTAACACCCACCTCCTTAGCCCTCAAATTCCCTACCCTCTTCACCGATGAGCCACCCCCAGTCCCAAAGATTCTGCTCACAACTTCCTTGAACTCTACACTACACAACGAGGCACATCTTCTCTGCACGCTCTTCCCAAATAGCACCTACATCCCTCGATCCGCCCACCGCTATGGACACAAGTTCTCATTGAGAGAAATCTCAAAATTTGCGGCCAACCGGAATTATACTTCTGTGGTCCTCCTTAAAGAAGACGCCAAAAAGCCCACGGGCTTGACCGTCGTCCATCTCCCTTCTGGACCAACTTGCCATTTCTCAATCGCAAACTGGGTGGAAGGCAAGAAGTTACCGGGACATGGAAACCCCACAAACCATTACCCGGAACTCATTCTCAACAATTTCCGAACACCATTGGGTTTGTTGACTGCGCGGCTATTTCTGACGCTTTTCCCGCCTCAGCCAGAGCTTCAAGGTAGACAAGTAGTCACTCTGCATAATCAGCGGGATTATATCTTCTTGAGGAGGCATAGATATGTTTTCAGAGATAAGAGGGAGACGGAGAAGAGTGTTGTGGGACCGGACGGGAAGGCTGTGGAAGGAGTAGAGGGTATCAGAGCTGGGCTACAGGAGCTGGGTCCGCGGTTCACGTTGAAATTGAGGAGGGTAGACAAGGGTGTTGGGAGAGCAGGTAGCGAGGGTGATGATGCGGTACAGTGGCAGTGGAAGGCTCATATGGAGAAACAGCGTACGAGATTTAATCTCTAGTTGTTCGTACATCTATATAAACGATGTCTAAAGCACTCATGGGGCTATCAATTTCCCTGGTCTAGTTAAAATTGGCTCAAGCACAGTTGCTTTAGCTGTTGGAAATGAAACCATCTTGTCAAGTGGATACTTGACCACTTTCCAACACGCTTGTGTACCCTATCGGCCGTCTCCCTTCAAGGGATTTCTGGGCAAGGATCCTAGTTTGCGTCTTGAACATCCTCCAAACGCACGACTCAGTAGTCTAACTGCTTGCGCAAATTTTATGTTGTCGATGATTCAAAGCATCTTCAGGAGCACTCAGCTTCTGGCGACCCACATCAATAGTCATAGCTGCGTTTGAGAATAGGAAATATTCTAGTACTGAACCAGTTAATCATAAGCCCTGAGAGGCAGAAAACTAAAGTTACCCTTATTGGTTAGCGAACGCCGCGAATCCTTCCTATCCCAGATGCCAAATAGCAATTAACAATTTCGATACTTCATCTATAATCCTCTCTTTGCGCCGGTATGGTTTGAGATGGTTCACTGAAAGTAAGAATTTCTCTATTCGATACACTTCTCGACGTTTCAGAACTATCAAAGAGGACATCCTTTATAATTCATCTCTCTTCTTGCTCCCGGTCGGGACGGCTCTCAACCTGAACATCGCAGCACCATGCGGATCCACAGTAGCAGTAATTGTACCAGAAGGCTGCACCGTCGTGCTTACTTTCCCCAGCAGTAGCGAACTGTTGGCTGCTAAACCATCCGCGTAGCTCGTCTTCGTAGCATTGTATCTTCCAGCGCCAATAGTAGTCGCGTTGTACCCAGTAGTTGCGTTGCCAACTGCACTGGAAGCATCAATGATCGCTTGCGCCTCGTCATCACTCATTCGATTTGCCCAAAGGTCACGAACCTCCCAAGATATCTTGACCTGGGCAGCAGTTCCCGCTGGGCCATTATCCACGAAGATATCTGCAAGTGTGGCGTTCAATACAGTCGTGTCATTGTTGCCGTTGATGAGAAGTACAATAATGTCAGACTGGTCACCGCCAGTGGTAGACTTGAGATTCCCGCTCCACAGTTGGATGGTAGCTCGTCCGTTGATATCTGTATTGTTGGTTGCGTACATCCATCTCCTGGCTGCTGAGCTGCCGCTTGGGTCTTGGCTTACTGCTATAACGGCGGGATTTGAAAGGATAGCGAGATCCGCTGGAGGAATGGTTCGGATATCATTACCCATGATCAAAGGACTTTTGACGGCCGCCCCTATATGCTCAGATTAGCTGAGGTATTTGTAATCTTGGGTTGACTTACACATGCTGAAATGAGCAACGTATTCAGCATCAGTCATCGCTCCATTTCCAACCTCAAGCATGTCCAGATCGTTCCATGCGCCTGGCTGAGCTTTGGAGACGATGAAGGAAGCCTTGTTCATGATATTGGTCACCGAGCAATGGAATCCAGGTAATCCGCAGTTCCAGGCATCATCGCCATCACTGTCGAGTTAGCGTCAAACAATCCATGGAATAGGAAGCCTTACCAAGGACACCTCGCATCAGCCATATCCCAAGCATCAAAAATGTCGCCTGAAATCCTCCAGCTATTCGCAATGGTACTCCCCCAATTCCACGGATAATCCTCACCCCAATTGCAAAGTGAGTACAGAATCGGTCTTCCAGTAGCATTCAACGCGTTGCCCATTACCTCGTATCGATTTGAACTGATCATCTGGTTCCCAGCTTGTCCCATATTATAGCAATTATCGTACTTCAGATAATCGACTCCCCAGCTCGCAAATGTATTCGCATCGACTGTCTCATACCCTAAACTCCCTGCATAGCCTCCACAGGTATATTTTCCAGCATCAGAATACATTCCGAAGCCCAATCCAAGAGCATGGATATTATCTGCTACCGCCGCCATCCCACGGGGGAATTTCGTCGAGTCAGCGACTAGTGAGTTGTTATTACTTGCATTTCGGCCAGTACTCCAACAATCATCTAGGATCACGTAGTGGTATCCTAGGTCTTTAAGGCCGTAGTCGACAATCAATTGAGCGGTTTGCGTCAAGAGTGTCTCTGAGACGTCACAACCGAAGGCATTCCAATTGTCCCCTACACTACTAATCAGCCTATGTTTACAGCCGATAGTGTTGCTGAGTATCCACTTACAGCCCATCTGGGGAGTAATAGCAAGGCCATTATCAACAGCGCCAGCTTTGTTAGCCCAAAGACCCGCAGCTATTGCAAAAAGAGTACTTCTAAAAACCATTTTATATATGCTTTCGTCGTCGAATGTATCCTATCCTAAAGCTAGGAGCAGTCCTACGTTTTATAATCAAGAACTGGCCACGACCCCGCTGTTGAAGCACCATCACACCCCAGCATGTCCATGACTTCACAGAAACGCAAATTTCGACGGAAATCATACGGTATAGCGGGGTAAAGCTACTCCAAGGGTGAGGTGGCTCGCCAGAAGCTTGCCATGGGGATCGCCAAGGATAAAGAAGTTGCCTTTAACCCTACTTATTTCACCCTCTAGGAGGCTGTAAAGCCTTCTAAGTGGCGGAAAGCCTCATCAAGCTTTCTTGGAGCCGGCTTTCAAGTCCACAACCTGGGTTGTTACACTTCTTGACAAGTCTTAACCAAATCCGCATAGGAAGTTTGTACGAGAAATTCTCCGGTAAAATGGTCCTTGACGAAGATCTTTGTAGTTTAGAGAATAGAGTGTGGTTGACCTCGTTCCAAGGCCGTCAGACCCCGCACTCTTCTCCACATCTGCCCCCTCCAATGCGCTCCAATGGGAACTTTCCAAAGACGACATTGGTTTAGCCGCTACGAGGAACAAACTTTTAAGAGTCAAGACAGATAGACAGACAATGCCCGGGCAGAGACTGAGCTGTGGATGCTTTTGAGTTGCTGTACATGGTTAAATTATTTTCTTTCTTATATGGTGTGAGTTGCTCTCTATGCATGAGAGAAATGGATTTGGTGTGTGCTCATATTGGGCGCGTACCTATTAGTACATAGCTATCCAGTAGATCATATCGATATCATACTTAATTATATCTCTGCTGTGCTGAGTGTATCTTCATCATAATGCTCTTTTCTCCCTCGCCTAAGAGATCTCAAACATCTTAGTATGCACTAATATCCTATTGAATTTGTACTCTATGAAGTAGTATCTCTATCAAGAAATAGATCTACTAAGCAGATGAAGCCATTCTAACTTCAGGTTGACTCCTAACCCACCACTTCCTGGCCTCATCATGCGGTAGTTTCCACAGTTCCAAAAAGAAGGAAGGAAACAAATACTCAGCAAGAATCTGACTCGAACTGACTTGAGCTGATCGCCATCGTCAGACTTGGGTTGTATGCAAAGATGAAGACGATAGCCAGTAGGTGTAGAAGAGAAGTCTCCAATCGTCCAGATTGTACTATTGGACGTTTCTCGATTTTCAAAGGAGAACATCTGCCTCTGGCTTCTCATAAGCAAGAACAGTGGCGGTCGCACAGTTGGGGGAGAGAGAGCATATTGTGATCATCAAGAAAGAGCTGAGGATTCGAGCTAGTGCGAGAATGACACTCGCGGTGATAGGTCATAATTCTTTCAAAGCTGAGGCAATTGCACCGACAGACTCAAAGAGGATCATGTCGGCTGCTTCAATGGCAATATCAGCCAACGAAGCCTACATAGTGTGTCAAAGATGGAAGAGGAAGGAGAATTTTCTTTTGGTTTCCCGGAACAAGAACAACGACAAGAATGGATTGAATAAAGCTTTTCTTAGCGGCACATGGTCCTGACTCCTGCGCACTGTCAAGGACAAGTGCCGAGGGACTTCGAAAACGATCGCTAATATTACGGAGATCGGTGCCAAAGATGAATGGTTGTGATAAAGGCTCTTCATGGAGCTATCTAATCACTCTGCATATTCGAACCACAGTCGTTCGTCTTCGATGTTTGGTACCCAGAGCTTTAACTCGCTGAAATTTTTGCTACCTACTGTAACTACCCATGTTTACGTAGCCATTGCAATGGGAAATTAGGAATTGCTGTCTTCTTATCCTTCATCAGAAGTTCCTAGACATATTTTTATAGGCCTCAAACGAGACTGGCCCCAGGCAAACTGTCAGCACTGGAGATAGCAGCCTCAATGGGGCCTTGCCACCACCACCTGGTAGCATGTGCGATCCAAGTGTCATGATTCGACAGGTAAGCGGTTGTTTCCCGTTCAAGGTATCTGGTCCGATTCTTGCTTGCTCTCGTTGTTTGGAAGGGAAGACATACCGTTTGGATTCCTGTGCCTCTTCTTGACGAGTGCCCGATGTCGACGGCTTTTGATATGAGCCTGCCATTGATCTTCTCCAGCGCAAGTTGTGTTGCAAATTTCACAGGGTTGGAGAAATGATCTGTCATCAGATTCGACTGACTGTTCAGGTGTGAGATACTGTTTTGCGGCATCCGACATTTCGCGTGGAGGGCAGAGCCCACCACCAGCCAAAAAGCTGTCTGTAACTCCAATCGCAGGACTAGAGACATTATCTGCCCACAACCCGATATCACTTCCATCCAGAAGATAGAGCTGATCAAGAGCATTCTGGTCCTGTAACGCAGGCATGAGCTTCAATCGAATCCACCGCGTCTGCCGTTTGGCATACTGGCGAGTCGCAGCTTTTGTCTGCTCCGTAGAGAGGTCGTAGAGTTCAGATAACCTTTCTTTCGATTCAGCATTGATGTTCAGGGCTGCGGTATATTGCTCGAATTCTTTCCACCCTATAGAAGCCCAAATACCGCGGTTACGATCCACGGTTATGCCAAATGTTTCTTCTGTGTGTAAGAAGTCGTTCATGGATTTGACTTCATTAAGTAGGCCAGCTTCCAGCATTTTGTCGACGCGTTTATCCAGCCTCTTCTTGAGAATTTCGGAATCGGAATAGACCCAGAACAAAATGGTCTCTGAAAGGGGTTGGAAAGGTTCGTCTTCCGGAGAGTAGACGGACTTAGCATTCAATGTTTTAGCTTCTCGCTGCTCTGCATATATATCAGAAGCTTTCCTGCCGCTTATGAGGAATATCTCAAGTGATCTTCTGATTTTTCGTCGATCATTTGGATGCCACCGACCTGCCATTATAGGATCTACTTCTTTCAGCTTCTCGATGATGATTTCGGTCGGCTGATCCAGTATTGGGAATTTCGTTGAGATCTCTTGATCCGATAGCCCCGGCCGTACGTTCTCCTCGTTATCGATCTCCTTTTGAACCAAGGAATCCTCGAATAAAAGAGACTGCGTATAGTAGTGTGTCCCCCCAACCACAATTGGCACGTGTCCTCTAGAGCGAATCTCTCGTATAACTTTGCTGGCCTTCTTCTTGAACGCCCCGACTACCCATGGCTCCTGTTCCAGACCAATAAATCCCAGTAGATGGTGTGGTATGCCTTGTTGCTCTTCCATCGTGATCTTATTCGTGATAATGGGCAGACCATCGTACATCTGCATGGCATCGCCATTAATTATTTCGCCGTTGAATCGAGTAGCAAGTTCCACCGCAAGCTGCAAATTGCATTAGCTAAATTCTGCTAATTCAAAGGACGCCTTTACTTGCGATTTGCCAGTCCCAGTTGCTCCGACGACCACAATTAATGGTTTCTTGGGAGGTGTTTTAGCCATCGCGACATCTCCCAGAGCAGAAAATACACGGCGCAACATTCATGCGCGAGGTTGTGCTGATAATATCATGAGAGCCATTCCCTTTGGCAAAACCGACATGCTATTCGAATAGGCCGCAATTTCAAGCATAAATTGAGTGTCACGTGTTATTACCTAATAAGGTTTTTGAGGACACTGTTGGGCACACTACTTCGAGAGATCTGTTCGATTTATTCCCTTTTGAACACATCACCACGCGCGCACATTCTGCGATCACAAAAGCAGATTGTCTTGCTACAACATTGTCGCTCTTTAACACCTTCTTCTTCTATTCCACGTCTGTGAGGTTATTCCAGACAATCCGCCAAGATGAGTGGCCGTATGTTACCCCCTTCTCCATTACATCGCGAGAGCTTCCAACCCATTGCATATTATACAGAGCAAAATGCTAACAATACTCATTGTTCTTAGTTCGATTCCTCGATCTCATCAAACCCTTCTCGCCAATCCTCCCCGAGGTGCAGCAACCAGAGACGAAAGTGCCATTCAACCAAAAACTGATGTGGACGGGTTTGACTTTGTTGATATTCCTGGTCATGAGCCAGATGCCATTGTATGGTATCGTGTCATCAGACAGCTCCGATCCGGTATACTGGCTGCGTATGATGATGGCCAGTAACAGAGGAACGCTGATGGAATTGGGTATTACGCCAATTATCTCCTCCGGGATGATCTTCCAACTTCTGGCCGGAACACACTTGATTGATGTTAATCTCGACTTGAAATCGGATCGCGAGCTCTACCAGACCGCTCAGAAGCTCTTTGCCGTCATCTTATCAATGGGTCAAGCTACCGTCTACGTGTTCACTGGACTCTACGGCCAACCATCCGATCTTGGCGCTGGTGTTGTCTTCCTCCTTATCCTCCAATTGGTCGTTGCTGGCTTGATTGTCATTCTCCTCGATGAGCTCTTGCAGAAGGGATATGGCCTTGGAAGTGGTATCTCCCTTTTCATTGCCACCAATATTTGCGAGACCATCGTCTGGAAGGCTTTCTCTCCCACAACCATCAACACTGGTCGTGGCCCAGAATTCGAGGGTGCTGTCATTGCTCTCTTCCACTTGCTGTTGACATGGCCAAACAAGCAGCGTGCTCTCCAAGAGGCTTTCTACAGACAGAACCTCCCCAATATCATGAACCTCCTCGCTACCCTCATTGTCTTCGCTGGTGTCATCTACCTCCAGGGCTTCCGCGTCGAGATCCCAGTCAAGTCCTCCCGCCAACGCGGTGCCCGAGGTTCCTACCCCATCCGCCTCTTCTACACCTCCAACATGCCTATCATGTTGCAATCTGCTTTGTCCTCCAATGTCTTCCTGATCAGCCAAATGCTTTACTCTCGATTCAGCGACAATCTCCTGGTTCAACTTTTCGGTATCTGGGAGCCTAAGGAAGGATCCGCCCAACTCTACGCTGTCTCTGGCCTTGCATACTACATGTCTCCCCCATTGAACTTCACCGACGCTCTCCTCGACCCCATACACACCGCTGTGTACATTGTCTACATGCTAGTTGCCTGTGCCGTCTTTTCTAAGACCTGGATCGAGGTTTCTGGATCCAGCCCAAGAGATGTTGCCAAGCAATTGAAGGATCAGGGACTTGTCATGGCTGGTCACAGAGAGCAGAGCATGTATAAGGAGCTGAAGCGCATCATTCCAACTGCTGCCGCTTTTGGTGGTGCTTGTATTGGTGCGCTCTCCGTTGCCAGCGATCTTTTGGGTGCTCTGGGATCCGGTACCTCCATCTTGCTGGCTGTCACGTAAGTTCTCCTGGATCCAATCGACGCCACACAACTAACACATACGTAGCATCATCTACGGCTACTTCGAGATCGCGGCCAAGGAGGGCGATTTGAGTGGGTAAGAAACACCGCTCACCCCATCTCAAGCACTCTTACTAACTTTTTTGTGACTTAGAATGAAGGGTATGATAATGGGATAGGTGAATTCCAAATCTCCGCCGATTCTTCACACATGTTATACTTCCCAAGAGTGGTACAAAAAAGGAGAAGGGTCAGTTGAGAGTCGCAAAGTCCTTTTGGCGACGATGTGTAACACCAAAAGCGGATTGGGAGCAAGCGTGCAGGTGGATAAATAAAATGCATTGCGTGGTGGGTGGGTTGTGGACAGCTTGGCTATCTATTTGCGGATGGTGCACTTTGTTCATCTGTATCTATCTATTGACGCTGTAAAATATTTCAGTTGACTTGTCTGATGTTTTGACATTTGTGCTTAATGACTTGGAGATGAGTCCTTTGAGGGGGGAAGGTGGAGACGAAGAGTAAACTCGTCTCCACCTGCCGACAGCTTCCCCAGACTTGCACAAAACACGAGGACCTTGATTGAGAAGCGCACTTCATATCAGGTCCCTTCTGACCACGTTGCTGCAACGTAGCAGTAGGGGACATATCTGGGATTTGAGGTTTGAGTCTGCTGGTCAGAATAAGCTACATGCTTTCTGGGTATTGAGCCTACACACTTAACATTTTTTTACAAGATCAAGAGATAGGACAAACTATGATCTAGTTCAGGGAAGGGGAAGAGAGGTTCTCGTAGAGAATACAACACAAGAGGGATGTTCAAGATTGAACTGGAAATTCGAGTCCGTCGACTGTCTGAGAAAAGGGATATGAACGTAGAGGCAAGGAGACTACTCTACTTGAAATGGAATTCTAGAGTTACTCCTAGTATCCTTCTACTAAGATGAACAAAAACAAATCGATAAAAGAGCTCAGATAGACTTTGGAAGCAAGGAGACCAGTTTCACTTGAGGACAGACAAATATATCAAGTCGTTCCCCAGGACCTCAGTGCTGCTTGATCGCAGGCATGGCTTTGTCTGCTTCTGCATCCCCCACTATTGAGCAATCGGAAGCAATCCCTGGCCATGTGGTGCTGCACGTACACGCTGAGCTAGGTAATTGTCCAACGAACTTGTCTCTATAGGAGGAGTAAGCTCTCGGGAAGTGCAGCCTGAACTCAGCCATATACTGAGATATCTCGGAGGAGTTCTTCACCGACGAGCGGTGAAGAAAGGAGGAACAAAGACGACGCATCCAAAACACCGGTGAACAGTCACACTCGGGAGCCAATGAAACACTGATTGATTAAACCTTAATGATACCCTTGCATTCCTTGTGATTTAGGACTCCTCGGGCTGGTCTTCGAGCAAATATTGAGATATCATATTGTACCACATAAAGTCATATAAAATAATAATCATACTCATATCACACCATGTAATATCAGATGCATTCCTTCGTTCGATGGGTTTGTGTGACGTTGGTGGATTGTCCAACCGTCCTGCCCGAAGAAGCAACTAGCGGGGTCTGCGGGGCGGTTTTCGGATTTCTGCTAGCTCGAGCTCAGAAGATAATATCGCAGGTGGAAAGGGATGTGAAATTCCACCCAGTCATATCATCGCCAACCACCTCCATCTCCATTGTTTGTTGGTGATTGTATTTGCGTTTGCATCTTCCCATCGTTTGCTCTCGAGCTGCACTGGGCGTGGTCATACGCTACAGCTCCATGTTCGCATCGACTCCATCTACCCATCATTACACCATTCTCGTCGTACAATTCGTCATTGACCGACGGGAAAATGCTGGGCAATTGTGAAGGGCCAATATGGCAGGTCGATGACATTACGAACTGCGTGCAAAGAGAGTAAGCCAGTTACTCAATCTGAGGGAATCGCAGTCGCTTTGCTGACTTGATAGCTTTCTCCGAGTCCTATTCCCATTGATAGTCGTAGCTGTTTCAATTCTAGTCCTCGCGATACAAGCCCTCCGCCGGAATGTCAAATTAAAACGGAAGGCAAAGCACAAGCAGATTATAAATGGGCCGGATTTCCTAGAAAACACCCGTGCAAATAATGGCACAAATCGTGCCCATCACAGCTCGAGCTCTGAAGACGAGACAGATGATGATGATGATGATGATGATGAGGGCCTAACGATGAATGGGGGTCGGTTGGCTCTCACCAAGACAACAACAATCGGATCTGTGGCAGAGATCGATAGCCCCAAGCGTATGAATACAATGGTGGCTATTGAAGTGCTTGTCATAGCAGTTGTGGATGCCATCAATGTTGCGTCTTTGATCCTGCAGGTACATGGACCCAAAGGAACAACAGCTACGATCGCACAAATCATAACTTGGACATACATCTTGATTCTTGCTGGTCTGAGGCTTTCGATGGGCTATACAAGCTGGAGGATACCGAAAATATGGAATCATACGGCTGCACTATATTCGCTTCAGTGGCTTTTCTCGCTGGTCATCTTCCGCTCTGCAATCATTCATCCCCGTTCCAGAGTCGCTCAAGCTCTTACACTCTCGGAGTTTGCATTACTGTCTCTTCTATTTGGAATCGCTATCACCACACGGAAAGGGAACAAAGCTGTTGTGTTGGAATGGGAAGGGGACATTGAGCCTTCCAGGGAACCTCTTGCGAGTCTGCTCTCCATTTACACTTTTGGATGGGTTGATGCCATTGTCTGGCAGGGGTACAAGAAAACTTTCGAGATGTCAAATGTGTGGAATTTAGTCCCTAAGGATAAGGCCGCAGCAGTTCTCGCCGATTACCGACAGCTGAAGAAGACGACCGTCCTCACATGGCACCTCATGCGGTACTTCAAAATAAGTCTCTTCGTCCAATGCGCTTATGGCGTGTTCGAAGGACTTTTTACGTTTGCGCCAACACTGTTAATGAAGTCCATTCTAGAGTATATAGAAGATCCGGAATCAGCTCCACGAAATGTCATCTGGCTATATGTCATCTTGCTTGCCTTCACGGACATCCTCCGATCGCTCGCTAACCAGAAGGCATTGTGGATTGGGCGTAAGATATGCATCAGACTACGAGCCATTATCATTGGCGAGATTTATGCGAAGGCTCTCCGGAGGAAGGCTGCAGCTGGGAATGATACCGTACTTGGAGACAAGAAAGACAAGTATGATGCCGCAAAGCCGAACGCCGTGAAGAAGATTTTGGGGATCGGGAGCAAGAAGGAGAAGACCAAGAAAGACTCAGACAGCACAATTTCACAGGATGATGACCCGACTACAAAGGGTGGAGATGAACAGGTCAATGTGGGAACAATCATCAATCTCATGTCTGTCGACTCTTTCAAAGTCAGCGAAATTACCGCTTACTTGCATTTCCTCTTGGCCGCGGCTCCTACCCAGCTTATCGCAGCCATTTACCTTCTCTACAGAATCCTTGGAGCAAGCAGTATTCCAGGTCTCATCGTGATGGCTATCCTTCTTCCAGTCAACATTATGTTTGCCCGAGGCTTTGGCAAATATCAAAAAAAGATTATGGCAGCAACAGACAAACGCATCCATACGACAAACGAGGTTCTTCAAAATATTCGAATCATAAAGTTCTTTGCCTGGGAGTACCGTTTCAGCAACATCGTCAACGAGAAGCGTGCATCTGAGCTGAGCTCATTACGATCGAAATATATTCTCTGGGCATTTGCCGTGGCTGTTTGGAACACCGTTCCAGTCCTCATTACCTTCTTCTCATTCCTTGTTTATACGGCGATAGAGAAGAAGCCTCTGTACCCGTCGATCGCATTCACAGCTATATCCTTGTTCAACATCCTTCGAGTTCCGTTAGATCAACTAGGCGATATGATTGCACACGTGCAAGAATCAAAGGTCTCAGTAGACCGTGTGGAAGAGTTCCTGAATGAAGAGGAGACGGAAAAATATGAGCAGCTTCGACACGACAATGTAGACGAGAACGGGAAGAAGATTATTGGCTTCAAAAATGCTACTTTCTCATGGGGAGGCAAGGAGTCATCGCCCGAGGCCATCTCGACTGCTTTCCGTCTCTTGGATCTTGACATCGAATTCGAAATTGGAAAGCTTAACATAATTGCTGGTCCAACGGGCTCTGGCAAAACGTCCCTCTTGATGGCTCTATTGGGTGAGATGACACTCATTAAAGGGAGTGTATATCTTCCTGGCGGCTATAGCCGTGAAGATGTTCGACCAGACCCTGAAACTGGTCTCACGGAAACAGTTGCATATTGCGCCCAGCAAGCCTGGCTCGTCAATGCGAATATCAAGGAGAATATTCTCTTTGCAGCACCCTTTGACAAGAAAAGGTACAAGGATGTTATCGTGGCTTGTGCTTTGGAACGCGATCTCGAAATCCTGGACGCGGGAGATGAAACACTCGTAGGTGAAAAGGGTATCACGTTATCAGGAGGCCAGAAGCAGCGCATATCTCTTGCTCGAGCTCTATATTCCAACTCGAAGCATGTCCTATTGGATGACTGTCTCAGTGCTGTAGATTCGCACACGGCGAAGTGGATCTTTGATAATTGCATTCGCGGACCGCTGATGAATAGTCGGACCTGTATTCTAGTCACACACAATCTGGCTCTCTGCGTGCCAGATTCTCGATATGTTGTGCTACTTGATAACGGTCAAGTTGAAGTTCAAGGACCATCAGAAGAGGTCATTGCGACAGGAAAACTCGGGGATGATGTCAATAAATCAAGACCGGGCTCAGCTGCAAATTCACGTATGCCATCACGTGTACCTTCGAGTGTCGGAGAGGAAAGCGGAGGAACCTTAGTTGAGGACATCCCAGAAGTCAATGGTAATGGCAAATCCGACAGGCGCCTATCTAAGGCGAAGAGCATTGATCAGAGCGTGAAGAAGGATGTAATGACAGAGTCCAAAGCTGAAGGTGGCGTTAAATGGTCTGTTATGGTACTTTATTTGAAGGCGATGGGCCCTTGGTAAGCAATCGCACACTTGTTCTTGCTTTTTGCTATTGGTACTGACTCAAGTTGCAGGTGGTTCTGGGTCATCGCTGTCTTGGTCTTCGGTGTTCAGCAGGTTGGAAGCCTGGTGGCTAACATCTGGATCCGGCAGTGGGCCAATCAGTATGAGACTGAATCCGTTAGTCTTCATCAAAGCCCTTCCGCGAATAGCTTCGTTGGGAACACCATCTCGACAGCGAAATTGGCTGGCTCGCGGCTTTCTAAAGTTCAGCCATACTTCAACCCTACCCAGACCTCGCTCCTATCACGAGTTGCACCAAACGTCGACATTGCATATTACCTCGCTATCTACGGTTGCATTGGAATTGCCTGCATGTTAGTAGCACTGTTCCGAGACTTCTGGCTATTCTTCGGCTCTCTCACCGCCAGTTGGAAAATCCACCAACGTTTGATGGAATCTGTGACTCGAGCGAAGTTCAAGTTCTTCGATGTTACGCCGCTTGGACAGCTCATGAATCGATTCAGCAAGGATCTCGAGGCTGTCGACCAAGAAGTTGCCCCTATTGCCATTGGAGTGATGTCATGCGCGTTAGCAATAGTGGTGACAGTTGCCCTGATCAGCGCAATCACTCCTGGCTTCCTCATTGCCTGCATTTTCATCAGCGCAATGTACTTCTTCGTTGGGAAGTTCTACCTCCGATCCTCGAGAGATCTGAAGAGATTGGAATCCGTCCAAAGAAGCCCTCTTTTCCAGCAATTTGGAGAAACGTTGAGCGGTATTACAACTATTCGAGCTTATGGGGACGAGCGACGTTTCATTCGAGATAACATGCAACGAATCAACACTCACAGCCGACCTTTCATCTACCTGTGGGCAGCTAACAGGTGGCTAGCTTTCCGCATTGACATGATCGGCGACCTAGTTGCTTTCTTTGCTGGTGCATTCATCGTGATAAACATTGGCAGAATCGATGCTGGCTCGGCCGGCCTGTCCTTGAGTTATGCTGTAAGCTTTACAGAAAACGTGCTCTGGTTGGTGCGCCTATATGCCATGAACGAGCAGAACATGAACTCCGTGGAACGCATCAAGGAATACCTTGATGTCGAACAAGAAGCAGAGGCAGTCATTGAAAAGACCAGACCGGCTGCTAACTGGCCGAGTCAGGGATCAGTGGAATTCATCGACTACACTACAAGATACAGATCTGATCTGGAGCCGGTATTGCGAAATGTGGCGTTCAAGATCAGTCCCTTGGAGAAAGTTGGCATTGTTGGTCGAACTGGCGCAGGGAAGAGTTCTCTCGCCCTTGCCCTCTTTCGTGGTCTCGAAGCTGAAACTGGCAAAATCTTGATCGATGACGTGGACATTGGCCTCATTGGCCTCCAAGATCTTCGCGAATCAATCACCATTGTTCCTCAAGATCCAACCTTATTCACTGGAACCATTCGGAGCAATCTCGACCCATTCAATCTCTTCACCGACGAGGATATCTTCACCGCCCTTCGCCGGGTCCAATTAATCGGGGCTGCACCATTATCTACGAACCCATCTACACCCACTGCTGCATCTCGGCCCGCGACACCTGGCCGAGCCGTCGATTTCGATCTCCCCTCTGGCGCATCGACACCAATTACTAATCAGAATATATTCTTAAACCTATCATCGCCCGTTACCGAATCTGGCAACAACCTCTCCCAAGGCCAACGCCAACTGCTGTGTCTCGCCCGCGCCCTTCTCAAACAACCAAAAGTTTTAATGATGGACGAGGCAACTGCGTCCATCGACTACAACACAGATTCTAAGATCCAGGAAACGATCCGCGAGCTCAAGAGCACTATCATTACCATCGCACATCGTCTACAAACGATCGTAGACTACGACAAAGTCTTGGTCCTGGATAAAGGTTCTGTCGTGGAATACGGTCATCCACACGAGTTGCTCAAGAAGGACGGCAAAGACGCAATCTTCAAGGGCATGTGTGAGATGAGCGGCGATCTGGAGACGCTGCAGAAAGCAGCGAAGAAGGCTTGGGATGCTGGCAAGTTAGTAGATGACGAGTAGTAAGCTAACGAAGTTTTGAATATAGCAAGCCTTGTGTATACGGGCGGTTTCTTTGTTTGTAGTGTAGCAGTAAATAAAATTCCCGATAGATGTTCCCAACTAGCTTGATCCAGGGCTAATCCCTCATGCATATCTCGTAGATGACGAATCAGTAAGCAGAAAGTAAGCACTACGAAGGTTTCCATGGGGGCGGGCGAACGGGGAAAACTTTATTACGCCACCAAGGACCCCGAGTAATTTTAACATGAGCTTATCAACGAGAGCGGTGGACGCACGAATGCGGCGAGGCATATAATGACTTATATTTTGACTTTGTTGGTAAACCTTCAAGCGTCAAGTGAAACGGTGATCCAAGCCTGCGTTTGATCACCGGCTGACTGTGTTCTGGGCGTCTTCCGGCTCAGTATGAGAATTGGGGTATCGTGTTGTTGGAGAGAATGGGAAAGCCCGTCAGATAGCCGTTTCGCGTGTTCTTCATCCCTCATAAGGTCATCGATATCCAGTTCGGGCTCTTGTTCCGACCACTCTCGCCACCATTGGCAGGGTACAGAAAGCGCTGATAATTGATCCTGCAAGCGCTGGCTGTACCAAACAGGATCGTGCTGCCTGCTCTGCTGCTGAATGTGGCTTTTTCCCCTTGCTCGAGACCGCAACTCCTGTAGGGGAATACGACAGACGAATATGCCAGGACTCCAGTTCATTCAACCTGTTCTTTCACCGGCTGCTCGACGCAGCATGTCCACCGTCCATTGCACTTGACTCAGCATCACACAATGGCCTGCTGTATCGCACCGCTCGACGGAATCGATCATGTGGGAGTGCGAGTCCTGGGCTGCTTGTAAGATCATCTCGGCGTACGGGAGGGTGACGGATTGATCCTGCCCACAGAGGACGTAGGTGGAGGGGATGTAGCGCCAGGCTGCGTAGGTGGTCCTGCTCCAGAAGACGCCGATGCTTTGGGGGTGGAGTTGGGAGGCCCAGTATTCCGCTTCTGGGCGCGAGAGGTCGTTGTAGAAGACTTCCATGGCTTCGGCGGGGTCTATGGTTGCTATACCAGCCTGTGGTTGTTACTTGGTGAAGAGAATATGGGGGACATATACGGACTTGTACGTTGCAGCGCATGTAGTGGAACATGGCGGAGATGTCGCCTCTTGCGCTTGCTTGGTAGCCCTCTTTTGCTACATACTAGAGAGGGTGGAGGTATTAGTCTTATGGACTGAAGAACAGATTTGGACAGTTATTTGGGTTTAAGACACTCTGAAGTTTCCAAAGACTTCTTATAGGAGTTAGTTTGTCGGTATGAAGTAAATTCTTCATTTCCATGGGAAGGACTCAAAGAGGGTGACTGAAAACATACAGCCATAATGAAGACAAGTCTGACCACGCCTCCTCTCAAACCCCTTCGCTCTCGCTCTACTTTTGAAAGGCCATAGAGTGCTTCTCCCCCAGGAACCCCAGCATAGCCGTGCATGACAAGAATAACATCTCTTCCAGTTTCCGCAAGCGTAGTAACATAGTTTCGTATTGCTCTTACATCTTCTGTAAAGTCGTAGGTTGCAGGGCTTCCTCCCACTGAAGGTAAACCTAACGGAACCGCCTCATAGCCGTAGTACTCGAGGCCGGATTTCACAGGATTGTATATGAAAGGAGAATGTGATGCTCCCGGTACACAAACAAACGTCGGTCTGGACATACCGAGCTGAAGGAATTTGAAGTCTGGGAAGCCAGGTGCAAAGCAGAGATGTTTCGAGGCATAGATTTACTCTCTCTCGGTTCTGAATCCTTCGGGTCGGAGACTTGCGTCCGCTATTTAGCGCACACCCCGTTTGCCTATTTCAGCGCTGATACATACATCCCATCTTCGTGACGTTTAGGTAACACAGTGAAGAGCCCCTAGCTCCAATCTTGATTGCGATTTGCGTCTCTGAGGCTACTGTACGGTACTGTCCGAGTGGGTCGTATAGTTGGCCAATGATAGTCATGTCATCGCAAGTTAGACCAAAATTAGTCCAGTCAGATGCCGCACCGAAGACGCACGAGATAGTGTTGGGTCTACTCTTGTTCTGCAGTGCAAGTCGTACTCTAGGAACAGTTAAGCCAATAATACAAATGGCTCGTCGTTTGAACTTGCGAAGGATTTGATTATTCAAATTGACGGAGTTGGGGTTTGTGCTATAGAGTGAAAACCTCGGTGTTTACCGCTCGTTTCTCGTAAGGTCAAGCCAATAGTCAGACTCGATTCACAAAAGGAATTTGAGTTCAGTCGCACCTTTTGCTGAGAACTTGAAGCAGCGTCGCCGATCAGCCGTCACGGTTTGAGTTCAGGGTAGACCGAGCCCGAGAATTTGAAAAGTTTCAAGAGTCGGAGAGCAACTAATCTTCCGAAGCTTGCAAAGCCACAACGGTGTCAGATTCTCCAAAAGCACCTAAAAACTAGTTTGAGACATCAGACCCCGATGCATGAAATATGGAGATATGCTTGCTTGAATAGTGGGGGTGCATTGAACCTGTTATAAATCAACGACTTAGAGGCACAACCTTCGTCCCAAGAATTCAAACATGCTTGCCAATGTCACGTAGCCCCCCCAATATTGGCGAATGGGGTGCTTAGACCTGTAGGTGGTTGCAACACTGAGCATTCCCAATAACCATGAACCTAGAAGATTTCGGCCGTCAAGACGTTGGCAGAAACGACTCCTTTCATTTACCGAACGCCGGCCCATGATTCCTTGATAGAGATGGTGATATACAGTACGGTGATATAACGGAATCGGACAAAGGATGGCAGGGGTACCTGCTTGACCTCGGAAAACACTCCGTGAGACCATGGAGGATGTCTGAAGAGATTAAAAAAACATAAGAGAACAGGTTGGAGATTCAAGAATAGACGCATTGAAGGCGCGCGCGGCTGGAGCGACAAAGGTATTGTAGGAAATGTTGTGGAAGGGGAGGTTGAACTAAAAATAGCCGAGCGCCTGTCTCCGCAGCCAATCATAGTTGCGTGCCAATACGCCCCTTGTGAGGGCTACCGCGGTTTGGACGGCATCATCATTTCAATAGCATGATCCTTTGGATAACATGATCCTTTGGATAGCATGATCCTTTGGATAACATCATCGTTTGGATAACATCATCGTTTGGATAACATCATCGTTTGGATAGCACCATCGGCCTTGAAGGTATTCTGGATGCGAGAGCCAATTCAACGTCAGTTAAAAATCGATGCGCTCAGCCCCCATTGAATTTATCACCCCTTTGTTATTGAGTTATGCTCTGTTCAATAGATACGCTCCTCTAACTGGCGCCTGGCTTATGCAATGCGTGCGAAAATGCTCCAAACTCTAGTCATTTGCCTTGCCTCTGACTATGAAACAATATCCTCCAAAATCATCTCTAATTCTTCCTTCCGAAACGGTACAGACAGAATCTCTGTTCCAAGGGCGTCTTTGCGGCTTTGTATCATTTGATGATCATGAAACCTGGGAAATATCAGCATCTATCGTTTGCAGCGAGACAAATAGCATACTCTTTCAGCAATGTCCTGAAGTTCATCTCATTACTGCAAATGAACTCCTCAACGGCCTTTTGATACAGAACTCGATACTCAACACCCTCTTGATGTCCCTTAGAGCGAGACCGCTCGTTGTCATCATCTTCTTCGTAATCGTTTCCATACGTAGCTCCAGAGCTGTCATCCATAGCTGCCAGTTGCTCGCCAATTAAGACTCTGAACAGATTCTTTGCGTTCTCGGGCAAGCTCTTAAGCACAAAGCTCACCCCTTCCTTTCCGCCAACACGCCTCCCACTCCTGCCAAGCAACTCGTGAACTTCCTCCACAACATCGACTTCGGAAGAATAAGAGTGAAAGGTAGTACAGTCGTGAAATAAGAAGTTATACATAGAACGAAGAGAACTGTCCCAGAGAAGAGGAAACGAGGGATGATCTGCAGATGCAACGAGCTGGATCTGTGGGTGAGAGCTGAGGCGCGAAAGAATGATTTGGGTTGCAGGTCGTCGTAGAGGAGCTCGATCTATTGCGTGAATGATAAGAGTAATTCGCCTAGAAAGGTCCTCTTGGAGTAAGCTGAGGAGGTTCTCAAGCATATCTGTGGGCTGAGAGCCAAGCCTTGGAGCAGGACTATAGAGCGCTGCTGCTATTGTATTAAGAACATTTCGAATAGTAAGAGTCTGGACATAGCCATTTACGATGACGATCTTATTCTGAGACTGAACCTTTTGTGAGTTGTAAATGTGTTCAGCGAACTTCATAAGCAGAGCTCTTTTCGACCCCCAGCCGAATAGACATAGGTTGAAGTCCTGGCCCAGCTCGAACATCCATTGGTTAAAGGATCCAGCATGTAGTTCCTGAAGCCACTCTACATCGTCTGCGTGGGGATCCTCGAACTTGCGAAGTAGGGTGAAGTATTCTTCATGATCGAGGAGCTGTAAAGTCTTTAAATCATTATTGGAGGTTTTAGATCGACCACCGCGATTCTGCGAAAAGTACAGCTCATGTGGGGGAAGATCTGTAGGGGGTGGGGATAGATGCTTGTTCTTCGATCCTTTCCGCCGTCCACGTTTTTTGGAAGGTGTCTCTGGAGCGTCTGTTGGCATCTCATCGATCTCTTCCATCTCTTGAACTGCAGCATCCCCTTCCTCTTCATCTCCTCCTGAGCCATAAATGTGTTCTTCAATGTCTTCCTCCTCCTCTTCATTATCGCTCGTATTCCCTAACACGGTCCGTTCAATGAGATTCCTCGTACTCTTCCTTCTAGCTGATCGATCCACATGCCTTGCGAGTTTCGGGGTCTCGTCGATTGTGCCATTGGTCTTGCTTGGTGTCGAAAAGAGCTTGTTGCCTATCGAGCCTTTGACAGGGGTGGCTCCGTTTACTTGTGTCCTCTTTGCGCTATTGCTCAAGTCTCCATTGATCCTCTTCTTCTGGAGTTTATTCTGGAGTTTATTCACAGATGACACATCCACCTCGCTTTCTGCAGATCCTTCTGTAGCCTGCTCATCATCGTCGCTCTCGTCCTCATCAACTTCGTCCTCGTCTTCGCTTGGTGCCTCTGGCGATGCAGCTTCCAGGTCGTCTTCCTCTGTCTCATTGTCTTGCCGAGACCTTCTCCTCGCAGGAAGAGCGGTCTCTTCCTCATTCACAACCGCTCCCTCCGTGGCAGACTTCCAAAGGTTTCCACCATGGGGTCTCTTCAAGGTTGGCTCGTCGCTGCGGCCATTGATCAACTCCTCCGACTCCTTCTTTCGCTTCATTGTGCACCGAACTGCAGTTCATTAGCTTTCAATTCTCCACAGTCGTAGCATCATATCACCTCAGTCGACAGATTTTATACTGTCATCTTATTTGGAAGCCCTGTTCTACCAAGAGATCTCGTCGATCTTAAATATCACGCTAAAATGCGGGCTCGTCCGCTTGCAGGGTTGTCGCTTCACATTCAAAGTCAATAAAGACGCGTGAACCTTCATGTTGACGCGATTCGAGCTTCGTTGCACCCAAAATTGACCAAGGATCCCAGCATTCATGAATATTCATGGCACAAATTTTGCACACTTAGCAGCACCTCTGAGTTCGGGGCATACAAGATGTTCAATTGGTGGATGGCACGTCCTGCGGAAGGAAATCGCGAAGGTAACTATTCTCAACGCTCTAGATTCACGTTACTTATGATTACAGATGGCGATACCGAGATAGAACCTCCAGAGACACCTGCGCCAGTTTTTGCAGCTCGAGCCATTAAGAGTGCGATCTTTGGAACCCCTACACCACCAGATGATGAGACCATCCTCGAAGTTGAAACGGCAGGACAAGAGGAAACTATGCCTAGAAATATTACGAACGATTTGCAGTCTGGGAGCATCTCTCCGACCAAGCCTCCAGGTATATTGTTGACACCGGGTACTGCAACCTCGCGACGGAAAACGGTATCATTTGGAAATGAGGTTCTGGAGAAAGCCGAGAAGAGTGCGAATAAAAATGCTTCGACGAAAGCTTCAGCTAGAAAGCGCCATAGCTCTAGCACAGTCAGATCAGATCAGATATCGAAGTCCACTCGTTTAACAAGAGCTTTGGAGAGTGTTCGAGAAGAGAAAGCCGGACGGTCTGGAGATGAAAAAAGTGGCGGCGGTTTCGAATCGCACCCATTGCTAGATCTAGACCCTAACGCCGAGGATGAGGAAGGGAAGAAAGGGGGGTTAGAGCGGAGACCGACCAAATCCCTCAAGAGCAATCAGGACTTGATGCAAGAGTTGATCACGGGAGAGTATTTCGACGGCGATATGACGATGGACTTGAACGAACCACATTCTCAGTCAGGAAAGTACTGGAAGTCCGAATTTGAACAATACCATAACGAGGCACGAGCTGAGATGAAGAAACTTACGAAATACAAGAACCTCGCAAAATCATATGCGAAGAAGAAAGATGCCGAGGCTGCTGATCTTGGTGCAAAATTAAAGGAAGAGCAGAGGCGGGTTGCAAACATGGAGGAGAAAATAGTCAAGTTGTCTGCGGAGATAGCAACCAGTGGATTGGACGGCCAAGAAGACAACTCGCCCAAGCTCATCAAAGAATTGGCGCGGCAGACTGCGATGGCAGTTCAATATCGGAACCAGGTGGAGGAATTTCGTAAGGCCCTGGAGGGTGACGACAGTCCAGATGGGCGAAATGGTGAAGCGTCACCACCTAAGGTCCAAGCTCTACTCGACACTCAGCGAGAACTCAAGAAGGCTAGAGATCAGCTAAAGGAGAGGGACGCCATTCACGATGATCTTCGGGATCTCAAGAAGCGTCTATCTGCTGCGGAAGTGAATACCAAAAAGCTGGAAGAAGAGAACACCAAATTAACTCAAGAATTGCTCCATGCAGACCTGCGACTTGAGAGGGAGATTGACAAATCGGAGAAGCGTCGGCAGGCGTCTCAAGAGCGTCTTCAAAAGAAGGAGGAAGCTTTGCAGGCCCTCCAGA
Source organism: Hyphodiscus sp. D1413 (assembly GCA_003988895.1). Lineage (NCBI taxonomy): Eukaryota > Fungi > Ascomycota > Leotiomycetes > Helotiales > Hyphodiscaceae > Hyphodiscus > Hyphodiscus sp. D1413. The sequence continues at coordinate 84,407 of QYAO01000014.1, forward strand.
AAGATTACGACTCATTGAAGGAAGCGGCGAAGTCACAACGCCGTGATGCCGAGGATCTTTTGAAGAAGCGTCACGACCAGGTTGTGGAGTTGAGGAAAGAGCTCGCATCGAGGAAGGGTGCCGAAACAATTGCAAAAGACCTTCAGCAAGCTCTGCAAGATAAGACTGTTGAACATACTAATATTATTTCGGACTATCAGAGGCACATTGCGCGGCTGATCAACACTCAATCCGAGGATTTACTGGCGGTCACCCTCCCAACAAAGGTTGCTCTCACGGAAGCTGTTCAATCGACCAGAATGGTTGCCACAAACAATGAGAACTCACACCTTCGCGACAGTCAGATTCCTGTACTAAGTAACCCAGTCACTCGACCATTGAAAACTCTTACTGCTACAAAGACCACGCTGTCCGAATATACTACGGGATCTCCTGGAATTCGACCTCGATCATCCCACTCAGCTCTGTCAGAGATCACCAACACTCCAGCTTTCGAGAGAAAGCCTCAACAAACGTCGTCGGCCATGCAATATACTTCCTTCGCCCATCGTTCCTCGGGTTTGTCCTTTGATACTCCAGATATGTCGTTGCCGTCACCAGAACCACCCCACCTACTACCGAGTCGTGCAGTCCACGAGAAGCATTGTCAACCCAGTCCTCGACCTTCGATGTTCGTTATCCCGTCTAGTCCACCAAAGCGAGCTATGACACGGACTCGTACTTCTACAGAGCTCGCGCGGCAGAGATCTGTCACCACCCTTGCCAACACCTCGAGCCGACCATCGAGTTTGGAGAATTCGAGAACCAGAACCACTCTCCCACCGGACAGAGCTGCAGCCGCCAAAGCGAGACTAGAGCAGAAGAATGCGGAGAAGAAGAGGGCACAAGGTATTGTCAATGAGAAGGAGAACATTCGGAATTGAGAGCTTTGAGGACCATGCTTAGGAGTCTGGGATCTGCATTTGCTTTTATGTCTGGCCGTCTTTCGAGAGGAGGCTCGACAGTTTTGGCGTTCGTGTCAGCATAGCGTATGGTTTACTTGCTCTGTAAATGATACCATTTGGGGTTTAGTATTTGTAGGGGAGTTTAAGGCCATTCCCTTGATTCCGGTCTCGATAGAGAAGACTTATGTGGAGTACAGGCTGGCGATATCAACTTGTCAATGAAACTATCTTTACTATTATCCCCTCCTTTCGCAGACTTCTTGTCCATCCCTGGTGATCCATCAGTCTAACGTGTACAGCCCTATTAATCATGCTTTTTGATAGGCTCAGTCTTGAAGAGTTAGGAGTAATGATGAGAAAAAGAGTCAGGATTTACGATCATTGGTGAGTGGTGCATTCAAGCAGTTATAGACATGAGAATCCCAAAGTCGAAGAACAGGCAAGTTCTTGTCTGGTCCTGTCAATTTTCCTGTCTCCCTTTCAATCCACTTGTTAATCTTCAAAAACAAGAGAAAGAAGGCAAAGCCGCTGGGAGGGTTTCACTATAGGTATAATTATAGGATAGTTGGCGAGCAAGGTAGCTGCAGTTTCTAGGCGTGAGGGTTTCGTCATTCACATGGTCACATCCGTAATTCAGTCCTTCATTGCCTGACAGCCTCGGTTGATCAGGATGTCTTTGCTGGTTATTCATCGTGTTTCAAAATTATTTGCAACACTAGCCAGTCCAGATGACAGCACGGAGGTGATAAACTTGAAATGTAGCTCAACAAAGGGTAGAGTTTGAAATGCTGAAATCCTTACGGCATCTTCTCTGCAAGGAATTATAACTAAGCCTCTTGGCTCAGCTTTTATTATGACAATCAGCATCGATAATTAGTGCAGAAAAAATTATTGTGTGGACGAGTGGCTTTCTTATAGAGAATTTTCCACTGGCGTTGCTCCCTGCTGCTTTGACTTGGACGGCCGGGGTGGAGTGACTATGATACAATCTTTCAGCCCCCTTACAATTATGTTCTAGGACCAAGGTGGTGATCCAAGATAAGATAGCAACCTGACTTCTGAGACTCAATGGTCATGGGAAGAAATTTTGCTTCATGGAAACAGTCTTTTTGGCAGCATACTGGAAGTGCGCATAACTATGATAACTCGAGTACTAGATTCTATTCAGCTTTTAAGTAACCTCCTACCACCTCCAAAAACCTTTCAGGCTCCTCAAGTTGAGGCAAGTGACTTGACTTTGAGAAGCGTTCCCACTTCACGTTTTGAATCGCTTTGTAGAATGGCTCCATGACGGAGTCTTGGGCCTCGTCGTATTTGCCGTTGATCAACAAAGTGGGTGCGATGATCTTGTGCACCTCATCAACGACTGACCAAGTCTTCAATGTACCGGTGATGAAGAACTCGTTGGGTCCGTTCCTACATTCGTCAGTCCCCAGCCCTCTACTTGAAGGAAGTTATTGGACTATACTCACATAGTCATATACACAGTATTATCCTCCTTCAAGAGATCCTCAGACTGCTTAAATTCCTCGGGCCATGGCGTGACCCTGCAGACATGACGGTCATAAAACACCTGCATCGCAACCTCATAATCCTTGCTATCCGTCGTTCCATCCGCCTCATGTTTCAGTAACGTCTCTCGGACGTCTTTCGGCAAATCATCTCTCAATTTATCCGCAGCTTCGACCCAGAGTTTCATGCTCGCTGGCGAATCTGCGATTACAAGCTTGCGGAGCCCTTTTGGTTGCCGGATCGCATGGGATGAGCCTAACATGCCACCCCAGCTTTGACCGAGAAGATCATAGTCATCTTGAATTCCGAGATGAGAGAGCAGGTTGTCGAGTTCGGAGAGGAATAGAGACACGGTCCAGAACTCGCCGTCTCCCATCTTCTCCGGAATACGAGTGGATTTGCCGCAGCCGAGTTGGTCATACATAATAACGGGGATTCCGTGTGTTGTCCAGAGATTTTTGATGGGAAGAATGTAATTATGGGGCACTCCTGGCCCTCCATGGAGACAGACTAGAGGACGACTTGCTGATTTCAAGGTTCCGAATATTGTATACCATGTTTTACAAGGCTTGCCTGCTCCAGGAGGGGTGAAGTCAACTTCGGCTTCAGTGATAGGAATAGCCATTTCTGTGAAGTTGGAGTGATACGAAGAGGTGAGCTGAGAAGTATGGCAAATTTTATATATATTCAAATCCAAGGTGGGGGCTCACTACACCTTCCTAATTTGGACTGTGGCTATCCATCGAGTTTACCCAGTAGAGGGTTCCGGGAAAGAAAATCAAAACTTAGAAATGAAGATATCAAAGAAAGAATTTTCCTCGCAATATGTGGCCCAACGGCGAGGAGATTTGTGATATTGCGATGAGCACCGTCGCTACTTGCTGAGATAGAAATATCTTTGCGCAACATAAGCTTTTGACTGTCTCTTCTAGGAGCGTTTTCCCTACCGTCTCTAGACAACCTAAACCATTTCTGGAGAACTTATCTACTCTCTCTGCCATTTTACAGAGCAAAGTCTGTAAGTTCAATCCAAAACACACCTTGCAACTAAAGTGTCTTTGACCACTAGACTATCTGAATAGCATTTCCTCCCAATAGCAAATGTTGCTGATCCAAGAACGAAGAAATCTCGGGATAGCTCCTGTAGAAGTTCATGGATGAGGTTCGAAGGAAGGAAAAGCCAACAGCCCAGTGAGTGAGGTGAATTGAGTGCAGCCTCAAGTAAGGCCTCGAGAAAGAGTCGGCGACTCTGTTACAAACTTACAATTCAAGACAAGAGACCAGAGATATTGTTATGATAAAATATATCGAGAAGTGTTTTTATAATGGAGGAAGAAGAGTTTGAAAATGATAAGTCTGATAAGAAAGAAAAACATTACTTATCGCGTGTTATCTTGCATACAACACGTCACATCCTATCATACCCCTGATTGTTGGCCTGTCTCTAGCGGCGGCAAATAGTTTTTCCGTCCGAGGCGACAAAGGGCTCGCCTTGTCGATCCGTCATCCCTTCTCCCCTTAGACCACTTTGTAGATCACGACACGATAGATTTTAGGAAAATCTTTTGACTTTCTCCACCAAATCTCTTTCCATCCGATAATACGATAGATTAAAACTTTGTTGATCTTCCGTCCAACCCATACTCTCTACTACTACCTTCCACCCACATTCCAATACCTTGGTCTTACCTTCCAGCCCCGAGTGTCATCACGCAAGTCACCTCACTCGACTTCACTCGACTTTGCCTTCACCTTCACGTCCACGTCTACGACAGACAACGACCAGTCTACGTTGTGCCGCCAAATCATCAAGTACCTGCCAAGCTCACCCCAATACATATTCGCAACCGCAGTCATGTCTACTGTCGCTGCCGCAAAGCAGCGCCTGATGAGCGAGCTGAAGGGCCTCGAGAAGGAGAACTGGGTCAATATCGAGGTTTCTTCACAAGGCCTCTTCAAATGGGATGTTGGTCTTATGGTTGTCAATTCTGAGAGCGTTTTCAACGGAGGATACTTTAAGGCCGAGATGACCTTCACCGACACCTACCCCTTTTCTCCTCCAACCTTCAAGTTCATGCGACCTATCTACCACCCCAACATCTACCCCGATGGCAAACTCTGCATTTCCATCCTGCACGCACCCGGCAATGACGAGCAGTCTGGCGAGTTAGCGAGTGAACGTTGGTCTCCATTGCAGGGCGTTGAGTCGGTTCTTCGCTCCATCCTCTTACTTCTCGACGATCCCGAAATCTCCTCTCCCGCCAACGTTGATGCAGGTGTCATGTACCGCGATATCCGATCTACCTACAATGAGAAGGCTAAGGCAGCAGTCGAGGCGTCCAAGAAGGATATTCCAGCAGGCTACAAGGTGCCTACCACCCTCGAGACTGCTCCACCTGCCAAGATCGACGACAATGACGATTTCTGGGCTGATTCTGATCAAGAGGATGACTTTGGTGCCAGTGATTCTTCTGGCGAGGATATGGAGGAGGATGATGATGGAGATGAGCAGGAGAGTGAGGTGGAGGAGACAGAGGAGTGAACCACAACACGGGACATTCGCGGGTTCTAGTGCGAGAACAACTGGCTGGGCTGGAGATACTCTCGACTGCGATGTCAAGAGTGATCTTTCTTCTGGCAACAACACATCTCCGTTCTTTTGTGTCCATTTGTCCATAGTGCATAGCATAGCGTTGGCCGCGTGGGGTTTTTAGGCGGCGTACTGGAGCAGGCATTGCATTCATCTGGGGCGTATCCTGCTACCCCACACCTAGATCTGGAGTATATGCGGCTCTGAACTTGGCATTCTGAGTTGGGAATCAGATAAGGTCTGGAAGGCGTCATAAATTCGCGAATTCAGAACAATACAATTCAGAAAGGGATCCACTCCCTTTTCTCCCCACCCATGTGATTTTTTAAAGTTGTATGTCATATACTTTGGCGTCTAATGCTCTTTCATCTGATGTCTCTCGGCCGCATGTCAACGATGCAGCCGCTAAATCCCTGCAAGCCCGCCTGAGCTCTTTTCCCTCACCAAGCTCCCGAATCTCTCTCACCTTCGCAGCCCACGGGCTTTCATCCTCTGAGATATTGCTTGTCCCAGTGAATTGATATGATACTTCTCTACGAAATATTCTGCGATCTTGTTTCACGACACCAGCAACTCGTTCACGAGCTCTTGAACCTTGCGGCTCCAGCGCCTTGTTGCCCATGATTACGTGCGACAATGGCCTATCAACCATCCGAGGATGAAATCCAGACTTTCATGGCATGCGTGCCAGAGATCAAGCGTCAGGAAGCCATCGCAAGAATCAAGGTAAAGTTGCTAAGCTGTGCCAGATTGCAATCAAACGCTGACCGAAGTAGGGTAATAGTAACAACGTCGAATATGCGATCAACGAATACTTCGAGGACCCTGGATCTAGAAAGGTGAGTGTACATTCCAAGATATTCAGCCATCAAAGCCTTAACCACTTTTTAGTATGACACACGATGGATTGATGGCCAATTCAGCCACGATCACGAAGAAGGAGGCTATGTACCCAACAATAGCAGTAAATACCCTTTATTCCCTCTTCCAAAGATGAAACAGCCTGGTCTCATTGCACGGAATGCTAATGCTATTTTGAACAGCCTTCAACATACATGCACCAGACGAGACTGGACCTTACGAAGTTCGAGAACCGCAAACGAGGCCTCCGACTCCATCCAGGAGAACAAACAACCGATCTCCAATGTCAAATGTTATAGACTTGACCATGGACAATGCGAATGGTAGTTGATTTTCACGTTCGAACGTAACAAAGCTAATTGGACTGTCAGCTGTTCCTTCCACGTCTGCGACCCACGATAATGATGCAGAATACCAGAGAGCTATTGAGGAATCGATGTTAATCGCAGGGCTTGCACCACAAGAAAGCGGTATTACGGGAACGGAGAAGGTTGCCTTTGGTCCTGCAACACGAAGTCAATACGCAGAAAATGAATGGGCTATGGTGACTGTTGGAAAGAGCTCAGCGCAAGAGATATTGCAGGATCCGGAACCTGCCGCAAGAAAACGAGATCTCAATGTCCCGGCCTTCCTCAAACCAAGCGTCGAAAGCCACCGCCTTGGTGCCCTATTAACCATATACCACGAAATACCTCTTCTACGGGAAGTGTTCCTCAACCGGTTGGATGTTCAGCAGAGTTACGGCTTTGAGCCCGAGTGGTGGAGTGGGAGAGCTATCGAGTATTCTGGGATACTCGGACTTGAGCCAGATGAAACTCAAGAATTGACCTATGAAATCCAACGTCTAATGGCTTTCCTTGACAAGACTGATCGCAGCTATGGCTCCGCCGAGGTCCTCACAAACTTACGCATTGTACAGAAAATGCGGAGGTTGAATGTGAAAAAAGGGAAGGGCGACGACTTAGAGTCTGCGGTATTCTCGGCTTGGAAGAGGACATTTGACAATAGAGAGACCGGTCAGGTCAGTAAGCTGTTTAGTGTTGGCGTTGACAGCGAACTGATGACCGAATCTGACGAGTTTGCGATCCTGGATCTTCCTCAACCAGCGAAAAACTCTGGCATTGAGACGTTCTACGATATTGCTGATCAAGTATTGTGGCCACATCCTGAGACTGACATTGCGAACTGTGCGTATTTGGACCACATTGCCGATGTCATTACCTTTCGACTGAAAGATGATAATGGCCCGAGCAACAACGTCGACGTACCTCCTATCTGGTACCCTGATCGATACTTGAAGTCGGGAAGACAGGCTGCGTGGGACATGAGACTACAGAAGGCCGAGATTGACGACGAGCTGCGAAAAATCACTCGCCTGCAGGATACTCTGACCGAAGTTTGCTACAAAGGGAAGATCTTGAAAGTTAAGAACATGTTCACGGCTGCTCTTCAGCACAACCATGTCAAAGTGCATGACGAGGATAACGCCTATCCAGAAGAGCCTGTTATTGGCGAGGAACAAGCGATGGGTCAAGTCTCGGACGAGAAAGCAAAGAAACTCTCGAGAGACCTTGGAAAACTCATGGCTAGCATTGACAAGAAGCTCCTTGGTAATATCCACATTTTCCCGTCATTTGATAGTACTGATGTATTACATAGACCTGAACTCACAAAAGGAAAAGGCGAGAGAGACCCTTCACCAGCTCTCCAAACTATACACAGAGGCATCGTCAGAACCGAATGAACCACCTACCCATTTGTATACCCTTCGTGGAGTCAGCACCACTAATAGCACGATGTACATTCGTCGCAGAGCGGAGATAGATCTCATTGACATGGGACTAGAAAATGAGATGTTGTTGCCAAACGGTGATCAGTGGTGGAGAATCAAGTATTCTTCTTTGGGCTCAAATCCTGTCATTGTCGAGGTTAGTTGTGTCAATTGCTGATGGCGTAAGGCCACTTGCTAATATTAATTATTAGAAGACTACAGAAGCAAAAGTTCTCGAGGCCGCAAAGACTGAAGGTAAGAACGTCATTTTGGTCTATGCAAGTGAGAAAGCTATGCAGTTCGAGTCCAAACCATTACCACACCCGCTTGAGGTTTGTTTCCACCGCCGTCAGCCAAATGCGTGCTAAAAATGGTAGAACTTTGTCCGGAACGACAACAACATGTTCGCGAAGGAATTTGCTACTGCAGATGATACCCACAGTCAGGAGAGTCAGATTACCTCACCCGGTAAACGGAAGTTCCAATCCCAGTTCGATGCTGCAGAGGAAGCGAATCGCTGGAACGGTGGCACCAGTCCAAAGGGTTACGAGGATTCCATCCAGATTATGGAAAGAGAGCTCGGATCGACAGATGGAGCATCTGAGATCGACAGCATTCATACGAACTCGCAACATCTTGCGGATCAGATGGATGAATCGAGGACTGTAACGCCGAGTGAAATCGAACCCGAAGTCATACATGGAGTGGACCCAACTTTGCTTGGTGATGATGGTTCGTTGTTCTCGAGACAGGAGATGCAGGAGCGCAGCCGCATGCCTATGATTTCTAGCAGGGCAGTGGGGGAGTCGAGCACAATTGACAGCATGGATTTGGATCAAGTTATGGAGGATGAGAATATGACGGAGGAGAGCGCTGCTGTGAAACATGTTGATTTGGTATAGGGAGACGATTTGGACTGGGTGATTACAGAAGCTATACCCGAGAATACCCACGCAGATAGCGATAATTTCGTACAGAAACGTGGAGGGCCTTCGTGCGGTTCCGGGATGTTTTGACGCAAGATGCCGTCTGTATTCATGGTATGAAATACCTGGTCATGCGGAGAATTTCCATATAATCAAAGAGGGATGAATCGATTCATGCTCGCTCCTGTTCGTGCCCTATCATCTAGCCAGCAATTCCCTTTATCTTCTAACCACAGACACAAGCCGGACCTCAAAATTAGGAAGGTGCTCCCCAAAAAAGCTAGTTGTACAAAGCTCTTCACAAGCGGACTCAACCAGATCATACAAGCACTACCTCGATACTCTCCCTCCATAACGGTAAAGACCTCACGCTCGACATCCCACGCGAAAGCCCCTCCTGGTACAATCTCGAGCTCCCACCGAGTGAACCGCTGCTGTACATCCTCCTCGCTATCAGCAGACAGAAAACCAGGCCGCGGGTCAGTCACAATATACAACACTCGCGTGTTGTAAAACCACCATCCAAGGCCGTTGCTTAGACGATGGGCGAAGGCACCGTCCCACCGCAGCAGCGCCTCGGGCACGGCGATGGGGATGGCGGGTGCATCTTATCGGCAACACTTTCGGGAAGGTCGGAATGGAAGAGCTAGTCATAGCACTCGTTGAGAAAGGAGTGCCAATCTTCAAGTGAGATGTGAAGCACATCGCACCGTGGATCGAAAGGCTTGACAAAGTCATCCCGTCCTCCGTCAACGTAGCGGATCAGGACACCGTGCTCGCGAGCCCAGTCCAAAGCCACGGAACGGGCTTCGTGGTTGACGAATGCTAGCGGGATTGAGAATGGGATGTGAGCTAGTAAGGCGTGGCGGAACTCGATTTTCAGGTTCAACTCGCCTCTGGGGTCATACTTGTCGTCGGAAGGCAACAGACGATAGGGTTGCCAACAGCCTTTTTCGTAGGGGTAGAGAGCTGGATTGAGGTTTGCGGGGAGGGCGTAACGGTAGATTTGGGTGCGCAGTTCTGGCGCGAGGTGCGAGAAGAGAGGCAATGAAAGGTCGGGAAGTGCTGCGATGGTGTTTTAGGACGTCTTTCTGGGTACGGCTGAGCGTTGCCGTACGGATAAACGTCTAGTTTTGAATGTAGAGATATGAGCAAATTTGGGTATCCGGGTCTCTTGTGTGAAATTGAAATATAGGTCTTGTTTGCTCATTTGAATGATCAGGATCCCGAATCAGCTTTGGATACTCACAGCTTTCAAGATATTGAGTGCGAAACAAGGTCTAGGTATGGAAATACGAAAGTAATACTGTGTTGAGAAGAGTCCTATGACATAGTAAAGACAAGTAGGAGAAGGAAAAGAGAATCTTGGAAAGGCTTCGACTTTGTTATTGACTGAGTGATCCTTGGCATTGATGGTTCTGCGAACCGAGTCCTGGAAAAGGGGCATATCACGTGATATGTCACGTATTACCCCTCATGCGATCAACAGATAGAAAACCATACTGGAGACGAAAGATTATTCTTTGTGGGGATGTGTAGTGAGAGAACTTAGGGTAAATAGGAGATAATCTACAAACTATTCGTCTCTTTGTTCGAATCCATACTTTTTCAAAGTTTTGTCTTGTCTCATCTCGTCTCCTCTCCAGAGAATGTTCTCGAAGCTTCGATACCGGCATCCAATCCTGATTTCCCAAGTATCAAGTACCCCGCCAGCCAAAGCAGCCAGAGCAGCCCAACGTCACCAGACTTCATTTTCACCGCCTTTATTTACAAGAGACAACACCAGCAATCAGTTGTCTGTAATCACCCAAAAAGTCTTAAACTCTCGAATTGATAATTTGTCCCCATCTTTCAACTCATTGGCCAATTCATTTTGCGCTTCTCATCCGGTTTTCTGGCAACACAACAAACCCGTTGTTCGTAGTACCTGCTCACCGAGTGGGACAGCCTTGGACGACGGGCAACCCCACGATCAGCTGTTAATATTTCGAGACAGGACTAGAGCCTTCTACCACTTGGTGTCAAACTCTTCATTTCTATATTCCCACCACCATTTCGACTTGGGAATAGAGACGTATTTTTGATACAAGACGGATTTGAGGACAGCATTGACAGCTTGACTTTTACTCATTGTGTGAACCTTCGCACTCCCAACCCAACCTTACTTCCGATATCGACAGCCCATTGGCCGCAGACAAACATCTCCCGAAGTTGTGCGCTGGGCATCTTTGTACTTGTACAAAGCCAATCGTATCAGTACTCACCATCATTCACGCCACAAATTCAGAGCTGCACCGTCCATTGTACCCTCCACCTTCAATACATAACATCATCTGATCCGCAACCACAATCATGGTTGCAGAAACCAAGCTCTATGACACGCTCGGCATCAAGCCAGATGCGACTCAAGACGAACTCCGAAAGGCCTACCGGTAAGCAACTCCTCCTCGAAGACAAACAACGAGCTAACATCTCACAGCAAGTTCGCATTAAAATGGCACCCCGACAAAAACCCCGGAAACAAGCAAGCAGAAGAGAAGTTCAAAGAAGGCTCCCAAGCATTCGAAATCCTCAACGACCCCGAGAAGCGAAAGACATATGATCAATATGGCCTAGAGTTCATCCTCCATGGAGGTCCTCCACCACCTGAACCCGGGCAAGGCGGAAACCCGTATGCGAGCGCGGCTGGAGGGGGAGGTATGCCAGGAGGCTTCGGCTTCGGAGGCACACAGGGACAACCTGGTGGATTCCATTATACGACGAGCTTCGGCGGACAGTCAGGTGGTAGCGGCGGAGGATTCAGCTTCAGTAATCCAGAGTCTATATTCAGCGAGTTCCTGCGGGGTCAAGGCGGCATGGGGGGTGACGGTGATGAATTCGAGAACATATTCTCTCAGATGCCACGATCGAGTGGTGGGGGACGATCTCGGGCAGCGAGATTCAGTGGGGGCGCCGAACCTGCTGGTAGACCCAGAGACCAGACGCCAGAGGTTACGACTGTGGAGAGACCGCTGCAGTTGACGCTAGAGGACTTATATAAGGGGACGCATAAGAAGATGAAGATCAAGCGGAAGGTGTTTGACGAGGTTACGGGGAAGAGGACTACGCAGGATAGAGTGCTGGAGATGGATATCAAGCCGGGATTGAAGAAGGGCAGCAAGATAAAGTTCAAGGGCGTTGGTGACCAAGAAGAGGGTGGGCAGCAGGATTTGCACTTTGTGGTTGAAGAGGTAGGTCGACCATTCATCAATACGTCTTTGTGATGGATGCACTTGCTAATGGATTTATAGAAGAAACACCCGCTCTTCACTCGTGAAGGTGACGACATCCATATCAAGTTAGACCTCGACTTAAAGGAAGCACTCACAGGTTGGAGGCGAACAGTCACTACAATCGATGGCAGACAAATCAATATTGAGAAAGCCGGTCCCACCCAACCCGGTAGTTCAGACAGCTATCCCAGTCTGGGCATGCCATTGAGTAAGAAACCCGACACTAGAGGAAACTTCGTCGTCACATACAACGTCAAGTTCCCGAGTTCCTTGACTGCTGAGCAGAAGCGGAAACTGAAGGAGATTCTATGAAGGATGCTAGGAGGGAGGATGATGGAGCTTTTTTAATACGTTTCTCTGCTACATGGGAAATGAAGCAGGGCTTGGAAGATAAGGGGAGAGTTACTTTGCATTTGCGTTGGTGTTTGGGAGTGGGAATGGGATGAATGATGAGAGATGACGGATGAGATATCATAAGCTTATATTTCATCTTTGCTTATACCACTGCTTTTAGAGAATGATACATAATCCGCTCAGGCACACGAGATTGAATTGTTCATAATATGTTAGTGATAATAACGTCTGTCTCTTGCGTAATCCCAATCGTTCAAATGGTTTGAGCGACTAGGGTAATAAAACTACACTTTTGTATTATGCGTTAGATCGTTTAATGCCTCCAATATCTTCGGACGCTGTAATGCCATTCATGCAGTAGTCTGTACACATTCTATACAACCGACACTCTTTATTCATACACGTCCATCTCCCTCACAAAGCCCCCCCAACCAAACCCACAATCCACATAGCAATTCTAACCTTAAAACTCACCCTCCTCTCGACCTTAATAAAATCATCCATCCCTACCACCACCGCGAAATCCTGCAACCCATCCCTCTCCTCCCCCAAGCGTCTCCTCAACCCCTCATCCGTAGTCAAAATACACACTCCAGTCTCCAAATCAAGGCTGTAGCTGCGTTTCGTATAATTGCTACTCCCCACCACACTCAGACTACTGCCCTTCTCTCCGTCAAGAGACACCCACAGTCCTTTCGCATGGTACGTCCATCCGCCTGGTTCTCCGACCGTCCCTCTCTGCCATTCCTTAAGCACGATGCCATCGCCTGCGAAATTCGCGCCGGAGGGGTTGGAGGGCGAGGAGTGGGAGTTCTCGACGCGCTCTAGGAAGCGTCGGGAAAGTAGCGTGTAGGCCGATGGTAGCAGGCCTGAGATGCCGGGGGAGTTGTAGAAGCCGTTGGCGTGGGGAGAGGCGGTTATTACGGTCCCGGAGCGGGAGGACGCTGAGAGGAGGAGGCGGGTGAGGGAGGGAAGGGGGTTGAAATATCCGGCTGTGAATGTCCATGTTGAGTTCCGGAAGGCTGGGGAGGATAGGGTGCGTAGGATGTGTGTAATTGAGGGTAGCTCGGTGCTGATGTCGGCGGAAGGGGGAAGGAGGGGTGTTAGTTGGGAGAGGGGGTAGATTGTTGTGTTTGGAAGCTTCTCTGTTTTGAGTGAAGACGTGGGTGGTGGTGAGGATGGTGCTTGGATCAGAGGCGTGAGGATCTTGGATGCCTGCGTGATGTATTGCTTTGGGTTTTCCAATGGCGATATGGCGATGTTGGATGACGGCCAGGAAAGTGTGTACCCTGCTGGTAGTTGGGGATCAGGTTTAACGAGGAAGCTGAGAGACGAAACTGCATGGTGCAACTTGGAGAAGTAGGAAGTTATCTCTGCGGAGGAGAAGACGTGGTATCTGTCTTGACGGTTGGTGAAGTAATCATTTGACAAGTTGGCCCTGGGTTCAATAAGCCTCTGAATCCATCCTCTCTAAGGGAAGACTTACCCTGAGATAATAATCTCATCATCCATGCCATACAGCTTCATATGCTGTAGGCCCCATCCTTCATTGATTCGTTTTGGGATGTGCTTCTTTCGTAGTCCTGTCAAATTCGGCGTATGGTACATTCTAATCTCAACTCTGTCTGCCCCAAATTCCGAAACTAATGGTGCAAGGAGAGAAGCGCACGATGGATCTGGAGATTCTCTGGTTCCTCTTAACGCATCTGTAAGAATGCTTAACTTGAGCTTGGGTTTGGCTCTTAAAGCCTGCTGAAGCGTAGATATCTGCACATTGTTAATAGAATCCAATGCAGCAAATTTAGACCAATTACTAATTCATGCTCTGTTCTACCTATATACAACGTCGACAAGAAGATCCGTATTTCTGCGCTCAATATTTTGGCCTGCTTCAATCAGCCTACGCCTATCCAAATATCCATCCTTTCCCACCTTCAACGTCTCGTAGAACTCTGGTGGCGACCGCAATATCCGTATTTGTGACCCATGAATCTCAAACTTCGGTGCTAATTTATCCATCTCATTCGTGAATGCTCCGAGCATCGATGCTGGAGGAGACGTAGTGCTAGCAAGGGACGGAGAGGATGTCGAGTATTTCCGCTCCTTGACATGCAGTATTCTTGGTCTGCAGACCCGTAGTCTCCGACCCGCACTGCATCGTGTGGTATTCCTGATTATCATAGCAACTTCGTTCCAATCCGTCGAGCTTGGATGTTGATGTTGCTTGAGAAAAGATGGTACAGTTGGGAGCTGGAACTTTAAAGTGGGTTCTGAACTAGTGCGGATTGGGCTGGACCGAAGGCCGCCTTCAAGTCCAACATCTACTGTCCATCAACCTCAGAGGCCATTGAAAACCCGACAAGATGTCTACGATTATGAGAACGTTGCGCAATCTGCGCAGAGTTGGTATCAAGGTACGGAGCCTTGGTGAGGTGTAATTGGGAGCTTGCTGACGTTGGGAATATAGGATGCCCTCCATCAAATGCACGTATGTGATACGCCCTCCACCTCTAACAACACGAACGAAGCTTACGGGCCGACTTCTTCTCTAGTATCAAGGTATGCCGGAGCCTCTTAAGAAAAATCGGATATTGGAACTCATACATTCGCAGGTGACACCAAGGCTGGTACCTTGATTGCAATCGATCGATATGGAAACAAATACTTCGAGAACTTGAAGGAAGAATTGCCTTGTACGATACCTGAGACGAAATCTTCTTGGAGGCGAAGCTTATGAATTTGCAGTGCGAACAAGATGGGTGGATTTTAAGGAGAAGGAATTCGATCCGTAAATGCTCCTCCAGAGATAATAGGAAAGCTCAAAATTCTAATATGCCATTACAGGTCACACATCGAGCCCGGATGGCACGCCTGGATCTCATATATGGTCGATAAGCCACCTACCGAAGACCCAATCCTTCGGACAGGGGTGAGAGCTTGGGAAATACCAGAACATAGACCGAACTTGACAGCAACCCGTGCTGCTTTCAAGACATATTCAACGTGAGTTTATGCCCGAAGTCTACTGTCCGCACATCAATGCTGATTATACTGTAGCGTCAAGCCGAAACTCACGGCATGGAATCCCGAGGCTGCTCCAAGATCATAACCTTGAGGATTGAACATTGTATATAAATTGGAATGGGAACGGAGTTGTGCCTCAGATCGCGGAACCATGAAGCTATGATCCCACTCTTGATACCATAGAAGTGCTTGATATCCTCGATAGCCCCGAGTTCATCCCAACATCTGCCCAGCCCAGTTGCAGGATCGGAAATACTCCAACGAAAAGTATAGGCGTACCAAGCTGTCGTTGCCACAATCACTCCAACAGTGATTAGTGGAACCAACTTAGCAAAGTTGCACAGTGGCTTTCCAAGGCCAGAATTCGGTGATTAAATCATGCCTTGGATTTGAACCTATCTGATGCCCTGGGTGAGGCTGCAAGGCTGTGCAAAGTCGCACACCACATGAGTCATCCACCGAGGTGTCCAACCCCTCCGGGTATCATTTATCAACACCAGATCTCTTCTATCTCATCGAATTTTTGTTCTTACCTGCATCATGGAAATCTCTTTAGTGCAGTCACAGATGGATTTTCAAACTTTCTCTCTATTCCCTAGTCTCCCCACAGAAATCCGCCTGAAGATATGGGCGGCTTTTGCTATGCTTGAACCCCGCATTGTCGAAATCTGTCTCTTGCATGATTTCGAGAGCTCTGATGAAGACGGCAAAACCCAACGCCCATTATACACGCCCACGCCGCCTCCCCAATCACTCTTCAACATAAACCGTGAATCCCGAGCGGTCGCCTTGAAGAACTATCCTGTCAGTTTCTCCAATGGCGATCACCCGGCTAAGATTCGCTGGAACCCCTCTATCGACACAATTTTCTTACCCGCATGGTGTTTCGAATACCACTGCGAAGATTTCATGCACGCGAGCAGCGAGGAGGAGAAGGGGATGATTCAAAAACTTGCATTTGAGGCGCTGGTTTGGAGGGGGTGCGATGAGGATGGATTGATTAACGATTTTCTTCAGATTGACGAGTTTACGAATTTAAGGGAGGTGATGCTTGTAAGAAGGTTGCCGGATTATACGGGATGTGGGTGTTGTCATGAGTTTGACGGGCCTGAGAAAGGTGTTGCTGGGTTTCGGGAGATGGACAATGGTGATAGTGATGCGGATGAGGAGTTGGAGCAGGGAGATGTCAACGAGGCCGTGGAGGAGTTCGAGGAGATTATTGAGACTGGGGGCGCTGGAAGTGAGAGTGGGAGCGAGGTTGGAAGTCCAGTTCATGAAAGGAAGAGATTAACGATGAGCGAGGAGTGTATGGCAATGTTCATCGCGCTTCATGAGAATGAGCCCGAGTGGAAACTGCCGAGTGTTAGGGAAGTCGATTTGACAAGAGACGGGGTTATGATATGAACCAAAGGTAACCAAAATGCTCAACAGAAGGAAGAAATGACAGGCGGGGAAATGGCTAGAGAATAGGGTAGATCTCATACCACTCAATTCAGAAAGAGCAGGGCTCTAGCGACTTCGTGAATCGGAGAATCAAATAGCAAACCAGGCTTTCACTTCAACATGTATTCCATGCTCTGAATCCTTACACTGTCGGGGTCCGCAAAAGGAACAAAAGCCAGGTTGGAATATTGTTGGAATCTTGGAGCCTTGGTACGATAGGAATTTTCGTGTCTGCTGTCTCCATTTTATACTTGAACCTTCTCCTACGCACGTTCAAAAAAATTTATATTATAGGCAAACCAGCCGTCAACTCATCGGGTGTGATAAGTATTTCGCCTTCGGCATGGCGATTTGGGAGTGAATAGGAATGAACCACTTGCTGACACCAGCCGAGATGGCTCTGAATTGCTCAAAGAATCCATTGCTAAGATACAATGGACTTTTCGGCTTCCTATATCAAATTGTGGAGACTCGTGCTCCCACGAAGCACAATCCCTCAGATCATTTGAAAGGCGAGGGGCTGGCCATGTAAGTTCGACACTAAATATCTTCTAATAACCACAAACCCATACTTTTATCTGGATAGCCTTCACCCAAATGATCCTCCGTACATTTCTCATTGATCATCATCAACGGCTTTGGTAGATTAAACGGCTCCTTTTCGAGGTTGACTGTCCGCCAGTACCGAAACTCATTGGAATTCTTCAAATGCTCAGGAAACGTCGTGCTCAACAGATATTTAGCTCCACTGCGTTTGAAATTTGAGAGAGCTTTCACTCCATCTTCCAATTTCAAATGAACAAGACAGTCTCGACACAAAATAAGATCCGCTTTCGGTAAATCGTCCGTAATAGCATTCAGTACCTGAAATGATCTATTCTCAGAGCCGAAGTCCGCGTTATTTTTCTGAATCATCTCAGCGACAATATCACCGCCGGTGTACTGCATGTTTGACAAATCGGCACGGCGCATCCAGTTGAAGTCGCCGCATGGGATGTCCAGCAGTGTCTTAATGCCTTGGTCTTTGAACAGCTGGGCAAGAGCAACGCGGATAGTTGCTGTTTGGTCTGTTTCCGAGCCGGGTCCAGATCGGGATTCAACTGAGCCAAAAAGGCTCATGTGATAGATCTTCTCGAAATCTGATGGTAGGAGATTGCCATTTGCTCTTATTTTGAATATTTTCTCAAACTCTGCAACTCTGGCCTCAATCGTTTCGGTCATATTGATCAGCGAAGAATATCTACCTCAATTCAATTGGGGGTTTCCCGTTGATATGATGAAGTCGAGAGAAATAATATGAGGTGACTCTGGGCAAGCAAAGGCTATCTGCGATTATGTGTATGCACATGCATGTTTTCAGCTAGAGAAACGTTGCATTACATGGATGTGGAAAAAT
This sequence comes from Hyphodiscus sp. D1413, assembly GCA_003988895.1. Taxonomy (NCBI): domain Eukaryota; kingdom Fungi; phylum Ascomycota; class Leotiomycetes; order Helotiales; family Hyphodiscaceae; genus Hyphodiscus; species Hyphodiscus sp. D1413. The sequence continues at coordinate 102,500 of QYAO01000014.1, forward strand.
GCTACATTACATTGTCACGGGAGTTCAATTTCTTATTGAAATCTTGAGTATATATCTATAGTCTATCCAGTAATATCCCTTCCGAGTGAGAAACCAAGTCCATATAAATAGAGATATCAGAACCGTAAATTCCCCTGTCATTGCTCGACGCTGATTGACATGGGTTGACATGGAAGTGGAAAACAGCGGGTCTATAGTATACTCTGGTCTGGATCTGCCCTTAAAAAGTTAAGATGCATACATGTCTCTTTGCTTCTTATCGGCTTTCGTTGCCTTACTTACTGTAAACGAGCTTATTCGTTAGTTAGATTATTTTGGCTCGTATTGCGACTGTATAGTCGGACATCCGAAAGAGTTGCCATCATAGTAGATACCCTGGATGACTTACATCAAAGTAGTTTTCGAGGCCATAGATCGAATCCACGACACAACTCTCAACACCAAATCTACCGTCTGAGCTTTGAAACAGCTTCAGGACATAACGGATGCCGCTTATTCCATCTTCAAAGGTTCGAAAAATGCCACTATACTTGGTGAAATTCTTCAAACACCACGATTTTGCAAGGGAGAAGGCTGCAAGGAAATTCACCTTCTGTCGATATAGTAGTGCAAGCTTTACACTGCCATCGTTGTTCTCCTGACCATACTGGAGCTTCAGGGTAAGAAGAGAACGTAGAGCTGAGCTATCAGAGCTTCTAGGTGAATTGATGAATGTCACCGACCGTTATGGCTCACTAGGGGTTGAAGCTGTAGGGTTTGCGGTCCTGGCTTTGCCTGAGAGCACAAAAGAAAGGGGACGATCAGAAGTTTTGTATGCTTCTATTTATCACTCTTGATCCCAAGCCGTTGAGTTGCTGACATAAACATCACACAATTTGCGTATATAAATTCCACCATAAGAATCTAGTTGTGCCGTCCATCTTCATGGATCCTCGACCTTGGGATAAGTGGCTTATTCCCATATTCAGGCTCCAAGATCATAATAGACACACGTACCGGTCCTGAAGTTGTAGATGAACGAGTTCCTCGTGATCTCCTTATTCTGTTGAGACAAAGTTGTCATCAAATCGAGAATCTCTCCCAGATATCTTCTCTCCGCGGTGGGCACAGCATGCATCACCTTCCTCCAGCTCTCAGGATCTGAAAGCCTCGTCTCTCGAAGGAGCTCCATAACATGATCCGTAGTCTCAACTGCGGCAATGGGTCCATCTAAGAATGATTGAACAAGGGTCGCAGCTCTCCCTTGCGCTTGCTCGACAATGTTGCGCCGATTCGACTTTTTGCTTTTCGTTCCGGCAACGAGGACACGCACCTCCTGCTCATGATCGCTCACACCACTCGCATCTTGTTGACTCGAATGGCGTTGTAGCATCTTAGCCCGCTGGTTTGTCCCTTCTCTCTGGTCCCGCTCACGAATTTCGCCTTTGATCCAAGCGACGACTTGTGTGGATGGAACATCGGCATCCGGAACCTCTTTGCGACCCATGCTCTTGATCTTCATGACTGATTCCTGTTTGATAATAATGATCCACGAGTGATGATCGTCTCTGTACCCAGAGAGGAGGTCTTCGGTAGATCGTGAGTCTTGGGCCAATTCTGCGCTGATGTCGTTGGACCAAAGTTGCTGAACAATGTCTACTCCTATGGTTCGCAACACTGCGGGATCATGACTCGCAACGAGAACATCGCACTAAGTGAAACGTTAGACAGTATGATATTAACATCTGCAATATTTACGTACCCTCTTAGTGTTCCAGAAACCTTGTATTTCATCCTCAGCCTTCTTCAGAAATCCTTTCGCGGTGGCTTTCGGGATCCGGGCCATCTTCTCCCAAGCCAGATTGAATCCAACAGCATGTCGATCCTGATAGGTACCGGCCTTGTGTCGATTCTCTCGGATGAGAGAATCGTATCGGCCACCAGCGGCAAATACGTCTCGGACCTTCCTATCATAGAGACAGGAGAAGATAATTCCACCCTTACAAAATTTCTCCTTCAAGCTGCTGAGTGGATTGATATAGATCTTGGTACTTATCTCAAACCTTTTCGTGTACTCTATTACATCTCGCAGATGAGCAATTGATGAAGCCGATTTTTCAAATATGTCGGTGCCTTCGAGAATTGACTTGAGCTTTTGAAATGCTTTATTCGGGACATCTGACGGACGTTAGTAACTGACAACTTGCTCAACCAAATCGCTGGAAAGCTTGAGATGCAAGCCGAAGACTGTACTTATTTGGTATACATACCCCTGAAGTCAAATCTTTGAAGATCATCAACGCTTGTGGCAGACACCCCAATATGAGGTGAGCGAAGCTCTGCCTTGATCTTTTGCCAAGTCCATGATTGAACGTTGAGTTTGCTTAAAGTATCCGACACAGCCTGACGCATACTGCTCTCAATCCTACAAAAGTCGAAGATGCGGTCAAGAAGATCGGCGTGGTTCAAATGAAAACACATATGTGAAGATGAGAGGGCCGGAAAGCTCGTACAAATCTCGTCGAGGACTTTGATCACCTCGGCCTCCTTCAGAGCTAAATCTAGGCTGTCGGTTGAAACAATATCGAAGTCAACCTCGCCAAATGTCTGTGGCTGTCCTCCAGATTGTCTGTCTCGAAAGACGGGGCCAAATGCAAAGGAGCGTTGGACCGAAGGCTCATGTTTGGCAATCGCTCGAGCATGAGGCAGAGTGAGATCGTAGGGCAGCTGAACAAGTGTTCCGTTCGGGTCAAGTAGTTGCACCACATTAGGGCCGTAATGCGCTGAGCGAGGAAACAGACCAGCGCGAGGTGTCTCCACAGCTCCATGGTGACGGAAGATAGCGATCAGCTTTTGCTTAACAAGGCCTTGCAAAAGTAGATCACTGACACCTAGGGTTGCCGTGCTCATATCCCAGGCAAAGTCCTTTGCTTGCTTGATGGGGCTAGAGAACAGCGCATTCATCATCTTGTGATAGTAAGGTGACCTCGAGTCCGCAAGTCCTGCCAGAGTTTGACGTATGGTCTCACTCTCCATCGCCACGGGCAATTTGCCGCTTTGCAAAAGTTCTATACTTGAAGGTCGATCTTTAGGGCTGTGGTTGAGGAGAGACTGAATTATGTCGGCTTGGAGATTTTTGTCAGCGAAATCAAAGTCCGCTGGCAGACTGGGTTGTTTTTGTCTCAATCCCTCAACAACCTGAGCTCGTTCCATTCCGACAATTGGACGATAGCACATCTCGAAGAGGATAATTCCGAGGGAGTACATATCCACCTTACTTGTGTAGTTTCCCCCAACACTAGATCTAACCTCAGGGGCAACGTAAAAGGCTGTGCCAATACTTCTAGTCATATCGCCGCCTAGATGTGCAGCACCTAAGGACTCCTTTTCGCTAAGGTTGTATTGTCCACTTGTTGCTAATCCAAAGTCTCCGATACGAACATTTGAAGCGCTGTCTATGAATATATTTTCGGGCTTCAAATCACGATGGACGATATTTAAAGAGTGGATGTGTGCCAAACCCTCAAGCACCTGTCGAAAGAGCCTCCATATCTCTTCATTATCTTTGTGCAAGCCCTTTCGGATCAGATCTCGGAGGGTTCGCTTCTCGCAGTATTCCATTGAGATGTACAGAATGGTCTTGAACGGTCGTTGATATCGGGAGTCGGATCTGCTGCGTCTCAGAGCGAGTATGTTGCGCTTCCTATCAACTCTATCATGGATAGCGTGACCGCTGGCACTATCAGACTCATCATCACCCACGTCGTCATCCGCATCAGTATCTTCATCATCGTCATAACCGAACCTTAAACTCCGTATTAGCTGTGTGAACGAATTCGGGTTGACCAAAAGATGTTAAGGTGTCAGATAATATCCTTGACACAGGGTGACTATCACCACAGGATTCAAGAGTGGACATACTCAATTTGTGGGTAGCCACTTGATGACATGAAATCTAGACCACCGGTACTGGTGCCAAATTCGATATTTTCTCCTGCTCCTGGTGAAATATCCCTGACAGAGTCTTCAGTAATCGCTACATCTGTAGCGGTGAGGTCATCATCGGTCTCAGAAATATCTAAAACTTCCTCGGTCCACGTATTATAGTAACCTAATATTCAATTAGAACTCTTGCCAGCAATCCCATTCATGCTTAAAATATTGTCGAGACAGTGGCTGGGTCCGAGACTTTGTCGGAAGAAGACTGGTCTTGCTATCTCGCAACATGGATTTGATATAGTAAAGACAAATAACATTTCTAAGGATAATGTTGCAATCAAGCACGACGAAACTAAAGATGACTTACGAACAACTGACGGATGGCTGAGTTGGGAAAGAAGTCGAACTTCTTTTAAAACTTCAGTCAGTGAGGCAGAGGACTTTTGAGTGATTTTCTTAATCGCGTATATTTGCCCATCAAGCTTCTTCCTCGCCTTAACGACCTCTCCAAAGCCTCCCTTTCCAAGCCGGCCTTCCTCAACGAAGTCTTCTTTATATCTCGAGAAAGGACCTCCACTATTCATGGAATCGTGCCTTTGCCGACGCGGGGTGGCTGGCATTAGAGATGCAACCGAACCAAACCGCGATGCTGCTGCAGACGAGTCTTCATCTAAGATAGGGGCGTCTGTCGCTAGGAACTCTGAGCTGCTCAATTCAAAGGCACGTGGCCTCTTCTTAGGATCCGCCTTAAAGATCTTGTGCACAAACTCGTTCAACGAATCCGATAAAGTCAGAGAGTCTGTGAGTGACATTGGGGAGCTGTATTTTTGGATGACAGTGAGACCAAATATCATTTGCAGGAACATGATCCCGAAATCCCACACGTCAGTCTTTTGACTGTACTGAGGTTGCTCGGTATTGGCGATCTCAGGTGGTATCCAATATGCTGATTTAGCCACTGAGATTGAGTCGGTCGGTTGCTTCTTCGTTACAAGGCTGTATAACTTTCGTTGATATCCAGTATCAGCAAGTTTTGGGCGTACCTCACCAGTGGACTCTCGGACTAGAAGGACGTTTCCAGCATTGACATCTTCGTGAAGGATACCGTGTTCGTGAAGGAAACGTAACCCATCGAGTAGCTCTATTGTCCACGAGCGAACCTTATTAACTCCAAGACTGCCGGCGATGTCCAGAAACTCCTCCAAAGAGCCCTTCTCAGCAAATTCTGTCAATACACTTACTGTCCAGGAAGAGTCTGACTCGCGACCATCCTGAAGAATTGTCTTATGAACTTTGAAATCAAGAAGATCGAGGATATTTGAATGCCTGATTTTCTTCAATGCATCCAATTCAGTCTCGAGTGCCTGTAGTTGTTTCTTGAAGATGGTTTGATCTGTCGGTTTGGTATCCAAGTCTGTTTCCTTCAATATCAATACCGGAGCATCCATACTAACATCGGGTCTGACAGTAAACGCTTTAGATACAGGACCTCGTCGGATGAGAATCTTGTTGGAAACGGATTGGAAAACGATCGAGTCATCACTGCCTTCGATATCGATGGCGATAGGCTGATCAAATTCCAGATAGTCGTTCGCTGATAGTACATGGAGGCTTTTGTTTGGGATTGAAGTAGCTGGCGGTACTTTGTTCTTGAGTTTAGTCTCCTTAGCCTTCGCTTTCTGTCTCTTGAGCTCGTCTTGAACCAATGACCCCAACATTCTCTGCGATTCCTCATCCTCTAGCTGTTTCTGTTTCTCTTCTCCTTCTCTCTGTTGCTCAGCTAGTCTATTAGCAGCTGCCTCATGTAAAGCTCGTTCCTCCTCCAGACTGGGAAGTTCACGGCCAGCATTTTTGGCTTCTGCGGCATCTTCTAGCACGTCTTGACAAGCATTTACAATGTCCATGATCACAGGCTGGTCATCGCCTAGCAATTCCTTCGGTTTAGTCTCGAGGATCTTCTGGATCTTGTATTTCGTTCCTTCTCGAAGGCCATCGTCGCCCTTGACTTGTAGCAGCGGGGTAGTTCGTGGGTATGTGGCTGTCAATGTCGCGACAAGGGTGACTGCTATGTCTTCATCCGAAGACTTGATTCTAATTTCAAAGCAGGGTTCCGACTTCTGTAGCAAAGTTAGTAATACGCTTATGAGCTGCAATTGGAGATATCATGAAGTTGTGAGTCAACAGCACAAGTAGAATAAGCTCGAACACTGGTACCTTCCAAGCTCCCTGTTTCGTTTCGATCCTCCGGAAGTCATCGCCATAGATTGAAGATAGTGCGATGAGTTCGTTTTCCTGGATCTCTTCGTACTGGGACTTTGGTGGAGGATCATTGTTGGAGATGGTGGGCTTCAGCCCGGGAAATCCTGTTGCTGATGTGTTCTTCTTCCCCCACGGATTAGTTGGCGCCATAGTGGCGAGGTCAACTTAAAGAGTGGAGTTGTACATGATTCAATGATTCTGGAGGACTGGGAAGGAAAAGTGATATATGTTGCTGGTTTTTGTAAGTCCACCGCCACTCCAGACAGATACGGAACGAGACAAGGCTGAAGAAGTGGGGTGTTAATTGATTGGCCATGAAAAAGCGCAGCCTCATCTCCGCAATTCGCTAATACCATTCACGCCTTTGATCTGCACGAGGAAAATAAATTTGACTCCAAGTCATTTTCTTTATACAGCTATCAAGTGCCTCGCCCTCTTTCTTCTGAGAGGATCAACAACTACCGAGAAATTTGGAGGACTCTGAGTCCATTCCATCCGCCCCAATGGCTCTCAGGTCGTCGTCCTCCTCCGCCTTTAGTCGACTGATAAAGCCATCAACCAGCTCTCAATCCTCTGCAATTGGCCGTCGCCATTACTCCGCTCCTCTCGATGGTACGATACCTGCCGCAAAGCAGAAGTATGTACCCACGAGTGGCACATACCCAAAAGGATTCCTGGTCTCTGGTACACACGTTGGAGTTAAACCAACAAACAAAAGCACGCCAGATCTAGCCTTCCTTGCCTCTGAAACTCCATGTGCTGCGGCTGCAGTTTTTACGAAGAACAAATTTCAAGCAGCTCCAGTCACCGTCAGCCGAAATATGCTGAAGAGGAGGGATAACAGCGGAGTGCGGGCGGTGCTCGTTAATTCTGGTTGTGCCAATGCCGTGACTGGCAAAGGTGGAATGGAGGATGCTGAGAAGATGGGAGAGGAAGCAGATCGATGTTTTGATGCACCTAGTGACGGTAAAGGTGGAAGCACGATAGTCATGAGTACGGGCGTTATTGGACAGAGGTAAGAAGTTCTTGGTTGTATTCAGCAAGTATGACTAACGTGCGACAGACTGCCCATACAAAAGATACTGCACAAAGTTCCCGCAGCTTTTGATGGCCTAGGAACATCTCATGACCATTGGTTAGCTACAGCACGAGCAATTTGCACAACTGATACCTTTCCAAAATTAATATCTCGAACTTTCTCTCTACCATCTTCCCCATCAATCGAATACAGAATAGCTGGAATGACAAAAGGAGCCGGCATGATACACCCGAATATGGCAACACTTTTAGGAATGATAGCTACGGACGCTCCAATTTCTCCTGCTCTTCTTCCAGGACTTCTCACAAATGCGGTCAATAAGTCTTTCAACAGCATTTCGATAGATGGAGACACCTCTACCAATGATACTGTAGCAGTCCTGGCCAATGGAGCCGCTGGTGGAGTGGAAATAGCATCGGAGACCTCAGAAGACTACGCTTCTTTCCAAACAACTCTGACAGCATTTGCGACTGACCTGGCCAAGCTTGTGGTCCGAGACGGTGAAGGTGCCACTAAATTTGTCACGATCCGTGTCACAGAAGCTGTCTCAGAGTTTGCAGCCCGGAAGATTGCTAGCACGATTGCAACATCGCCCTTAGTCAAGACTGCTTTGTATGGAAAAGATGCAAATTGGGGACGCATTCTATGTGCAGTTGGCTATTCTCGAATTTCCGAACCAGGGTTACCGATCATTGAAGTCCCAGAAGTTGTCCCAGAGAAGACGAGCGTATCATTCATACCCACTGATGGCTCTCCAGAACTAAAACTTTTAGTCAACGGAGAGCCTGAGAGTGTAGATGAGGCCCGTGCTGCAGAGATTCTAGAGCTCGAGGACTTGGAGATCCTGGTCAGGTTGGGTGGTGGGGAAGAGGAAGCTGTGTATTGGACTTGCGATTACAGGTAAGCTAGACGCTAGAATTTTGGAATTTGATGCTAATTGAGACAGCCATGAATATATCACGATTAATGGAGACTACCGGACATAGAAGCTATACAGTTAGCAATCAGATAGAAAGACAAGATACCCACAAGCTTTTAGACGCATTCAGAAGCGAAGTTGAAGTGACACTAGCAAAAACACCCACCCCCCGCTGACCTGGCATTACAAGATGCCCCTTACATCAAGTTCGATCCCAATTAATGTCGAGTCAGTTCCACGTTCACGCATTATGCGTTGGTACTCAACTGGCTGGTTGCTAGCTGTTTTGCAATGCCAAAAGACTGAAAGCTTGGTCAAGGCAGCATACAGAAGCTAGATCTCTCATCCGCCTTCGATCTATTCAAGTAACAGGGTCAATTTAACTTCAATCTCAAAAGACAGAGGCGGAAGAATGGCGGCTATGGCGCCTCTAATTTCTTTACACAGTGTGACCCATTGGGTCGAAGGATTGAAAAGTGGCCAAATACTCTAAATGAGAATGCTCACTTTCCTAAGACGTTACCTACAACAGACGTCAAATATATATTGATGCTTAAGTCAACAAGACGAAGAAGTATGATTTTAATGGAACTTTTTTCTGCTAGGGCCAACAACGGTGACACACAGGATGTTGCACAGATTGAGTCATTAAATGGCATGGCACTTTTACTGCAACCTGTGAAAGGAAGGAGGCCAAAGCCTCAAAATACATGAACAACATGATTCCACGAACGATAGCCCAACCCAAAAGCTACTTCGGCCATGTCCATGTTACTGTATAAGTTGGACTGTTGAAGCTGATCAGATAATATGCCATAAGAATGCTAAGACAACAAGGGATCTCCACGGTCTCTTATTCACTCCTCTAAACATAATTGAAGGAGGCACTTGAATTATAGAGAAGCCTATAGGTTCATGTTTCCAAAGATCTTCCGTCGAGTAGATTAAATCATTCGACATGCCTGTCCTCGGATGTCGAAGGCCCCGCAAATTTGAATCCACAAAAACAAAAAAAAACATACAACAATGGGAATTCGCTGCTCGTCACCGACGCAACTACTAATCCATCGATACAAGGCTTATGTATGGCAGATCGGACGGGATGCCCATTTCTCCTTATTCTGTGGTCGTATGTGGAAGATGACGGGACTAAAGTGATCTTTGTAGTAAAGCATCGGACTGAAGAATGAGAGGCGTGGAGCTGCATTGCAGCAAGGTTTAAAGCAGTACAACCATCAGAACGGAGATATGAGCGCTTGGTACGAGTAAAGGCGCGGCCACAGAACGCTAAGCCAAATGTGGCTGACTTGTGGCGCATGAACTTTCAGTTTTCTGAGAGCCTCGTAGATTCGCAACCTCATACCAGAAAACATCATACGCAATGGCCGACGTCGACACCTCAGCGCCTCCGATGGTGGCGCCTGGAGAGATCATCCCAGACGAAGAGTCTACAGCTCTCACGACAACCAATACGGAAGTCGTCGCACAGGGAGAAAGGAAAATGAAAAAGGTCATCCGCAAAAAGCGACGACCAGCGCGACCACAAGTTGACCCCTCGACGTTTAAATCCGAGCCTCCTCCTCAAACCGGTACCATCTTCAACATCTGGTATAACAAATGGTCCGGTGGCGATCGCGAAGACAAATATCTCTCTAAGACAGCTGCGGCGGGGCGCTGCAATGTTGTGAAAGACACTGGCTATACTAAGGCTGACAAAGTTCCTGGAAGCTATTTCTGCCTGTTCTTTGCGAGGGGGATTTGTCCGAAGGGCCAGGAATGCGAATACCTACATAGATTGCCCGGTATTCATGATATGTTCAACCCGAATGTGGATGTGTTTGGACGAGACAAGCATTCAGATTATAGAGATGATATGGGGGGCGTGGGAAGCTTCATGAGGCAAAATCGCACGATATATGTTGGACGTATACACGTCAGTGATGATATCGAGGAGGTCGTTGCGAGGCACTTCGCAGAATGGGGTCAGGTTGAGCGGAGTAAGTACTTCTTAATACTGTTACGAAGCGAATAAGAGCTAACATGAGCCCAGTACGTGTTCTCAATACCAGGGGGGTTGCATTTATCACATACTCGAACGAATCGAATGCGCAATTTGCGAAAGAAGCCATGGCACATCAGTCTTTAGATCACACCGAGGTTTTGAACGTACGGTGGGCAACGGCAGATCCAAACCCTATGGCTCAAGCACGAGAAGCACGAAAGATTGAGGAGCAAGCAGCTGAGGCAGTACGAAGAGCGCTACCAGCTGAATTTGTAGCTGAGATTGAAGGTCGAGATCTCGACGCACGGAAACGAAAAAAGGTTGAAGGGGGTTTTGGGTTAGAAGGTTACCAAGCTCCAGACGATGTGTACTATGCAAGGGGTGTCAATGCAGTCAACCCAGTAGGCAGACAAGGACTGGAGCTGGAGGAAGAACAGAAACTGCTGATCGAGGACGGTTATGTGGAACAGGTGCAAGCGGAAGAGAGCGGTATTTTCTCGAGCACTACGCTTGCTGCATTACAAGGCGCTCAAGGGTCATTCGCATCGAAACCGAAAGAAAAGGCACCAGCTGGCCCGTTGGTTGCCTACGATAGTGATAGTGATTGATTGGAAATTGGAGGAGTCTTGGAGTTTTGAGAAGCTGTACCATCATAGCATCGTACCAATGAATACAAATCAAAGCAGCACTCACGCACGGGTCACAGTTTCTTCTCAGGGAAGACTTCGTTTCAACTGTTGAATATTCTCGAATATAACATCTCATGTCTTCCCACCCAAAGATCCATGACAGGAACACTTTGCCCTGCATCGTCTACTTGGGTGTTCCATTCCCTTTCAATGACTTCGTGAATACCTTTCTGCACCTCTACACTGGCTAACACCTTCTGCGCATGATATGGCCCAAACTTGCTCGCTCTTACAGCTGCAGACAACAAGGCCTTCACATGGCTCAGCATGAAAACGTAAGCCGTCTGCTGCAAGCTCAGATCCACGATATGTGCAATAGCTCCGAACAGAGGACCCAAGTGGGCAGAGACTGTTGGAATATCGCTCGAAACAGTCGAGGACGTCGAGCGCAACAGGATTGTGAATTCTTTCAAGGTCTGAATATCTGCTGAAGATGCGCCTGGCGGTAGCGCAGAGCTGAATGATCGATCCCATATCGACAGTAGAGCTCGCCCTTGCGCTACCGAGGCCCGTCGTCCCACCGTACAAATCATGGCTGCGTCCAAGGTATCATCCAGATCTATGAGATCAGATGGGTTCTTGTGAGCCGCGAGAACGAATGGCAAGGTCGTCGAGGCGTAGGATGAGAGTGAGAGGTTCATGAAGGCGGGAAAGGAGGATAGCAGCCGCGTATGGGCGATGTAGGATTCGAGGCCACTGCTGAACGCAAAAGACCCTAACGGGAGCGCAGAGTCTGCGAGCAGGAGCAGGAAATGATGCGACGATGGTGTAAGAGGACCTTCAGACTTATGTCAGAGGAATAGTGAAACAGGATTACATGCCATACCGTTGCTCTGCAGCAATTTCGCTGGTGGGGTAGAGATAGCTGTCCCATTGCCGCGAGCATTGAACCGGCATTTGGCATCATTGAGCTTTCGTTCAAGCTCAGCTATCTCATCTTCGAGGGCCTGCGACTCCGAAGAGTCGACTGTATGGTTCATCGGAGCAGCATTTCCTAGGGCGCAACCGGTGCAAGATAGAAATGCAGACGACTTCGACGCATGCACCATTTAAAGGCACCCCTCTTCGGCTGCTAAACACACACATATCTTCAGCTCAAGTGTTCGTGGGGTGGAGGAAACGTCTTGGGGGTATGGGTACCCTCTCTAGGGAAACCCTTCAACTTGATATACCTCCTCCATCAATATCACCCCACTATATTATCGAAAGATCTGTCTGAGCTACTATCCTATCCCAGTCTACCGATCTCCTCACACTCGGCGACTAGTGCCGCTGCATAGGGCTCGTTCAGCTCAGGGGTTTTCAAAGTAAGCATAAAAGGATCTCAATCCTGGGGTTGACGGAGGCTTGACGGAGGCTGTGCGTGATCTACATGTTTGTTGCGCTGAGCTGCTTGCTTCCTTCGTTCTCTACCATGCCAGTGATGGTCGAAATTCCAAATTCCTGATTTCGGGGTACCTGTAGTTGCCTAGAATTTGAGGAGCGGACATCGTTCCCAATTTAGACGTGAATCTTGTATTGCTCATTTTCGGCCTGCCCAAGGCATCAACGTCAAAGTATATTTCGCTCTACCTTCGTATCTCTTCTCCAATAGCCATTACGGGATGTGCTGCAGGCATCCACATCGTGGGACAGAGAGGGTTTTGATCAACGGCTCGAGTGGCCACTGTGCGGTCTGGCTGTATCGATCCGCAGATGCTCTTTGCTCAGCCTTGAGTATGTTGAAACGCTGTGCCGCATCAATGCTTGCAATCTGCCGCCTCACAGCCATTCTGAAGCGTAAATAATCTGCTTTTCGGTACATGTCTGCGCTCTTAGTGGTCCATTGGTAGAAATTCTGTTAGTGGCCTCAGCGTTGTGACAAGCTTTTCATAACCTAGCAGCCTATTCATATCTCCACCGCCTCTTGACTCACGACCTGCTTCACCCTTGGTGTTGGTCCTATAAATCGAGTCTGTCCCATAATATCCGCTTCGACTATTCGCTAACACTCTTTATCCAACACTCCATCTGAATATTAAAGTTGAACGACACATAATTCTTTATAACTCTCTTATCGCCGATATACATATCATCCTTCAAGATGATTGTCACACTTGGTGTTCGCGTGCTCCAGCTTTTATTCGCCGCTGTTGTACTTGCACTCTCTGTTGTCCTAATCAAAGGTCATGGACCTGGCCATGCACCATCGTTGATTGATTATGGTGCCTTCTGTGGTGGCGCCGGTATTGTTATCGCAGCTGTCGGGGTGATCGCATGTTTTATGGAAACGCTTCAAGGCATAATTATGCTGGTTCTTGATGTAGCAGCAACATTCTTCGTGCTTGCAGGTGGAATTGTAAGTCTTATGAACTTGCTTGGAGTTAAATGTCACACTAACAATCTCGTCCTAGGCATATGCTGCAACAATCAAAGTCGGTAACTGCTCCGATACTAGTGACTTCGGATACCTCGCGCACCACATAAAGATATTCGCACCCGGTATCGGTAAACATTATTCAGGAGTTGGAGACAGCACCAGCAAATATGAGAAAGCTTTCGACAATGATACTGAGGGCCGATGCCGTGAAGTCCAGGCTACTACTGCATTCCTTGTAAGCATACCGTACTCATGATTTACTACCCATTCGAAGCCAACTACTTCTCCTACATTCCTTCATCATTTGCTCCGGCTCCGACTCCTCCTGTCACTCTCCATCCCGGCACAAATTATCCATTTGTGCTCGGACCACCCTTCTGTAGGTCACTACTGACTGCGTGTCACCCAGTGGTTTCTATTTGCCTGCTTTGCCGCTACTCTAGCTCTGTCATTTATGACCAAGGGGAGAGGAAGAGGTTCGATTGTTTGAGGACGGGATATTGAGCAGCGAAACTTCCAACAACGACATGAATGGACTTTGGGCGGCTTACATACAATGGAACGGTGGGCGTTCATAGATACCTTTTTTCGGAATTTTGAAAATAATATAAGTACCATTAGCAAAAATATCGTTACACTAAAGTCTTCTATCATAGAATGATATATTTATCTATTCTTACCAGCCATAGGTTGCATACCAGACGTCAAGTGATACGTACACTACGGAAGCAGCCGTCCCCCCTAGGAAGCTAGTGAGAGCCGCAGTAGAGCTGCAAGTGCAATTCAAACGGAGGTGGTGAGCTGCATCTCCCAAATAAATGGCAACCAATATATATATTATAGAAGGGTCTAGCTAACCCAATACTCTAATTGAAGAATATCTTCAACATATCTTTTAATAGCTTAATATATCTTTACCTGATCATCGATAAGAGATATAGCGGTAATAGATCTAGGCGTTACCTTCCTAGTTACTACAACTTTAAGCGACTATCGGGCTCATAGCCTTAATCGCTTGGCCTATACCTCCACCCTTGAGTTCCGTACTAGTTTCATAAGAACTTCGTGGCTAAAGGTATCTAGACCGAACGATTACTAAGGTAAACATCTTCGGTGTTCGGCGCGTAAATGTCCCCATAAATTACCGTATGAGGTTAACGATATGTCTACGAAGCCAGAGGAGTAAGATCTACGTACATTCGGCTTTCGGAAAAGAAGATCTCTGACTTACCTATTAGCTTCAATTCCTCGGAGCTACAAAGCTTCATTAGTTCCAGCTAAGTACCTTAGCTCTGACTGTCCTTCAAACATACTTTCCTTTTCCTTACCATTCCCGTTTTCCATTTCAACATGACAGCCTCAATTCGCAATGCTTACACCCAAACTTTCCCACCAGCGCCCTCCTTCACTGAAGTTGAACTTCCTCTCCAGACGAACAAAGTCTTCATCGTAACTGGTGGAAGTGACGGCATTGGGTTTGAGCTCGTCAAAATCTTGTACGCCAAAGGTGCAAAAGTCTACATAACCTCTCGTTCTCAAGCCAGAGCTGAAACTGCGATCAAAACAATCACATCAGTCACCACTCCAACACCAGGTGAAATCAGATTCATTCTCCTCGATCTCACAGATCTAGAATCTGTCAAAGCAGCCGCTGGAAATTTTTCAAATCAAGAGGAGAAGCTGGACATTCTGTGGAATAACGCAGGTGTCGGAGTGGGACTGCTGCCGGATGGGAGCAAGACAAAACAAGGCCACCAGTATCATGTAGGAACGAACTGTCTTGGTGCATTCTTATTCACGCAACTTCTTCTGCCCAAATTGAAAGAAGCCGCAAAGACAGCACCGAAGGACTCCGTACGGATAATTTGGGCGAGCTCAGGTATGATTGACAGTTTGGCTCCGACAGGCGGACTCATCGTCTCTGAGCTAGATTCACCACTTCCGAACCAGAACACAACATACGCAATCTCGAAAGCTGGGAATTGGCTTCTTGCTTCCGAATTCGCTCGCAGAGTCGGGAAGGATGGAATTATCAGCATCACGCAGAATCCGGGGAATCTGAAGACGGATATCATTGCTCATCTTCCATCATCGCTTAAGATGCTGCTGAAGCTGATTATGTATCCGGCGAAGATGGGTGCTTATACAAATCTGTTTGCCGGGCTGAGTCCGGAAATCACGGTCCAGGATGGCGGACGATATGTTATTCCATGGGGAAGATGGCATGAGTATCCGAGGAAGGATATCACAGACGGCTTGAAGAGTAGAGAGGAAGGTGGGACGGGCGTTGCGGGTGAATTCTGGGCTTGGTGTGAAGAGGAGAGCAAGGAGTTTGTTTGATGATTTGTTTGACACAAGGTCATGGGATATACAAGGCGTTATTTTCGGTCATCTCCGCACATATCGTGCAATGTTATCGTCGTTCGTTTATTTCTGGAGGTCAGCATTCTGGATAGTTACGCAATCGATCACGTAAATGCTCCTCTTCGCGGCCTTTGAGCGAGGAAACATTCTCACTCTTCCAGGATATTCAACCGAGCATTAATGACCTTGACCTTGCGATTGTCCTGTTCGCATCGTCATCTTCCTCCAACCTACCCATCTTCTCTTTATTCGTCAAATCATTCGCGCCCCCGCTGCTAGAAACATTCGCCCAATAAATAGACCGGACACCCGAACAGCGCAGTCCTCAAGACTCACAAAGATCTGAGCGGCATTCGGGAAGTTCATTATACGGTGGTGGATTCATGTGAAAGTGGGTGAAAAGAGAGTTTAAAATTGAAGGATGTAGGTGCCATGAACTATACAAAAAGCCAAGTAACCAGCGATCTCAGCCTCGCGCAGCCTCGCCAGCTCTCCTCGCTTAAAATCTCTCCCCAAAAAAAGAAAAACGAAAATCCACCACACGCAATGCATCACAAGAAAAAAGGTCCAGAACAAAGCAGAAAAGACCAAAAAAGGCGCCGTTGGAATTAAACCAACAACCATATTCACGAATCTGCATGCAGAGGAAGGAATAGCCCAACGCGGGGGTCGAACCCGCAACCTTGTGATGACTATTATGCTGTGAAGCAGTTAAGAGTCACACGCTCTACCGATTGAGCTAGCCGGGCGGGCTTGATAAAGACCGACTGTCTTATTTGAATATATACGAAGAACAAGTGTGGACGGGAAAAGAGAGCCGTGTCGGCTCCGGGCCGCTCTTGCTTCCAGAATTCGGCTGTCTGCTTTCGATTTAATGGTGCTCGGAACGTGAACGCAACTTTTCATAATAAATATATGTTCATTTATCTATCTTCCTAAGTGTATTTCTGTGCAAATTGATTACACTATGCAATTCAACGCAAATGCTAAATGGAAAGGACACTTTCAATGCCCTCTTTCCGAACGCCATGCCCGTATGCAAACCCATTTGTTAATGCCGCTGCAAGCAAAATTCTCATCTATATATCTACATCGCCGCATAGAAAATCCCAGCTCCCACTGCCGCCATGGCACCAAGATTCATAGGTGGAGCCGTCCTCTCAGCTGCGGCTCTTGAGGTCGACGTTCCTCCGAGTCCTAACGTTACAGTACCTGCGATGTCACCACCTGCCACACCAGCCGTTGCAGTAACCGCATTTGCGACCACTACAGCGTCCGGTACACTGGTGGTTCCTGTTCCAATCTCTTGCACGTTTGAGGTGGTGGTGTTGAAATTTGTCTGCGCGATGGAGATCTCGTTGTTGTCCAAGTCATACACTAGGTATGCTGATCGAATAAAAGTATCTCCTAGGACAGAGGTGCTGGATCCAGCAGGTGCGATGCCGAAAAGACATGCTGCTCTTCCATCGGACAAAGTCAACGGTTGACCATCGGATGTGCCAACATCGATGACAAGCTCGCTCATGCTGACCGAGATGGTTGGTGAGGAGAATGTAAAGTTGAGGGCCGTGGTGTTGGTAGCCAACGAGCAGGGCACATATGCAGCTCCTTGGGTTGCGTTGTAGTTTGCATCGACTTGGTCGAAGATGGCTTGCGTCATCGCATCCGGGAGATAGGTGAGCGAGCTTCCTGAATCAAGAAGAACAGCGACTGCTTGGTTTTCCGCGATGACAGTGCTACCGAGCATCACCTCCGTTAGAGTGATGAGAAATTCGGCATAGACTCCGGACTCCTTTTGGATTGGGAGAGACTCCAACGACCCGTGAAATTGGGCAGTATCCACACCACCGAACAGAATGTTGCCAGTGCTTGCATCCAAGTCATTTAACCACAAGCTAAAGGCATTTGATTGGATGAGGCCATCCGCAACCAATTGAGCCGGCAGATTGTTGTACGCTGCTTTGCCAGCTCTCCCAACCTGAACCTCATTGATCTTATACCCAACCCCCAAAATTCCCTCTGCAGACGAACTCGTATATCCAATTCCAAACTGCAAAGTGTCCAATGTCGTTCCACCTATTGTAAATGTATCGGACACATAATCGCCTGATGCTCCCGATCCATCCACATATGAAATATTAAAATCACTAGCAATAAAAGTGTATGTCGAAGACGAATTCGCCGAGTATGTACCAGAAAGTTCACAAAACCCTCCCTGGCTCTTGCATAATGCCGAACTGGGCGTGTTGACCCAGAGATCACTGCTTCCAGTGTCTAAATGTAACCGGAAACTCTGTGGCGGTGTTCCCAATGTGGCGTTGACGAAGTACAACGTTTCCTGTCACCTATCAGCCTTGTACATACATTGATACATCAAAACGGTTTGTCAAACCTCATTATCTAAAGTCGCTTGAACTGCTCCTGTCCTCCTCCGTAAACGATCGGTCGATACTGGATTTGAAACAGGTTTTCGCTCAACTGGAAACCCAACAACTCGTGGTGTCTCACCCGTCCTCTTGTTCAGTTGAATTCCCACCGTGCATGTTGATAAAATGCTCGCCGCGATGGCGAATGATATTAATTCTTTCATAATTGCTTTGTTTTTCACTCCTGCCAATTAAGTGGTCGATCCAAAGGTTTGATCCAAATTGGACAGCCCTGAGATATAGTACTCCTCAAAACAAACAGATGACGCGGATAGAAACTAAAAGGAAGTCTAGTCTTGATTCCCACAGCCACTTTTCAAAGCTTAACGGCGAGTTAAAAAATGTAAGATGACCTCAAGAAGTGACTGTGGCAGGGATACTGAGCCTTGGAAGTCTTAATGACGTTGAGTGGATCGGTTTGCGAAAGGAATATGTTTTCAGTCGGGATAGAAGGCTTGACGGAGCCGAGAATTGGTGACCGGAGTTAAAGTAGGCAGCGATGTTGAACAGTTTCTGATGGATCAATGTATTGAAGTGCTGTAGCAATGCTTGCAAGCCTGTCCTGCAAGCAAGTATGTAAGGCTGATAGAAAAGACGACGGATATCTCGAAAAGGAAAACAAATTTGCCAAGACTGATCAAGGACTGGGTAGTATCAGGAGGAAAGATTTCAACAAGCGCCACCGAATATCTCTCAGGACAATGCTGCACAGAGTAAATGGGGAAGTACGGAGGTAAGTCTTTTCTACGCCTTGGCGGAATCAGCAGGGGATTCGTGTTTGAGATCCACGAGTGACGCGGCCCTGGATAACTACATCCAATGGCAAGAAATATCCACTCGAAACGCCTACGCCGCGCGCCTCACTTGCTTAGAAAACGAAAGCCGGGCCTCATGGCTGTGCAGTTTGCGCTTTGTTCCAAGGACCTGGGAGCGTGAGTGTGCATGCTATTCTCAGAGCTCTGAAAAGCTCCATTTTTGTAGGTCCGTGGCCACTGGGCTGTGAGATTTCGAGACACCGCAGGCGCAATCCTTGTAGGAGCAGCATCCTTGATGCTACAAACTGTGAGCATCTTTTTGGCTCAGCAAAGAGAGGAACTCATGGTCACAACTGCTCGAGATGTATCCACGAGATCCGCGACAGTATGGATGTGCTGAAAGACATCGCATGAGAAGATGAGTTGGTACTCGTAACACGCCCTGGAGAAAGATGCGCTCGTTCCCCTGCTTACACCTCCCAAGACTTGAATGTCATGTGGAAAGTCAACGTCCTCGTCATCACTAGAATGCATAGAGATTGTGGGGACTTTAAATAATGTCATCGTCTCTCCTCGATGATCGCCGGTGACGGTAGGGATTTCTGATGAAGAGGGAGAGTAACCGAGATGCCCGCGGGGTGAAACTCCCCTAGACTCCCCTAGGGAACAAGTACATCATAAAATCCTCAATGCAAATTGATACTATGAGACTTATATCCCCTAACACTAAATTTCGACGAATTTGTGTACATATACAAGAGAGTTCTACGGAGCTTTATTTATCATATTTCAATCGCATCCAAACCTAACTTCACTACACTATATACAAATTTTGGACCCCTTAACCATGTTCTTACAACTAGAATCTCCAGAAGAGCAAGTAATATAGAAATTTATTGTGCTACAGTAGTTTTACTTAATGTTTAATCAAGGAGCGGCGTTTGCTTTTATCGAGGAGAAGTATTGAGGACATTACGGTACGGAAATGGTGCTCGGCTACTGCGCTTCGACGAGAAAAACATCGCCGCCTCTGTAGCCCTACCATAGTTAAGAAATTTAATATTTCGACCCTCAGCTAAATTAGCTTCCGCTTGGATCTCATCTCTCCCAATCGAACTCAAAGTTTTAAGTCACTGGAGCATTATTAAAGCATAGAAAAGGTATTTTTTAAAATCTAACGTTCAGAAAGCTCATAATCAAAATATGATTATCAACCTCGACAGAAGCTGTTTGGAAGAAAATACATATATGGGAATTAGAGACCATTAAAAATTAGCCTAGAGTGCTGTAAATAACACTATGTGA
The DNA here is from genome assembly GCA_003988895.1 of Hyphodiscus sp. D1413. Classification (NCBI taxonomy): domain Eukaryota; kingdom Fungi; phylum Ascomycota; class Leotiomycetes; order Helotiales; family Hyphodiscaceae; genus Hyphodiscus; species Hyphodiscus sp. D1413. The sequence continues at coordinate 122,535 of QYAO01000014.1, forward strand.
ATTTGTATTTGTGATTTAGTAGCAAAGGTCGAAAATATTTGAGGTCCTCGCCTCCAGGGATGTCGGTTACTGTAATGCCTCGTATCCGTCCGGCAAGCTGAAACTGGAAATGTTACCCTGTAGGTCACATTCGTCTATCCATGATCTGGGGGCTCTGCATCTTCCTACATGACGACGCAGCGGATCTGTCTCATCCAGCACTTAGATCGTGACTTGGTGAGGAGACGAGTTGTCTCCACAGAAGTCTATATCCGCCCACATTTTCGGCCTTCCAGCTCCTTATACTTCCCTCGCGTGGTAGCAACATGCTATGATTCTTATGCCTTGAAGATCAAATTTCCGTCGTCTTCAGCTCTTAGATTTCAAGCCGACACTCTGCACCTTGGAATTGCTTCAGGGAACTGGATCCGATTGGGAGTAGAGGCAACAGTGTCGCCTCTAAATCTGGACATGACGACTCCAGTGGAAAGGAGCTTGCAGCTTTGAAGATAAAGATGACACAAGCATCCTGAAAAGCTACGAAGCAGAAAGAGGCTCCCTTATGCCGCCAAGGGTATGGTTGACGTCCATGAGCGAAGAAAGACCACAGAGATAATCCCATCACGTGCTTGTCACGAGGCATTCAGTGACAGTTCTCCGGTAAAAGCCTTTCTTTTCTCAGGACTGACCTGATTATGAGTTCTAAGAACCCAGCGGGATTGGCTCTGGTGGCCACTCATCAAGGCCCCTTGTGATGCAGGTACGAAAGGGGGTCGAATCAACTTTGGCGGAAAGCGGCTGCCTTATGCTGCCTCCCTGCCTTCAGGAACCCGAATTCATACCTGAACAGGCTGAACAGTAGGATACGCAGTCTCGTGTCTGATTGCGACAGGCCAGGTTGCCTAGAGCGCAACTTTGTTTAGCTCCAAGTAAGACGGACAAATCGCAAAGGACGGGTTGTGGTCTTCAAGCTTCACTCCGATTCTCATGCCTTTCATTCCTAACAACTTTTAAGTATAATTTTCAAGATTCAACCTAATTCTTTGCTTCTATTTTGCGATATGGTCTACTGGCATCTGTAATATCTAGACCACTCACTGCTTAAGATCAATCCAGATGGATCCAATTGATCTCGGGAGATGGTAAGTGCATTTCCCACCCTCTTCGTCAAACTCCAAAATTAATTCTTCATTTCTCAGTCCAGTCTACGGAGTAAGTTCCTCCTCTTCACGTCTCTTCTCATGCAAAGAACTAAAGACCAACAGTCATTCTTCGGAACCATGGGCGCAAGCATGGCAATAGTACTCTCCTGTCTTGGCGCGGGCTACGGTATCGCAAAGTCCAGCATCGCTATATCTACAGTCAGTGTGTATAAACCTGATGGAATAGTGCGCAGTATGCTCTTCTCCCGCTTCATCCCTATTGCCTTCTCACGCACATATCACCAGCACTTCAGCTATAAAGTCAGCTAACAACGCAATCCCTAGATCTGATACCCCCCATCATGGCAGGCATAGTAGCAATCTACGGCCTCGTTGTCTCTGTGATGATAATCAACAACCTCCAAGAAAAATCGGCCTTGCACACGAATTTTCTCCAGCTTGGAGCGGGTCTTACGGTAGGTATCTGCGGGCTATCCGCGGGGTTGAGTATTGGTATTATTGGCGATGCCGGGGTACGCAGTGCCGCGCAACAGCCAAAGATGTTTGTGGGGATGATTATGATTCTGATTTTTGCCGAGGTGCTTGGTGAGTGGGACATCTTTCAGAAAGGAAGAAATGGGAGAACAGGCTAGGGAGAGCGTTTGAGGTGGCATGCTAACGGGGATAGGAATGTATGGCACGATTGTTGCAATTATGTTGTTGATGAGCGGGGATGGGGTTACGAGGTGCTCATAAAACGATTTTGAGCGAATGAGAGGTATAACCATCGGTTATAGGGATCTGACAGAGGCGTTGCACAATAATTCAGGTTCAGGGGCCGACCATCGACTGGTGTTAGATTAAGAGCATTTATAGTTGCGGTTAACGAGGTTCAAATGACAACAGTTTCAGAATCATAACAGCTGATAACTCCAAAATTCCTCAACCAGATTCGACCATGCACACCCTACATATGAGGACTGCAACATCCAAAAGCCAAAGAGACTACCATTGCAGCAACAAAACCCCGACGATGCAAACCACCCTCGATCTTCCTTGGATATGTATCTACAAACAAAGCAGTCTTTCCAAGAACAACAAGACCGCCTCTGCGCGAAATCTTTATTGAGAACAATCCCATTCGCCTGCATTCTCGCCTGTGCGGACATCCAAAGATGTCAGCAATGAAAATGTACACACATCCATCCGCCAGCCGTCCTTAGCAGGTTTTTCAACCGCAATATAACCCATCAGCCACAAAGCAACAGTGCACACTTCATCCAACTCAACGCAAATAGTCCAGAGAGCGTGAAACAAGGCCAAGCCTCGAACCATGCGAGCTGAACTAGCTAACCCATGGGATCGCCATCCGCATAGCTCGAAATCGACGGCTGGCGTAGAATCGTGCCGCCAAAGAACTCGACAGTAGATGAACATTCTTGCCAGGATGTGGGGAATTGCTCTTAATGGGACATGAAAAAGACAGGCTAGTTAGGCATATAGCTGAGTACGAACTGGCAAGGTCCAACCTGAGCTTGTGCACTGTGGCGTGGACTAGACGATTTTGACGTCTAATGTGTGTGGTGCTACTCCTTGTCTTTAGAGTTCTGAAAGTCCTTTGGAGTGGAATGGTGGGGAAGATAGAACGTGCTTTTTTGAATGAGAAAAAGCTCTTCAGGAGGGGGAAGGATTCTCTTGCACCGCCTTACCGGTGATTGCGTTCTGCTCCATCTCTCACCTTCCAACCTCCAAGACTGTTAGTGGATTGGGACTCTTGTAAAGGCTTTGAAGGAAATGATTTCCCGGTTACCATTTGGAGGTTACTGTCTGGCTGAAAGCCGGTTCGATTCAGAAATGCCGCAATGTCATGCAGAGATATTTTTACATTGTATTATTATAAAGCCCACTCATTCCTATCATCAGAATCCACTACGAACGGTTCATCTATGCGCTTGATCGCGAAGTCGCTGCAGAGAATGCTGTGCAATGTTAGCCATTTCCCGTACCAAACCCATAATGCAAAAGAAAGAAGCAAAGAAGCAAAAAACAGGGAAAACTCACCAAGCAGAGGCTACCAAACCATCCAACTCCGCAATAGCAGCATCCCTCTTCGCCCCTGCAACAATACCCTTACTGATACTCGTCTGTAATTCCTTGATCTTCTTACTCTTGCCCAAGCCCACCTGCTCCATGACCTTCCTGCCCAAGCAATCGCTGTGAAAAGCATGCTGGCAGGGGAACACGAAGAACTGCCTACTCAGCAACGGCAGAGTGCACACATAGCATTTCTCGCCCGGTTCAACAATCGCGTATCGATGATCCAGCGCTGCGATATCGATCTTGATGTTGGTAGCTGTTTGTGAAGATTCGTCCATTTCTTTCTTCAAGACATCGATGTTGCGGCTGTAATCCTCGAGTGCGGTGCATATCTCCTCTTTAAAATCGTCGATCACTACGAAGTCTGGGAAGAAAGGGATTAAATCTTCGATTTTGAGGAGGTCACAACGTTTCAGGAACTCGATAGCTGTCTTGATCCCGTTGGATTGCGAGATTACTTTCTTAGCTACTGCCAGCCAGAGCTTCTTGCGCAAGGGAGGATTTGACATGGGACGATCGGCGATGATGGACGCGAGTTCAATTTCAGAGTGGTTGAGGGCCAGCTCTACGGCTTGGAGATATTGGCCCATTGTGCTGTAAATGTGGACGCATGATTGGACGCGGGAGTGTTCAATGCACAGACGGAGGGCGAAGTCGGAATCGAAGCTTGGCTCGTCGCCCTGTGTCTCGAGATATGAAAGCAGAGAGGACTCGTCTTTAGACGGGTGAGCGGCATATATGGAGATAAGTGTGTTGTGAACGGCAGCATCGGTTGAATTCAATTGATTGATTACGTTAAGGAGGTAGCGTACAGCTTGGTTCTGCGAAAGTGGTCCGTCGAAGTTGCGGTCGTAGCTCAGAAGAGCCGGGATGAGATTACGGGCTTTCAGAACCGGGTGTCGCATCAAGATGTCGACGAGTTCGTTCGCAACATGTGTGATGAGCCCACTGCTGTATCGGTAGAAGATTTCTGGCTCCGTTTGCTTCTTCAGCACATCTAAGGCTTCCCTCCAACGTTCTCTTTGAATCCAGTACGACAAGACATAGTTGTAATCGTTCACAGTGCTTGCAAAGAAAAGTAGCTCGTCTTCTCTCCCATGGCTGCTTATAATGTCATAAGTTGTCCTTTTGTCCAGATCCGATTTGTATTTCTTGACAAAATCTTGGAATTCCGATTTTATCATGTCAAGTTGATCTCTCGTCTGGGCTGGGTTCAATGTTTCCGACAATTCGGCTTTGGTGATAATAGTATCATCAAGAGAATTGAGCTTGGACATGTAAATTTCCACCAGCCAACTCGCTATCATGATGCGTTGCATGATATGAGACTTTTTGTAGGTGGTGATCTTCGTCAAGAGGTACTTTCGCAACGCGTCTTGCTGATCATTGTCTACAAATGTCAAGGCAACTTGTTCAAATGCTTTGCTGCTCTTCCCATAAACTCCTGCGGCCTCTAGATATGATCCTTTGCTGATCAAATAGTCTCCGGATGCTGTGGCGACAGCATCCTTCTGCGCAGGGCCTTTCGCATACCGCAAGGCTGCATCAAAGTGCTCGGTCTGTAACATTACTTTCCAGACGTCTCTGTCCTCGTCCGTGACGACAATTTCGTAGATTTCTTGCTTTGTGAAGAGCCAGAAGGTATTTTTCTGCTGATCCGCAAACAATCCGAGGGCTTCCTGACCAGGATCAAGAACCACTTGATCAAAGACGACACGGTCATCCAGTCGATTCACGGCGATGACGCGTCCTCCAATAAGATGAAGGATGTGCCATTGCGTTAAGGCGATCGAGTCGATCGGGTCTTGAACAGCTTTTCTCCGACCACCTGAAGACTCCGTTGCTGGCAATTGGGACCTAGGCAGCAGCTTTGCCTCCGCGAGCAGCTTGTTTCCCAGGTCTGGGGAAGCTGGATGGGTAAGTAGCCTCCCATAGTACACCCCTTGTGATGAAAGCCAGGCAAATATTCGATCTGGTGAAAGACTTTCTAGTGAAGTAGAGTCTGGGGCATCTGGAGATACCACCAACTCAGATGAAGCGGCTGCAGTTACCCTTGAAATTTCATGAACCGCAGGCTGCTCAGTCTCAAAGAGCCGTGTGAAGATTGATGCACCTCCTTCATGGGCCGTTCTCCCTATTATCCCGACAAGATGTAGTAGCCTGCTCTGCGTTGCAATGACAACCCTCCGAACATCAGGCTTGCCGGGAATAAGATCAACCCATAATCCAGTAACAGGCCCATCTGGGAGTTTGTGTAGTGTTTTCAGATACTTGTCTTCCTTCCTGTAGAATTCCGTAGATGTTTCGATGTAGCCTTCATATATATTTCCATCAGATGCCCCTATAAGGATCTCTCGAGTAGATGCGGTGGGTAAAGAAGGGTTCCATGCTACACATTCTATCGACACGCCGCGGAGTCGAGACAAAGGTCTGGGTTGCCGAGATTGTGTATGTAGATAGTAGTTCTCGCCAAGAGACGTGCAAATTATAAGATGGGAGGCGGTAGGATCGAGGAACATGCGCCGTATGACGCCGACTTCTGAGGTCTTCTTCGGGAGATCAATATCTGTCTCGAAATCAGCCTTGAAGCAACTCTGTAGCTAAAGCGCGTCTACCATCTATCTCCGCAGGATTATCCAGATCTATGCGAATAATTCTGCCATTTGAGAGAGCTAGAACCAGGACGTTGTTTGCTACTTGCGCCGCAACGAAGTCGGAAGCGATGGAGAACTGGAGCTGCACAAGCTCAACGTTGAATATTGGGATGGCATTCTCGTTGAGATCCTGCAGGCTTCGTGCGGCTACATAGCCGTTTGACGGGTCGAGAGCCATCCGTCAAGATCAAGAGTTCTACCTCATGGTCCTTGATGCAGAGTCGAGGCTGCGATGTCCGAGGCTGGGATCATAGCTCTAGGACGACGCTAGACGCCGGCAGACGGCACAACTTATTTGCGCAAGTCACATGTGCGGTATCACGTGTACGGGGCAGGCTCGATCAGATTGGGAAATCGGATGCAGTCTACGGAGGTACAGTTACAGTACGTACAAAGGTAACTAATTCTATTTATAGTAAGTAGTCAATCCTATCCAGTCACTTTGCATCGGAACGCAATCTCGGGAAATGCGTATGATTTCATGCATATTGAAGCCACATTCAGGGGGATAAACGCCGAGGGACGGCATTCACTGGAGGCTGAAGGAAGAGCCATTGCTCTTTGATATGTGGAGATATCCAATGATTCCACAGCCAAGGGGATGTATCATAGTCCCCTCAAGACACTTCCTGAGATGAAATTATCAGAAGACAGTGGCGCGATCTTGGCCGGCATCAAGCATATTGCTTATTTCTAGATGATGACAACAGACCGGTTCGGAAAGTCAGCATGCTGGAATTACGAAGAGGATTCTGTAAGGTCCCGTTGACCTTGCTCACAGGGCACTCCCGAGTCTGTTCTCTGCAGCTCTAGGTGAGTTGCTTCCAGATAGACTGCAGCGAAGTTTACCATCGGGTGTTGACGTCGCCGAATTTTGACTTCATTGCGTTGCTTTTTGTTTCACCAACTGGCCGCTCTTATGCCTGTGCTCGCAAGAAACGTTTCCAAGTAGCCGCGTGAGCTGAGGAGTGCGTGTCCTCCGCGTTGTATGGGAATGTTTGACCGGCCTTTGAGTCTTGAGTAACATATGGTGATGAGGGCAGTTGCTCACCCTCTCACCGTTTACGTGAGTCATCTGTTCTATGCCCCTGAGCTTACGAAGATGAAGCCAGCACGAGCAGGGCCTGAGGTTCTTGCGAAAACTTGGGACGTGAGATATCATATTTGTTAGCGGATCTTACATCGCAATTCGTTACTTACAGTACATACGGAGGTACTTATCGTGGCTGCTAAACTTTGAGACCGATTTAGAAGCTCCACAACCCACATGGCAACAATCGATCGGACCATCGGAACATCGAAATGATTGCCAGACCGACAGATATCTGAAGTGGGGTTCTCGGGTTCAAAGCCATTGAAAAATAGCTCTGAGATCTACAGTAATGCAATTTCCTGGGAACCTGTTCAGACGAACAGATGCTTATCATGACCTCATAAGGGGTGTTGATCCATGCTAAGGGCAAACTTTGCCCACCAGGTACTCGTCTATCTACGGAGTAGAGAGAGGACGAGCGTTCTGCTGTGAAATTGCAGATCATGTCTGGATGATTTGGATGTGTGTGCCATTCTGTACTGACTGCTAGGCAGAATTCCCAAACATCTGCGGTTCCAGGATACGATTGTACTAGCTTCAATTGGTTGGTGGGATGTTTCGAGTAGATGCTGGCGCCATCAAGCCTGATGCACGACGATTGGCTAGGGTGATCAAACATCGCTGGGCTGACAGCCACTCCGCCATCAAGCTATCACTGGACGGGGCAAGATGAAACCATTTTGTGCAAACAACAGCAACGGCCCAGCAGAAAAGTGTGGGAGGGAGTTTTCTGGAGGAGGTACTCCTCCGTAGACAGCAAACATCCCACTCTTCCGGCCACTGGTACTATTGCCGGTGCTGGGAGATGGTGAATGCTGGCTGCCAAACTTCAGCCTCTGCAAATCACCCCTCCCAGTGAACCTTAGCTTCCATGCCCATTGTTGAACAGTGCATCTCGGCTAGCTGGCTGGCTGGCTGGCTGCGCTGTCTGTGAGACAAGACAAGACAAGAACCACCTAAAGCTGCCTTGGCTTTGAAGTTCTGTTTTGCGGCAACAGACAATTTATTCCAATAAAGCGTCCCTTCGCTCCATACGCCCTTCTCAAAAATCGGGTTGTTCTTTTCTTTGTTCTCTTGTCTGCGTGTCGCCTTTTTCTGCTGGTATCCTGTTGTTCCGTCGCGCGTGCAGAATCTCTGGGTCCCACCCCCCCCTAACACGAGTAGACGAGCCCCCTGTCCCGCGTTTCAAATCCGCCCACAAGAAGCGCGCCGAGATCCTTAAACCCAATCGCTGGCTGACCTGATTCTACACCGAGCACCACTCCCAAACTAGACTCAGAGGCAATCCTCGCGGTCCTTCGTCTCTGGCATCCCTTCGAAGATTCTAACTCCATCCTCTACTCGACTGCTGCTATAATAATAATAATCATCATCATCATCATCATCATCCTCATCATCGTTGTGGTGCTGTACTGTTGACTCGGATCAACGCCTGACAAGGGGTCGTTCATTGTCTCTCGAAATCCGCCTATTGCACCAAACTGTCTCTTCTTCCTCCTCATCCGAGACGGTCACCCGCGTCGTTGTCTCGACAAGAATCGTTTCCTCCTCAGAGACCATAAGGGCTCTGCTGCTCCGCACAAAGATCTTCGAGTTTGAGAAAGCGTCACTATCCTTGAACGAGTTTGGCAAGTCGAGAACAGCTCAGGCTTATTACCTTCATACAGAAGAAGGCACCACTTCCTTCAACACCTACAGGGCATCGAACCTCCTCCCACCTCTCAGCTCCTTTACACGTCTACTTCATGCGGAACTAAGAGCTCTCACGATGGCAATGTTAGCTTCCTCCAAGTCGGTCTTCCCGACGCCGCTGGGTTCATCCTCAACTCTTTCCGCGTCTGCTCAGCCATCCACGCTTCAATCTAGTCGAAGGCAACCAGCCATGGTGACATCGAGTCAGTCGTTCTCCTCGCCGACAGAGTCTGAATTCTCCGACGTCGAAAATCCAGACTCTGCAAAGAACTGGGATGAAGAGAGAGTATGTGATTGGTTAAGGATGGTCAACTGCGGTGATTATGAAAAGTTGTTCAGGAAGAACAACATTAATGGAGAAAATCTTCTGGAGATGGATAAGGCTGTATTGCAGGAGATGGGAATTGATAAAATTGGAGATCGCGTCCGACTTTTTCTCGGAATCAAGAAGCTTAGGACGAAAGCGTATGCCAACCAAAAGAAGAGAAATCGAGTGAGTCGTTATTCTGTCCGATATCTTGCTCTTACACTGACAATAATAGGATTCTTTCGCTGGCCTTGATAGCAACCTTGCCTATACCCCTTCCTCCGGATCACCTCGACCTTCAGCCGCAACACGTGCAATTCCCACCCCACCAGCGAATAAGAGATACTCGAGACAGTTTGACAACTTCAACCCGGCGACAGCAGTCCCGGATAATGTCAGCAAACCACCATCGAGACCTAACTCGCCTCTCGCTAGCTCAGAGATTCGAGCTGTGAGACAACAACGATATGGGGTGATGAGTCCTGCCGAAATCGCCAGAAGGGAGCAGGCACAAGGATATTTCAATGGTTCAAGCAATCCATCCAGTGCGGCAACGGTGTCAGGTAGAAGACCTGGTACACAATCTGATGGACAAGGTCCGCAAACAGCACACCTCGTCAACCATCATCAACGTGGAAATGGAAGTATCGACGGCTCTTTGATGGCCCAGCTACCCCAAAATCAAGATATGATTCGAGTTATCTCCGCTGGAGGATTGACCAAGGTTGTGAGGATAGTGGATTGCAAGTCGTGTGACGAGGTCATGCGATTGACTCTGAGGAAGTTCGGATATCGGGAAGACCACGACCGAAATTACTGCTTCTACGTACTCACTGGGGTCGACCCCGATCCAAGCCAATGTCGACGATTATCGGAGACTGAGCTCTGGCGTATCATTCAAGATCAGAAGCAGCCTGAGCGAAATCGTCTGATGCTACGGAAGGACCGCCAGGGGCCTCCAGGCGACGCCGAACTCCAACGAGCCGCTGCCATCGCGCTGGAAGAGGCCGCTGCAAATCACAGCCGAGCTCTCGAAAACGTCGACAAGCGAAGTCAACTGAAGGTTCAAAAGGTTCTTGGAGAGAGCTGGAATAATGGCCTCCAGCATCCATTATCACCCGCCTCGTTTCAATCAACTGGATCCAACGTGTCGGCTGGTGAGAGAGAACGAAATGTTTATGATGCTGCCAAAAGTCTCGAAAGACCATCTTCGATGGAGCAAAAGCGGGATACTGCCCGGCATAAGACTGGCAAAAAGGGCGTCCTTCGTCAGTTCTTTGGGCAACGACCACCTAGCGAGCTGATCACTTCCGATCTGACGACATACTTCCCTGATCATCCACGTGAAGAGATCGATCGGACTGCTCGACTATCATTACGACGGTCTACCCGTCTTAGTAAAGTGAACAGCCGTTTGAGCGTTGCCAGCAACTTGAGCTTTGCCTCGAGTGTTGCCGATGCCCCACCCATGCCGACCATTGCTGATACCTGGTTGAGTGGAAATAGTCAGTTAGCGAAGATCAGGCCGCTGGATCTGTCGAGAGGCAACAGTGGCCGGTACAGAGATTCAGTGGCATCTTCAATGCTTGAACGCGTTCAGGAAGAGTCCCCGACGGAGCCAAATCGGAAGTCCTACGTCTCGTTTGACAGTGGGTCCGACTCTACAAATGTCAACGTCACCGACCCTGATGGAAATACGGTTCAAAGCTACTTTGAGGACGGCAGCACAGAAGCTGGCGGGTCACTTAGGGAGGTCAGCCAAGCACTCAACGATGACGGTGAAGATGCCGATGAGGAACTCGAGAGTTTCTTGGCTGGTGATTCCTGGGACGACAGTAAATGGATGAAGGGTGCTCTGATCGGCCAAGGTTCATTTGGTAGCGTGTACTTGGCTTTACATGCCGTCACCGGAGAGCTCTTGGCTGTCAAACAGGTTGAAACTCCTTCCCCAGGAGCCAACAGTGCTAGTGATGCTAGGAAGAAGAGCATGATCGACGCTTTGAAACGTGAGATCAGTCTGCTCCGAGACCTTCAACACCCCAACATCGTGCAGTATCTTGGTGCGAGTTCGTCAGCTGAGCATCTCAATATTTTCCTCGAATACGTCCCCGGTGGCTCGGTTCAAACCATGCTCAACTCCTATGGAGCTCTTCGGGAACCTCTCATCCGCAGTTTCGTCCGTCAAATCGTTACGGGTCTCGCCTACCTCCATCAGCGAGAGATCATCCACAGAGACATCAAAGGTGCCAATATCCTCGTCGATAACAAGGGCGTAATCAAGATCTCCGATTTCGGTATCTCCAAGAAGATTGAAGTCTCCAATATTCTCAATGGCGCAGGCAACAACAAAAACCGACCTTCCCTTCAAGGTTCCGTGTTCTGGATGGCACCTGAAGTTGTCAAGCAAACCTCATACACCCGAAAAGCGGATATTTGGTCGCTTGGATGCCTGGTTGTTGAAATGATGACTGGAAACCATCCTTTCCCAGATTGCTCTCAACTGCAAGCTATCTTCAAGATTGGAGGTGCGAAGATCAGTCCTACGGTTCCAGAACACGCCAGTCCTGACGCCAAGACTTTTCTCTCTCAAACTTTCGAGGTAGAACACGCCAAACGACCATCGGCAGATGAGCTTCTGTTCAGCCCATTCTTAAATCCAATTACCTAAAATCGACTTAAAACTTTTGAGCATATGACAAATGACATACACAATACCAAACGCCATCGATGGCTTGCTTCTTTCCCCTGTCATATACTGCATCACGGGCGTGCGGATCTTTGCATAGCATAGGGATTTTCTTCATATACTTTTCTTCATGAGAGATGATTAGAGATGGTTTCTATTGGAGGACTGGGAGATTTAGACGCATGGAAGGGTGATGGAGAGAGTATTATTATCACTGGTTGGTAAGGTAGTTTCTAATGGGACGTATGTTGGGAAGGTGAAGGGGGTTGTAATGGTGTTTCAGGATAATGGAGTTGTGTATCAATAGAGTTACGAGTTTATGAATATGAACAATTCTACGAAGAAGTAAGACATACGTCCTATTGAATCTGATAGTATAGTGTGACGTTACATCTTCTCGGATTTCCTGTGGCCCTTCTCGTCAGTTCACGTGCCTTTTCTACCTACTTCTTATAGATTTATCCCAAAGCACTAAACCTCCTTTCCTCACTATCCATATCCAAACCTTGCCATTTCACAGACACACATCTTGACCCCTCATCCACACTCACCTACCCAGAATGCCAACTCTACCCGAACACCCACGCCTCTACTTTGCCTACGGCTCCAACCTCTCCCTCACGCAAATGGCCTCCCGCTGCCCAGCATCCACCTACCATTCTTTCGGCATCTTAAGGGGCTACAGATGGATCATCGGAGAGAGGGGGTACGCCAACGTAATCAAGTCACCATCCGGCGATTCCTCGCGGAACGCAAGTCGAGGAACTAGCCTCGGGGACGAACCTGAAGAAGTGGTGTACGGCATGTTATATACCCTCGCGGACGTGGACGAGGACGCTCTTGATCGCGCGGAGGGCGTGCCATACGTGTATGTGAAACGGGAGTTGGATGTTGAGCTGCTTTCTCAGGCTGAGGATGGGCTGTCAAATGCTTCGGTGAGCGAGCTTGGGGCGCGGAATGGGGTTGTGAAAGCGTTGGTTTATGTGGATGAGGAGAGGCAGGGAGAGGGGGTTTGTAAGGAGGAGTATGTGGCGAGGATGAATAGGGGGATTAGGGATGCGATGGGAAAGGGGATGAGCAGGGCGTATGTGGAGAGGGTTCTGAGACGGTTTGTTAGGGCTCCTACTGTGGATGAGGAGGGTGAGGGGGTGGTTAGGGATCCATTCCATCCGGACGCTTTGGGGGGTAAAGAGGGTGAGGAGTATGTGGAGCTGAGTAACGAATATATGGAGTTGAGAGATGGTACCTGAGAGAAAGTGTACTATTGAGATGGTCTGATTAGAAACTGGGAGTTATCAGTACTGGCTGTTATGAGAGGCGCTTTGAAGTCGAAAGACATAATTGGGCAGGTGGATTGAAGAAAAGGGTTAGATCATGAGAGTACGAGGATAAGGCGGATGAGTATTATGATCTGGTTTCATGAGCATGAAAGTAGGGAGACTTACCTGAGGTCATATATCCTTAGCTTGCGGTTTACAAGTACCGAATGAACGACTCACTTACTTCAAGTATTCTGTTATCATATACAAGAACGGATATAGAGAACTCTTCAAGAGGAAAAGTATACGTATATATCCAGATGGGAGCTATCTTTCTTGATGCTGCAAGTTCTCTTGGTCTATGCTGTAGTGGTGCAAATGTGGGGTAACTGTTCCAGTAGTGGGGTAGCTCTCTGCTGCTTGGCTGGCGATGAAAAATATCTATCTGTGTTTCAATAACATCTCCGACAACCTGCAAAACACTCACGACGAAGCTGCGGGCGAATTACATGGAGCCACAAGGGCTTTTTCGAACATGAAGTGATATGTTTGCAATCTATTTGCTAGTTCTTCTCTCTCCCAACATTCCACCTGCCGACCATTCCGCACACCATGGCAGGACAGGATAGCAATACCAGCAATAGCTCCGCAGCCACAATCGTTTCCTTGCATGATCAAAATTCCCATGCTGTCCTCGAGACTGATCCCGAAATTCCCATCGTTTCTTACCTTGGCCCCATCTCCTCTTATACTCATCAGGTATATACTCTTGTTCAATTCACAACTCCGGCTTGGATCATTTCGCTCACAGATTTCGATCTTGCTCAGGCTGCTCTTCAATGCTTCGATTCTGATCGATATGATTACAAGCCTGCCACGACCATCCCAGGTTGGCCCCAGATACTCTCCTCAGTCCAGGAATGCCGTCTAATGTGATCTTGATGTAGATGTCTTTGAAGCAGTTCAATCAGGAGAAGCTGCACTCGGTGTAGTACCTTTCGAAAACTCCACGAATGGAGCAGTCATCTTCACCCTCGAGCTACTCGCAGATCGCCATTCTTCCTTTCCCGATATCACGGTCTGTGGAGAAGCATATCTGGATGTTAGTCACTGCCTGCTTGGTCACAAAGCTCACGATGTCAATCCCACCGACTCTGCCGGAGTGAGCGGCACATCGACTGGTACTGCTACTCCCACCTCCTCTATGCCGAGCCCAGTCAAACCACGAACCAGCCCATTGTGTAGCATCAAACACATCAAGCGTATCTACACACACCCGCAGGCGTTCGGGCAATGCGAGAACTTCTTGCAGTCATACTTAAAGGGCGTGGAACGTATTGATGTCAGTTCCACAAGTCGAGCGGCGGAGATGGTCAAGGAGGATACGAGCCGAGAGAGCGCAGCGATTGCTAGCAGTTTGGCGGCAAAGGTTCAAGACTTGGATATTCTGGCACAGGGCATCGAGGACCGAGAAGACAATACGACGAGATTCTTCATCATCAGAAAGGGGGTCGATGAAAAGGCTAAAGAGACTCGCAATCCGACGAAGTCACTGATTTCGTTCACGGTTGACCATCGTTCACCTGGTGCTCTGGCAGATGTTCTCGATTGCTTCCGAAGAGCCAAGCTCAACCTGACGTCCATCAACAGTCGGCCTACCAAGGTTGTTCCATTCCAATATATCTTCTTCGTCGAGTTCGAGGGCAGTCGTCTGAAGGATCCGGATGGAAAAGTTGAGGAGGCATTGAGCGGTTTGCAAGAACATACACAAAGATGGAGATGGTTGGGAAGCTGGGATGATAAGCTCCCTAAACTTGGATAGAGGTGGAAGTGTATCTAAATGAGGAAGCATTGAAGGTTACTGAGAGCAGACTCTCGGAGCACTGAGGCCCTAAAGCTCCGGGCACACTTGACAGCTTATCGATAAGCTAGCTCCACAATAGCTTCTAGACATGAGCTCCCAGGTCTGACTTTAGAATTGTGTTGAACGGCTCAGTAATCAACACAAGCAACGAATATATGAAATTGAATTCACGAAACCATGTGCATGCTCTTCCTTCTTTGATAAATTTGATATGCGATCATCCACAATCTTTCAAATTTCCAGACGCGGCTTTCGCGGCTTCAATTCATTCCCTCCATCCTCCCGTTCTCTCCGTTTCTACTCCGCCGAATCTCTCCAACAGTCACTACATAAGGATCTTACATCTCGAGCACCAAACATCATCTTCGACTATCTTTCCCCCACAGCTTCCCATCTCTTGAACGTCTCCCTCGCAGACTTCATCCCAGAATCATGCTACCCCCCCGAGTTCTCGAAGTCCGACATGTCGGATCTGCCCTTTGCACGACTTGAGAGCTTACACGAGTTTGACCGCGCACTCCTACCCCAAGGCCACCATCTAGTTTACTTCTCTCCTCAGGTACCCGGCAGCGAACTTCTACCCGATGGCACAGATCCGCTACAATCGCCTGGAGCGCCTTTCGTCCGACGGATGTGGGCTGGAGGATCACTAGTCTTTAACCCTTCATTGAAACGACATCTGCAACTCGATACCACACGCGCTACATGCATAGAGAAGATTTCAGATGTTGCAGTGAAGGGCACGGAGGGGGACGAGAAGGTATTTGTGAGCATTGAGAGGAGGATTGGATTGGCGGGACATAAATACTGCGATCCGCTGTACTCTTCTGGATCTGAGCCGAGAGAGCTATTCAGGAGGTTCGTGAGGGGTTATTTGCAGATTAAGGATGCTACGAAGATGGGGAACTTGTCCTTGGTCGAGACCAGGAATCTGGTATTTATGAGAGAGAAGTCTGCGGACGCTGCGAAAAGAGATGCGGCAGCGCCAAAGAAGATATTGAAGCGTAGGCCACTTGCTTTGTCTGTGGGTGCATCGACTGACTTCTATAGCTGCTCATTCTCCCGATTTCAGCGTTTCGATGACCCCCACGAAATCCCTTCTATTCCGCTTTTCTGCTCTCACATTCAATGCTCACGGCATCCACCTCGATCCGCAATATGCACGAGAGATCGAAGGACATAGAAATCTCCTCCTGCATGGCCCACTTTCCTTGGTGTTGATGTTGTCGGTCCTGAGATCTCAATTGAAGGAAGGGGAAATGGTGCTGAGGTTCGACTACAGAAACCTGGCACCGTTGTATGCAGATGAGGAATTGAAAGTTTGCATTAGAAAAGATACGGGGAAGGAAGACAAGTATGATGTCTGGATAGAAGGCAAAGAGGGTGGATATGCAGTGAAAGGGTCGGCTGTTGTAGGACAGACTGACACCACTCCATTTGATCGAATAGACTTCTGATATGCCCAGAGCGGCTGAAAGAAGCCGTTTCACTCTTCATCCGATCTATTTATTTGCATCTTTGAAATCGACCAATTGGCCGCGTATGCAGTGACTGGATACGAGGATCCGGCAGATTCCTAGCCACAGAGAATTCGTATTTGCAAGGGGATGTGAGTTCCCGGATGCAGCACTTTATCTTTAGAGTCACGCCACACCTCAAAATGCACCTCGAGAGAGGTGTTGAGGCAGGGATCCATTTGATACAGCAGAAGATGCCCGCCAATCACTTGGAATATCCCGAGGCTTCTTTGGCCGTGCGGTAGATGCAAGCATCCTTCTTTCCCAGTAGCTCGATTGATCCTGCACTAACGACGTAGGACCCCAAATTCAATACTCCAGATACAAACTTCGTTCAATACAAACTTCATCCAAGATCGCTTGTACATTCGTACCTTCGTGCATTCGTCCGAATTGCTTCATTTCTATGTCGGAAGTGCCCAGTCAGACTTTAATTGGCAGTCTAGCATGCAGCATTATATCCTAGACTCAACACCAGTCAATCTTGGACCGGATTTCCTCTTGATCGGCCAATGATGCTGTGGCAGCTCTTCCGTGTTTTATAATTTTCTATTACTTCATTGAGCGGGGCGGCTACCGGTGAAAATATTGATACTCTTTTGTTCTTTCAGAGCTGTCCGATCCTGTGGCCATTGGGACAACTGAGCTCCTGCGTCCTACTGGCGACTTTCATACAACTTCTAGACCCGCTGTGAACGACAAATTACATTGGTGACAGACCTCCTTCCAAGACAAGTGCAAATTGAGTCACCCCTAGAACCGTTGTGAGCCTAAAGCCCTCGAACTTGTCGCTCCCTCAGCACCCACGAGCGTACTTGTCGCATGAGTTTCACACCCACCTGAAGTCTCCAACTTTGTCTTGCAACCTTCTCACTTGCAGACATACGAGACTTCGAGAAATACAATGGCTCCTCTTGCACCCAAGGATAGTGGGGGTGGGAGTCGGCGCAAGAGTATGAACCTCTTCTCCCGACCTACACCATCTACCCTGCCACAAATCAACACTGAAGTCGCAAACATACAGGGAGAAGTGGAAAGTGAAAAGAAGGGGAAGAAGAAACTTGGCAAGCGGACCTCGATCTTTGGCTTGGGACCTGCTGCGTCTCCAGATCTACATCAGGACGGAATGATGAGCCCAGTTCACAGCGGATCCAGCTCTCCCAAGACGCGGCCTCGCACGCTCCAAAAGGGCCGCCCCACGTCGATTTTCGGGTCTTTGGGCAAGAAATCGTTGGGCCACTATGCAGAGGAGGGAGAGGATTTGACGGGTACTACACCAGAGTCTCCAAGGGATGATGGCGGACAATACTTGGAGCCCAGCAGCGCGCCAACGCACGGCAAGACGGTACTTTTACATGGCGAAGTTCAAACCACCATTGGCATGTTTAGGAAGAAGAAGGAATACTTGGTCCTGACGGACACGCATCTTATACGTTTCAAGAGCCAGTCGCGCGCCTCTGAGACATTCCATTCCATCCCGCCTTCTTTCAAACGTGACACGACTCGGCACCCATCAACGGCTTCGATTGGGTCTTTGCAGGAGGTTCAGTCAAACAACTCGCACACATCTGCTGAAGGTGAAAGTCGGATTCCGCTGGGACAAATTGTGACGGCATACAAAGTTGAGGATGGACGACCGTTTTTCACAACCGAAGTGGTGTATCTGGATGAGGAGTATCATGGAGCTGGATCCATACAACTTATGCTTCACGACCCTAAGGATGCAGATCTCTGGCACACTTCGATTCGAGCTGCCGCTCAAAAAGCTCGACTCATGATGGAGGAGCCATATCCGGAGCGAGTTGTGCGGTTTCTGGTTCAGATTCTTGAAAGCCTCCATGATTACGACCCGAACCATTTCCACGTTTTCCGCGTCGTTAAAAGAGCTGCGATTCAGAGAGGTGGAAAATCTTCGTCCGACGACTTGCAGAAACTCGGCTCTTCCCTCTTCTATATGGTCATTGGTCTTACTCGTATGCATATGATTCCGGTTCCGGACTTCAGCTCACCTTCTGGGGATCTTGTTGCGTCAAAGATGAGCAAAAGCGTTTTCGGCCTCGTCGCTTTGAATTCTATCAACTGCAAATATGAGGATGACAGATTTGAGGTGGGCTTCCGAACCCCTATGGTAGCAACTAAGCTGCTTGAATTGGCCGCTTCTGCGACCACTGATATTGCTGTCATTCTAATCAGAGCGGGTCAATATCTGAAACCTCAGTGGTTGGACTACAATTTCTCATTCAATGGACCAAGACGTCTTCTGGATACAGCTGATGTTCCTGTCGCTGCTGAGGAGGAAGAGTACGGCTGTTTCGATAGAACCCTTGCAGCTTATTGTATGGCTTACAATGTAAGACCCTGCCCTTCAACCTCGAATTCAAGCTAAACGATGCAGTGCAATCCAACCAATGTTCAATACTCGGTTGATTGGAATGTCGAAGATGCTCCTGAATTCAGGCTTTTTCCACCAGCAAATACTGGAAAGTATTCCATGCCGGAGTTACTTGCAATCATGCGAGCTCTACGTTACAACGAATCTTTTCACTCCATTTCATTCAAGGACATTGATATGCATGTCTTACATGGCCTTCATGATATACATGGGCAGGAACACATTTCTTGGCACAATCGTGGAGGTGAGTTGTGTGCTTAACCTTACCTCATTGCTTAGCTAATTGTTCAAAGGCACATCGATAACCAAGCTCGTCTCTATGAGACCACAAGACAAATCACTACTCTACCAAGAAATACAAGCTCTTGCTCTGAAATCGAGGCGGTTACGTAGGATGGATTTCACCAATGTTCTCCCTAGGAGACGGCCGAAAGATACGTTCGATGTAGAAGGCCTGGAAATCGAAAAAGATCCAGGTTGCGAGATTGTCTCTGCACTTTTTCCAATTCGTCGATTACTGCTGACTGAAGTTACCTGGATTGTACTGAGTGGCATCGAATTAGGCGAGACGGATCTTGATGATATGATTCCTGCACTCCACGACCCCATTTCGCTTCTTCGGGCAGTTGAATGCTCTAGATGTGGCCTTAATGATAGAGGCATCATGCAGGTTCTCAATCAATTGGGACATCAAAATGCGACAATGGAATGTATCGATATCTCCGACAACCCCGGACGTATTCAACTCGAACAGTTTTCACAATCCATCAGTCTGTTCTCCAAGATTCGAAAACTCGATCTTTCGAGAATTACAAGAACATCTGGAGAACATCCTTTGATCGAAACTAAGGTTATACTATCTTGGAAACTTGAAGAGTTGATTATGAATGGCGTCCCCCTGAATGAGAAGACTCTGGATACATTCGCGGCGTATCTCTCCAGTGATATGTCGGATAGCCTTCGAGTTGTGAAAATGGATCAGTGCAATCTGACTGGTTTTCATGTCGCCCTTTTGATGAGGTCTATGACTAGGGTCCCCGGAGAAGGCCGCAATATCGAGCTTCACGTCAGCGCCAACAGGCTCGAGAAAGGCGTTGGTGAGATCGTCAAAGCGATCGAAGAGAACCACACGCCTACTCTCCTTGTTATGCGCATGATCGAATTTACGAAGGAGGACCACTTCAGGCAATTGCTGCAAGCACTTCGCATCAACACCACAATTCGCTCTTTGGATATCTCTAAGGCGTCCCTTCCGTACGATGCAGGACCAGAGACATGTGATGCGCTCCAACAACTATTCGCGGAGAATGAGACACTTGAGGAGTTGGATATCTCGGGTGAACACGCTCATCTGGAAATCACACGCTTCGGAATTGGTCTGAACCAGGCACTCAACGGACTGAAATTCAACAAGGCGCTTAAGATCCTACGAATTGAGTGGCAAAACCTAGGGCTGGAAGGTGCAAACACATTATCCTCGGTAATTGAAGGGAATTCAACACTCACGCATATCTACTGCGAGCATAACGACATCAACCTCCAAGGATTTACCATCTTAGTCAACGCTCTCGCAAAGAACTACACCCTTCTAGATCTTCCATTGATGACGGACGACCAAGCCGAATCTATGAAGCGGATACATGAGAATATGAAGGACACCCAACGGGCTCATGCGAAAGAAAATAGTGACCATAGCAAGATCTCTCTCCGCCGCAAATTGACTCATCTCGGAGCGTCAAAGCCTCAGAAGCAGGATCTCACACCTCAAGACCTCGAAGCCGTTGTTAGGGTGTTGAATGAGAGATGGAATACAGAGACCCAGAGACTAGTCATCTTCCTGGATCGTAATAGAGGCATTGCAGCTGGATTGGAGGGTTACGGGCCGGAAGGAAGTGTTAGCGATGTGCACTTGAGACCAACGACTGCGATGAGCGATCGGGGAATTCTGGAGCAAGTCCTGAGCAATACAACACCAAAGCTTGAGCTCGGAAATCCGGTCGAGGATCATGTTGGCAAGGTTGCTAGACTGTCAATCAGCGATGCAGAGTTTCGAGATGAGATGGAGAAGAGAGGAGAAATCCTGAGCTCTTTAGACGAGGAAACACCGAAGAAGCCTAAGAGAAGCACAATCATGGGAGACGGGCCACCAACCCTCCCCGCGATCGGCAACGAAAAGATGTTTGAATTGGGTGGTGGATTGTTTGAGATGGAGCAATAATTGCATTTGAGAAGGCGTACTGCGTGGCATGGTATATGGAGTTGGATCCGACTTTCAAAATTGGCATTGCATCGGAGTCAGTGCGTATACGCCCGCTCCTTGGAGTCCCGCATAAGCATGGCGTATGGAAGACGGCTTGATATTGCTGAGGCCGGTCGGTTTTGTGCATGGCATAGCGATGAGCCATGGATTGTTACAGTAATACGCGAGGCGCGGGTAGAATGAGAGGCAAAGAAAGATGCATTATGAATACTATTCAGCGCAATAAAATGAAGAATTGATTCTGAACCAAGTACAAAGCTCTTCGTTTCCGGTGGCTGTTGACTATGCTTAAACACGTTTGCTTTCGTTCGTTGGCTCTAGCGTTGACCTCATGCGGTGCTCTTGGTTTCAGCGTTTGTTATACAGTCGCACGTTCAGTTGCATCCAGGGCTACGACCTTAAGATAAGTTCATTTAGCAATGCCGTGGAAAACACCTGACGGGATGCTGGAATCAAGAGCAGCCAGTAATCGTCACTGATTCGTAAGATTAGTTTGAAGACTTGATATTAATACTCAGACTCCCCCTTCGACAGCGCCTGCCTCAGCGGACTCCACGTCGCGGAACATGACTGCACCACCCCGAATGCCATCTTCTCCCATGGGCCCCACATTCGCCCTCCCTCTCTCCACGAAGCCAAACCTCCCATAAAACCCCTCTTTGCCCAGCGCGCTGATGACTGACGCGCACACGTTCTCCTTCCTAGCCTCTTCCAAGCCCCACCTCACCAGCTCGTTCCCAAGGCCCTGCCCCTGGAACTCCGGATGCGTGGCTAGCATGTCCAGGTACCAGTTCTGGCGCCTCGAGCCAGACCAGAGAGCTGAGAAGAAGGGGAAGGTTTCAGCTAGGATGTTCGATTTCGTGGGGTCTGCTGCTCGGTTTGGCCATATGTAGCTTGAGGCTCGACTGTAGTATGATACTATGGTGCTTGTGAGGCCTACGGGTGGTATATCAGTGATCCGCTCGTCAAGATTGGCCGTCTATTATGCATGGAAATATATGGACGGGTAAGATGCGGGAAGAATCAAATATCATGTACGTGAGGACTAAGTAGAGACTCCACAACATCCTAACAAGATCACAATGCGTATCATCTCAACCTACCAAAGTCCAAATAATCACTCCAAGAGGAAGAAGATCCCGTGGAAGCCCCTTGGCGTTCCCAATCCGCCACAGCCACGACTTTCCCCGAGACTCCATCCAGGCCGACGAGGAAATGATGCCTTGGATCATACCAGTGGCGGAGGTATTTTCTCTCGAAGTACAGGATGAAGTCTTCCGGGTAGTCCCTGCGATGGGGGTGCATGAGTGCGCCAAAGAGTTCTTCGTCCATGAACGCTGCGGCTGAGACCTCGGCCATTGCTCGCAAGTCGCCTCGTGAGGCCTTCCTTATGGGCATTGTGCTGCAATGGTGGATTTCCAAGGATGTGCAAAGTCGACGATGGACTTTGGTATTCTGGCAATAAATATGAGTAGATCTAGATAGAGGAGGGCGTGGAGGAAAATTTTCTCGCAGGTGGGCTGTTGGATCGATGGCTTTATTGTGCGGCATAACACAGTATAGTATGTACTGTCCTGTCCTGTACCTGCTGGACCGAATAGGAAAGTGGGGCTGAGAAGCCCCATGGTCTCTTCCATGCAGGACTTGGGAATTGCATCCTTCTACTCCGGAGACTCTCAGCAGACGGTTCGCTCCGTTGGCAGCGAATCAGGAATCGAACTATAGAATCCACAATAGTGCGACCATAATGGTGGTAGTCCATACATAAGACTCCTTTAAGATATCCAACATCCATATGGATTAGGGGGCAGCCTTTGTCTTGTTTACTGAAACAAGCCGTAGTAGCGATTGAGAAGAAGGGAGTTTTCTTGCTATGCAATTAGGGGGTGGGTGGAGGAGGGTGTAGATCATATTTGGACTACCGGTAGGTAGCGATGTAGTAGGACGAAGTGAGAAAGGTGCAGGCATGCACAGACATGTTGGAGATCGCTTACAGGGGGTAAAGTACCTGTACCGTGCAAGTACCGCTCTCACTCTCTCCAAGAACATAATGCAACCAGATACTACACTACCCTCGGAGACTGTCCTGACAGATTGGAGTGTGTATTACCACAGCATCGAAAATTCTCCATACATGATATCTTCCGGATGTCTGAGCGACTAACTCGGACCGTATCCGTATTGCGCTGAGCGACAAGTACTGTACCGAACTATGAAATATGGTACGGGGTTCAGGACCATCGCCTAACAAATACCGTACCTGAGAGCTACGCACTAGGGCTTCCTACTCCCTACAATCTCTGCCAGGTTCGCTAGGTGAGTACCGTAAATCCTACCGCAAACAACCTGACCTGGGATTTTGCATAGTATTTACCTCTGCTTCATTCTCGGTGGTGTTTCTTCTGCCAGGATCGACACTCCTCACAACATTGCGCAGCGGGGTAGTCCCCGGTCCTAAATAGTCAAAGGACGAGGGAGTTGCTTGACATTATCCTGAAAGCTTGTCATTTGATGCAGCCGCAGCTGCAATGTCACCCTCCATGAAGGAG
The DNA here is from genome assembly GCA_003988895.1 of Hyphodiscus sp. D1413. Lineage (NCBI taxonomy): Eukaryota > Fungi > Ascomycota > Leotiomycetes > Helotiales > Hyphodiscaceae > Hyphodiscus > Hyphodiscus sp. D1413. The sequence goes on from QYAO01000014.1 coordinate 146,026, forward strand.
GTCCAGTTGGCCGTGTACAGTACCCTGTATTTGAGTATTCCACCAAGCAGAATTCTTTTCAGCTCGACTTTTCTTTCCTATCCTTTCCCCCATCTTGTTCATTTGCCATATCATCTTCCCAGGTGATCCGGCGGCAGAATGAAGGACCACAATGTCAAGACTGCAAGTGCTACTTATTCACCCGAGGACATCGATATGGTCGAGCAGGAGGATGTCGCTATCGGTGAATTTACCTCTGGGAAGTCTGGCACTAGGAAGGATCAGTTGGATATGAGGCGTATGGGGAAAAGTCAAGAGCTCAAGGTTTGTGCGCAATCTGAGAGAACCATGGCTTCGAGACTCAATAGTTCTGGCAGCGAAACTTTGGGTTTTGGTCCATGCTTGGGTTTACCTGCATCCTGATGAGTACCTGGGAAACCCAACTGACGTGAGTTTCGATATCAAATTGAAGCTTGGAAAGTACTGATCTCACTCATTGCCTGTAGCGCAAGTACGTTCGGTCTCATAAACGGTGGTACAGCTGGTTTGATCTACTGTTATCTCGGCACCTTTCTCGGATTTCTAGCTGTCATTGCGTCCATGGCAGAGATGGCCTCAATGGCTCCTACAGCAGGAGGCCAATACCATTGGGTATCCGAATTCGCTCCTCGATCTGCCCAACAATTTCTCTCCTATGTTACTGGATGGATCTGTGTGCTAGGATGGCAAACCGGTATTACCAGTATCGCATTTCTTGCATCTTCCCAAATTCAAAGTCTGATGGTCATCAACAACTCCTCTTACGTTTTCGAAAGATGGCAAGGCACGCTCCTTGTGATCGCCGTCAGTTTCGTCGCTATTATCTTCAACACCTACCTCGCCAGAAAGCTTCCACTGGTCGAGGGTATCGTCTTGATTTTGCACATCTGTGGATTCTTAGCAATTCTTATACCTTTATGGGCTTTGGCTCCTAAGAGTAAAGCATCTGCTGTTTTTGGAGAATTCGAAAACGGAGGAGGGTGGAGCAATATAGGATTGTCCGTACTTGTTGGCATGCTATCGCCAGTCTTCGCCTTCATTGGCCCTGATTCTGCCACTCATGTAAGTCCTTTGTTGCTGGACAAGCTGCGAGTTGCACTAACAGCAGTAGATGTCCGAGGAGATTAAGGACGCCTCTCTCACATTGCCTCGGGCAATGATGTCGACGGTTGTCATCAATGGTTGCATGGGGTTTGTCATGTTGGTGACATACTGTTTCTGCCTTGGAGATGTGGAGACTATCCTCTCCAACCCGGATGTTATGCCATTCGTCCAGACCTTCCTTATTGCAACCAATTCCAATGTTGGAACCTCTTTCATGACAGCTATCCTAATCATCCTGACCATTTGTGGCTGCATCACGAACGTTGCTACTGCATCTCGCCAAATGTTTGCTTTTGCGCGAGACAAAGGACTCCCATTTTCTAGCTTCCTTGCTTATGTACGTTATCAAACATAACTCCGCCATATACATATTCTCGTCGCTAATCTTCTTCCTAGGTCCGCCCAGGATGGGATATCCCATTGAATGCAATCATGATATCATTCGCTATCACAATCCTCCTCTCCCTGATCAACATCGGCTCTAACGTTGCATTCAACGCCATTGCTTCTCTTGGGACTGCAGCGCTCATTTCCTCCTACATCGTCTCCATCACCTGCGTTCGGATCAAGCGATGGCGCAAACAGAAGCTACCTGCTGCCCGATGGAGTCTTGGGAAGCTTGGAGGTCCAATCAACGACTTCTCCATCCTATACCTGATTGTTGTCTTTGTCTTCTCGTTCTTCCCTGAAACCGCTATCGTTGATGCCGAAACGATGAATTGGAATATCCTGATCTATGGTTTCACTATCATATTCGCCGTTGTCTGGTTCTTTTTCCGTGGGAGGAAGCAATATGATGGCCCGGTCGAGTACGTACGCAAGGACGTGTAATGTAGGTCAGAATCCGTCGCTCGCATTGCTTCTGTGGATGATGATAGTAGAATAGCGGCTGGAATTCAAGGCACGCTGGGAGGAAAGGGCACAGAGGAAGTTAGAGCTACCGAACATACCCACTCCGACATGAGTGAGGCGGGATTTCTCCCATATATTCGAGCTGCCTTTTATTAAATGAAATCATCTACCGTACCACTGAGTCTACAAGAACCCAACCGCTCGAACCCTCCGCCTTTGAGCCACCTGACAGGCCGTAAGAATACCTGCACTATCGAGTTCAGAACTACAAAGCCAAGACACCAACCTCATAGCGAGGCAAGAATATCGCATTCCATTCATTCCTCAGGAGAATTGTACAAAAGTCTTTTCAAGAAAGCGACGATGTTGACTCGAAGGAGCACGAACAGCAAGGCAAGGCTGAGGCTCGGCTCGCAACGGTTCAGCCTGGTCAAATTTTCAGCGATCAACAGGCTTTGAAGAGTTTTAACGAGGCGGCGATTGGACTCGGGCGTTATCAGTGGGGGGTCTTGGGGCCCCCCTCACTTCCTTCTAAGTCACCCGCTAGGTAGTACTAGGTAGCCTGCTTCTGATGGCAATGTTTGGATGTCGATGTCGACGTCAACATTAGAACTCGAAATAAATGTCTCGTAAATTCTAATCATTGCTCAACAACCACGACATATATAACATACCGCTTGCGGTTTGGCTCCACAAATATCTTCTCCTCTCATCCGTCCTGTTGTATGTTCTGCATACAGTATATATATATATATTCTCTCTTTGCATCAATCATCCTTCGCCCAACCAGGGTGTCTGCGGCCTACCCGAATTGACGAATCAGCGGTACATATCCCCGATAAGAGGTCCAGCCTCCAGCCAGAATCCCTATGGAAGCCGTCCCAAGCACATCTCTAATTCAAAAACTTTTTCCTTGAGGCTCTTAATCTTCTTATATATTCTAGGCCTTCTCTACAAGTCCCAGGGTCGTTTCCGCGGAAAGTATAAGGCGTGAAGCTTGCAGCGATGCCACGAAATCCTACAAGCTGGGACGAATACCAGTATGGGACTTCCCACAGAGATTCCGTGAGCTCTGATAGTGGCCAGAGTGTTCGATTCGACGACACTGCAGGCTCGCCCTCGGCGGAGACTCCGCTTCTTGGGGTTCCTGGCTCCAGCAGTGAAGATGCACAGCAGAACCTGCGGAGGCGAAGGTACGTTCCCATGCTCCCACGGTGTGCACTGCTAATTGAATGACCCAGGTCCTCCATAGCCATGCGTCTAGACTCCCTCGCCCACGTAGGAGGCGTGAACTCCATTGCGAACTTTGCGGAAAGTTGGACTCGAGCGGCCGGCTTTATCGAGGTGACCCCGCATCGACCCTCGTTTATATTATATCCAGAGCACGAAACACATCGGGAGGGGGAAGATGAAATTCAATATGGCAGAACAGATGCGGAGTATGGTCAGGTACCGAGGACATCATTGCTGCGGGCACATCTGGAGGCTTCTCAAAGTCCGGAAAATGCCATTGAAGATGAATCTGTCGCGGCAGAGCCGACCAGCGATCCGACCACGCCGCGGGCTTTGAACCAGAGAGAATCCGAGTCCAAACAACTCGCTGGTGATGGAGCGACTAGTATGCCGGGGAGCGTTAGAGGGAGTCAATCGATCTTTGCTATTGCACCACATCTTGCTACGCCGCTGCCCGGAAGCTATGGAACTTCCTATGGGACGTTGAGGTCGAGCATGAACGAGTCTTCTATGGAGCATGCTGGCCAGCTGTGGATGCAGCAGCAGGCCTCCGTAAAGGGTGAGGGAGAACGGGAGCCCATTCTGGTCAAACAGGTTGAGCAGGATGGGAAGGTTGTCCTCGCCATTGCCGGCCAATCGACCTTACCTCAAACGATCTTCAATTCCACAAACGTCTTGATCGGAGTCGGACTTCTGAGTCTACCAATGGGTATCAAATACGCGGGATGGCTGTGCGGGATGGTGTTTCTTGCTTTATCAGCTGCTGTCACTGCGTACACGGCGAAATTGCTGGCCAAGTGTATGGATGTCGACGCCAGTCTCATCACTTTCGCAGACCTGGCATTTGTTTCGTACGGACGAAAAGCTCGTATAGCAACGTCAGTGCTCTTTACGCTGGAGTTGCTTGCAGCTTGCGTTGCGCTCGTTGTTCTCTTTGCGGATACCCTCGATCTTCTGATTCCCGGAGTTGGCGTTACGGAATGGAAGATCCTGTGTGGTCTTCTTTTGATACCCCTGCAATTTGTTCCCTTGCGGCTGTTGAGTTTCAGCAGTGTGGTGGGAATCCTATCAACTTTATGCAGTAAGTATTTCATTGTGTTCTTCACCCCTTTTTTAGCCGAACTCCATCCGTCAATTCTCCCTAGATGGAGCTGCATCGATCCACGGATATTTCAGTTCTTATCATGGACTTGGCTAACATGCTTAGTTGTCATAATCGTCTTCGTCGACGGCTTCATCAAGCCTCATACCCCCGGGTCTCTGCGTGAGCCAGCGCAGACATACCTATTTCCCTCGAACTGGCTCACCCTTCCTCTATCCTTCGGCTTGCTCATGTCTCCATGGGGCGGCCACTCTGTGTTCCCCAACATCTACCGAGACATGAGACACCCACACAAGTTCCCCAAAGCCATCAAGACGACATTCACATTCACCGTGAGTCCCCACCCCTCTCACCCAGCCTTCCATCACTAACCTCCTCAGTACACCCTGGACTGCGCAACAGCAGTAGCAGGCATCCTCATGTTCGGTGACACCATCAAGACCGAAATAACCGCGAACCTCATCGCGACCCCAGGCTACCCCCGCACCCTCTCCGTCATGATGGCAATCTTCATAGCCATCATCCCCCTCACGAAAGTGCCCCTAAACGCACGCCCCATCGTCTCAACGCTCGAAGCGATCTTCGGCCTCTCCCTGCACACGGTCTCCCCCTCGCCCTCCCTAACCGGCCTATCTAACTTCACCCGCGGCGTCCTGCGCATCGCCATCCGCGTCAGCGTCGCCGTGCTCTTCGTGCTCATCGCCATCGTCTTCCCGGCCTTCGATAGCATCATGGCGTTCATGGGCAGCACGTTGTGCTTTACGATCTGCGTTATCCTGCCGCTGCTCTTCTACCTGCGCATCTTCGGGAAGGAAATCAGCGTGCGCGAGCGCGTGCTCGATTGGTGTCTCATTGCCATCTGTAGCGTTTTGGCGCTCGTGGGGACTGTGTGGGCGTTCTTGCCGAAGAGCTTGATTGGTGCCGAGTAGGCGGGAGATGGAAGAGGGGGGGGGTTGTGAAGAGTGTGGTTGCACAACATGTAGGAGAGCATATTGGGTGGGATTTCGTGCTGCATTTCCAGCGTTTGGGCATTTTGCATGGGACGTACATATATCTGCATTAACTCACCGAGAACCCACATCTAATTTAAAATAACTCATCCAGACCAGCGCTGAGAAGTTTGATTTGTGCTTGACTTAAGACTCTTTCTGTTTCTATAGCAAATCTAACTAAGCTAAGCTCACGAGGCACTGTCTCTCACACGCCATATCTACCCCAACACCAATCCTCTCTAAAGCGTCTGACCACTCAGCTCCCGGATCTAGTAACCTTGACGAGCATATTCGACTCGAGGAAAACGCCATAGCTCAGCGTATCACACGGCCTGACCGGATTCACGAGCTGGAGATCGTACGCCCTGAGTATCTAACGAGCGAAGAATTTCAGTCAGCAGCCAGCTCCGCACGAGGACGAGGACGAGGACTCGACTTACCTCGAAAACAAGCTTGCTCAGCTCCATAAACGCCAGCGTCTTACCGACGCACATCCACTGCCCGTGTCCGAACGCGAGTTCCACGTTGCGCTCCATCTCGCTGCGGCGCGCCTTATCGACGTTCATGAAGCGCTCCGGTGAGAACATGTCTGCGTCGGCGCCGAAGAGCGTGGTGGAGCAGAGCAGCGAGGATACGTTCATGCAGATCGACGTCCCGGCCGGGACGCGCTTCCCGTGGAAGACATCGCCGCCTTCGGGGACGACCTTGGGGAAGAGTCCGAGGAGCGGGGGACGCATGCGGATGCCCTCGTATATGACAGCCTATTATCTCAAATCAGCATGCGTGGGAATCGAGGAGAGGGTCACGGAGGTAAAAGCAGAGACGCACCTGGAGGTAGGGGATTCGCTTGGCTTCCTCGTTGGTAATTGGGTTCGAGGCTCGACCCTCGCTGACCGCTTGTTGGATCTCGTGCTTGAGCTTCTGGTACACGGATGGGGTGGTAATGGTGTGGAGCATGGTGGAGCGGATTGCGGAGGCGGTGCTTTCGGCTCCGCTAATTATCATGAGGAGGCCTTCTGCTTCGCATTCTTGCTGGCTCAATCCGTGACGCATCAGAGAACCCTTTATCAGCTGTCAGCGCAAGTTCTACTTTGCTACGGATGGATTTGATCATACGAGCATGTCTGATTCTTGCTTTGCGTCAGATGCGAACCTGGAGCGGACATGTTCCTCTGCTGGCCTGGTACCTGTCAACAAACAACGAACTTTACTCAAAGCTCAGGACGTACTTCATCAGGGCACCAAACCCATTCTTATCCGTCGTCTTAGGTCCAAACAACATAAGGAATATCTTCGAGCACAGAATGCCTCGAATGCGCGGCAAGCCAGCGGAGGTCGACATGATCGGCCACAGCGTCCGAAGACTCCCAATGAAGTTATAATGATCCGTTTCATCGCTGAGATAGCCAAACTCTTTCCCAAACGCAAGTCTCGTAATCACGTCCAAGGTAAAGTACGTCGAGAACGGCGCCAGATCAAGCAAGCGCTGATCCTCATACTCGGAGCCTGCGACGTAATTCCGGCCCAGCACGTCTATCATCGTCCGCACTTGCTCGTTGAGCCCTGGCTCGACTCCCTTCTCCATCTCGCGCCCACTGTACGCCGCCGCCGTCCTGGCCTTCTCTTTCGCGTGCGGCACGGGCTCGAGCATGCTAAGCAGGTTTTCATGGTAAGGGTTGAACCGGCCGGTCTTGTACCACGCTCCTCTCTTGTAGGAGCTGCGAGCGGAGGAGATCTTCTTGAGGATGTCGGGGTCGTCGGTGAGGAGCTCATTTGGTCCTATCCGGACCAAAGGTCCCAGTTCCTTGTTCAGCGAGCGATAGATCCAGTACTGCCTCCCACTGTACGTTGTTTTTGCGGACCAGAAGTACGAGAAGGATGCGGTGAACGACGGTACGGGAAACTCCCGAAGTCTACGCCATGTGAGAATTGAGCTGAGGATGTACCAGGAGACGACGAGCCCCAGGCCTAGGAGAGAGAGAGCAGCTGGGCTGAGGCTGATGTGGATAGGTGGGGGCAGGGCATCGAATGAGAAGTTCGAGAACATCATAGCGACGAAAGGCGTAATGAGAATGTTTGAGGATGAACTATCATCAATGCGTGCCTCTGCTAAATTCTTGTATTCATTCGTAATACAAGATTTTGATTGAGGGAGTAGTCCGCGTCGACTGTGAGCCCGCTCAACTTTCTCGCTTCAACGGATATAGGGCAAGAACAAGAAGACAGTAAAAGGAACGATATGGCCCTCGGCAATAGCGGCCACGGACGAGTCATAACAGCCAATTCATATCTGAGCCCCTCATGTCAAGTTATTCTAAGAGCCGCCCCTTGTCGTAGCTCCGCCAAAACTATCTACGTGGATCCATTTAACCTGTTGAGCCTGCCCCCCCTTATTTGTAAGCGAGCGCTATGGAATGGCCTGCGTATGCACTCTCGAAGCAGTGTGCCACATACACAACTCCTCATTGAATGGAAGCAACAAGCTAGCAAAAGACATGCAATGGGGTTCTGCAGCTTGTAAGCTGCGCATCGAGAAGGAATCTCCCATTTTCAAAGATGGGGCTTCCGTTCTCCGGCGCCGCAAGAGCCAGCTGCTCAGAGGGGGGTTGTCGCTCTTCCTGTACTCTCCTACCTCCTGTTCTGTGTCACTGCACTTCGACTCGTCAATCAACGACTCCTATAAAACCCTCGGGTGGTCGTCACGATGAAGCACAAACGAAGTGATCTGGAAGATACTACTTCCAGACCCCCTCCCAAGGCCGTCAAACGTGACCATGCCAAAGTCTTGAAGCCTCCTGCCAATGGCAAGGCCACTCAGACTTCTCTGGACCTGTGGTTCTACCCCCCTGATATCGCCAACGACTTGAAAGACGTCGACCTTCCGGAGAAGGTCAAGGCTGAGGCACTTGCCTGTGAGTGCTCAATGAATACAATCGTGCCTTGCTATTACCCCTTTTCTTCCGTCGATTGAGAAACTCGGAAGATAGTTCTTCAAGTTCTGTTGTACGACGTTGAGATCTCTAGATCCTAGCCTCTCGATCCATTGGATGAGCAGGGTAAGATCTAGATCTAGATTCGCTAAACACGATTGAGCAATCAGAGTCTGGCAGCGAGGTTCATTTGTATACCTCAATCCAAAGCGGCCTTGAGAAAAAATGCTGATTCTGTAACGGGGCAGGTGCATGGGAGTATGCCCGATGCGTGATTCCGCACTACACCAACTGGGATCGCTATGTCGCCTTCATGCGGACGATTGTGGTTGGCATCATCGCGGAATTCCGCGGTAAGCTTGTCGACGTCACGGCTGGCGACAAGATCCTGGGCTACAGCCTGAGCTCCATCCTCGCCGATCTTTTTGGCGGCACGCCTGCAGAGGAGGAGATAGGTCGCGAGTTCCGCACGTTTCTCCTGATCACAGCCGACAAATCCAGTGACAGGCGGCATGATGAGCTGTTTCGAAGATACGTCAACGCGATTGCGAAGTCTCCGAAGCAGTGGTTCCGCATGAGAGATTGTGATGCACTCGCAAGATACACCATGGCAGCAGCGTTAGCATGTAACGATCTTGACGTCTGGTTCACCGAGGATCAACTGGAGATCCTGACTGAGCTCGGCGATACTCTCTATGATTCCGTAGCTTTCTACAAGCACCGATCCGAAGGCGAGACGAACAGCACCTTCGCGTACGTGCCAGAGCACTTGCGTATCCAGTCTTTCCGAGAGTATCGCGAGATTCTCTGGGCTCTGGATGTTGCCTGGGCCCGCAAACCAGAGTTTGAATGTATCATCAACTTCCTTCGCTTCTTCGGGGGGCCCATCCATATGATGATGAGGCGCTATCGTTTCGTTGAGGACAACATGACGATTGGCAACTCCGAGACGGAAGACGTCGTCACTCAGACTCGAAAGAACGTTAAACTCTGGCACCGTGTCGATGCGGAGAGGAAAGTCGAGAACACTCAGCGCTACACCGATCTCTTGGGCCGGAGTCACGAGCTGATGTTTGACGGTCTCGCAGGCTTCTTGGAGAAGAGTGACGTTGACAATTGCCATCGTTGCCAATATCGGGGCTCATATGGCGCAGAGAAAAGCCACCAGTTCGGAGGCGTTAAGCTATGTGATAAGTGTAGGACTCAATGGGGGGACTACCTCCAATCCTTTCCGGCACGAGCAGCAAAGGTCTTCCCCGAGCTCGTGCTGAGGCAAGGAGACAATGATAGTGACAGTGACAGCGGAGTTTCTTTTTAGTGATGGAAGAAAGGCCTTGGTGGAGGCTTGAGCGTTTGTCAAGCGTGACCCGGGAATTTAGCACTGGATAAAGAGCAGATTAGACTGGTATAGAGGCTCTGCAATATTTCATCAGCATCACCACTCCATCACAATTTGCTTTCGCTCTGATAAATGAATCTCACCGAACAACTCCTCGCTCAGTCTTCAAAGTCTCTCACCTACTCCGATACTCTACTTACCCAGGCAATCACCCAAGTAGACCCCATTCTCAGCTGCGACAGTTGCCACACTTTCTACCCACCTCCCACCTCTCACAATGCAGTACGATAGATTGAACTCGCAGCTCAACTTCGGATCTAGTGCAGCCAGAAGCATCGCAGTGGTGCCCAGCCCAAGAGACGCGTGCACTATCACAAACCTTGCGAGCAGGACATCAGTGCGCTGCCCGTGGGCTGGATTATACTACATGAGATACTCCGACGAGAAGAAAGATAAACTTGAGCCTTGGTGCTAATTAGTAGGGTTTCGACTGGTTGATGAATTGGGTTTGCCCCGCTTCTGGCTCGATGTGTCTGGAGTCAGTCGGGAATCAACCTGACGGCCTTGTGCTAACGAGAGCGCACGTGCCGTCAAGGGGTAATTGTTGACTTTCCTGTGAGACCTACACATGACTCATGTTAGTGACCCCTAGGAACGATGAATCGATGAATGAACGTCACGATTGCGTATGGAACATTTATAGAGTGGGTAATTGTCTGGTATTTCCAAGTCCGAGGATAAAGTAATACACAGAAAAGCGAGCCAAAGCTAAAGTCCCCCTAACCTCCATCCTGATCAATGCCACCGATCAAACCCGTTATTGAAATGATATCCTAAACAAGTTGTATCGATGTCGTAGACAAAGGAGAAGGCGTGGAGAAAGAAACCCCGACTACAATTGGTGGATGTTATTGCCAAACCCACCAACCCACTCCAAATCAGCGACACCCGCCTGTCTTTCTCGGCTGCGTCGCTGATCCCAAGCCCTATCTCGAACCCAAGGGCATTCCTTCACTTTGTCCTTAACAAGAGTATTCGCTTTACTATCCCAAACGCCGGCTCCAAAACCTGTGAAGCCCAATCCAACGTTACGCCGTGATTTCAACAGCTCTGGAGACTTCTCCGACTCGGATGTTCCCGTGTACGCTCGTCGACGCTCGCCCAGAGCAGACCATTTGTCTGTAGTGTTGCGCTTGGATGGTGGCGAGTATCGAGCAGGCAACTGAGGGACCGCCTTGGCTGGTGTGGGCGTGTCGTGAAAAAAGAAACCATCCGCCACAATATCTCCGTCAATGTCACTGGCTGCGTGTCGTGCCGCCTCCATATTCAATTTCTGCATATTTACAAACGAGGCAGTCTTGGGGGCCAAAGGACCACTTTGGCGGATCGTATCCTCTTCGGACCCGTGGCTCCAGGTTCGGGCATTCTGCATTTGGCGAGCCTTCAACTGCTTCTCAGCTTCTTCCTCTTCCTCCTCAATGTCTTCATCCCAGAGATCACTCCAGCTCTTCGAGACCACATCATTCTTCCTGCCAAAGATCGAGGCCATCGATGGAAGCGGTTTGGATTTTGACATGTTGATGGGCAGAGAGCCAGAGATGGGAGTGAGGTTGGCGCGGGGTGGATTGATCTTGGCCGGCCGTCGAATTGCCATTGACTTCATGGAGACGCCAAGAGCAGAGTCAAGTACCGAGGCCATCGACGGAGTCTGCTCGCCCACTGAAAACCAATCCTTGGTGCTTGATTCGGAGCTCGGGAAGAGATCCTCGGAACGGTAACTCTCGTCATCAGGAATGGCAGAGAGTTGACGGAATTGCCGAGGCGGACTGGCATGCAAGGCCTTGGCCCACGGGAATGAGCCAGTGTCGATCTGGGGGCTCTGGATTGACGGAGTACGAAGAGGCTCGCGATTGGCACTGGCAACGACGGGTCTATCCACGGTGCCACAGAACTCGTCCAGCGGGTCATCGAAGGTAGTGAAGCTGACCGCACGCACAAGCGCCTCTCGGACACCTGCAAGGGAACGTTTGGCTGGATCCAAGCTCATGCAGTGGGTAATGACCTCGTAGGTATCCTGGGACATTGTAGGGAACACGTCGAAGAGTGACTGCTTGTCTCGAGAGAAGTCGAGGAACAGGGGGTCGGCTTCGGTGGGAGTGATGAACGGATTGCGGGAGAAGAGGATGTTCAATAGGCAGATACCAATGGCCCAGATATCGGCTTTCTCTGGTGCGTATCCATTGCCAGCAGAGTCATACTGCTCCGGTGACATGTATCGGTCACTACCAACGGTAGTCTCGTATGTCCATTGATCCGAAGTAGCGAGACCGAAATCTCCCAGCTTCATCTCGCCCGTCTCGGTGAGGAAGATGTTCTCCGGCTTGATATCCCGGTGGAACATGCCCTTCTTGTGGATGTAGGCAACGGCATCGACCAATTGAAGCATGAACTGGCGTACATGCTCCGTCTCCAATGGTCCGGTTCCGGTTCTGATGGCCTCGTACAAGTCACCGCGGGAGCAGAACTCGAGAACGATGTAGATGTGAGCCTCGGTCTCGAAGGAATGGATAAGATTGACAATGTTGGGGTGTGCTCCTAGGCGTGCATGGCAGGCCAACTCTTCCGATCTTTCGTCGATGGCAAAAGAGATGTCGCTGTCATCAGTGGCGGTTTTCTTCGTCAAGCACTTGATGGCAACCAGATCGTTGGTCAGCAAGTCTTTGGCCATGAAGACCATGCCGAAGGAGCCGTGGTTGAGGGGGGAGATCGTCTCAAAACGTCCATCAAGGACAACACCATCGTAGAATCGATCCCTGAGGCATTCCATGATGACTGGCAGAAGTGAAGACGTAGAAGATGGCGGAAGGTGATGTGTAGGTCGGAGAGAGACTCTAGAGTCTTTTGAGCGATTAGGTACGTAGTGAAAAACCGGAGATTCGTGGTGGTACAGCTCGAAATGTTTTTTGGGCCTTGGAAGACTTGACGGCGCAATACAGTGTGAAATGCTTTTGTCTTCTCTAAACAAAGGTGTTGTAACAGGGAGCTATGCTCGGGAGGGTTGGAGGGTTGAAAAAGGGCGGCAACGAGTCGAGTCGTGCAGCGTTGAAGGCAGAAGGCAAGGTGAACAGACAAACTCGCAACGCTGGAAAGGATGTGTTGAAACCGCCGGAAATGTAAACTGTCGAAAACTCCAGAAGTATCGTGGTAGGGTCAGAGGCTCATTGATGGGTATAGTTAATGGAACTGCGGTGGACAAATGAAATGTGGTGGTTGGTCGTAAACAGAGTGATGGAAATTTGCGTCGAAAGGATGTGAAAGTCGTTAATCGGACATGAGAGTCAAGTGTGTATAGAACGAGTGTCTAAAGCAGTGGGTGAGAGCTGGGCATGCAATACGAGTGAACGTGCTGCTGCAGTGTGGAGTGGTTGTTTGATATGGATAAGGATAGCGGATCGAACGGAGAACAACGCAGGACAACGGATAGAAATCAATTGAAGCGTATCGTGGATATTATTCGTAAAGTGGTAAAGATAGATGGGAAGGTTGGGGAGCGGCGGTAAAGGGCTCAAAACAGCTCGTGGTTGGGGAGCGGAGCTGACAAGCGTGGTGGATTGTAGTGAAGAAGTCTATCGTAAGACAACCTCTACCGGCGTATTGGAAAGCATGTGTTTGTGATGTTGGGTTGATGGAATAGGAAGTCGAAGAGCTCGCTCTCCGTCTACCTGATCCGTACGCGGACAAAGGGGTTCGGGTTGAGAAGAAGGGAGGCGTCGAGGTAGAGAGGTTGATGGACAGCGAGGAGAGTTGAAACCAGACGGACAATGGACAATTGGATCTGATGTACGGTGGATGGATGGTTGTGGGGTGGAATGCTGGCTGTTGTTGTTGTGGTGGTGGTGGTTTGCTTTGAGCAACTGGCTGCAATGACTCCGATGATGCAGAATTGAAGGCGAGGATGAGGTGTGGAAGTTGAGTCGAGGCGGAGGATGTAGGTGATGAGGTGATGAGGTGAGAAGAGTCGGAGCGGGAGGAGGAGGAGGGAGGAGAGAAATGCGAACGACGAAGATGGGACCAGTCTCTAGATCATACGCAGGTTGAGGGGGGGGGGAAATATCGTGAGGTGGTGAGGAAGGAGAGTTGAGAGAAGCGGTGGAACGGTAAGGTAAGGAAGGGAAGGGGGGGGGACAGGCAGGCCAGACAAGGACTGGTCGACCCACTCTACCTACCTGAGCGACCCACCCTCACCGACTCGGCAATTCGTGTGTGGACAGGGACTGGAAGCCTGAGCGATCAGGCCAACACGACACTTCGAATCAACAGCCGCCATGACAACAAGGAGAGCTCCACTCACACCCAAACCTGACCGCTCCTGCTGCCCTGCATATGGCTCCACGAACCCTCCGATCAGCCCTCAAAAGCGGCGAGGGGGCTCATTTCCTTTCACCAGGAGGACACTTGGCCCGTTTCGCCCATCACGGCATCCCCCTCACCCAATGGCTTCACCGCTCCTCCCCCAGGTCTGGACACGGTGGCCAGTCACGAGATGCTCTGCAACGCAAGCATCCCTCGCCGCCCTTGGACGCTTCTATGACATTCTTTCTCTGGTCTAATCTTACCTTCTGCAGCAGTTGCATCCTTGGGCAGGACCTTCTCGTAGCCAGTCAGGAACGGTCGGTCGTAGCTTCCTCTCGTCTCTCGTTATGCTCTGGTCTCAGAAGGGTCATGCGACCGTTTCCGTCCTGGCTTGGATCAACCCGACGTCCGCCAATCGATCCCACCGTCCCCCCCCAATGCCGCGCTTCTTCCATCATCCTGCGACGCGAACCCAAGTAAGGGAGCGAACAGGTGCAACAGGGCGACCGAGCAACCGGGCTACAGCTGCAACGTTGGGGAAACATTTGTCGACTCCGAGAGTTCCAGCAAGCAAACTCTCGTCATTCCCATCATGCCACCAACCACCATCTCACAAGCCTCAAGAATGAGCGCATGCGTCGGTGACCTCCGACGGTGCTTGGTGGTGCTGGGTGGTGCTTGAGCTTGATGATGTCCTGTAGGTAGGAGAATATGAAACACGGTCTTCGTACTCTGGCTGTGCTCCACGCCTCGGGGCACCGTATGGCTGGGTACGCGTCCTCGTACAGTACCTCAAGGTGTTGTTGTTGACTGTTGACTGTTGACTGTTGACGTTGATTGTTGATTCTGATCCGTGATTATTATTCACTACTTGTCTTGATACACTCCTCTCTCTACCGTAGTCCACCCTCCATCCCAACCCCAACATCAAGAAGCACCCATCGAAGTCACCTAGAAGCATCATTGAATAGTAATACTGAGGTCCCAATCCTCTCTAGAACTTTCCACCCTCATCCCTTGCCTGAGGAAGAACCGCGCCTCGCTCCTCTAGAAATGGCTAAGCCCACCCGCGCCCTATCACGACTACCCGCCCTACACCCTCCCATCTCTGGTTGGAGTCTGGCTCGTCCGGCTGGGCCTCCACACGTCCTGACTGGAAACTTATTTTCTGACTAACGCATGGTCCTCGTCTCTCAGGCTAATCATATCCATATCCTCGATGCTCGATCCACCATGGGATGAGATGCTTCATCTCTGTATGATCAACTTGGGAATCCTCTTCCCCTCGAGAGGCCCTTCGCTCATGCACTCCAACTCGCTCGTGCAGATCATAGAGTAATAAAGCTCCAGATGGATCTATCACACAGCATCCTTCCATACAGAACTCATCAATCAATCAATCAATCAATCAATCGTCCATCACACTGCAGACCACACGATCAACCCCTCGTACTGTACAGTACACGAGTACTTGGTACCACCAATACCAACTGGCGCATCCTCACACTGGCCTTCCGTTACCTGCGCCCTGTGCCTGTACTCTCAGCAAAGTAGAATCCTCTGCAAGCACCCGACAGCAGGCGAGTCCTAAACGCCCTCACCCAGATCATCCAAGCCAACCGACGAGCTCTGCTTCACCTCCCTGACCTCGCCGGTGTCTCGCAGCTTCTCAAACACCAAGATCCCCCTCCGCCCAGCACAGTCGCACATGCTATCGCCTGAGGATCACATCATTGAGGGCGATCTGATCAGCGAGGCACTGACGTGATTCTCAGCTCACAGAGGGACATCCCGTTGATGCGCACAGAGTTACACGTTCTTACCCCACAAACCCGTGTCTCTGATACAGAGTGCATCGTAAGCTGTCACGGACGGTAACACCCCGCTACTGATAGACAGCCGCCGTTTCGAGCCGGATAACGCTCTGCTCGAAGAAACCATCTGCTGCATTCTCTCAACCTCTAGCATCACATCACCTCGGACAGAAAGTCAAAAAGTCAAAAAGTCAAAATCCAAATGCAAAATCAATAGTGAGACCTGCATCAACGCACAGTACCAAATGAGCTTATTCCACCCCTAGATCTATTATCTGCAAGTCTCTCGATGCGGACTTCCTCCGAGCGTGCCTTATCGTGATTCTGCCTCTCCTGAACCTAACTCTAACAGACGGCAACGGCTCGAGCAGGGCTCCCGTTCTCCACCTAGTTCGTAGAGTGATGTTCTGGTCCTTTGGTGGTTCTGCAATGCCAGGAAGGAAGCAGTTAGCCAGTAGCCAGTAGCCAGTAGCCAGTAGCCAGTTGATCTCGAGCGAAGCGAGGTCGGGGGTTTGGGGGCTGGCCCCCATAATGAAGTACGGCTGAGTGTCTAGGTAGTATCTATCTATCATCTTCACCGTTGCAGCTCGGAATCAACTGTAAACATCCCCTTCGCTAGACCTCGCTCTCCCTCCCGCAGCGGGCTTGCCGTACTCCATCACGAATGCAAGATAGTTAGTGACAGCTAGTTACAGTAGGACCCCAATCCATCCGCATCCCATCCCATACTCGTCCGTCAGACTCACCGCCACGCCAATCTCAATCTCAATCTCACCTCGCCCTCTCGCCTCCTCCACGCACCGCCTAGACTCGTCCGAAGCGAGTTTTCTGCCGGCGCAGCGCAGCGCACCGCAGCGTCAACCTGCGTTATCACCGCCCACTGATCTCCCTGTACGTGTGTGTACGTTAGTTACGTTAGTGACATACATCCATACATACCTTCGTACATACAGCACGATTGCATATGCGGGCTGGGCTAGCTAGATCGAACTATTCCCGAACCTGACCTTTGCGACTGGAGGAGAATTTTTCGGTGGTTTTTTTTTTTTTTTTTTTTGGCTCACCGCTGTCTGGACCGAGGGAGACTGGGTTTGGGAGAGACTGGGTTAAGGGTTGGGAGGACAGGGAAAAGGGAAATTTTTTGAGGGAGACGCGTGGGAGACGTGATGGGTTTTAAGGTTGTTTTGCTGGATATCGGTGAGTTGCTTGCTCCTGCACCGAGGGCTCAGTATCCTTCCTATCTGTGATGGGCGGGAGGATGGGAGGTCGAAGGTCACGTGGATCGAGCTGATATTTTGACTTGCAGAGGGGACGGTGTGTCCGATTTCATTCGTGAAAGATGTACTGGTAGGCGATCGATCTCTTTGGGAAGTCACTTTGTGTCTATTTTATTCTGTCATGGCGCCGTGGTCTGATGCTGTTCATGTGGTTGATCTCGACCAATACAATATGACGGGACTGTAAACCGAGCAAGTGCCGGACAGATAGATCTACAATGCTGCTGTAAGCTACTCAAGTCAGCCAGTTGGCGACATCGCGATGTCTTGGTGATGTGGCAGTATTGGATCTGCATCTCTCGTCCAACTGTTGCGACCTACGATGTTGAATCGCTAAATCAGACCTCTCCTCACCGGTCACGTTATGCGCATCCCTTTCCCCTCTCCCAATATGGCAATTGTCAAACAACATGCGAGGGTCCGAGTGGAACCAGACAACAGCATCCGCATCAGTCCAACGCAAGAAACAGATATCTGCACCGGAACTCCAATCGAGGGCTTCATTCCGCGGGTGCTCAATACCACTGATCATATTCTGACAGCGAACACCCGAGACATGAGCTGTCCCTTGGATCAACATTCCCATGCTGTCTCTCCACACACGCAACCCTCCATGCCATATCACCCCGCCAGAAGCAACTCACTTCCCCGCGCGCAATCCTGCCACCTGACCTCACTAACCAGCCCCTTCCAGTTCCCCTTCGCCCTCCGCACCCTCCCCGAAACCCTAGAGAGCGAATGGGACTCCCCCTCATTCCAACCATACCGCGCCGCCTTCCCCGCCGAACACCGCACCTCACCCTCCGCATTCTCCTCCCACGTCCACGACCTCACAGCAAAGGACCTCAAGATCCCCTACCTGAAATCCCTCCAAGGCTACCTCTGGCAACGCGGCTACACAAGCGGCGCCCTCCGCTGTCCCCTATTCCCCGACGTGCACCCCTCCCTCCTGCACTGGCACGCCGCTGGACTCCCCATCATCATCTACTCCTCCGGCTCAGTACCCGCGCAGAAACTGCTCTTCCAGTACACGGACTCCGCTCCAGACGCGGATCTGAGGCCTTTGATCAGCGCTTACTTCGACACGGTGAGTGCAGGCCCGAAGACGGAAAAGGACAGCTATCTAAAGATCGCTTCTACGCGGGAGGAGGACGTAGCGTCGTGGTTGTTCCTCAGCGATAACGTGAGGGAGGTCAAGGCTGCGCGGGAGGCGGGCATGCAGAGTTTCGTGGTTGTGAGAGAGGGAAATGCGCCGTTGAGCGAGGAGGAGAGGCAGGGGCAGAGGATCGTGGGGAGTTTTGAGGAGCTGGTGGCTTCGTCTTAAAGTTGACGTTGGAGTTAGACTTTGGAAGTTAGACCTCTATTCACTCAAGATCCAGATATCAAATGTCAAGATATAACATACACGCAGGACAGCCAGTAGTTCAGAAATTCATAGACCACCTAAATCTTCTCGGCCCTGTGCAACCATATTGTCATAAGAATATATCGAAAAGAATCCTCGGTGATGAGTCTATGCCGCGACTAAAACTGCGTCCAGAACTTTCAATTTGGCTGCGTTGAGAGCTTGATGGCTGCTTGAGTTTGATCTGTTGGCTTATTCCTGTAACCCCTGGTAATAGTAGAAGTCTACGATACGGCTATTTTGTAACTGTATTTCGAGCTGTTCCTGGTGATATACTTACTATATACATCATAAACCTCGACTTGGGCGATATACTATCGAGTTTATATCTCTATTTTCTGTCTTTTGACTCTCTTCCCCTTCTTCTGACCCGGATGCTTTTAAAAGAAAGGTACGAGGTCCGCCCCTCTGGATCGAGGTCTTGCCAAAGACCTGCAGAGCTTCCAAACCATATATATCCATCTACTGTTATGGAAAATGCGCCGGTTTAATTACAAGAGGATATCCTGTCCGGACGCCAGTGTCCTCTCTTGGAGCTTTGCCTTTTATACCCCCCGCTCTACGTACCCAAAGACAGAGCCGCAAGCACAGGCGGCCCACCGTCGCGTTTCCAAAGCTCCACAAGGCCCGGCTGCTGTATCTTGCTGCGCGATAGTACATCGCTCTTGCTTCGACCACGCTTCAGCGCAGACGTCACGGACGCCAGACACGGCGGACTCCTCGGTGAGGCAGGAGCACGCACGGAGCCAGGGTATATAAGCGGAGCGCCCACGGCAGCGAGCTGGCGGCTCATGATCACCAGGGCGCTATTCGCACTTGGGGTTGATCGACGGCCAAAAGATGATGTTCGTGAAGGCGGAGCGAGAGTGCGTTGGTTGCTCAGCGTGCTGGGGCGTGCGAGCTTGCTGTGGTTACCGTCTCTGATCTTACTGGTGAAGCGGTCGATTCTCAAGTCGAAAACGCTGGGCTTTGGCTCTTCCTCTTCTTTTTTGATAGAGAGTTTCTTGAGGAAGGATCCGTCTGCTATACCGTCGAAGTCTGCATTGTCCGCCGAGCGGCGTCTGGTACCCCAGGTTGCTGCTCGGGACGTGATTGAGATTGTGTCTGCTATCGCGTTGAACTTCCGTATAGCATCATTTGAGACGGTGGGTTGTCCCCAGCTAGTCACTGGGATGAAAGGTAGCGATGGCCCTACTAGGTTCTGGTCCAGGTCGGGAATTTCTTCGCCCTTTGTGTCGTAATAAACTTGGCCATCTTGTATCCGATTCTGATGTATGCTTTCGGCGTCATCCACTGGTACAATATTGTTTTTCTCTTCTGGAGCCTGCGGGGTAGGTTGACTGGCTTCAAAATTCTTAAGTCGGTTTGGATCTGCTTGTGACATCCATTCCTGAAGTACGGTGTTCTTTGTATCGGTTTGTCCTTGATGTTCCAGGTCCCTCGGACTAGAAAACACCTGATACTGGATATTGTCGTGTTCCTCTGGAGCCATTGCGCACGAGGAGAAATCTTCATATCGGGGGTCAAGCACGTCTCCAAGTTCAAAGATATTTGTAGGTGCGAAGCCGGTCGAGCTCTCATCTCTTTCTGCATCCGACCTGTCCTTCCACGATTCATCCGGCCCGTGTAAAGCGTCTACAAGATCCTGATCTCGTCGCCGGCCCGCTGTGTAGTAGCCGGAATCGACTATGGAGTGCTGTCTCATACTGCCAATGACAGATGTCCCAACCGCAGTCGATATTATCTCTCGCACAGTATTGCGAGGAAGACCTCCGGGAGAATGACTCTTCTCCCAAATTTCATGACGCTTATCCCAGTGGGCTTTGAAAGTCTTTGTTTTCTCAAGATTTCCATGCCCACCGTGCCTGATCAATGCTTTGTCCAATAATTGATTAATAAGATAGAAAAAACGATCCTCTAGCCGCTGTATCAAAGAAATATATTCCTTCGATCCGCAGTATTGAAATTTCGTTCCATCCGTGAGCCAGATAATGAGAAGAGCGAGCATGTAGCCAGGTGAATTTTTGACAGGGTAGATGTTTTTTTCGTGCATCAAGGTCTTCATACTAACATCCAAGGCTGGTGGCCATAGGACGTTATCCTGCAAGGCAAGGGTTAACATAGTTCAAATTCCTAGAAAAATCCAAGCTCACTGTTGAAACCCACACATCAGTCAAATCTACCAGGAGAGAAGGTGCGTCTTTTTTATTGACGGGATCAACATCATTAATCTCGTCAATACACAACTGTAAGTCATTGACGAGCCGGGCGTTACAAGAACGCAGAGAGCAAGCATCGTCTTCTAATATCGGCTCAAATTTCACGACCCCTGGAAGGGTAGTGTCTTCAGAACCATGGTGCTTTGCGCCTGGTGCCGAACTGACTACCAAGTTTGGGCCAGTGACATACCCAAGAAATGAGCAAGCAGGAGAGTCGGGTAGCATGTCCCAGATAGGTACCGGCACAGACAAAACCAGAAGTGTAGAATAACTCGGGAAAACGCATTCGACATTTGCCCATTTGGCGAGGAATGGTATGCTCTCCAACCAACGGGCCGTCTTCTTCACATCTAGGTCTAGCTGATCTTCTTCGAGGGCTACAGAAATTAGCACGTGCGGAGTTTTGTATCTTCCATTCGATGCAAGAGATGAAACAGAAGACTGTGGGGTGTCGTCAGAATAGTCAAAGTCGACGTCCATAGCGTCATCAAGCATAGCCGGATCCTGGGCAACCTCCAACGAAGAACTGATACGTGAATGAGGTAGAATATCACGTCGGCACAGCTCAATCCCCGGTGCTGTCGAAGTCTGAGTGCAATTAAGATGTATGGGGGTCACACACCATTCCAGCTTCGTGCCTTCTCGCCCTTTCTTCCTCGGTTTCATCTTCAGCTCCGTGAGAATCTCGGCGTGTAGACATGAGGCGGAGAATGATGGCCTGTTCACCCAGCTCTCAAGAACATCCACTAAAGCATTCGTAAAGGAATGTTCTCCCGGTGGCGGCGCTCTCGCTTCGAATCCTGAAGCCATAATGACCTCCATAGATCCATGTTGGGACCTTGTAGTTGCACTGGCCGCTGCACAGGTATCAAGCAATATGAGGGTATCTGACATAGCTTCTGCAAAGAGAGTCTGAATGGCTGACCAATGTACTCGAGCATAAGATGGATCTCTCTTGCAAGTCCACTCAGCCTGACGTTCACTATCGATTCTTCCATGACCGCCATAGTACACAATAAAGAGGTTCTTGTCATTGTCAAATGATCGTATAAACTCCCCAGTCTTGATCATGAGATCCAGATGTGAGTTCCGCGAGGGGATTCTCCAAACAGTGGTACTGAACCCATAGTGTTGAAATATATTGTTGAGCCGTCCTAGCTCCGGTTCTACGAATAGGTCGTCGTCTTCCCATTTGATGAGGCAAGCGTGGACGGATTGATATCGAGAGCGACCCCGGTTGGGAAAAGCTCTTTTGGTAGCCTGAAATCGATCATTAGAACAGTTTTCAATGGTTTAAGAAAGATAAATACAGCATTCAGCTCTTCTGCAAAAACTGTGAGATCTTGAATATGATACTTCGAGCGTGAGGTATCGTGCGAGAAGCCAGACAGACTTGTGTTCGGCGTGTAGCCGTCCTGCTTTCATCAGCATATTTTCTGTATCAGGAGCTCCGCAAGTTCACACCGTAGATTCATCTGGAGATGAGAGAACATAAAAGGGGGGATCCATGGCCCTCAGCCTTGCGGTGACAGTATGATGGTAAGGCTGT
This sequence comes from Hyphodiscus sp. D1413, assembly GCA_003988895.1. Lineage (NCBI taxonomy): Eukaryota > Fungi > Ascomycota > Leotiomycetes > Helotiales > Hyphodiscaceae > Hyphodiscus > Hyphodiscus sp. D1413. The sequence continues at coordinate 168,213 of QYAO01000014.1, forward strand.
AGCGTTAGATTGGCCGCCTTGGACAATCAAGGTATTGGCAGAGTGTAATACAGTGGGCTCGTAACTTCACCTCTTCTGCACTGAGCGCTAACATGACCAGGCAGAGATATCTACAAGAAATGTATTTCAACTTTGGTGAGAGGGGCGCAAGGCTCGACTTGATCAGCTGTATTGGCGCGCGCTTAGTCATACATTATGCTTCCAATCCCAATTCTCTCACCGACGACCTTGAAGGCATCAGCACCAAAAAGGTTTTAGTATATTGTAACAATTATTTTTCAGCTGCTTCAAACCCGGGCAAAGTTTCAGCGAAACCAGGGCAGTGAATGGTGGCTCAAATGAAGGATATAATCCTAGGCATCGCATCCACTTCTTCCTACTCGTACCTCTAATCGATACGTTCAATAATATCACTACCAACATAGAAGAAAAGTAAGTAAAAGTTCTGGAGAGCCTTGCTCAACTGTGACTTCTAATAAAGACAGATAGGGTTAAGCAAAATTTGCCTGCAGAATGATGAGCTTAATATTCAACTTCACGATATAATGGAGCATGGAGCATGGTCAGATGACTTTCTGCAACCAAATGGAGGCCCGGTAATCTCCAAACTCTCGTTGAACAACGAACATACTTCAGCAGCAAGCAGTATCTCGAAACGAAACAGGTACAAAGAAATCTTCGAGTCCAAATCCAAGTCATGGACAAAATTGCAGATTAAAGGTCTGCATTGGTAGATCTGTCAGCTTTTTGTCTCTTCCTTTCCCTTTCTCACAGAACTTAATATCCAAATTCCAGCCTAGATTCGACAAGCTGACTTGCGCGGTGGGTGCACTGTTCGTGTCGAAGATCCAGGCTGTTCATAAATCAGGAACGATTTCAGATGGTGAATCAATCATCAGGATACTGTACTCCACGTCAACTTCTCGACTCACCCGGCTTGATATCCATCCATTTCGCTGTCGGTACTTGTCCTAGTGGCTCTTCCAAACACCCGGGCATCTTCAGAAGCATCTAGGTATTCGCCTCGGTGCCAATAGAGCCGATGCCGTCCCTCACCAGCCTGCTTTCCTATTCAATGACACATTAGCGTTAAAGCTCAGTGACAAGGCGAGCAAGGGAGCAATGTGGTGGCGACAAGTGATGAACATATATATCGATTAGGCCATATCGAGTCAAGCTTGAATAGCATGCTCCTGCCCTAGATAGCATCGTTCTAGATCTTGAGAGGAATGTGTATGACGAACCTACAAGTTCTTCACATGCTTATGCTTCAAGAAGATACGTACACGACCTCAAAACTTACTACCCTCTCAGACTAATTCACCTCGTCCAATTTAATGTCCCGTGACGATGATCTCCCTTCACTCGCTCTGTTGGTGCATCTGTCCGGCCCTAGTATGATGGTGGCGCTCGCTTCTCATGTGCTTGCTTGCAGAGTTCACGTTTTTGCCCACACTTATCATGCCTCGGTCCACTTCCAACCATGCCATTGGTGTCGATTTTTCTGGAGAAGATTCCATGCGAAACAGAATCGGCATGAGATGGCGTCTGGAACCCCAAGAACTCCAGACAATACACTAGGAGAAATTGCCTTTTTCTATGGGGCTTGCTGTCAGTTCTAGACGTAATGCGGCCAGTTTGGAGTCAATGTCTTATGTTGAGCGATATCTAAGGACGTAGGAGTGAAGAATAGAGGCAACTAGAATTCGAGCAATGCCAGTAGTTTACGTAACATAGGCTAACTTGGCAGGCAGTTTCATGACATTTGTAGCTCCACCATTTCTAAATTTCCAAACCTTGGGCCTCTCCCGTTTTCAGAAACCCTGAAACCAGCCATTGTTACTTTGCTATTGGGTCATGTCCGTCTACTCCGTATGCCGTCCTGCAAGAACGGGGAGGCGGGTTCCAGGTTTTGACTTTACATCCCGCAGCATTGCCCGCAAAACTTTTGCTTGGTCAGGTACAATACCGGAGTGTGGATGCAGAAAGGGGCAAGGCCATCCTGATCTCCATGTCCATGTCGATTTGCGGGGCTGCGCCTTGGAAGTTCGTATAGAAGATGAATATATATCTTGTTTGCCTTTCGTTGATTCTTTGAGGTTTTGCGTCAAATGTCCCCGGTCGATCCCTTGATTTCTCTATAATACTCATGCGAATTGAATGATCATCTCTGACTTGAACTGCTGGAGGCGTTCATAATGGCGGAAGATCGAGGCCCACAAGTCGCCGCCGTGGCTATATTATTCTTGGTTCTGTCTTGGGTGGCTGTCAGTTTGCGTGTATACGTTAGAACAGTAATGATGAAGAGTTTTGGATCGGATGACTGGCTTGCTGTTGCTTCCCTTGTGAGTCAAAGCCTTCATTGTGTCTTGCACGTTGCAGAGAACAGAACCCGGAGACTTCTCTGGTGGACAGTTGAACATATTCTCCAATCTTGGGGACGTCAGAAAAAGAGAATACGAAGGGGAGCAGCTCGCGACATAATGCTGACCTGAAACTCCCAGATTCTCTTCACAATGTACTGCACATTTGTTCTCAAAGGTGTCCAGTATGGGACAGGACAGCATTTGGCGAATATCCCACCGCAACACATCCCGATTGCTTTAAAGGTAGGCCACGAACACTGTACACATGTTCTGCACTAATCAAACAAATAGTGGTGGTGGTGTTGCGAATTGGCGTATATTTCATCAACAGCCGTCCTGAAAGCCAGCATCGGCATCTTCCTCCTTCGAATCTGCATCAAGCCCGCTCAAAAGATCACAATATGGATAGTAATGAGTGTTGTGACGGTATTCAGCCTGTTCTACTTGTTCCTTGTCATATTCCAATGTTCTCCTGTCGAATATTTCTGGACTCAATATACCGGAACTACTGGAAAATGCGTCAACGCTAATGTCATTGCGAACTCAACATACGCTCATGCTGCGATATCCGCTTGTGCGGATTGGACCCTCGGGATCCTGCCCATATTCCTTGTATGGGATCTGGCTATGAACTCTAGGACAAAGGTCTCTGTGGCTTTGATCCTTGCTCTTGGCGCTATGTAAGATACCCTTTCTGTCGAAGTTGCGACAACCAGTACTGACGGCTTAAGTGGCTCGACGGCAACCATAATCCGGATTCCTTTCATCAAACAGCTCACTCAAGGCGATTTCCTCTATTCAACGACAGATGTTGCCATTTGGTCAACAGTTGAGCCTGGAATTGGTATTACTGCGGCAGCCATGGCTACTTTGAGACCTCTCTTCCGCACCTTTCTCTCACGCTCCAAACTCTTGGGCTCGTCTAAAAAGAACCAAAGTGGAGCCAGTGCTTGGCCAGCATCAAGAAAGCCTGGGCAGGGTGGCTATTTTCGCAGCGGTAGTGGACCAAATCAAGGAACAGAAGAGTTTGGATTGCGAAGCGACATCGCCAGAGGCGTTGGCGTCACGACGGTGATCAAAAGTGTGAACAGCCCGGACGAGGATGAAGAGACAGGAAGGTCAGGGAGGATTAAGAGAAGTGATAGCAGAAACGTTTTAAAGAAGAACGTGAGCGAAATCCACTTGAGGGACGATAGCAGCGAGGAATTCCTGCCGGTGCAGACGCCTGGTGGTGGTGACTGGGCTGGAGTCAGGAAAACGACAGAAGTGCGAACAAGTGAGGAGGCATATCGAATATAACCGAGGAGAGTAGCACTGGCTGGATAATAATCCGGACTCGCATCAATATCCACTCGTGACGTGGTACCATGATATGGTCGATCTGAGCTTCATCTTATGTCTGATCTTAATCGCTTGCCGTGGCCCCTGGTGCTGGAGACGTGGCCATCTCGTTGGTACAACACATCTGGAGGCATTATGCGAGAACGTGGGGGTGCTGATGTCAATGGACTCGCCTTTTTGGGCTCGGCACCAATGGCGACACATTTGTCTCTGAAGATGACAGTCTGCATACAGCCCACAACCGAGGATATGAAGAATTCGAAAGCCGGCTGAGAAATCAGCATGAATTCGATCAGAAAACTGTGCTATTGGTACGGAAAAGGACGAATCATTCGCAGTCCTTAGCGAGGAGAATCTTCTTCTTCCATCGTCGATTTACAGTCTCTGGTTCTCGCTTGCTGAAAACGCAAGGACAGGCAAGCCATATTTTGAGAGCAGAGACGTGGCCAAGCGCCTAGCCCCTGCTAGCAAAATGTAAGCATGCACAAAAGCTAAGCGGCTGAATATCCCTGAAGCGAGGTGTACTTCGTAAAGCGTTCGAAGCGAGTGTTTTTCCGCTAGCAGCAGCTTTGCATGGACATAGTCGTGTGATACGGTCTTTAATTTACACGATTGTGGTTCTTCGCTCGTGGTTGAATAGGAATTTGACTCTTCGCAACAGAGTTTGTTTCTGCTTTGTGCAATGTGAGACTCCGAGTAAAAATGAATAATTCTTAAGGATTTCGTCTTACCAAAAGGCACTTCATAAGCAACGAGTCATCCCAATGTCCTCATGTGCACAGAAGCACTGAGGATGCCAATGAAGAAATCGATACCTACACTACTGATTTCATATGTCTCTCCATACGTCTTTGTACTGTGCCCATTCCACGAATCCTAGTATGGTCAATATGACTGAAAAAAGTAGACTGTGTAAGTATTACTAACCAAGTCGTTTGAAGTCCTCCAATTCATGAGCCACGCCGTCGAGAAATACTTGTCTCATCCCTTGATTCTGTAGATACTTGACACATGTGTCTAGTAAACCAATGATAGTGGCGTCTTGTCTGGGAGCTAAAAGCTATCAGTCATGTGAACATGGTGTTGTGAATAAGCCAGTATGAGATTTTCATCTTTGTAGAGGAATCCATTGCTATGACAACACCAGATCCAACAAGCCTTGTACAAATAATAGATATTCAAATTGACAAAGCTATGGGTTGAGGTAGGGGAAACGAGTCAGTTGAGGTCTGGATAGAAAAGACTTACGATTGATGCATATGCAGGTGACACCGCCAATATCATTTCCAATCAGTCCAGCCCAAGGAAGATTTGACGAAACTGGACTTCCGCACGAGGGTGTATAGGTGAGGGCTGCCGCGATTATATTGTCATCTTCAACGCCTAAAACGATATCCTTTATATTTGACCCGTTCATCAGACTCGAATATTGGTCAAACCATCCCATATTAGCATTTCGTAGTGATGCCTGTTCCACCATCGCCAGAACCTTGACCATATCTCCTTGAGAACAAGGTCTAAATTTGGGCATATTTGGAAGAGACCCAGGCACAACGTATCGCCAGTCTGAGAAATTTAAGACTAAGTCGTAAACGGCTTGCCCTTGCCCTGGGAGCTCTTTATCCAACTGCCAGCCTCTCCGCCGGAGCCACTCTTCGTTCAGTTGTATTCCTAAAGGAGGCCCATAAAGTATTCGAGGGAATGTACTCCCAAGCTGTAATCGTATAACGCCGCGTGTTCTCTTCAGTTGACCAATCGCATGATTATGAAGGCTCAATCCAACTCCCTGTTGTCGGTATGATGAGCCTACGAGAAGAATCGCAATTGAAGCTATCAGCTTTTCACCTTCTTGATCGACGTATGAAAGGTAGGTCGCACAGAAACCGTAGATTTCCTCGGTCCTCGAGTCCCGAACAACATAATGTTTTGCATATCCTGGCCGGCGTAGAAGAGACACTAGGGTGTTATGGTCGATCGTGAAGCGACTACCGACATTCTGTCGCCACAGATCCAACACCATCGGCATGTCTCTAGCTTCGTTCCATTGTTCCACTGGCCACAGCCGTGGCCCAGTTATCTCTGCTCCCACAGGCCCTGGTGCTGCGCTACCCCGAGAGGTCGAACCTTCTGAGAAAATCAACGCCGCCGTGGCTTCTAAAGCTGCCGGTGTATAACCAGCGGTCTGGATAACAGTCGGGAAAGGAATTGATGGTCGGGTGTCGGTGGTACTGCAGCATACAACGATGATGCATGGCTTGTTGTCGCTAACAGCGAAAGCTACATCTGCAAAGTCGAGTTGGATCTGTTGGTCGGACTTGAAAAAAAGACAAAGTATGATAACTTGACCACGTTTTATGAACCCTAAATGTGTTGAGGTGATTCCGTTTCTAGATTGATAGAGTTAGCTCGAACCCTAGCCCAATCGATCCGAACGAGCAAGCCATTCGAACGATCAGGAGATTTAGGAAGCTAAATCTCACCGTTGTGTGTACGGGATCTGTCTAATTCTTGCGTGTCTCTTTGCTAATGATCGCCCAAGAGGTTCAAAGGGATCACTAGTGTCTAATGGGTCTTGGCTGATAGGAACTACAACCGGGGTGAGAAGTATGATAACATCGGTTTCTCGTAGGGCCTTCACATTTGGCAACCAGTTGGTTGAATCTCGTAGGAGAGTCGCCAGATTGCCTGTATTTCTGGCTGAGTTCGAAGGTGCCGCGCGGGAGGCGGTGGGTTCTGGATCTGTATCAAGTTCCCTGGACGCAAGTAAGATAAATGGGGGCCACGATATGAACTTCCGATCTTACATTGCATCTTCGTCCTCATCCGTGGTTGGCTCACTCGGCTCGGTGGCGTGAGAAGACATTTCAATACCTAGGAGGATCTAGGAGCAAAGACTTTGACTGAAAGTGCAATTTTTTGGGGGGGAATTTCAAGCTGGCACCTGGCACTGGCTTGAAGGGGTGCGAGCAACGCTGAGAGGTGTGCTCCTGGGTGAGAGTCTCAAAGTTCTACAAGGCACCCGAAAGTACTTTATTTCTCAATCATTTTTATGCTGTGGAAGATTGTACCCCGAGTTTGGTGTCGATCGTCGGCGAAGTATTTGAGAGCTGGAGCAGTCGGTCGATATAGTTACTCCGCGAAGTATTGCGCCGCAAAGGTGGAAACCTGGAAGGAAACAGTGACCAATGTACAGGATATCGGGCCACCGACCAGGCTTCTCGAGAAAAAATTGGAAGGGCGGTGGAATTTTCAGTATACTGGGCTAATGAATGTCCATGTTGTGGGCAAAGGTGGTACAGAAGTACCTTTTTGAGGGCGGGGGGATCGGTCGTCAGTATTTGCCACCCACCGGCGTATTCCCAAAATATACGCACGGCGCTGGGCAGAGTACTCTCTGTGTGGTCCAGTGGAAGAAAAGCCCTCCCTTGGTCTGTGTAACTACCCACAACGATGATACTTTGTATTGTTATTGGAAAGGGCTGTTTAGGCGTAGGCATACATCGGCAGGGGGTATGAAGAGGGGCTCGCTCAGTGGGGTTACAGCAGCTTGCTCATAAACTCTCGCTAATGCTGGTAGGGGGGAAGCCCTTTGAGAATTGAGAGCCCTTGAATTGGTGCCCGGCACAGAGCGGCCAACTACTGAATTCGTTCAATAGCAGCGCTGATGTGCTCACTAAATTGCGGATAATATAAGAATCGAGGAGTATCAAAGTTCCAAAAACAATGCTTCCCGTTCCACGGCAAAGAGCGGCAAAGAATGCTTGCGTGCTGTGGGAAATCTCCAGGAATGAATGAACACGGGACTTGAAACCGCCGGAAAACGCTGTGGTCACGTTCCTTTCGGGGAAAAGCCACACTTACCCTGGTGGCCTTCGGCGCAGTTCTGGAACATCAAGGTGGAAGGTTCTACATAACTATCAGCGTCTGGAGCGGCTTGTACCACCCTTGACGAGTCATGCTTGAATGAATGAGTAGATAGATAGGTAGGTAGGTAGGTAGATGAAGATAGCCTTCCTGTGAACGCATACAGCAAGAAGCAGGGCATTTCAATTACCAACAGCCCGGTAACCAAAACTTTCCCGAAACCAGGATCTGCCCGTACCGTAAATTACCATTTCCTCACAATGCTAATCTAGACTCGACTCAGCTTGCACTCGGACAATATACTAAGCTTCGTCGGAATTGTAGGAGGAAATACCAACGACAACAGTGCCAGATGCGAACTGAGGAATCCCCTCACCTCTACTAGTAGATGCACCTTGACCATCTGCCAACGCATTTCAACCGACTACCACGCCACTTTCCCTGCAGCTCGTCATGATTGATTGTCCTTGGGTAACACAGAACCCTAGCATGACTTAAAGGCTTCCTGTCCCGTGGACTCCCGACCAAAGATTCCTTCGCAGCTGCGATCTCTCATGCTCCTTGGGTTCCATCATCTCATACCCTAAAGACGCTCATCTAGGCTTTTCGGCTTCCCCACACTTTGGGCCCTAGATGGCGTTTCGGGTGGGTTCTTGTCTTGCCCGCCCTACGCTCCCTCGAACCACCGATCTTCATGCATAGATCTTGTCCGCCATTCCATCTTCAATAGTTGACGACAAGTCAACAACATGTCGGACTGCTCTTCTGGGTGGCGTCCACATCTTTGATTGATGGTTCATCGTATGAAAAGGTCTAGGCCTAGCTAGAGTGTATCCATAAAGGATCGCTCCGTCGGGGGCATAGCCAGCACAGACAAGCAGAAGGGGAATCGAGTTCGGATAGGAGATACTGGAGAGTTTTGTTGATTGGATCAATGGTAGCCAACCCGAGATAGAAAACTACTATCGTATCGTGAAACCGCCCTTGTCATGTTGTGTGTGATGGGCTCGAGCCTGTTGAAGGTTGCTTGTTGCGAGAATCGAGTAAGAGGAACGACGTTACAGTAATTTAGCGAGTTTTCACCCCGGGTGCATGTCCTCCAATGTTACACGAAACCCACGGAGCGACACATCACCTCTAGTGCGGTAAACAGCACAGACACCTCTGAAATATTGTTAATCCAGAACCCAATATATTCGTAAATGATGGCTGGACAATCGGAACGCGATGATAATATTGAGGAACTGCTTGTTGACTTGAGACGCGGTAAGAGACGCGTCATGCTCCTCCGTAGAGCCTCGACTCTTATTCGCATAGGCTAATGTTTTTGTATAGCTGCAAATATCCCGGCAAAGCAAAGAGTAACAAAAATCTCGAGCCTTGTTGAAAAGTTGTGTTCAACAGCGTATGAAAATGGGCTGTCAAGCGCCGCGTTGGAGGAAATCATCGATATCATCACAGTGCCGAACCATCTCGATCAAGCAAGCACTGGAAGCTTGATCAGGAATCTCTATCCTGTCGGCAGGGTTCAAGATGCAGTTTTGGTCAAGGTCGTGGGCAGTCTTGGTCATGGAAAAGCAAAGCCTTCATTCACAGCCCAGGCCGCTCTGTTGAAGTGGCTTGTGATGACCTACGATGTCTTGCACAATCAACGCGTTTTATCAAAGCTCTACAGCGTGTTATTCAATCTCCTCGATACAATTGCCATCAGGTACAGTGCCAAGAATGATACTACGCGATTATGCTGACTTCAACAGAACTCAGTTATGTCACGTGCTATCGCTCATTACGAGCCGGAGACATGTCCGCCCTTTCAGGATTCAGGCTTTGTATGGATTCTTGATCTGCAGTTGATGAGTATTCTTGACTGATGATGTCTTCTCAGGATGGAATTGACCAGGCAGGTCGGAAATGATCCACCTCTAGTTGGACTGATGCGAGTGTACAAAGATTACTATCCAGATGTTATTGTAGGTGATGTGACTACGGGACGAGCATCTGTTTTTACAGTGAGTGGTTATGAGCATAATTCCCTGGAGTCTTCACTAAAGGATCTCAGCATCCAGATCTTGAATGGCGGCAACGGCTTGGAGAGATTCAGGATATTTACTTTCAGAGAACACAAGACGGCCGAGCTCCTGAGCAACGAAACTTCAGGGTCACTAGAAGAGGTATGAATGGAGCCAAGAGACAGAAGACATCAGTCATACCAGAAGTCCATACATCACATGCTCAAGAGGTAAGAAAGACTACCCCACAGACCAATGAGGAAATGGAGCTGATCGAACAGTCGTCTGTCACTTTGGAAGAGGTTGAGAATGTGACAGATTTTGTCAACAAGCTTGAGAAAATCGAGCTTCCAAACCAGTTAGTATCTGCCATCGGAGACCCTCTTCTCCAGAAGTTTCTTCAACTCAAGCCCTCAACTCGTAACATCCAACGAATCGACCAGTGGCTACTAGCTTTCTTCGAAGACCAGCTGGAAACCCTTGGACACGAGAAGTCTATCCTAGATATGCTCGAAGGCATACGCAGTTACACAAACCATACAAAGGTATGCTGGCAAAATTTTATTCTGGGTCTACATCTAACACGTCTCAGCGTTTGCCGTCTGCATGTTCGAAGTATCTGCAATCCATGTTAGAATCCTGGAATGGTATTACCGGTCGTCAGGTTATTCTTGACCTTTTGGCTTATAGTCCAATCGGTCCATGGGATGGTAAGTACTCATACCGACATGTAGGATGATATCTCTGATAATTATAGAACTATATGAGTTCACGTTTCACCCAATGGAAGACGCTGTCCTCGACGATGAAAGGATCGAGTCAAAACTTGCCCTCTTGAATTTTTATAAGACCTTACTCCAGAGATGGACACTTTTCATACTCTCGGAACCAGATCTTTCTTCGACAGCGGGTTTGTCAATAACTTCGCTCATAACTCACGCCAACAAGCTGGCCCTTAACATAGTCCAAACGTCTCAGACTGTCAGCACATGCTCCATCATACTGGACTTTTGCGAAGCAACTACTTCCCTCATTTCCAATCCTGCACTCATCACAAAGGTCCGTATCACTATCCCACCGGCGGAACTAGTCTACACGCTTTTCTTCACCACCTCACTCAGCACCATCAGCCGACTCTGTGCCGCCCTTGCACTCTACAAACGTGCGTTCGAACTAGCCATGGCGCCGAAAGCCAATTTAGAGGAAAATCCATACCCGAAAGATTATATCAACCATTTCAACAGTTTCCTGATGGACCTCTGTAATTGTCTGTGGCGTTCTCGAGCTTTCAATAATTCGGACGTGAACGCACTCGGTTGCCTGCTTCCAGAACCAAGCGTTACTGCTTTGTCCAAGTACGTTTCAAGTCTGGATACGTCGCTCTTTCTACCTACGCTCTTCAGCCTCTCATATTCCCCTTTGATCTGTCTATTAGCAATATCACATTTGAGAGAAACGGAGGACAAAGACGAAGAAGAGCTCGAGGTTCGGCATGCTGGACCCGTAACTCAATCGTCTTTAAAGTCACTTCAAAGGGATGGTGGTATAAGCTTGTCATGGCCGGATTACAGATTGGGGGTACTGCAATATCTAGAAAGGATGGGCGCTCCAGGGGTTGGAGAGTTGCTGTACAATACGATGAAGCATTTGATGGCAGCCAGGGAGAAGACGGGTTGAGCCACAAGCATAAGGGGAAATATCTGGACTGAGAACGGATTGATGGTACAGTAATTGCCGTCGTCTGCGACAGTTGAACCGTATATCCTATCCGCGGTCTCTTGAGTGACTTCTGATGAATGTCCGTCGTGCCAATTGGAGGCCTACTCCATGTTATTATTATACATTAATCGAGCTCTTGCTCCTGATATCCTTTATGCCTGTATAACCCACACACCAGACTCCAGCAATTCCCAGACATCTCCACTTCGCGAGCCAGGCTGCTGAATCAACAGGGACACTTGTGATCGTACAAAGCAATTACCCCGTCTATTTCTTCGTCATCCTACAACTCCTTTCCGATGCCCAAAGCCGACGAGCCAGTACTCAAGACCGTCTCTTGAACCCTTTCCACCAAGTTCGTGCTCGTAGCCACGTTCTCAATCACAGACTTGACCGCACCCTTCGTGCTCTCATCTCCATTATAATAGAACCAGGCTCGGTTGGTAAGGAAAGCAATGTGTTGTGGGAGGTACAGCGTCAAAGCAATGACGATCATGCTAAAGAAGAGGAAGAGGAACGAATCTGGTGCCATTGTCAGCGCTGCCTCCTGAAATGATCCCGGGAATACGATCTTGTCGGACGAGCCGGATGCAATGAAAGGGCGTGAGACGCACTGAAGATGAATTTCTCTGTGGGCGTCAACATGTATAGCGAGAAGGTGACCTAGGCATGTTAATACTGTCGTCTGGGAGATGGTATCAGACTGCAAACCTCATATTGGTACCTCTTTCTCTGAAGCCATCGGAAGGTAGACGCGAACATGGACATTTTGGCTGACTGACTAGCGATTCGAAACAAAGTGTATGTATGGTGCTTATCGAAGGCAGTCCTCGAAGCTACAAGAATAAAGAGCGGCGATGATGGGCTAAGTGAATTTAGGGAGTTGAGTCGAGTGAGATGATTGCGATTGACAGAAATTAAGTACTTACCAGGGGCGGAAGGCCGGTTTCGCCGAGAAATGACCCATCTCGCAAAGTAAATTGAGTTATTCCACCTCAACCTCCAAGTCCGAGGGGCGATGTAAATTTGGCGACCCATTTGGTTTGCAAAATGTACGATGTTACGAAGTATTTTCCCGACTGTCAGAGGGTCTGCACGCCTTGAAAATGGGGTGAGGAACTGGATCTCAAGCCGCAGTATAAATGCCTCGACCTCGCAATGGGCAAAGAACATGCCATCCCGACCGAAGCCGCCCAATGAGGATGAGTTTACAGAGGCATTCTTGAAGGGCAGTGGTCCTGGAGGACAGAAAATTGTAAGTGGAAGTCAATTGACTATATAAGTTGCTATTGAGATTCCAGGTGGGATGAATATCTGTTAATGCTATGTCCGCAGAATAAAACATCCTCCGCTGTTCAATTGAAGCACATCCCAACTGGCATCGTCCTGAAAGTTCAAGCCACACGATCCCGCACACAAAATCGGAAAATCGCAAGGCAAATGCTGGCGGACCGAGTGGAGGAACTAGAGAAGGGCAAGGAGAGTAGGGTTGCTGTTGTAGGAGAGGCCAAGAGATTGAAGAAAGCCCGAGCCGTGAAGAAGAGCAAGAAGAAATATCGGCTTCTGGATGAGGCGAAGGCTAAGGCGGCTGAGGAAACAGATGGATCAAGTGGGCAGGGAGAAGAGGGAAATTCGGGACCTTGAGGATGCAGCTGGGGAGCTGTTTACACAACAGGACCTTGAGGTTGCGAATTGAGGACAACCAGCAGTGAGGCTTGCTGATGAGAAGTCACGTCATCAATTTTCATCACACAGCTACAGTCCTGAATATTGGACTGAGAAATGGAGAGTCAGGAGCGCATTTGAGAGGCCCTGGCTCTCCTCATCTTGTTTATGGGGAGCATTGTTCCAGGAAACTCATGCGGACCTGGAGATCATATAAGCTATGCAACTTACAATCCTAATGACTATGCCTCCACGACTTAACCGCTTTACCTGTTTTCCAATTAGAGCCTCGAGAGCTTTAGAGCACACCTATATCCGACGCCTCCTTCTACATCCGTCTTTCGTTCAATTCATGCTGTAATTCCTTCGGCATTCGGGAAGTCAATATTTTCATACTCTCAACGACGTGCCACTCCTTCCTTTGGACATGGTATGTTCATTTGATCTATACTCGTTGCTGGATTCGGTTGAAAATATTATGCTTGAGTCAGCCACCTAGTCCTGCTTTCGTTATATATATAACAAGGACATCCTCCAGCTGGAAGATCTTCCTCGAACTCCAACTCCAAATTCCAAACTCTCATTTTCAAAACGGCAAAGACATCTAAACCCATCGCTTCTATTTATCAATATGTCAGAAATTAAGTCGTTTACCTTAAGCCATGACACCTCCCTCAACGTCACCATCTCTGGTAACCATGGGCCAACGTTCATAATGCTACATTTCTGGGGCGGCTCATCTCGCACTTATTCCCAAGTCATATCGAGACTCTCCCCATATTTCCGCTGTATAGCCATTGACTTCCGTGGCTGGGGTGCATCCACTGGTCCACAAAACCCAGACGCCTACTCTATCGCACAGTTGGCAATTGATATCGAGAGTCTCATACCCAAACTCCAAATTGGAGAATTCGTACTAGTTGGCCATTCGATGGGCGGGAAAGTCGCACAACTCATCGCTGGACGTGGGCTGGTTGAGGGATTGAGGGGACTGGTGTTGATTGCACCAGCGCCTCCGACGCCTTTGGTACTTCCAACGGACATGAAAGATCAGCAATTAGTTGCATATTCGAGTCCTCAATCCGCAGAATTTGTGGCCCGGAACGTTCTTTCGTCATCTGACCTCGATGACGAAGTGATTGCTTTGCTGGTGGAGGATATGACCAAAGGAAACGAGTTTGCGAAAGGTGCTTGGCCGAGCTTTGCTATGGCGGAAGATATTTTGGAGGATGCGAAGAATATCGACGTGCCGGTTTTGGTCATTGGTGGTGAGTTGGATCGGGTAGAGACTTTGGACAGATTGAGGAATGAGGTTCTGAGCAACGTAAAGGGTGCCGAGATAGCGATTGTGCTTGGTTCTGGGCATTTGTTACCTGTTGAAGCCCCAGAGGAGGTCTCGAGACTTGCGAGGGAATTTGTGGAGAAGCTCAGGCTCTAAGTATTGAGTAGGGACAGTCTGTACACTATCTCAATCAAGACGTGAAATCTAAATGATTGAAAGCGAACGGAATATGAGGAGGTTTTAGAGTAGCAGAACAAGACCGAGAAGGCCAGCGTTTTCCTTGCTAAGTCAGGCTCGTTGCGGAGCGACACACCATTCAATCATGGAAAAGGGGCTGCAAATGGACCTATCCTACTAATCAAACTCGTTCACATTCGTTTATGAAGATGCAATGGTTGCGATGATGGATACCATGGGTATCGATGAGCAGGATTAAACGTGCTACCGGGCAATGACTGCTGTAGCGACGAGTTCCAAAAAAAAAAAAAAAAATTAGAGTTTGGAATATGTCATGCAATGAGAAAACAGCTTTCTGAGGCTCAATAATAAGAAATTTGGCTTGATATTAGGTTTGACTATGAGAGGCGTATTACAGGACTACACAAAAACAGCAGAACGAACGACTTATCACGCCCTCTCCAAAGCTCTCTCCCAGACACTCAGTGTTGACTCCCAAACCACCTTCTCTTTACCTTCAGCTCGATACTTAGGCATGACAGATGCAGTTGGTGCGCTCTCATCACTCTCATTCAACAAATAGACACCGTTTCCCTTCCCATCCGTGACAACCGAAGCCGTCGCAACCTCCACTCCTTTCGGTAGCGCTACTCCGCTTGAGTCCGATTTTGGCTGAGCTGGAGGGTATCTGGCACTCGTGGAAATAAACAGACCTCTTTCTCCAGCAACATCGACATGGGATGCGAACAGCTCGACGATTGGCAAGAGTACCCATCTAGCGATGGTCGCGGGGATAGCCCAGATGCCTGCGGCAGATGTCATGAGCTTGGAAATGACTCCTGTTGCGACAAAGCCAGGGTAATTGTGGATGAATGTAATATTTGGGTTGGACTTGGCTAATTCCTCAAATGCGAGAGTGTGTTGCGTAGCGCCATTTGCTGCTGCCTTGAATCCATTGAAATTGTTCTTTACTTCTAGATCATTGAAATCGAGTTCGCCTTCCAGGCCGCCGGCCAGAATGGCTACAACACGTGGAGATGGACTATTATTTAGAAGAGGAAGAAGGTTGTAGAAGAAACGGAGACGGGCGTAATAGCGAATAGACTGCGACAATTCGATGCCCTCTGAAGTTTCTAATAACATAATCAGCACAGGTTCTTTGAGGAATAATTGCTCCTCTCACCGATTCTTCCATCAAAAGATACATATCCAGGACTCATGAAGAGAAGGTCTATCGTCTGCTCTCTTGTCTTGATTTCCTCGCATATCTTGTCCACATTCTTCATCAAGCTAATTTCAGTTTCCAAGAACACGAAGACTCCTTGAGGATTTGAAGACGAAATTTCGTCTAGGAGAGGTTGAGCAGCTTTCTTCGATCGTCCAATAATGTAGACTTTGGGTGCGTGCGCGTTCTTTGCGAATTGCTTCAAGGTCCCCATGCCAATTCCAGAAGTCCCACCGACGAAGACAGCGGTTAAAGATTCTTTGGACTCCTTAAAAGAAGCATTGGAGGTTCGAACGTCTTTGATGTTGACCATGATTGCTATAATTGTGCTATGAGGTTTACGTTGAAAGTTAAATATGACGAGGCTGGATATGTAGATAGCAACAGTGAAGCGGGACAAGGCTGAATCGAAGCACTTAGTCGTATTCAGGTCAGAAAAGATGAGAAAGATGTAAGATTGATTCTAGGAGAGGCTACGCCAGTGTTATTTATATGATTCGCAGACTCAGGAATCGGGACATTTGATTTCGCGAGTGACTGGGTGATGTTCGATTCGCTTCGGATTCACCGTTAGCATGTGCTGCAATGCGAACGCCGCCGAGCTACTAGTACCGGACACGGAGAACAACGGACACCAGGGAGGTGTGCTCTCAACAGCTATTCTGCCTATTCTGCTTTGTAATGTGCTTTATCAGAAAGCAAAGGAGAGTCCGAGATGATGCAGCAGTGCAGCATTTCGCTAGAAAAGGTTTCCCAGGGAACAGAGATGAAGTTGGAAATAGTTTCGATTGAATTCAGGACGTCATCCCAATGAATAGCAAGACTTGCTCAAATCAGGCCACAGATTAAATTTAACTGGGGTGTGTTTAGTGAATCTTTGTTGATGTTTATCGCTCCCACGCCACAACCATCATCTTCCTCGTCAAGATCTTTGACTCTCCCGTTGGTAGGTACACTCTTCGAAACAAATATGGCAACTCGATCTATTGCCAAAGGCTGGACTAACCTAGCCCATCCAAGGAGTCCGTCCTCAGCAGCGCAAGCATTTCTCCAGCTCGCACCTAGAAGATATTTCCAAACCACCCCGCCACTTGATTTCCTCCTCCCAAGCATCTCAACGTCAATTCGCCATGGCCCTCCCAATACGCAAGTTCTAGCAAAGGCTCAGCCCAATCGAGCTTTCAAATCCTCCTCGATACACCGAGCAACAAGTGCTCTCGTCAATCCGAAGAAAGATGATGATGGGAATGTCATGTCGGTGGAAATCACGCCTCGTGCTTCCAACGTACGGCCCTTAAACCTCCAGCCATATATTTGTATGCTCATATGATTACAGCGTCTGAAAGAAATAATGGCTCAAGATTCGAACCCAAACCTCGCGCTCCGAGTCCAAGTCGAAAGTGGCGGCTGCCACGGCTTCCAATATTTAATGTCTCTCACCACGCTCCCACCTCTCGACTCTTCCTCAAGCGCAGTAGAAGAAGCATCAAAGGAGATGATAGGGAAATTGGATGAGGATGATACGGTGTTTGCGGTGGACGATGGATCTGGGGCCAAGATTGTGATGGATGGGCCGAGTTTGGATCTGCTGAAGGGTAGCAAGGTTGATTTCACGATGGAGCTGATTGGAAGCCAGTTTAAGATTGTCGATAACCCGTTGGCTACGAGTAGTTGTGGTTGCGGGACGAGTTTCGATATCAAGATCTAGAGGATAAGAGTTGAATTTATGACATGTGTTGAAGTGCAGAATTCAAGAGTATCTATATGCCGTCACGACAGCTAGACATGTCCCAATCGTTTATGGTTTTTGAGGGGTTATTATACTGAGGCATGCCTGGGGTCTCAAAATGCTCGTGAGATATCCAGGGTAGGAATCAGTGCTGAGGAGCTGGAGATCTCAATTTAGACGTCAAAGGGCAGTGGGCGATGGTGTCCAGGTGCGCGAAACGGTTAAGGCATTACAGATTATGGTGGTCGATTGTTGAAGTCACCGTTCAAGAAAGATATGGAATGCAAGTGCTCTTTGGAAATTCATTCATTTTTGATGTGGTTACGCCACGCATGCACACAAGTAGAAGCAGAAGCAAGCAGCATACCATTCCCCATTCCCATGTCCTCCATATAGAACCTAGTTCATCTGTCGAATCAAAGCATTGACTGAAGAAAGTTAGTATCTACTCGCATATGATCGGGTGACTGGATTCCTTACTCTTGTCCTCACGGTTTCCAAGATCACCTCCCTCGACGAAACTGTGGGAAGTTAGCAGAGGTTACGCTGCCTCAAAGGAGAATCTCGGAGAGAACTTACTGGCGGAACTTTCGCTTGCGGAAACCTGAGGTGGGGTTGCTGAGTTTGAAAGGCCTGTATCCCATCGTTAGCATTAAAGTAGTAGGCAGTCATGAGGGAGTTGCTGAGGTTGAAGCTTACCATAGGAAGTTCGCGGTTTGCTTGAAATTGGGACCTAAAATTTTCAGCCAAGGCAAGTTAAAAGCAGATCAGGGATTCAACGGACCAACAGTGAAGATCTCGTGGATCAAATCCTCCATGCAGACAATTCCATACTTGCCAAGGGAGTTCTCAATAATGGCATTGTCGGTCAGAGCGATGCGTTGCTTGTCGACCTTTCCATATCCGCGCTTGTAGATGAGCTCACGAACAGTCTTGAGGTTGGGGTATCCGTATGCAATCCATGGCTCGACAACCTTCAACATCTCGAGAGTAGCCTTAGTCATGCGAACGAAGACGCCGTTGTTGATCTGGAGGAGACGGAGGAGTTGGAGGATCTTGCGGGGCTTTGGTGCAATCTTGTTGATACTGGATTGACTTTAATTATGACCGAGGAGAAGATGCAGAGTCGACCTACCCCTTGATACGAACAACGAAAACCAATTTCTCCTCAGCAGGGATGTAGAAAGAGTCGTCTTGCTTGGCGACACGATTAAGACGTATCTTCTCACGCTCTGCATCACGGTACTCCTTCACATACTTCTCGGCACGCTTGAAGATGACACCACGCTTCTCTTTTTGGGCCTAACAAGAAGTTAGTATTGAATTCAGTAGATAATCTGGAAACATAGGTGACATTGGTTTATGACAATTCAGACCCGAAAGATGGTTAATTGGCGACAACATCGACGATTGTCTAGTCGCAAAAATGGTGTTATACATCATAATAGTCCTCCAATGTCACCTGTTGTTGGTATAAAATATTGTACATACCTTCTTCTTCTTCTCGAGCTCGGCAGATCGCTCCTCTCTGGCCTTCTCCTGGGTCTTGCGCTTCTTGAGGAGAGTCTCGGGGACGAGAATCTGATCCTTTGTGGGGACGCTCCTGTGTGTCAGATTAGTCCTTAAGTCCCGCATACAAAGTATGGAGAAGAGCGCCTAATGGGAATTGCAGCTATAGTGCGGCATTCTCGCAGGAGGCTGACTCGACTTTGGCTGGTGAGACGGTCAATGTGGTGAAGCCGCTCCTCTTCTTGCAAAGATGGATTGGTTCTGCCCACTTGACTATAATCTCAACCAACAGACCTTGGACATATGTCCAAGGGAAAATGCTCGGCACAATGTTTTCATGTCCAGCGCAGGGCGATTGAACAGTACTTGATTGCGAGCGGCAATAGAATTAAAGGAGAAGGTGTTAACCTTCAACCTCAAAACCCCGAACTACATCTCTCATAATACAAGCCCTTTCAGACCTAGACCATGAGGGAGCAGCCCAGGAAAATCGATCTGGTAGCCTGTGTTGCCACTCAAGAGCTGGCCTTAACACATTGGCACTCCAGCGAGAGGACGACGACTATAACTCCAACACACAGTTGTTCAACTCTTCGAGGGGTAGAGGGCATCGTACGTATTTGAAGGCATCTTGGCGGCTTGTCGAGATGTCGAGATGTCGAGATCGAATTTGGCGTGAGGAAGATACGCCAGAAAAAAATAAGAGTCGAAGTTGTGGGATTAAGAAGCGAGCCTTCTAGCGCCAATCTTCTCAATTCAGGATCACGTGCTATAACTGACCGACAAGAATTGTGAGAGCTAGACAAGACCAACTCATCTACAATCGGAATCATCAGTCAAAATGTCTGCGATTTATGCTATAGGGTCAAATGGCTCCGGCCAGCTCGGAATAGGCCACAAAGAAGATGTATCCGTGCCAAAACCAGCTCTATTTGAAAACATATCTCCAGACCAAACTACTCACGTGAAAGGGGGAGGCAATCATACAATATTGCTCTCATCTGGCACTCTTTACTGTTCTGGTGATCCGAGCAGCGGGGCTTGCGGTATCAAATCTGATGCAAATAGCCCTCCGTCGCAGTTTGGCAAAGTCAATCTCGGTCTGCAGAATGCCTCAGCCAACTCTTCCATTCGTCTCTGTGCTGCGTCTTGGGAATCTTCCGTCATTGTCCAGGAGGACGAAAATGGCAAGGGAACGAAAGTCTACACGTTTGGCACTGGAAATAAAGGCGAACTAGGTCTTGGAGAACTCATATTCAAGTCTGCAAAAGCACAACTTATTGAAAACTTTCCTCCTGCCGGTCTGGAAGTCGTTGATCTGGCAGCTTCAGTCAGTCATGTGGTTGCCGTGCTGAGCAATGGGGAAGCTTATGGATGGGGAAGCGGAAGGAAGGGTCAGTTGGGTGAACCGGAAGGAATTGTCTATAGTCCGCGCAGGTTCACAGGCGTCAATTTCAAGGTCGTTCGTGCTGTTTGTGGACGAGAGTTCACATACCTTCTCGGCGAGCCCGGAGAGGGTCAGCATGTTATTTTGGGCTCTGACAAGTGGAATATGAGATCTTCAGCACCGTCTGCCGTACCCAATTGGAAGGATGTGGGTGCAAGCTGGGGGAGCATCTTTGTTTTGCTGAATGACGGGAGACTATTGGCTTGGGGAAGAGATGATCACGGCCAGCTTCCTGCTTCCGAGATACCGCCTTTATTACACATAGCTATCGGTAGCGAACACGCCTTGGGATTAACCGAGAATCAAGAGGTTCTAGCCTGGGGATGGGGTGAACATGGAAACTGTGGGCCAAAGACCACCGATGGGGATGTCAAAGGAAGATGGAATGTAATTGCATCTTCAAAATATGTGCCCCCAAAAAGCAAGATATCAAGCATCGGTGCTGGATGTGCTACTAGCTGGGTCTGCATAACCAGCTGAGATTTCCACAAGCTTCTCGACTTTCCTGTTCTTCTCCTCAAAGCGAGTATATCGACTTCCAAGTAATACCTCGTCGACTCCCTGGGTCAAAACACCGTCAATTCGAGTGTCTTCGAGACGGCGGAGCATATTGTTCGTGTTTTGATCTTTGACATTCAATCAAAAAGGCCAAGTTTTTGTACCTATACTGGTTAGCTTCAAGTCTCGTTGCATATCCATGGCGACAAACTTCTTCTCTGCGTTGGGTTGGATCTATGATCTGCGTTGGTATCTCGCCAGGACCAGCCGTAGCACGAGCATCATGATCGTTGGAAGCTTGACTTTGCGCTGCCTCACGCTGCAGACGTTGGACAGAATTGATTGTCATTGGTTGCTTGTCGATACGTTAGCGGTTGGATTGCAAATAGTCGAGGATACTTACATTGTCCTCTGGCTCGCCCCACATAAGCATCTCATCTTCTTCGTCTTCATAATTAACTGGATCCCATTGTTTATCGTCATCAGGTATGAACAGTGCTTGGGACGGAGGGAGACTATGCTGCGGAGCGGGTGGAGGTGGTCGAGAGGTTTTGACTTTTGTAGCTTCTCGGCTGACGCTTGCAGCGGTCGTGACTGGAGGGGGCGGCATATTTGAGATAGCGCGTCTTTGAGAACTTGACGTCGCTTCTAAAACCGGTCTTGACGATGGTCTGTTCGAGGCTGCCCGAGAAGCACCGGCTGCCGGCGTTGCAGAGGCTGCCCTTGACTCTCCTATAGTCATCAATATAAACGCACACGTTAGACCCTCGTCGCTATAAGTGATCTGCATTGGATTTGACGGGTGTGAGTATAATGCTGTAACGGTTGTATTGAAAATTCCGGCATGAGTGATGATAGATTTGAAATCTTTAACACTGATGACTATATGAAGCATCTCCTCGACAGAGAACTCGCCGAATTCAAGCGTATCGATGGCGACTGTGGTATGGAGGGGCTGCTTGAGGACTTCTGATATCGAAGTAAGTCAGTGAAATATTGGAAGTATGGTGCTCTTACGATTTCCCGACATAACTTTCTCTGTATAGCTCGTTAAGCTCACACGGCCGTCCTCGGAGTAGATATCAAGCTGTTCTGCACCAGGGCCAAAATGTTCCACAAACTCTCGGAGGGTCTTGGATGATATTGACCATCGATTCATGGCGGTTTCTTTAACGAATAGAGCATGCATGGGTGAAACCGACTCAAATGTCAGCCGGTAAGTTTTGAGAACACCTATATTTGATCAGTGAGTGAAACCCTGCCGTCGAAAACTTCATACCATGCCTGCATATAATTTTGATGATGAAGCGACTCTTGGTCTTGCCTTCGCCATCCTCAATGGAGACATCGCATCTATCGACAGCCGTATCCTTTTCTCTCGTAGGGTCAACGACACGGCCCTTGAACACGGATAGCAGTGCCTTTGACGTTTATAAGCAGACATATCACGAAAAGACTGAAGCGGATTGCACACCTTGTTGTAGATCTTGCAGTTGAACTTCTCCCGGGTTTGTCCACCCACACCCCTGTAATGATACTTGGAGAAGAACTTGTTACCAGCCAAAGAAAACGATGCGTATGCAGATTTGGACGAGTTTAGAGCCGTCAAAACGAGCTATGAATCAAATCAGTAAGATGAGAGTTTGGGAAGGCGGAAGGCGGAAGACGGAAGATGGCAGACTTTGTCATGGACTGCTTCTATGGATACTGCCTCGCTGAATTTCCCGAGACAGACAAGAGCATCGTGAAGTCTACTTAGAGCTTCAGGACTGAGTGTAAAGTTCAAAATAGCCATTCCGAACCTCCCAAAGTCTCATTTGGAATTTCTAGCGTCCCTTATATCGTCATGGTTCGTGGAGCTGGGGGTTGGCAAGTCATGTGTTTTGGTGAGGATGTGTACGAGTCGCGTCATCCATCTTTATCGCGAACCCCGCGTTCAGGACAAAATTCAACGACACCAAACACATCAACCACAACCAAAACAGAAGAAGGATTCCTTCATCATTTTGATATTCTCTAAGTGGGCTACTTAAATAGTAGTAATTAATACAGCATTTATCATGGCTCCTAATCTGCGCGCAGAGTCCAGGCTCCCACTCGAGGTGCTGGCAATGGTCTGCGATGAGCTTGCTCACAAGCAAGAACTTGGAACTCTTTTCAATTGCGCTTTGTCAAGCAAGCAGATAGCTCAGCCGGCTCTCTCATTACTTTACAGGTATGCCCTCGACGATTTTCATCGTACCCTGTATGAGGCTAACAATATTCCAGAGTCTGCAATTATTCCAACACCGAAGGAGGCGATGCCGATTTCTCAAAACCCCAGACTTTCCAAGCTCGAAAAGAACAGCAGATACGCACGATGTCGAAATGGGCCTTGCTTTGGAAGTCTGTCATTCGATCAAGCATTGGCAACACCGCCTATCCTTACGCGCAATTCCTCAAATCACTCGATTTGAGGAACTTCACATATCTTCTTGAGGATACCCTTTTCAGAGATTACGCTATGGAGGACTTCTTTGCAGATGACATGTGTCAGTTCCTCAAATCACAGGAGACGCCGGTCAAAAAAAGGACCCGAAAGGGAAACGCAATAGGCATGCGAATCGATATACCTTTCATTCTACACCTAGTTGGAGAATCGATCACCAATTATGTCAGTGTAGCCGCAACTGAGAAGAACGGTAAGGTGGCTCTCGACGATATTGCTCCAGGTGATATCAGCTCTACCGTTCTGCCACGATGGATTGGTCGTCTATCCCAGCTAAAGAGCATGACTTTGTGGGATGGCGCAGTGTTGAATGAGGACGCTGCAATCGCCATCAATAGCCACTGTCCAAAATTTAATGATCTGACCTTCTATCGTTGCTCATGCGAAGGCACGGATTCGGATCTTGCTGTTTTCTTCGGAACATTGAGATCGAACAGTCTGGAGTCACTCAACGCACTCAGTGCTGAAGGCATTGGCCCAGAGACTCTTCTAGCGTTGAATAATCATGCGAAGTCTTTGAGAAAATTGAACATCAACGGGTTACGGTATGCTGCGATTGTTGCTCAAGTCGGCATATGCTGACTTTGGGCATTAGCACTGATGCTATGAAGAAGCTGTCTCTGCTGCAAGGTTGCCTTTCTCTAGAAATGCTTGCCCTCAAGAGCAACTCTGGCCTGATCAACCTCGAGGCAATAGAGAATGATGTTTTTCATGAAGTTGTTGAAGTAAGGACAATCATCTCCTTGGTTTTACAAGACTTTTACTATACTCTCTAGTGATACACTCTAGTATTACTAATAGCCTTCCATTCCGCAAGGCTTTTTCTTTACTCACCCACTTCTAAATTTGAGGAATTTACTGACCTCTTGTCCCTCTAGTGGTTGAAAGGGTGCCAACAATTAAAAGAACTCTCCTTGGACAGATTTGTCAGCGCCCCAGAGATTCTTACCCAAATCTGCCTGAATAACAGCACTCGACTTCGAAAACTTGAAGTAGTGAATAGCTACTCACTCACCGATAGCCAGACTTTTCATAGAGCTCTTTCGCAACAAACCGCGTTGGAGTCGCTGCGTCTCACTGCGGACCCTGAGGCTGCCTTCAGAGATGACATCGACATACTTGTATCTTCTGTATGCCAGCTTACAAAGCTGAAATACCTTGACCTCTGCGTGACCTCAGATTACTTTCGAACAGCCGAAATCAGGCTTCTAGCGACAAATCTCAAAGCGCTGGAGGTGTTTAAATTCACCGGATATGACATTACAGACGACGTGTGGTATTCTCTCTCCGGGTTCGTATTCCTAGTTTCCTTCCATAAGTTCAATTCCTGGGAACGTAATGCTTATTCCAAGATTAATAGCCTTCACAAACTACGAGCCTTGGAAATACAGGCCGTCACATCCTTCAGTGCCGATGGCATATTGAGCTATATCTCGAAATTGCAACCCACCAACCAAGACCTCAACTTGCTGGTAGCAAACCAGAATGCAGATCAAGATATCAGTGACGGAGAGAAGATCATCATCCAAGAAAGTATCGCCAAGAAAGTAGATGGGAAATTTGAATATGAGCCGTTCAAGGAGGCTGGATCAGAAGAGGACTCTGATTCTGATTAATGAGCAATGCGCTAATATATCCGATTTGGGGAGACGGGCAAAAAGCAATGGAGCTTTGGATTAAAAGAGTTAAGATTATGGCTCGCTATAGCATTTTACCTGTGTAGTATATTGCTAAAAGGAATGAAATATTAAAACCCTTCTTATTCCCTCTCAGCAATGTTACAACTGTGGTGGGGTGGTTGAATGAAAAAGCTGTGTGAAACAAGTAAACGAACGAACACCTTTGACGGGAAGAAGCGAAGATCGAAAGCCTGCGGCAGGATCTCTTCCAAGGAGTAAATGAGTTTCTATAAACCGAATCAAGGAAGAAATCTGTTCCCTACATATTTCAACTCGTCACTCCCAAACCCGTTACCTATCAAGCTGAAATAAGTACGCAGAAGCCTCCATGCGCAGGGCCATTATCCAAATCCAACTGCTTCCCTCACTCGAACCGCCATTGCTGCTGCAACCCTCTTCCAGCCCAAATAAGCCAAAGCTTCCTCCTTCTCTGTTTCTTTCAGCATAATGTTGAGGCCAGAATGCTTCTCGCCTGCATTTGGAAAGCAGCAGCTCTTCTGCTGTTCACATTCGTCGATGCGAGCACGATAGCGCCAAAGCCCACCTCGACTCCGAACAATGGACCAGCGACTTGCGAGTTCAGGACGATCAATTATATAACGGATTCGCTGCCGCAACAATGTCTGAAGTCGTCTTGGAGTAGTCTTAACGCTACGACGTCTACGGTGTCAGGGGCGCTGGGCAATGTTACGGTGGCGAGGGAGGCACATTCGGAGGGGACCGTCGTTCCAGGCGAGGGATCTAGTCAGAATGCCGCACAGGCTATAGGAACTGATGAACATGGGATTTCAGCATCGGGAGAAGCTGCATCGAGTACATCCGCGCCACCTACTACCTCCACAGAGACGGGCCAGGAATCCACCACTGATATCGAAAGCGGTGAGCTCAATGAAGCTTCATTCCTATCCTTCGAAGAGTGGAAAAAGCAGACCTTGGAGAAAGCGGGCCAAGCCAATGCCAATATTGGATACAAGAAGTCTGGAGGGAAGAGGGACTCGGAGAGCATACAGAACAACTTAGACTCCCTAGGCGATGAAGGAGAAATCGAGCTTGACTTTGGTGCCTTTCGCAGTGGAGGCAATAAAGAAGAGCAGGCTTCAGAGGTCAAGGAGGAATTGGATGCCCAAGCGTCACAGAATCTGGACGGCCGTAGAAGAAAGGACCAATACAGGAGTAAGGATGCAGGTATAACATGCAAGGAACGCTTTTCATACGCTTCTTTCGATGCTGGAGCCACTATTCTCAAGACCCATTCTGGGGCCAAGAACTCGAAAGCGGTCCTAATAGAGAATAAGGACTCATACATGCTATCAGAATGTGCTACCGAAAACAAGTTTTTAATCGTGGAGTTGTCGGAGGATATCTGGATTGATACGGTAGTCCTGGCGAATTATGAGTTCTTCTCAAGCATGATCAGAACCTTTCGTGTCAGTGTCAGCGACCGCTATCCTGTCAAAATAGACAAATGGAAAGACCTTGGAATTTACGAAGCACGCAATTCGAGAGAAATCCAGGCTTTCCTCATTGAGAACCCACAAATCTGGGCAAGATACTTACGGGTTGAGTTCTTGAGCCATTACGGAAATGAGTATTATTGCCCGCTCTCCCTCCTTCGAGTGCATGGTACACGAATGTTGGAGAGTTGGAAGGAGACTGAAGCCAGTGGAGATGACGATGAGGTCGAAGAGCAGGGCCAAGGAGACGGAGAGCAATTCATACCTGATGCGGTAGCTGATGTCATCCAGGAAGAGGAGCAATTAAATTCCGAGCTCAAAGAAGCGCAGGCTGCAATTGAAGATCTAATGAAGACCGCCGCCTCAATTTCAGACGAAGTAGAACCTGTCCTTTTCCCCAACCATATCCTGGATGTTAATTTTTACCTCCAGGATACCACTATTCAGCAAATGACTACTCCTTGGGCGAAGCCAGAGATCGAGATATTTCGCCCTGTCGCCGTGGATCTGGAAATATGCCGTCCCTCAGAAGCACCAGGACAAAAACTTGTTCTTGCTGACAATGACTCGAAGAGTAGCTATACTTTTGAGTCGGATGCGGATTCGGTCACGGATACAGCTCCTCCATCTGCTGGAAGCGTTCTCTCTCTATCGCTGACTCGGGCAGCCACAACACAGTCCGGAGATATTGCTACGGAGAGTTCTGCCCACGAGGCTTTCCCTGTCCCTACAACATCAAACATAACGAGTATTGCTTCGTCCATGAAACAGTCTATATCTTCTCCAATATCGCCAGCAGGAAACAAAACTGCCAATATCTCCATGTCATCACCATCTATCGCCACCAAACCCCAGAACGCCACAGCCTCGCACAAGAACAAAACAAGCAGCACCTCGTCCGCATCCACATCTCTTCCCACAATCCAAGAATCCTTCTTCAAAGCAGTCTCTCGTCGCCTTCAACTCCTCGAAACAAACTCCACCCTCTCACTAAAATATATTGAAGAACAATCTAAAATTCTGCGCGATGCGTTTACGAAAGTCGAGAAGAAGCAGCTGCAAAAGACCACGAGCTTCCTCGACACACTCAACTCTACTGTCCTTGCCGAACTCCGCGGCTTCCGCCAGCAGTATGATGAGATCTGGCAATCAACCATCATCTCCCTAGAGAGCCAGCGTGAAGAATCTCGTCGCGAGATCCTCGCCATCAGTAGCAGGCTCAATATCCTAGCCGACGAGGTTGTCTTCCAGAAACGTATGTCTATCGTCCAATCTGTCCTGCTCCTGCTCTGTCTCGGCCTGGTTATTTTCTCGCGAGTCTCAGCAAGCGGTCACCTAGATTTTCCCGCTATGCAAGCTCGGGCTCGCAATTTCGGGTTCCCTCTCTCACCGCTTGAGAGCCCACCTGAAAGTCCCGAATATCGGCAAACAGGATCTAGACAGTGGCTTGAGACGGGCGAGCGTAGACGGGCGAGCTCTCCGACCTCAAGATCGAGGAGTGGAGAGGATGATGATTCACCACCAACTCCTGTGTCATTCTATTCGCGGTCTGAGAATGCCTTGACTCCGCCTTCTGGTGCTGACGACAACATGGTCGGATCGACGAGCAATCTGATAGAGGAGCAATTGGAACCAGCCAACTTCGACTCTAGCGAGTTGGCAGCATCGACTTCTCCAGATCAAGAGCTATCAGAAGATCAAACGTTCTCCTTGCTCACAGTCCGAACGCCAAAGAAGAGAAAGGCGTTTATTCGCCAGCAATCAAGTTCCCCGGGCGAGGACAGCGGTCTTGACAGCTCTCCTCCCCAAATCACCACCATTTCCCCCTCTCCAGAATATGCAAACCAATACCAGACCACAATCCAAGAACCCATCCGAGAGCAAATGACATCGCCGGACCGCTCACCACCACTACCGCCTCCACCTTCGACGCAGGATCGTGGGAACGAAGAGAGGGAAAGGCCTAGCTTTAGCATTGCGCGCAAGCCGTTACCAGCTTTGCCTACAAACGGGTATTGATTTCGATTGATCTTAGTTTTGTGTACAATTAGCGTGGAGTTTAGGGGTTGGTTGAGGTAGCATTCAGTGCATATTAATCTGGATTTGGCTTGAACTTTTTTCTTTCGAGTCAGTGAGATGCTGATATGGCTTATTTCTCTTCAGCTGGTGAGGCTCTTCGTGTCTTGGCTTGATGCTGCTTGACTTAATTCCTGTGGTTAATTTATTTGACCAAAGAATTCATGTGATTATCTAGGATATATTGACCATCTCAGTTTTCCAATCAATCGTGCTTCAATTTTCACGTGGGAGTTAGAGGTATCGGGACGTCCTGTTGAATTTTCTATGTGTTAAAGCTTCGCAAAATTGTCGGCGCATTGTCTATGAGCCATTCCCTTGATCCGGAGATCACCAACTTTATCTATGCTAGGCAAAAAACACCGTGAGGTTAGAGCAAATGCAAATCGGAAGGATCAGTTGTGTGAGATGGGGCGAAAGAGACGCATGATGAAGGAAATAACGCAAATGATAAAACGAGTCTGGTCAATCCAGATCGTCCAACCCGAAGCAAAAGTAAACCCAGTCCAAATCAAAGATTCCAACCAATCCCCAATGTATTCCGAGGTGATCGAAATCCAGCCTTGATTTGAGTAGCATTTCGACAGACACCCAATGTATGCTGCCCCAAATGGTGATGAACCTGGCGAGGACGACCGAAATTAGTGCCCAAACAGAGAATGCCTAGTCTCGGCGGTCTGGTGGATTGTCAGCTGATGACTCGATAGCAGGCAAGACATTGACTTGCTGTGCATGTAGCCTCGATAAGAGGGGTAGCGAGAATCCTGTATGTCTTCTTCATCTTCTTCTTCATAATATTCCTCCTCACGCTCAGCCAAGGTAGTGCCACGATCAAATTGGGAACGACGACGGCGCTGATCGTCTCTAAGTTGTTGACCAGCATTGGGGGCAAAGAGGCCTAAGAATCATTTGGTAAGTCTTCATCTCTTTCCTCGAATCTGATAACAGTTCTGATCTCGAAGTTCAGACATATCAGTAACTTACCAACATGTTCGGCATTCTCGCAAGAACGGCGAAGCTTTGAAGAGTTATCGGAAGCCGGGAAATCCTCCTCCTCTCCAACGGGACCAATACCCTGATCGTGGACGGTCCAGAACAACTTTGGACGATAGTGAGCAGGCTCCAACATGACCGACGAGTTGCGAAACTTCTGGATCAAGCAATCGCGGCCTTGGATGGTAGCATAGGAGACCTCCGCAACTTTGTCCGACTTGAACATGTGCCACTTCTGATTTGATCGAGCCATGACAAAATCGATGATATCCAACGGGTCGACAAAGTTGATGAACGCATAGCCGACATTGCAATCATTGGAGAAGTCAATGCGGAGGTACATAAAGTCGTAACGTCCGAAGCTAGACTCATCGACGATTTGTTTCAATGTATTTTGGTCGATCTTGTTAGGGATATTGCGCAGCATAACCTAAACTAAGATGAGCTCATAAACCTATGATTCATTTGACAAAGAAGATGCTTACCGTAGTGCGAACGTCGATACCCTGCTTGATGCGATGAATGTCAACCTGGTTGTGTTGGCCCGAGCCATGATCAGACTCAGAATAAAATCCAATTCCAGAGTAGTGGCCATTAGCACGTCGAGGGCCATGATTGGGGAATTTCATGTGGTGATTCTGACGACGACCGCCGCTACGACTGAGGAAACCTCCGCCACGTTGGTGAGAGAGTGCGTTGGAGAGGCCAAAGTCTTGATCATAATTCTGTTGCTGGAAGTTCATCTGACCAAAGCCATGATCGTAGCCAGTCTGAACAAGTGCAAGATTATGGTGACCAAAACCGTGGTGGAACGAATTGAAGTCTGGACCACCCATCTGTCCCTGAAGATGCATGCCAGCAGGGTAGCCGTGGGAGAAGGCAAGAGGCGCACCGTACATTCCAGCCATGACAAGTGGGAGTGGAGTGGGAGGCATACCATAAGCCGCAGCATTTGCAGCTATGTATGAATGACCGGAAGTGGGATGCGTAGCGGTCGCAAAGCCTTCATGCTGTCTCGGGAAGCTTGGTGCAGGATTCAATGAAAAACGACCAAGTTTATCGGCGAGATTGGACGGCTCAGCGGAGCGTCGAGTTGGCGTAGCCATATCGCCAAAACGATGAGATTTTGGTTGACAGTCCGGAGTATGCAATTCAAGTGTAAGAATCACATCACCCTGCGGAAGCTTGATCTGCTGTCCGTTCAGTCGTTCGACTGCCCGAGGAGCAAGAGAAGCATCGCAATACTCGGCCACCATCCGATAGGTACCAGCGGTAGTTGCTGCTTGCTTCTGCCATGCAAACAAGTCACCTTCAGCTGAAAGCACTGCGACGAGACCCTCTTCAAAAAGTGTTTTGTTGCAAGGTGTACCAGTTGGATAGGTAGCAACCAAGATGATCTGACCTTCGTGCGCTGAGTACAACTCCTTCGATGGGGAGTTGACAGCCTGCAATAGTTAGTTAATAGTTAAATACTTTATATGCGGTCCACCTACTGAGGCGAAAGCGACCGGAGACATGTACTCAACGGCATACTTCGGGAGATCCAATTTCAAGGCGGCGTAGACCTTAGCAGCATCTTTAATGTTGGAGAAGCGAATGAACACTGCAGAAGTGGCACTCTCCATACGTTCACTACCGGTGCGCTTAAAGCCCCGTTTCTTAAACTCCTGGACGAAGTGTTAATTACGACAAATTTACCGGCAATGGAGACTCACCTCGAGGGAATTGAACACAGTATGATGAATTGAGGAATCACCCTTGTAGATGCTCGTAATCTGGAAGCACCGAGTGGCAGTCGTATCAGTGCTGAAGCTGCCAAATTGATTGGTAATGACTTGAGCAGCGGTATTGGTCGGACCTGATTGACCTGAGTTTCCACGTCCTGGCATCTGTCCAATAAGGAGTCTCAAGCTCTCAGCAGCTTGGGGAAGAGCCGCAGTTGCGCTGTAGGCGTTGTAAGGGGACGCATAGTCGAGGTTTTGCGTATGACCAAGGTTTGAAGAGTAAGGCTTGAAATCGGAAGCAGTGGCAGATAATTTCTGCTCAGCCTTGGGTTCGGCAGAAGTTGAAATGAAAGGGTCTTGTTGAGTAACTCTCTGAGGAGTACCAGCTTGAGTAGAGACCTTGATGGGACGGGCATCCTCGGGTGAGAATGCCGTAAATCGAGTATCCGGCGTGCCTTCGCTGGAACCAGCAACTCCACTGGACGAGTGGGGGGAGAGATGGTAGACCATGTTGTTTAGTCTCTGCGTACTATGCAAAGCATGAATTTATTAGTCGAGCTCAATCTAAGAGTGTTGATGGGGATATATCTGTCGAACTTGTGTGGTTTGAGGAATTTGTTGTTGTATGCTTAAACCCCAGCGAACAACGAGAGTGCATATGAAGGAGAGCAAGATATGATTAAAGGTGGAGGGTACCTATGACTTCTTCAAGAGTGATGCTCTGCTAAAAATATGGTCAGCTCAATGTCTTCTTGTGTCTTTACTATAAGATCAATAACAGTATGCCGGGGAGAGTGTGGAGGAAGTAGGAATAGGAGTATAGAGGCAGTGAGATGAAGACAATGAAAACGACACAAACTTACTAGAGAGATATTACGCCCTGGAAGACAGAAAGACTGTGTTGATTGACCTGTACAGATGTACTATCAGCGGGAGCTCAAGGTGAAACTGTGATGTTGCGTGTTTCTCTGCGCAGAATAGGAGGATTGGGAGGATTGGGAGGAGAGAGTGGTTAGCTGTGAGCTTACTGAGGAGGCAATGAAATCTCGCAGGGTTGATACTCGTGGTAGAGGGTAGACCTGCGCAGAGAAGCTGTCAGCTAAGTTCCGTGATTACCAGAGGTTATGCCGCTCACAGCCGGCTTTGTTTCTGCGCAAGGCAGGACTGGTTGTAGAAACGCGATGCAGATGATGAAATGGAAGTGAGCTTACCAGAGAGATCTGAGAAATATCAATTATTCCAAAGATGATTGGTTGCGTAGACCTAGCAGAAGGGATATCAGTCACAATGGTCACCACTCGACTGGTCAACGTGTTCGAGGTGAAACATTTGATTTGAGTGTCGATGACAAGAGGTGCGACTGATTCCAGATGTAGGAACATCAGAATATTGACTTGAATAAGGGCGTATGAAAGAAACCCGCTGTTGTTTGGGGACAGTTGAGGGAATCTCGTTGTAATCGGTGTCGTAGGGGGCAATGTAGAGGACTAAACATACCTTGGATTACTTGACGCCTTCCACTCGAGATGAGACGTGTAGAATAGGTTTCAATCAATCACTGGCTACTATGAACGGTAGGAGTGACCCTGCTAAGTGATCAATTGAAGATTGAGGTGCTTTGAGAGGTTGTGGATGTGGATGTGGGAGTCGAGGTGTTGGAAGGTCCTACCACCAGGCTCGACAGTGGTACTGTTCCAATTCCAATTGAATGAAAATTGGGGGATTGAGTATGCTTTGGATCAAAAGAACGGCGGCGTTCCAGAAGTCCAGGATGGCTTGAGGTTTGAAAGGTGTTGTGGTGTGGAGAAGGAGAAGGAGAAGAAGGAAGGTTGGGGTGGGAAGATCAGAAATCCATATGCACCGGATTTGGAAGGCAGTAAAATTAGGGCGAGGGCAGCACCACCAATATCACTACAGTCCTTGTGGCAGATTCACGCTTCACGAACCTGACTTCATAATTCTAAAGACCTAAAACATTTCTGCGTTCTGAAGTCCAGCTGTGAACGGAGAAGCCAGCATGCGGAGAAAAGAATCGAGGATATCCGAATCCAGATCAAGAAAGGCCCTCGCATGGCCAATTGCTATCTGGAGGGGACTCCAGTACAAAGTTGAATTGTCCTCCAACTATCAGAAAGCCTTGTCTGAAGTGTTACGAGGGACGAACCTGGTGCAGGGTTGGACGGCTTCAGAGCAGATCTGTTGAGCTACAGTCGACCTCGACCCTCTCGCCTACTGGTTGGCAACTTTAGCAAAGTGTGATACTGAATGTCCTTCATTGGTTCGATGGATATGGGCTTGCCAGGCTTCTGTTTAGTACATTTGCCTTCTCATATCCAAAATGTTTGCACGGCCACAACAGAGAACACTCAGCATCTTCCCAGACAGGCCTGGCTAAGAAGTTTGGAGTCGGATAGCTGTCTGGCTCATAACCTACTTTCTCTTCTGGATGAGCTGTGTAGTAGCGTAGCAATGAAGCTCTTTGACCAGCGTTGTCATTAGATATCTCGGCAGATATTTTGCCCCACTGTTCTTGTTGAACCAAGGTCGAAAGTTCAATCCTTTGCTGCTAGACTTTTTTCTAGTTCTTGTTCTCCAACCAAGGACTATAAGGTAGACCGCTTTATGAATTTATTCAAGAGTAGGCTTGGGTTTTAGAGCACCCACAAAGGACTTGAATGAAATAACCGGAAGAGAGGCTGCTTGCATTTGATGTCTTACTCTGAGCACATCTGCGGCTTCATGCCATCAACAGAGCAGATCTGGATATTATATTTAATGATCCCTCATCATCATCTGAATGATCTTGTATTTGACCAAACGTCTGCAGTAAACCATGCTTTGTGCTCAAAGAGGGGGCTGCATACAACGGTGCGAAGTGCATTTCACCTGGTATTTTACCCTATCAAGATTCACAAGATCAAGAAATCGAGGCACTCAGAATGTAGGCTATTACAACTCATCGCTTGAAAGGAATCGAGATAAAAGGAGGATCTGAAGGTATGGTCGTGAATGTACAAAAGGAGTTCCAAAAAGAGGATCTCCATTCCTATCAAGAAGTAGTACTTGCTGACTCCTAGATATTTTAGCTCCTTTCTTGAATACCTGAATTGCCATCGGGTTTGGATTTTAAGTATTGAATAAATCTGACAGAGAAAAGTCAGCAGTCGTAACTTGTGAAGGAGCAGTCTAGGTACCTGTAGGACGACGGAAGGTATGATCCAGGCTTGTTGGACAGACTCAAGGGCGTGTTGAGAGTATCTGCCGCTATCACCTTCAGATCCCTCCAGTTCAATTCAAATGATCCTAATTCATCGCAAGCAGACTGGCCTTGGGCAAGAATTGTTGCCTGTGGTAACCAAATCCCTATGTCGTCGCAATGATGCTCCTCCCATATGTGTTCCTAGCTCCTATCCGAATTCGTGAAGATCACAACATATTCCGGCTTTCATTGAGGTTCGGGAGAAAGAGAATAATTAGACGTTGTTTTTTAGATCTTCCTTAGCTGTCTGTCATGGTTTCCGCCTGGAGGCACTAAGCAGACGAGGGCGGAAGCTTCCATGCCACATGCTAGCATGTTCAAACAACCTCGAACCTCTGGCTGCATTGAAGTCTAGACTGCCATTCACATATCTCAAGGGTATGTAGTCTCTTTCCAAAAGTGTACATTTCAGCCTGCGCGCCATCTGCACCAAATATGGCTCCACGAAAGGTCCAATACGATGACTACAGAGTCGCCGTGCAACAGGTATGAGCTCCCTCAGGCTCCAGCTTCAGAAGCTAATTATATACCTACAACAGATTATTATGCCCTCATCAGACACCGACTATCTCGATCAACTTATCCCCGCTCTAAAAGATGCCACGATATCGAATAGAACTACGGGGCTCATGACCAGCTTGGCCCAATATGCCGACGAGCGCGAGGCTGACATCGAACGGATCGGCTTGACCAAACATGAGGAATTCCTACAATCCGTTAGCCAGCTCCAGAAGGTGCGAGAGGGGACAGTGGCTCTTACTTCGGAGATCCTAAGCCTTAACCAGTCGATCCAAGCAAGTACGGATAAGTTGGCAGCACAGAAGGAGGCCCTGGTGGACACAAAGGCAATTCGACAGAATATCGCAGATGCTTCTGAAGCGCTGAAGGAGTCGTTGAGGGTGCTACATGCAGTAAATCAGGCGCATGACTTGATTCGGAAGAAGAAGTACTATGGGGCTCTGAAAGCGTTGGACGATTTGCAGAACGAGCATTTGATTCCTACGATTCAGAACAAATACGCTACGCAGCATAAGCTGGCAGATATCATACAGAAATCTATACCTGCATCACAAAAGGCGATTTCGGAGGCTGTTATGTCGGATCTCAATACCTGGCTCTACCGGATCAGAGAGACGTCCCAGTTTCTAGGGGAGGTTGCGTTCTACCATACGGAGATGAGACGGACAAGGCAGAAAGAACGTATGGAGTCAAATGCATATCTACGGAACTTCAAGTTGAACTCTGCTATCGAGATGGTATTTGATGAGAGCGAAGAATTCGATGTGTTGGACAACGAAGAACTTCAGGTCGATTTTACGCCATTATTCGAATGCCTGCATATACACGAAGCATTGGGACAGAGCGAGAAATTCCGGATCGAGTATGCAGCAACAAGGAGACGGCAAAAGGAATTGCTTCTACCCAGCTCTGTCAATTTGGTCAATGAGGATGCCGATTCAAGTCTGAGCAGTTTATTGGAGGGGATTGCTGGGTTTGCTATCATTGAGAAAGCTACTATGCGAAGGGTTCCAAATCTTCGATCTAACGTTGATGTACATCCCCGCAGGAGAGGTGCCCTTGAGTTTGCATGTTGACAGATGATAGGTTGATGAACTATGGGACTCGATGTGCCATACGGCTATCAGTCTGATTTCGAAGGCCTTAGATACGGTGGACAACGCAGAAGTGTTGCTAAAGATCAAGGGAGTCATTGCCTTGTTCATTCAGACAATGGACGTAAGTACAGCCTTCAGGTCATCCAAGATTTGATGCTGACCATAGCAGGCCTGGGGTTACTCTGTTTCCGTTCTCGACACTTTCTTGCTTAAGCTTTTCGAGAAGTACGCGGAGCTACTGAAGCGAAGATTCAGTGATGATTTCCAAGAAGTGATTCTCGACTTGCATAAGATGGATAGAAAGTTACTAATAGCCAGCAGATCGTGTCGACCGATGACTACATGCCGATGCCCATCAGCAATCTCGACGAATACGACAAGGTCGCAAACGTCAGCTGGTTTACCCCGGAGAAACCAAGAGAAGAGCTTACGTATATTGCCTACTCTGCTCTTCAACCACCCACTAACGTCCTCAGATTCCCTTGCGTCCTACCATTCTCCCAAATGTATCCCCTCTGTTGCATCGACATCCGCAACTTCCTGAATCAATTCTACTTCTTTTCGGACGACCACTTCCAACAGCCTGCAATAATCGACTCTACCCTTCAAAAATCTCTCGACCAGCTCCTCTCCGAGAAGGTTTGCCAATCTCTTGTCGAGCGTCTCTCCTCGCAGTATCTTGGCCAAATAGTACAGATCCTTATCAATCTCGAACATTTCGAAACAGCTTGCAGGGAATTAGAACAACTGCTTATTGCTGCGCGATCTTCTACGTCGGCTGGAGGTCCGATAGTGCTTAATGCTACGGAGGAGTTTAGGAGTAATAAGAAGACAGCAGAGAAGCGGATCTTTGAGCTTGTGAACTCGAAAATCGACGACCTTGTTGAAACAGCAGAATATGATTGGTATGTACTCTTCTTCGGCTTTTCCAATTATATCTTCAGTCTGATATTTGAAAGGATGGCGCCAACCCTCGAGACCGAGCCCTCGAACTATATGCAAACACTAACCCGCTACCTTTCCAACATCATGAACTCTACTCTCCTCGGTCTCCCTCGGGAAATCAAAGAGTTGATCTACTTCGACGCTCTTTCACACGCAGCGAACATGATCCTCGCACTTCCCCTGGACGAAAATGTAAAGAAAATCAACCCCAACGGCGTCGCAGCATTAGCAAAGGACGTTGCATACCTTGCAGAATTCGTTTCGGGGTTAGAAAACGCCCTTATCCTGACGGAGAACTTAGATGAGCTTCAACAGGTTCGTACACTCCCGTTTCAGACTATCTAGCAGTGATTCCTCAGCCATGCCTCTGGAGCACATATACGTAAATGATTCTGACCTTACTAGACGGTGCTGTTGATGCAGACGGAGAATCCAGATGAGTACTTTGATTCGGCGATTCGCAATCGCAAGTTTGGAAGAGTGGATCCGTTGAATGGCCCAAGAATCCTGGAGAAGTTCGTTTTCCCCTTTCTCTTGCTCCCTCCTCTCCTCTGTTCATGGATATGCTGGGCTTGTAGAACAAGCAAGCTTTAAGCGATTCAGGTCTTCTCACACAAGCGGGCATACGTAAGGTATTGTACGAAAGCTAACTTCTACAAAGGCTTACACACTCGGTGATACAATCGCCTCTGCGCAATGAGCGTTTAGGCAATTTCTCTTCTCGTTTCATGAGATAGGACATAATTAGGTGGGAATGAAGGATTGCGTGTGCATGGATTTAAGATTCAGTTGCATTTTAACGGGTCCTGTGCTCCATATATCCGGCGCAGCTTCTCAAGATTACAATTTCTACGCCAGACTCCTGCCCATTCCTCCTCCGAAGCCGTTATTACGTTCTAGTGAGGATAATCCTCTTCCTCGCCTTCTGCATCTTGGTTGGGATTGTCATGTCTGGGATATCCAGAATCTTGACCTACGGCGTCTGTTCGTCCTTGAACTTGATACATCTGCTGGGAACAAGTAAGCACATATTCAAGATGGAAGTGAAGGCGGGTACACATACTTGCTGGCCCATCGGAGCGTAATACTGCATTCCCATCTGGTCTTGAGGAGGATACATTTGCTCTGGACCTCCATATGAAGCTCCTGGCTGAGGTTGCACAGCGTTGTACAGTCCAGGCTGCTGCTGCGGCTGGCGATAGTCATCAGGTACAAGGCCATGGCCCATATCATAGTTTGGAGGAGGAGGCATCTGGGTTTGCTGAACATGCGGAAGTTGAGCGGGTGGAGCAGCACCAGGAGCAGCAGTCGCGGTCCTCTTGTGAGCCTGTGATGCCTCTTCTCTCGGGACGATGTCGATTAGGAAATCAAACATATCCGATTTAGCCAATGCAGACGCAATGTCCGATCTTTGAAGGGTGCGTCTCTTGTTCTCTTCCGCGTGAATCCATGCTCGCATTGTGAGTTCGGTGATGAAGATATCGCAGCCTTTGGCAAAGAGGATTGGTGCTTCGGCGGAGATCATCTTGACTTCCGGATCAGCCTTCATGACTTTCTTGATACGTGCGAGAGGAAGCTGGTGGAGTTTGTAATCGTGGGTATCCGTCTCGAGGTGGGAGATGATCTGCTGCCAGTAGGTCGTGAGAATGTCTTTGTATGTGCCATGGAGACCTTGATTGACCTTTGTTTGTCAGCCTTGACTGTATGGATAAGTTAAGGAAACCTTACGTTTGCCCATGCGCCCGAATAGAAGTCAGAGACTGGGGCATATCCTTGTGCGGAAAGTGCTGCACTGGCACCTATCACGGAAACAAGTTAGCTGAAGCCAATGAATGAAGAGGAATTCGTGACAGCTGTTTGCTACTGAGAGCCACGAAAACTTACCATAATGGCCTCCGTGGTTTGTATCGTAGACCGGCTGCTGGCGTGGAGGTTGTTGTCCGTGGGACGAGGCAGGTACATTTTGATCCATGTTGACGTGATGCGCTTCTCGGCTTCAGCGTCTGAAGCTCTTAGATTGGCCGTTCACCTGTCGCACAATGGGTGCGGCAAGAAGCTTGAAGTCGACAATGCGACCGAAAAACTGGCAAGGTGATTGATTCGCGCGTTGCCTGCTGCTCGCTGGTCGAGAATTGGTTGGTGAATACTCCGCAAGCAGACGGAAGCTGACAGGCCGGAAGTGGGAAATATCGCCGTATCTCGATAATTGTCGCAGCTGAACGATAGAGTCGAATTCACTCGAAAGAACGGGTTTGCGTGATGGTGACCGGCTCGTGATTGTTGATGTTGATGTCTTCACTGAATCAGCCAATGATGATGGTTGATGAAGCTGAAGCTTCAAGCTCGTTGTTTGGCTTCGGGAGGTTGGGTGTTCGGGTCGAGGGGAACTGGGTCAGCGAATGAAGAGGCGAGCGCAAGATGTGACGGTGCGAACGGCGCAAAACTCAACCACTCACTTCGCTCAATAAATCGCCACTCTGCCCTATGGGAATACCAAGCAAGGTACCTGGGTGGAGTTTGTGATGGGGCAGGTTGGTAGGTAGGTTACAAAGGTATGTATTGGGCACATGTACAGACAGCAGTTTCTGGTGATGGTCAATTCATAGGATGGATTGAATGATAAAATGGACCAAGAAGGACGTGGAGCATGAAGCCACCACCACTGGTATATATGTCCAGGTCTGATTCAGATTGGGCAGCGAGATCTCAGGGTGCTTGCTGTGCGTTGTCATGCCCCAGCCACGAGAAGCAACTTTCCCTTCCATCCCGCGCAAGGCTGAATGAGCCCTTGGTACCTCCATCTGTGCGATGCGCTCACTTTGGCCGCCATTGCGGTCTGGTCTGAGGTGTTCTGCTTCCTATTGACCTCCTCTTCAGATATGGCCCGTCAGTGCCCAGTTTACTCCAAAAGCTTCTCTCCCAACTTCCCAACTTCCCAACTTCCCAACTTCCCAGGCGAATCATGATCCACTACTCGTCTTGTTCCAAGTATCCCATGCATCATATCATCATAGTGAGCGAAGAACGCTCAAGTATCGGCCTGACTTTGGTTTCACCTGACCGACTTTTGTGAATCTGGGCTTTACTAGGCTGAAAGCGGACTAGTGGTCTTACTTGAACCTTGAAAAAAGTTCGAACTTTCGTCCAGTGCTGAAAAAGGAATTCAAGCTCTGACACAATTTCTCGATCCACGCCGAAGGGATCATGGCGGAAGAGGATCTCTCTGATGATCAGCTTCATCAACTGCTCAAGGATGCTGAGCAAAGATTAAGGAGTGCAAAAACCAACGCGCTCTCACTATCTTCACACAAGAGGTATTGGTCACTCGAACTTGCAGTTACAGACTCCATTACAGCTCCTTGCTAACATCATGTTCTGCAGCATCCCGAAGATTGATTCTGGCACTTCGATTACTCCGTACATCAAGTCAACTGCCCAAGGCGCACAAGTCGACCGGTCACATCTCGTCAATGACCAGCAAAGAAAGCTCTCGAACGGAATCAGAACTGTGGAGGATCCCCTCGTTGTCAAGGACAGAGCTGCTAAGGTAGGCCATCTTCCCTTTGTGCTTCTGCCATATCTTCTATGAGGAAAATATCCCATTTTTCACTGACGCAGAATTTGGTCCCGTCTTGGGTACTGCCCTGCAACAATGATGCTCTTTATATTCATAGTTACGCTGAGAAGAAATCTATATTTGTCGTTTGTTTGGCTTCATTTGGAGACAGAAGCTCATCACAATTATAGGCAAAGAAAGCTACTGCAGGGTCTAATTGGTACAATCTTCCGAAAACCGTCATCACTCCAGAATTCAAGCGTGATCTCCAACTGCTGAAGATGAGAGATGTTTTGGACCCAAAGCGATTCTGTAGGTTTACAGCCCAATCTCCTCCATGATATGATACTAATTCCATCGCAGACAAGAAGGACTCTGCTGCGACTAAAATACCTGAATTTTCACAAGTGGGTACAATAATCGAAGGACCAACAGAATACTTCAGCGGCAGACTTTCGAATAAGGAGAGGAAGAAGACGTTTGTCGAGGAGGTCCTAGCGCGGGAGAAATCCGAAGGCCGATTCAAAGCAAGATACAACGACATCCAAGCAGCAAAAACCAGCGGCAAAAAAGCACACTTCAAAAAGATGAAAGAGATGAGACGTGCCGGAGGTTCCAAGAACCGCTGATCTATTTGGGCAGGCTTTCTATCTCAACAATTTTGACAATCAAGCGCTGAAAGTCAAGTAAGCATCCATCATGGATGTTGGGATCAGAGACGTACCTTGATCTCTTCTGCGGCAAGTTTACTAGTCTCGAGTACCTCCTCATGGTTGGCCTTACCAGCATCAAGCACTTTCTGCAAGTCCTCTACGCTAAGACCCGCCAAACGTGGATCGTCACCTCGTGGGCCTGGGTCCAACACCGCGTTGTTTGTCACAAGACTCAGCGCCATTACTCGCACACCACAATGCCTTGCGGCGATCAATTCTGGAACGGTAGACATGCCAACAAGATCTGCTCCAAGCTTTGCAAGCATACGACATTCTGCTCTGGTTTCGTAGCTGATGCAATTAGCAAAGACTCGTTCTCGGAGCCGAGTACTTACTTTGGTCCTCCCACAAAAGCATACACCCCTTCATGCATATCCATCTTCTTCTGCCGGTCCTTGGCGATTTCTTTCCATGCTAGATGAGCTACTCGCCGGAGCTCGAGATCATATGCATCTGAGAGAGGTATGAACCTTGGCCCGAAGAGATCGAGGTTGGGTCCACGCAAAGGGTTGACTCCTGCTAATCCGGGAAAGTTGATGTGCTTCTGCTGTCAGTTCGTGTACTGTCTACGAATGGGAATGTTACATCGTTGATGACAACAACGTCCCCTATGTTGTACGAAGAGTTTAGTCCACCGGCAGCGTTGGTGACTGTCAGATTAGCATTGGTCAACGAACCCCTAGTCTTCCTTACTGATACAAGCCTTGATTCCCAGTAGCTTCAACACCCGCATGGGGAAAGTGGAAGTTTGCAACTCATGGCCCTCATAGTAACTGCGAGTTTTGTCATCCTGGGGATACTTTCAGAGATTCTGTTCTCTTACTGCGCTCTTCCATTCATCAACACCACAGGTGTCTTGTGTCCTCCCAGGAACCCAAATACAAGAACACCAGCATGTCCATGCACTGGGAGATAGTTAGCTTAGAACTTCAGATCAGCGTCATGAAATTGATCGAATATACCTGTGCTAATCGGAAACCCCTTGATATCACTGTAGGGGACCTCAATTCTTGGCCCTGTGACTACCTCCACGAGACTTGACAATCCAGACCCACAAATGATACCGATTCGCGGTACGAAATCGACAGGAAGCAGCTTTTTCAACCCTTCAGCTGTTTCAACAAAGCTCTCGTATGAATGATGCATGATAGTAGATCTTAACCCTCCGTCATATTATAGCCTGTAGTCGAAGGGAATACCAACCAAGCGAAGGTTAAAATATGCATGCCTGACGTGGCCAAATGAGGCTTGCGGGCCGAGAATATTTTGGCTCCGTCTCCAACATCGAGTTGGAACTTCTATAGCATCACCACAATTGTCCACCATGGCGACACCGTCTTCAATAAGGTTACCCCTACGGCTTTGGAGCCGGCGGGCAGCTGTCAGTTATTATTTCGAGCATATCAATTGAGTGCGAGCTGATGGTGTTTAGGCAAATCCACTCACGCCCTCAACACACCATGTCACGCAACCCTCCGCTGACGTCCCCAAGCAATTCTCACAGCGGCATGTATTAAAAGCAAGGTCTACCTCAAGTAACCAAGGCGGCAGCAGTAGCGACTCAACAGGATCACTGTACGTCCGCTCCCGCATGCAAGAAGCACACCATTGACAACCACAGCAACTGGAAACCTCCTCCCCTCCGCGAACCCACCAATACCACCTCCCTCGAAGGCGCGCGTCTTCCCCGTGCTGTGCAAGCAGTGTACCTGCGCCCTCTACGCAAACAAGCCGAATACGGGGTTCCTTCATGCGATCTCCAACTCCGCTCCTATTCGATCCGCAACTTGGAGTTCTTCTCTGACTTCGCTATGCGCGCTGCCTACTACCTTGGACTCCCTGCCTACGGCCCTATTCCGCTGCCGAGAATAGTGGAGAGATGGACGGTTCCGAGGTCGAGTTTTATCTTCAAGAAGAGTCAGGAGAATTTTGAGAGGAAGACTCTGAGGAGGTTGATCCAGGTCAAGGATGGACATCCGGATACAGTGAGGATGTGGTTGGCGTTTCTGAGGAAGCATCAATATTATGGTATTGGGATGAAGGCTAATGTTTGGGCTTATGAGGGATTGGGTATGTCTTATATCTTTACCTCTTTGAATCTGGATGAGGGTTGTGAGAGATATGATAGAAAAATGGCTGACAAAAGCAGATGTGGCCAAAAATATGGATGCAGAGTTGGAGAATATGAAAGAGGAAGCGGACGAGACGTGGAAAAGGCTGGGACTAAAGGAGAATAACGTGACGGCGGAGAAGGTCATTGAATTCATCAATACGGAGGAAAATAGAGCTGCCAGTGGAACGAAGGCGCCTATGGCGAAAGTCGATATCAGACCGCCAAAATAAACAGGTGATATATGATTAGATGGGAGGATTTGAGTGCCATGTTCACAAGAACGCATGTAGAATTGGTTGGCATTGTAGGATGTATGTGTGTAAATTAAGAGGGTAGATGGAGAGGTCAGTCTCAATGCTCTGGCCTGCACCAAGGAGTCTGTCATCCTTTGCGCAGGCTTATTTCGGTGAAGTCTGGACTACAAGCAGTGCTTGCCAAGTGGCTTTCCCAAGTCGTTGTACTA
Source organism: Hyphodiscus sp. D1413 (assembly GCA_003988895.1). Taxonomy (NCBI): domain Eukaryota; kingdom Fungi; phylum Ascomycota; class Leotiomycetes; order Helotiales; family Hyphodiscaceae; genus Hyphodiscus; species Hyphodiscus sp. D1413. Next base: position 212,123 of record QYAO01000014.1, read on the forward strand.
CAGTTGGGATTTCTCGCGATTTGATTTAACCTTTTTGTTATATAATTTGAGGATTCATGGATGAGAGTCCACATTGCACCTTGTGTTTAAGTGGATTTTACATTCGTTACGAGGTCCAACTATATGCGTTCTTCTCATTTAAGATATGCTCTATTTTACGTCTCCATGTTCTCGTCCCTATGTTCTTATCCCCAATCAACCCTTTCTTCTCTCAAAAACCATCTCCATTTATTTGATCAACTAAGGCCTTCCTCAAAGCTCTTTAGTATCATGCAGTCGTAGCTCAAGCTTGATTAGATGGCAGATACTGGGATAGGGAGCAAGGACTAAGGTGCCAGTGCATGAGGATTGGAAATCGAATACCTGAAGCCTGCTCTGGTAGGTTACACAAGGCATCTCCTAGAGCCGATACATTTGCACCGCTGCTCGATTCGAGTAGCTGATAGGCTTTAAGGCATAGGAGTTAAGAAGTTACCGGTTGTATACTCAATAGTTCTATCTCATTGGTCCTTTTGCTCTGTGTAATTAATAACTCCTCCTTGAGTCCCATGTCCAGATGGATAAATCGGGTGGCGTTTATAGTCTCTGCTCGCAAGATACTCTTTCTGTCTACGAACCAAGATAGCACCTTTTTAGAGTTCACCGATACTGTCGGGAAGGAAAGCAGAGCTGGTGAGAAGTGTGCTTGGGCTTATTTTGTAACCATTGCGGTAGTCGGACCGCGAATGTTGTTCAGCGGCGGACCTCTGAACAACGGGGAGCAACGGGATAAAGGCTATCTTCATCGAAGCTGATGTTTAGTCATCCATTTATAAGGTTTGGCTGCATACTCAAGGGCGTCCTTTACACACTGTAAGCTGACAATAAGCGGGCCTATAGAAGTTTTGCCATGGCTAGCTTGAGGTAGCCGCAAGAAATAAGCTCTGACGCCAAGTCTGCGGGATGATTAATATCCCCCTTTAATCTATCTTTCATAGTCACGTTTACAACTAGTTACTGTACTCTACTCCTCCTTTCTGCAAGGGATCAATCTCGTATTGATCATCTGCATTGCCTTGCTGACATAAAACCGTACGTTGTGCCATCGGTGCTACCCCAAAAACATAACAAGAGAAGATCTACAGACAAGCAAGACTCTCTACTCGACAATGCACCAGATATGGCAATTTATTCCTCTCAGCTACATCTAGAGGTAGTTCGGTCACTCCGAGGTGTCAATGCCAAGGAGTTGTATTCGGCGACTTCAAAGTTCGTCTGGAATAATATGAGGATATAAAGCAAACTGAAAGATGCTATTCACAGCAGAAAAGTACAGATCCATCAAACATTCCCTTCCATAGAAAATCCTCAAGACAACGTTCTCAGTCCCATCATGGTTCTACTCAACCGTGCCCTTTTGCTAGTAGCAACATCTGCTTTTGTCAATGCAGCAAGCCTTCCCAAAGCCGAAGTTATGGCAGCGACTCCATTACTCGACCTGGAACAACGAGCGGCAGTCCCAGACCCCATCTCCTCACTCTCGGAACCCATTCTCTCTCCTCGCAGAGATAATACCGTCATCCTCGCCGTCCTGACCCAAAGTGCAGCTGTAGCAGGCGGTGCCTGTGCTCTCGGAAACCCCTGGGTGTGCGGCGCCGGCATCGCTTACGCGGTGATCGTAGGTTTCTTTTCGCTCTTCATCACGCGCAATGACAAGCGCTCCGTCGGGACGGAGTTCTCTCCTCATCCGGATTTCATCGCCACCATTGGCTGTAACACTGCTTGCCAGATTGCCGCCAAGACTCCGGAGGATGTGTGGACTCACATCGGGAGTGGTGTTATCGATGGTGTCTTGCATGACTACCATCACTTCCGCAGTGGGCACATCAGCGGTATCCGTGCCTACCAGGGTGGATATGCTGCTGCTTCGAAGAGGAGCGATGAGGATGATGACGGGGGATTTGTGGGCGATTACTATTGGGATGATGACAACACTGCTGCATGGGATTCCTTTGAGAGCACTGATGAAATGAAACACAGTGAGTGCTCTCTGCTGATTTCTTGAGCTTGAGCTCGGGCATTGCTAACAGCTCAGGTATTGCAACTGATATGGTCAATTTCATGCAGCCGCTGAATGCCATTGAAGCTTGCGTCGATTTCGAGGACGATGATGGCATCATGAACGAGGGCGTCTTCGCTATGGGGTGGAATAATCAACCCTTTCAATATTCGGGCACTGCTGCTATTGATGCGAGATTGACTAAGTGTCAGTATGGCCAGATATTGCATGATGGGGAGACAGAGCAAGAAGACGGAGTGTCGAAATTGTAGATGACATACCATGCTCGAGAGGTACAAGAATATATTGGAAGCATAGTATATTGGAAGCATGGAATGTTGGAAGATTAGTATATTGGAAGCATAGTAATTGGAAGTATAGTACATTGGAAGAATAGTATATTGGACATGGAAACTCCTACTAGAGAGTTATACTTCTCTTGTTTTCACCGAGGTGTTCTTTGATCCAAGATCTCACTATCTCTGCCGTCCTAAGATAAATGTATTCCAAAGCCTGGCCACCTGCCTGCGCAAACACCTTCCTTGGAATTAAAGCTTTGACTGGCAAAAGCGACATCGTGACTCTCAAGCTTTGAGATTATACCAAGTTAGGGCTTTTCCAAAGATTCATAAGTACTAGTGGTTGTAATAAGCCAATCGTAGTAGATTGCAGGTGTAGATGAGTAGGAATAGGATAAGACGACGTGAAGTTTTAAGGTATCGGGGTTTTTACAAACACCAATAAAAGCTTTGGGTGCGGACAGATTTAACTTGAAGGGAACTAACTGTCACTAAGTGCTCGTGATTCTCGGAGACTGCTCTTGACTTTCTACAGCAATGGTGATAGATGAAGCGAAATCCGACGTTGTGAATTGCAAGTTTAATATAGGTCACATGATCGGCAGGCACCCTAAAGTTTTCAATATCCAGTCTCGAATCCAATACCATCATCGCCTTTAAATTGACTTTGGCAGCAATGCCCCTGACATGCATGCCTATCAAAAGAGTACTAGCCTCCCATAACATTAAAGTTATCAGCTCTAAGTGGAAACCCAAAGCTTGTACAAACGCTCGTTTTCAATCCAATTCCAGCGCCCCTGATGCTTCAAATCAGGTGATATTCTCCGGCATCCAACCCACCGGCATACCTCATCTGGGCAACTATTTAGGAGCTTTACAACAATGGGTGCGCCTCCAAAATACCAGTCCTCGGTCTACCAAATTGCTGTACTCAATAGTTGATCTACACGCCATTACCATCCCCCAAAATCCTGGACAGCTGAAGCAATGGAAGCGGGAGAGTTTGGCGACTTTGATGGCGGTGGGTTTGGACGAGAAGAGATGTGGGTTGTTTTATCAGAGCTCTGTGAGTATTGATTGAAGTAGAGGAGATGGATTCAAGGCTGATGTTGACTAGGTTCCTGCTCATTCGGAGTTGATGTGGATCTTGAGCTGTACGGCGAGCATGGGATATCTTTCACGGATGACACAGTGGAAGGTCAGTTTTGAATATTTGCATGCTTCTGATACAATGGTCATTGACATATGGTAGAGCAAACTATCCCTTGAAAGCGACGCCTCCCCTTTAGATGGCGGTTCAAAATCAAAGCTCAAGTTGGGACTTTTCTCGTACCCAGTGCTGCAAGCCGCAGATGTTCTAGTCCACAGAGCAACACACGTTCCAGTCGGTGAAGATCAAAGCCAACATCTCGAGTTCGCCCGTGAGTGCGTTACGAACTTCAACCATGCTTACGGACCCATTCTCGTGTCACCTCAGACTATCATGTGTACGTCCCATGCTAAATCCCATTGAAAAATACCAGTTCTAATAAGTTACAGCACCAGCGAAGCGAGTAATGTCTCTGCAAGAGCCCCACCTAAAGATGTCAAAATCACACGCCGATCCACGGTCACGGATTCTCATCACAGATAGCGCCGATGAGATCCACCGCAAAGTCATGTCCGCCTTGACAGATTCTAACAATTCCGTTTCTTACAACCCCTCAGAGCGTCCAGGAGTCTCAAACCTGCTCCAATTATGGTCACATTTTGACGCCGAAGGCAGGTCACCCGAAGAGCTTGCTGTCGCTTGTCAGGATATAAATCTACGGACGTTCAAGACGAAAGTGTCGGAGACGATTGCAGCGAGTCTGGAGCCGATTAGGACGAGGTATGCAGAATTGATGAGGGAGGATGGAGGTGCTTATATTGAGCATGTGGAGAAACAAGGTGCAATGATGGCGCGGGAGAGTGCGGAGTCCACCATGGCAATTGTGAAGGAGGCTGTGGGATTGTAGAATATTGTACATTATGTATGGATACCCCTCTCTAGATTAATCAGGAGTCAGCTCGATCTCCCACGAACCCTTTGAACAATACTACGTCTTCTGGAGAAATATCAACGGGTTGGGATCTTGCGCACTTTCGGAAAGAACAAAGTCTTGTGACCTATTGGATGCGGCACTTTTGAGATCCAAATCCATGTCATTTAAAAGGTTTATGACTTCTTATGGAAAATCGCCAAATATGCAATTTACTGATCCCATTACCATCCTCGGCCGGACATCTTCTCTGAAGAGTCCATCGAACCACAGTTAATTCCTACCATGGCAACTCCAAGATCCTCTGACACAGCCGCCAAGACCTTTGGATCATTGTAATGAGTGACAGCTTGGACGATGGCCTTCGCTCTCTTTGCTGCATCTCCCGATTTGAAGATTCCAGATCCAACAAAGACGCCATCACATCCCTATAAGAATATCAGCACTGACTCTAAGCTAGCTGTGTATGAAGATTGAAAGCTTGAAATATGTTCCAAGACCGTCATGAATTCTTGGCCCATCGACTGTTCCTGACAGAACATCTCTCTAAAAAGTGGAATCTGAAATAGAAAGTTCTTACCAACTGCATCATGAGCGCTGCATCTGCTGGTGTGGCGATGCCACCAGCGGCAAAGTTGACCACAGGTAATCTTCCTAGTTTCGCAGTCTCCTTCAACAATTCATATGGTGCCTGGATATCTTTTGCCAGTATTCTCAACTCGGCATCGCTCATAGAACCTGCTCGCTTGATCTCTGCCGTGACGGTCCGCATATGTCTGACTGCTTCAATAACATCTCCAGTTCCTGCTTCACCCTTTGTACGGATCATAGCGGCACCTTCACTAATTCGACGAAGTGCTTCGCCAAGGTTCCTGCATCCACATACGAAAGGAACGGAGAAAGGGTGCTTCTCGACATGATGAGCATGATCGGCCTATTAAACTCCAAATCAGCATTACATCTTGTGGAGCGTTCTGAGAGTAACCCAGCAATAGAAGTTCCTTCTAGCCATCATAAACCAAGAGAAAAAGACAGAGCTCTGACGTACTGGTGTGAGGACTTCGGATTCATCGATATAATCCACGCCAATAGCTTCAAGGATCTGGCATTCTACAAAGTGTCCAATTCTCGCCTTGGCCATGACCGGTATCGTAACAGTCTCCATGATCTCCTTGATCATCTTAGGGTCTGACATTCGTGCTACACCTCCCTGAGCTCTGATATCCGCAGGGACTCGCTCCAGAGCCATCACGGCAACGGCACCGGCTTCTTCTGCTATTCTGGCCTGCGTAATTACTCGAGTTAGCCATTTAGCCTGACTACATAGCTTATGGGGTTGGAGGGGTTATATGACCTGTTCAGCGTTTACGACATCCATAATCACGCCTCCCTTTAACATGCGCGCCAGTCCTGCCTTTTGGGTGAAGGCGTCATCGTGGTTCGAGGAAGCACTAGTCTGGGTAGGGAGTGAAGTTGCCATTCTTGTAGATTGATCGTTAATCATTTGCAATAGTTGAGAAGTAGTTACGCTTGAATTAAAGAGATGTTCAAGGTGTATGTGAAAGTGGTGTGAGTCTTAGAGCATTTACAAGAAAAAAATGTTAGATGCCGAATTCGGGCTTGAGCCCACCGCCCACCAGGCCTGTCAAGAGTTGCTTACTCAGCAAGTGGGATGCCAAGCAACAGAGACTTATATGGGAAGGGACAACTGCGGCCTTTCTAAGAGTTGAGTTTACGGGATGGCAGGGATTCCCATGATTCTGAGTTCTCATCAACTTCAATTTTTCGCCCTCTCTAAATTGCCTCCTAACGTCGGACTCCAAGTTGTGAAAACCTAAATGGACCCCTCTAGTGTATTTGACCCCTCCATCACAAGCCGCCTTAAACCGAGCGGGATAATTCTGGGGAAAACGCCCGTGCATCATTCAATTGGTGATGTCACTGATTGGCTCCTAATCTTCTCCCTCTCCTTAAACTCAACGGTCAACAACAACACCAAGAGCCGCAACACATGACTTCGTGATCCATAATCCTATCAGCCTCGTTGGAACCCTCCCTCACAACTTCCCCAACCGCCCAGTCCTTTTTTTCTTTGAACGAAATGGCGACTCGCCTCCTCCTACGTCCCCAGTCCCTCGGCCTCGGCCTGGGTGTCTCGTTATTCAGTGCCTTCCACCTCCAACAACGCCCCATACGTCTTGATTCTGGTCCCATTTTCTCTTCTTCTTCATATATAGAGAATGCCAAAATACCTGTTGTAAGAAAGGGGGGGTTGAATGCTGCTGCTGTCAGGCAGGTTAGCAGTGGAAGTATTATAGGTTTGTTTACCCCTTTCTTGGATTGATTGACAGAGGCTGGAGAGTTATCAAGGAGGTGGAGAAAGGCGTAGCTACTACTACGGAGGGAGTTGTGCTGATGTGGCTGGGTAGGCCTATGTGCAGGATTAGCAGTGAGCACCTTCTCGAAATCACTGGTGATAATTTTAGGCTTGCTTGCCTTTGGCATCCAGGTGAGATCCAGGGCCTCCTCCTCCTCTCGAAGAGAATAAGAGCTAAGAAAGCGCAGTCGGCCGAAAGTTATCTCGGAATACACATTATTCCATACTCCCGACTGCAGAAGTATTTCACAAACATCAATGTGCGGAGTGCTGTTCAGGATAATGTTGCCTTCAAGTTATCTTGTTTCTCGACATTCTTCATGGCTGCTTTTTTGCAGTTTTAGAGCCCGATATAGGAGCAGATAATATAAGATATCCCATTCGCTGCCCTTGTAATATTATCGAATCCGTGTTAAGCACGAAGACATTGTCAATGTTACCGAGTTGAGCGATTTGGAGGCGGTATTCTGTGTGAAATAGTAAGAATAATGTTGTTTATGGGTTGTTCAAGAGAATGAGCAATCAATGTCCGAATTACTCTGAAGAAAGGATCGAGCTTGGGAATACGGGCACTATGATCATTCTGAGCGAGAAAGAATAATTGTATTGGACTGGCTCAAACCATTTGAATTAGAACCGTCCAAAGAAATGAGCAATTAGGCCTCATATATTCTTCTACTCTTCGGTTAATGGTCTTTGTCCACTACTTTATCCGTATTATGCGAATCTTGCTTCCCTCTTCCCCTCGTGCAATACCTATTTATATCTTATGTATCCCGTGATAGCATTAGATAGGAGTTATCTCTCTCTCTAGATATTTCATGGCCACACTGCCCGGCTCAAAATAATCCTTCGTCTTCGCATGGATATCAGCATGGTATTCGTTCAACCAGTGCTTCTCCCTCCTCGTCAACAGCTTCTCATCAATCAGCTTCCGGCAATAAGGTACCATTGTGACATGTTCGAAGCCAAGATATGGCTTGTCTCCAAATTTGTGTTTCGTTTCCACCTCTTTCACCATGATGATATTCTCGATACGAATGCCAAAGGCGCCGTCTTCGTAGTAGCCAGGTTCATCGGAGATCACGTTCCCAGGTGCGAGAGGAACTTCGGAATATTGAATGCGGGTTCCAATTCCAATGGGTCCTTCATGCACATTGAGGTACGAGCCTACACCATGGCCTGTGCCATGGCGGTAGTCCAGGCCTTCTTCCTGGTAAGATGTTAGCATAATTCAGTGGAATTAGTGAGTTCATCTTGCCCATAAGAACTGTCTGGCCAGGGCATCAAGAGCAAATCCACTAGTTCCCTTGGGGAAAACGGCTACATCCAGAGCAATATTTCCTTTCAGAACGAGGGTATAAGCTTTTCTTTCCATCTCAGTAGGTTCTCCAAAGTGGAGTGTGCGGGTCGTGTCCGTTGTACCGTCAAAGTATTGAGCTCCTGAATCACAAAGGTACACTGCATTTGGATCAATGATCGAGCAGTTTCCACGCTCAGGGTTGTAGTGAATTACAGCAGCGTGCGCTCCGGTGGAAGAGATGGTGTCGAATGACATGCCAACAAAGTGCTTATGCTTAGACCGGAATTCCTCCAACTTATCGCTAGCAGTGACTTCGTCTATTTCCACCTTCTCCACCACCAGCTTTTCTTCCAGCCAGGAGAAGTATTCGATCAGAGCTGCTCCGTCTCTGATATGACAGGCTCTCATCCCTTCGAGTTCTGTTTCGTTCTTAACAGCTTTGGCATCACCAATAGGGCTTCGAATCTCTTCTACCTTGGTATCTCCTCCTAATGACCTCTTTAGGGCCCATGATGTCTTGGTTGATACGAGGAACTTCTTGATCTTCTCTTCTGCAGATCCATCACCGTTTGTGATCGCCGGAGTTTCCAGAGATTGGGCCAGAACTTCGCTGTCAGCGAAGATCTTCTCGTAGGGTCGAACGGAAACTCCATTTTCTGCAAGATATGCTTCGCAATCCGAGTCGAGCTTTGATGAATCAACATAAAGAGTAGCGGTCGTAGATGTGATGGCAGCGTAGGAAAAGAAAACCGGATTGTAAGGAATGTCGTTTCCACGAAGGTTGAACAGCCATGCAATTTCATCCAACATTGAAACGATAAAGCCAGAGCGTTTCTTCTTTTCCAATTCTTTCCTCAGATCCTCGAGCTTGGTCTTCACATCCTTCCCAGAAAATTCTTTTGCAAGCACCTTCACAGGCTCGATGGGCTTAGATGGGCGCTCTCTCCCCCACACTTTGTCTACAAGGTTCTCTTCGATTGCCACCAGCTCCTGTCCCCCACGCTTCTTAATCTTTTCAGCCAGCTTTCGTGCATCAGCTGCAGTGACAACTGTAGGATCAACACCGACTGTCTTCCCACCCTCTGACTGCTCTGCGGACCATTCCTGCCATGTCGGCACATCCTGCAGACCCTGCTTTAATAGAAGCCAATTGCTGTCCAACTGTTTCGCTGCTTGATTGAAGTACCGGCCATCCGTAGCCAGAGCTGCTTTGTCGTGTGTGATGACCGCCGTTCCTGCAGAACCGGAGAACCCAGATATGAATTCCCTTCTTGCGTCACATGGTGCGATGTATTCGGAGGAGTGACTATCTTCGGAGGGGACGACTAGATTGAGGGTTAGAAGCAATTGGATAGTGGGATGCCATTCACTCACATACTGTAGATGTCGACCTTGTGCTCCTTCATGAGTTCCCTGAGCCGGAGCAGGCTATCAGTCGTGTTTACAGTCTCCATTTCTAGATCTGCAGAGGTGTTAGTACATCCTTCCGCGAAGAAAGGCCTGTTGTGCAACGTGCATGTATTGCCTGCGGCACTTGAGCCGTACCGAACGGAGAGTTGTAGATTTCGAGGCCAGAATTGACTGAGAGATGGAGGGCGACTCTTAGTGGAAATTTTCCCTATAGATCTAAGGGACTGAATATATCGCATCGATCAACGAAAGCTTCACGAAGACAGTAGGCTAATTAAGAGTCGAAGAAGGCCGAGAAGGAGTAGCGAAGTTTTTAAAGGAGGAACGAGGTTTTCTGCATATAGACATCAGCTTCTATCCCAATGGCTAGGGAGGGTGAGAGTATTACTATCTCCACGACTCCTTTGCAAAAGGATATCTTGGGAGACGAGCACAAGATATCTACACGAAATCGATAACAAACAAGGCTCATATCGGCTCAAAAACAAGCGGGGCATCCTATCCGTTGGCCATGTGAGCCTCAGGCAATTGCCAGCAAGCAAGGCTGTCTGCAGACAAAGAAGAATTTTGGGAAGTTATTAGAGGCTTCCGATCATGTCTGTTTTGAAGGTTCATGAGAGTTCTGATGGATATTGAACCACCTTCACTGTTGAAATTGTAGCCTCTTTCAAATACAAAAGTAGCGCGATCATGCCTTGATTTGCTACCTCTGATACGAATTATTCTCGCTCTACATTACAGAACCGTCAATACTTCGCTTCGTCTTTCTCACTCAACTAGATCAACCAAAGACTTGTGGAATATTAACCCATGGCGACTCTGGACGATGGACGGTTGCCCTCGACTCTTGAGGAAGTAGAAGCGGTAAGGAAAGCTCTTAAGCAGATGAGCTTCCCTTAGCTATCCATTTTTAGCCAGTCAAGCGTCCACTTATGGCAGTTCCTTCGCAACCCTGCTCACCTTAACCTAGACAATCTAGCTGACCGCGTGTAGCTTGTTATACAGCTTTACCAACCAGGAGCCCCAGCAAAGGTTGTCAAGACTCAAGAAACTTTGCAGAAGCTTCAGCGATCTCCCGAAGGCTGGCAACTAGCAAACAGCCTCCTCGAAAACAAGGTAGAGAGCATCAGATTCTTTGGAGCTTTGACTTACATCGTCAAATTGAACACCGACTCGTAGGGCCCCTTTACTGTCGGTGATGCTTCACCCAACTGAGTCTGAATAGGAAATCCCTTAGTGACCAAGATGCTCAAGCGCTGCTCCAGATTCTGATCGGGTGGTTGATTCGATGTCTTGAGAACGGAGAAGGCGCTCTTGTTTTGAGGAAATTATCCTCGACACTTGTTGCCTATTTTCTCCAATTCTCCATGTCCTGGACTAGATGTGTCAGACATTTGCTATATTGCTTCTGCCAAAATGAGGCAATGTCTTACCAATCACTGGCAGGAGCTCCTGATACTCCGGTACTCATTGAAAGTCTTTCACATGATAAAGCAGTAGTCATATTTTGGTTTGCGGCTACTCTTGTTGACGAGATCGGGAAAACTGATTCCAATGCCATCAAGCAGTTGAGCACCACCATTACCCATTCCCATCCACTTGCTGACCTTTCTTAGACACAAGTTCCATCGGCGAGTAGTGCCAAATGTGACTGATGTTGTCCCTTTGATTGAAAAGTACATCTCAAGCGACTCCGCAGTTCAACTGGATGTGAAAGCACGCCAGGAAGCCATGAGGTGCTTTCAGGTTCGTATTAATTGTATCCTTCTCATAAGTATTGGCTGAAACTCTAGGCCTGTGTGTCATATTCACATCGTGCATTCATTGACGACGAGATTGTTCTTGATCCATTGAGAAGTTTAACGCAATCAGCGATCAAGAGTCTTGTAGACGAAAACTTGTATGAAATTGCAATAGAGCTTGTTTCAGACACTCTTGGTAACTACTCGAAATTCCTCTACAAAGAAGATTTCACGCTTCTATACTCTCTCTTCAACAGCCCCTGGGCCCAAGAACGATATCAGCGATTGGTTGGTGGCGACTACGACTTCGACTCTTTACAATTCGGACAATTTATGATCGCTTTCGGCGATGCAACTGTCCAGGATCTGGCTCAGAAGGTTGATGAAGATCCTCAGTGTAGCCAATTTCTTTCTGCCCTTGTTGGCCTTCTGGCTGCAAATGGTCATATCGTCAATGAAGACAAAATATTTGTCCCTGCTTTGGAATTCTGGCAAACGTTTTTGGAAACCATGATTGACGATACCTACTCGGCGGAAGATAACAAAAACCCGTCATGGTTTCCAACTGCGACGACTTACCTCATGCAGGTTGTTCGTAACTGCTGGCGTAAAATACAATTTCCTCCGACTTCAGAATTCAAGTCCTGGGATTCGGTTGACAAGACGGGTTTCAAGGATGCCCGAAGAGACGTTTCGGACTTAATTGAAAGCCTCTATATCATTACAGGGATACCAATTCTCTCTGTTTTCATTGATCTAACACAACAGTCCTTGAGCTCTGGGAACTGGGTCGAGCTTGAAGCATCCTTGGATTGTTTAGCCAATTTCACTGATTGCATATCAGAGCATTCGGAGCGCGATGCGTACTTGAACAGAGTCTTCACTCCTGCCTTATTCGAACTCTTTTCAGCTCCGAATGCTGAGGTTCCTACTCGAGCCATGCAGGCTTTCCTTCAACTTATTAATGGATACGCGGGCTACTTTGCTACCCGAACGGATCATCTACCGCGCGCACTCAATCTTGCGTTTAGCGCTGTCAGCTCCCCGGCTTTGGTTCAGACAGCATCTGAGATGATTGTTCAACTTTGTGGGGATTGTCGAACAATTCTTATCCCAGAGTTGGGCGCCTTCCTCCAACAATACAGCAATATGGCTGACTCTTCACTCGGTACCCGTGCTAAACAGGCAATCTTTCAGAGTATTGCGTCGGTCATTCAAGCAATGCCAGCGGAAGAGTCCCAAGTTGCGCCTCTTGAGCAACTTTTATACTTCATCGAAGTCGATATTGAGCAATGTCTTCGCATGTTCTCTGCTGGATTATACACCGAAGTGGCTCCCAATGCTGTGGCTACATATCCTGCTAACATCTCTGAGATGGACTGGCAGGCAGCTTATGGGCTCTGTATAACCGCGCTAAGATGTCTGGAGGGCGTGGCAAAAGGGCTACAGGCGCCTATGGACCAGCCAGTTGACCTCGAAAAGGAGACAAGTATTTTTTGGACTGAGGGCAAAGGTTCCGTTATTCAACAGCGTATCATGGCAATGATTACCAGAGTATATGATGTCTTCCGCAACCAGAGCGAACTAGTGGAGGTTTGTTGCCATGTCTTCCGTGCCGGTTTCGTCGAACGGAGTGGTGGGTTTGCGTTTCCTCCAGACCTTGTTGCCCAATTTCTAATGACGGCTGACATCCACACTCCTCGTCTGGGACTTATTATCAGCACTAGCTGTTCGCTCCTCAGCTCTACCAAAACAGGTGCTCGCGCGGATAAGGTTATTGACGGATTGGTCAAGTGGATAACACATCTCCTGCAAACCGTGGGCGGTAAGTTCTTTGGCCCTTGCCAAAAGAGCACAGCTGACTTTCTTGTGGACCCTGGAAATGACCCTGAAATCGCCCAGAACAGTATTGAGTTTCTTTCCCGACTGATCCCAGCTTACCTGAACATTCTTTTGGAGCATCAGCCCCCCTCTTCGGCAGAATTCCTCTTCATGTTCACTCTCAAGGCACTGACTGGAAGCGACCCACTGCCCAAGATCGCAGCAGCAGATTTCTGGGTTTGTGAAACTTTACTGCTCGTTAATTGCCCGCTGATCCTCAACAGAGCAACTTCCTTACTTCTTCAAATACATCCTCTTCCCTACATGATTCGATGAATAGTGCTATTCAACACCTGGGTCCTATCCTCGCAAAAGCCCTCATTTACAACATCGGCGGCAATGCTTCACGCAGTGAGCTAGACAAGCTTTCCGAACCTCTTAGAAAACTTGTCGTTTCACAAGTACAGTCCAAGAGTTGGCTTGATGCTGCGCTTCGTGACGATGTGTTCGATGGGGAGAAAGTTTCCATGAAGGATAGACTGTTGTTCTTGCAGAAAGTTATGACGTATGTAACCCAACGCTAGGCTTCGAAGGAGGATGCACTGACAACATGGTACAGTCTTAGAGGAGCGAGAGGAACGAACACAGTGGTAAGAGAATTCTGGATTGCGTGTAGAGGAACGAATTTTGCATATACCTCATAGAGAACCCGCCGAACCGAACGAAATCACGAGAGTTTCGTGGACTGTGGAACTAGACTGCATCAGCAACGCAAGACCCTTGGCACGGAAAGTTATAGCTAGGTAAAGACTTTGTAGGATCTGTATTAATTATAGTTTAGATCGCATGAAGCACCATGTTCCCCCAAGCGCTCGTCCTTCTAGAGGAGTGAGGCAAGTTCCATGATCATTCCGGCGGTGATTCTCTTTAAATTCGCTTTGTACTTCCACCCATTCGCGCTATTTTCACTCATGTCTTGGCTATCTCGCCGCAGTATTGATCCTTGGTTTAATTTTGCATCCATCTCATTCATACATCCCCCGTCTTTAATATTGCAATTTAGCCAAGACCTAGTATGTCACGATCAAACATTGCTCAATGGCTGATATACTAAACTAAACTGTTACGTCTTCCTGGGAGTCTAACGACGGAAATATGTACAACGAGACGACGCGGGGATGAGCCCAGGCTGTGCCTTGGGTTTACTTCCGCAGTCAGCGGGGGAGTGAAGACATCCCACAAGTCAACCCCTCCCTGTGGATGAGAGGGAGTGATTTATTGAGCTAAGAGCTCTCAGCGGGGGTCTTAGATTTTGCTGCAGGTGACGTGGCAACTTAGTGACTGCTATTCGACGCCACACAACTTTCTATGCGCCGATTAGGCTGAGAAAGCCATGAATGGCGCATCAACACCAGACGCTCACATATTTGATTAGAACTAGAAGCCCGACTCACTCGAGTCTTTTATCGGGGGCTAATTAGACCTCCCAGTATCCACACTTGCCTTCTTCGTATTCTGCAACTCGCATTGGAAGCTACAACATGACCCAACAGACCAAGACGTACCTAATGGTACCGAATTTCGATTTCCCAACGGATAGTTCCATTCAGCTCGGAAACCTCCTTGCAGACCCATTCGCCCCTCACCGACCACTCACATATCTCACCCCTGATAGTTGGCCTGAGATCACGAAGTCTGTGCAAAAGAAGCGTGCTATTATTCGCGAAGAGGGAGCCGATGCGAACTTCTCGGTATGGTTGCAGGCGCTCCAGATGGTAGGGGTCAAGGCTGGAGCAGAATACGCAAAATTAACCAAGAATGAGTACAATATGAAGGCGCTCAGGACTTCATTCTTTAAAGCGGATCCAAGCGATGAGCACATCAAAGGGTTGTTGGGCGCTCCCAAAGTTCAGAGCGCAATGCGCTCCACCTTCTGGTCTCGTCCTGTTTACATGATCTCCGGACTGAAAGTTGCTGAAGGTTTCTCAGTACGGAGTGAGGCGAATATACGCCGTGGGGGGAGTGGGGGAGTTTCGGCTTCAGTCACGCCTCAAGTCTCCGTTGGTGTCGATGTAGGAGGTTCGACAGATAGAGGAGAGAGTGATTCGTTTGATGCCGGGCAAGACATCGTCATTGCCTACAAGCTTCTCCAGATATCGAGGAAAGGTCAAATAAGTGAACACCATCCGAAGGCGGCATTTCTAGGGGACGAGGACGAAAAGATAGAGCTGAGTACGGAATATGAAATGGATACTGCGATCGCAGATAATCTCAGGGATGTGGACGAGGATGTGGTGCTTGAGGAAGTCGTCATTGATGAGGAGAATATCTCAGTGCTTATAGCCTCCACGGAGTGAAATCAACTTTTCTTGGGATGCCTGGAAATGGCAGTCCTTATTTTTGCCAAGCGATCCTTTTCACTCCATGTGAATAGATCGAAGGGGGCAATGTAGTAATGCTCGTCACCATCGTGCCCTGGAACTCCTATCTCTGTAAACAGCTCCACAATTCCCCTGCGTGATCGCATTAATCGCAGTTCTGCGGAATCGAAATCACCACTTCTTGTTGCGTATTCGACCAGCAAAGCAGCAATCCCTGCAGCAACGGCTGTCGCAACGGAACTGCCAGACATTGAGTGTGGATTCTCCTGGCCCGCCCAGTCCGAGTAGACGTCCTTCCCCAGAGTGCCAAAAATTGGCCCGGGTGAACTCCTGGGGGGGTTAAATTTCTGCTCGAATCCACCATGCATGTTTGTACCTCTGATGGACAGGACTGGGCTTCCGAAGTTGGCTGGAAACATCTCCTTCGAATTGAAGCCATCGTTGTTGGCAGCTGCAAAGAATGTAAGCTCACTTTTGTGACTGCTGGCTTTCGTGATCGCATCTTCGATACATTGGACATGACCCTGAAATCCGAATGACATGGAGACAAAGTCGACGTCCCAATCAAAAACAGCGGTATCGATGGCCTGAGATATTCAGAACAACACTTCGCCTTCAATTATTAAGATGCATACCTTGACAATGTTCTCTGCGGCATCCTCAAGTCCTGAGCTGTGATTGGCAATCCGAGCAACACAAAGCTCTGCGTAAGGTGCGATCTGAAGAATAAGGGTCACCAAATGTGTTCCATGTCCGTGATCATCGGTGAGAGTCGGTGAATCGCCCACAAAGTCCTTCCAAAGTTTGATCTTTTTGCGACCCGGCAGCCTCAGCGAGGGAGCCTGTGAGTCGCATCCTGTATCCAAAACGGCAATTCTGAGGGAAGGTCCTTGGATTTTCTTCTTTTCCCTTATCTTGTTGTTCAGCATGTCTATCTTCTGGAACCACTTGTTTTCGATACTTCCAAAATCGCTACAGTGCGTTAGTAAATGCTTTGATTATTGAACGTCGTAGGAAGGGCTTGATACATACCTCGCCGGATCAAGTGACGGGATAGAACTGGAGGAACGGAAGTCGTCGCTTCGCGTGGAGATAGATCTTGTAGGAAGAAGTCTGGAGAGTCTCTTCGTCTCCAACGCGATTCGCTCTAGTTTCTCGAACTCGGAATTCCAACCCGCTCCTTTAACGAATCCTTGAAGGGGATGAACAACTTCACGGTAAAGAATGGTTTGACGTTCCCTAAGAAATGCTTTCGGTTTGGAGGGAGTGAAAGGTGCGTTTTTGAATAGTTTGACATCAAGACACCTCTCCACCGCTTGTTTGTATGAGGGATAGTCACAATCTGCTTCAAACCTGGCGCTTTCTAGGAGAGCTTTCGCTTTTGTCCACTGCTGGTTGACAGTTCCAGCGGTCCACTGTTGGGGTTCCTCGTGACCTGATTGTCCAGTCCCTATCTCCAGAAGCATGATACCCAGTGCGAGGATTCTTGGGAACTTGTGCATGACCCCAGTAAATCTGAAAGATTCGCAGGCCTCCCTGTCCGTCTTTTCGAAAACTGTAGCGATGTAGGGCTTGCAGTAATATGTCGAATTCTCCTCGTCACCCACCTCCATGAAGAAAATGTTGTTTTTAGTCCAGACCGTGTTCATCCATTCAGAGTTGTAGTATTGCCATACAGACTTTGCTAGAACATATGCAAGGACGGGCCTCATTCCGTGTGGCATTCTAAAGTTGTTCAGTAAGCTACCAAGAGTGATACCGTTCGTTGCATTAATGATTTGCTCAATCTCTTCACTCTCGCTGAGTATCCTGAGCTGGCCGAGTGTGATTCTAAAACGGAGACTAGAGCCACATCTACTACTTATGTAAGTACAAAATTGGCCTTCTTCGACCTCTTCGGAATCATCGGAATCATGATTGATAGTTTGTCTCGCGAGATTAGATGACTGCTTGCTCTCAGCAATTCGCACTCTTCTCGATGTTCTTGAACAGTAGCAGTAAATCAGCAAACAGCTTCATACGATGTTCGATCAACTTGATTTACCTAGGAACTAGCATCCGTACGTCTTGCCAATCATATATGCCAGTGTGTGATGGATCAGGGGAGGCAGAGAACAACATCTCGAATTGAACGAGCCCTTTTGAGTCCAATTGATACGCAGGGGTGAGCCGAAGTTTTACCCAGTGCTGCTGGGGAACATCTTTCTCTGTACAGTGGCATACGAGGTGGTTGCTGAGGACGTCGTAGAGGGCCTTCGCCTGTTGTTGATGGTCTGGAGGCTCATCAATGGCCGCCGTTGATGAGGCAAAATCTGGAGATTCGTAGGAATCAATTTTTGAACATCGTTGAAGGAGATCTAGGAGTAGGCGGAAAGTGTGGTTTTCCAACAGCAAATCCTTGATCTGCTTCTGAATACCTAACCGGAGGGCATCCAAAGTCAGATCAGCGGCCACGCCAGTTTCTCCGCCGCCTTCGTCCAAAGCAGTTCTTATTTCAGCGAGTATCGAAAGAGTAGGAAAGGTCATTTCAGCAGAAGCAGTACCAGGCTATTGAGAAGAGCAGTTGGATTAGTGTACAAGAATGAAGATGGCACCTTGGAAACATGACTAAGGACCTCAAGCGAAGTTTTATAGCAGCAATATTCGATATCGATAAATGGACTTCTGGAACTTACAGATATCATCTTCTCTACTTCCCTTAAAACTTCGTAGATCTGCCCATTGTCTTCGAGCACAGCCTTTTGGTCCACACTCAAGGCTGCGAGGTCTTGAGAGAAACGAAGCAGAGATGCAGCGGCAACACAGAGGTCCATATTCCTTTCTTCGAAAGCCACATTAGACATGAGCTCCGCGACGACCTTGAACGTCTCTTCTGCGAGCTCTGAGCCAGGAAAGGAATCCATTTGAGGCGTTGGGATCGCTGCCTGCACAAGACTCGAGTCGAGCTGGGAATCGGATGAACTTTGAGGGGCGTTGGTTTGCAGCTCAGATACGAAGTACATACGAATACGAATTGACTCCTGTACGAAGGGTACTTTACAGTACATTTCACCGCCCCTGTAATGACCTGCTGCGGAGTATCGCCATCTTTTCCCCCTCAGACCATCAACCTCCGAGAATTACGGGAAGCACTTACTCGAAGATTATATCTCAGCGCAGTGGTTACTGGACGCACACGCAAACGCCAGGCTATGTAGCCAGCTCCCAGGCCCCGAAGGCTTTGTTGTTTGGAGTTTAGGCCCTAGACTATGGGCTACAGCACACTTGTACCTCAAAGCAGACCAGTATTGAGCGATCATAGGTTACGAGAGGACGATACTGGATCAGCGGAACTCTGAGGACTCTCCGTTTTCTGACAATGTCGCAGCCTCATCGTTCCATTTACGAGGCCGCAACCGCCTGCAGGCTGTACCTCCAGCAGATCGCAGAGCTCTCAGACTCATTAGCTCTAGCCCATGATGAATGGTCGCAAAAGAGACTTGCCGATTTTAACTTGTGGATATCTAGTTCAGGGGCATTGGCAAAGCATTCTCTTGACGAGAGGCTTGCTAACCAGCCTGAAGTGAAAAATGTTCTAATCAATATGTTGTGTTTGCTAGAAGTTCTTCTTGAACAATGCCAAACAAGAGGTGAAATTCCAAAATTTCTTTTCCGCTATAGAAACTACTAGTCACTGGTCTGACAGCCGTAAAAAGGCCAGATATCTACAGAAGGTAACCATGAGTCGTTCAATCGTGTCCAAACAGAAGATAGAATCACGGTTCCGGCCATTGGTGGCTCTACTTCGAACGATATTTCGGAGGCAATCAATGGTGTTGAAACTATCATAAATCAGCTCGTTAGGATTTCAGTTGCAATTCACCGATCTGGTACTCGAGCTCGACTCGAGAGAGCAGACCAGACATACAGTGCCGAGCGTCATGGCGAGCTGCGCGATCACCTCTTACTCTTAGTGTACGCCAATACTTTGAGTCTTCAAGAAAAAGAGGCTGGGAATCTTAATTTCGATATCTCTCCCCGGAATTTCACTGAGGTTCAATTGCGCTTGATTGATAGCAACCTCAGGCGACGGCATCGTTACCTATATGCCCAAAAGCGCCTAAGGAAGTATGGTGAAGAAAAGGACTCACGACTCCATGGGCAAAAGAAGCAAAAAGAAAAGCAGAAGGAGCATCCTTCACAACAAGAACATACCAGCTCTCGCGGCACAGAATTGGTACAGCACAATGGCCAGCAGGAAGAACCCCATGGACCGCTTACAGATACGAGCACTGTCCCAACCGCTTTAGATGGTCCAATCCAGGTTCCCGCAGGCGATCAGCTCTCGATGACAGTCGCATCATCTACAAGTTGGAAAGTTGAGTATCCTCGAGTTCTCCAGATTCCAGGCCGTGACTTGTTCACATGCCCATGTTGTTGCCAGTCACTGCCTATGAAGATTTGCAGTGGTGCAAGATGGAGGTAAGTTGTTTCTTTTAGGAAGAGGCCCCTTTTCTAATTTACGTTAATAAACTTACCAATGTACACAGAAAGCATCTCTCTGAGGACATCTCTCCGTACACGTGTGTCCTGCCGAGTTGTGTTCGGCCACATCAGCTGTACACTGACCGTAAGGAGTGGATGGATCATATGCAAACTGAGCATACGAGTTCCAGATACTGGCTTTGTTTCGCCTGCCCTGAACCCTCCAAGTTTGACGAAGAGATACATTTTGTCGGACACCTCCAAGCTCAGCATAGTGACTCTATATCGCCTGATCAGATACCGATGTTCGTCTCAGAGTGTTGTTCCTTGGCACCATTGAACATTCCTGCATGCCCGCTTTGTCCACCCGTACCCATGGGGATCTCTGAACCTGAAGCAGGTGCTGTCCTGGATGAAATCGCAAAACACCTCCACTCTTTCTCCCTCAGTTCTTTGCCCTGGCCGTTGCCTGGAGAGCAGGAGCAAGAGTATCTAGGGCCGCTAGAGCAAACTGCCAAAATTGACTACTTCGACATCAGCTCTAACCAAGGAAGTCTTGACCAGACAGTGTCATCGTCATTAGAAGAAGAAGACGAAATGGATAGTAAGGCTAAGTCGTTATCTTCAGGCGAAACTGATTACGACGTAGAATTGGAGAAACTTCAAGACCAGAGTCTTGAGGATCATAGATTAGAAAGCCAACTCGATGAATCTATTCTCGAATCCAACGAAATTTGGGATAGTGTTTATACCGCGACTGCACGAAGGAATGAACAACCTGAGCCAGAGAATGACCAAATCTTGCAGCGAATGGTCAAAAGATCACAAGAGGAGACTCAGAGTAGCGATGGAGACCCAAAGCCTCAACCGCATAAGCTTTTGGTGGCAGTCGATTTCGGTCAGGACTCTCCTCATGCTTTTCTACCATCCTCCCGCCCCAAGCCACACCAAGTACAGTCACCTAATGAGCTTGCTTTTGTATAGGATCCACCTTTTCCGGTGTAGGGTATGTTTCTACGTTGGCAGTGAGTATAAAACCGGTAAAAACCAGCAGTATTTCATCTGACACTGAAACCTTGCCAGCCTACAAGGCAGACAATCATCACATCATGGGGCAAAGGACTCCCTGAGAGCAG
The DNA here is from genome assembly GCA_003988895.1 of Hyphodiscus sp. D1413. Classification (NCBI taxonomy): domain Eukaryota; kingdom Fungi; phylum Ascomycota; class Leotiomycetes; order Helotiales; family Hyphodiscaceae; genus Hyphodiscus; species Hyphodiscus sp. D1413. The sequence continues at coordinate 233,115 of QYAO01000014.1, forward strand.
TAAAGTTCCGACGTGAGTCAGCTTTCTCCACGGCCGAAGATCGATTGCTCATATGACTTTGCCAAAGGCTTCTCAAATACGACAATGATGATGTAAATGGACCATTCAAATGGGGCTGGCACGTACCGACAACGGAAAAGAACGAAGCATGGTTCAAACTTGGTCTCTTACCCCTATCCGAATCCTCATACTTAGCATCTGTAGGCCCTGACATGATTCCATATGGCGGACCCAGCCGCTCTGAAGATGAATGCGAGAAATCAGTAGTGAATTATCTCAGGAGCCTCCGAGTTCACGCAGAAAATTTCTTACGAGACAATATAGGCCCCACTCTCTTTGAGGCAACAGAAATAGGTTATATCATCACATTTCCATCTATATGGACGCTGAAAGCGCAACACAGGCTCCGATTTTGTGCAGAAAGGGCGGGCATGGGAGAAATTCGCCTCGTCTCGGATCTCGATGCGATCAGGATTTTTGCGTTCGAGTCCATTCCGAGTTTCGATCTTGCCGTAAACGATACGTTTATAATCGGTAATTTAGGAGCCTCGTGAGTCATTTATTCTTGAGTGTTTGATACTTCTTTAACAACGACGCAGAACCGTTGAGCTTATGTCCACTACTATCAAGTCTCTAAGGCCGGAATTGATAACAGAAGAAAATGCCCAACGCTCTGGAGATTTCTGCGGGAGCGGTCTCATGAATAGACTGTTCGCAATGTATTTGGAAGGTAGACTCCAGAAGTATACGGAATGGAATGAACAACGGAAAATTCGGGCATTGGCCTGGTTCGAGAGCGAAGTTAAACATAGACTCTCCGCTCGCGACAGGGTATTCATGCTTGATGTGGCAGGACTACCAGATGATCCAAAGGACGGGTTGGAAGATGGGGAGCTCAGAATACCTGCCGAGGATCTCCATGAACATGTATTGGAGCCTGTGATCCATGCAGTGGTGGAACGCGTGCAGTATCAGATCAAAAATACTCCGACCAAAGTAAAAGCGATCTTCCTCTCTGGCGGATTTAGTGAGAGCAGATATCTTGTGGAAAGATTGAGTGAAGCGGTGAGTCCAAATATCCAGCTTCGAGTTCTCGCGAATAGGTATGTGTTACAATTGAGATTTCATTCTACCTTCAGCATCATTTGAGAAAACACTTTGGATAACGGGGTGTTTCAGTTGGACCGCCGCCTTGCACGGCGCGTTGAGCAGTGCATTGGCCAGCGAAAAACAAGATGCAAATCCTCCGATTTTGAGTATCAATTCAAGAATCGCTCGCAAAAACTACGGTATCTGTATGAACGAGCGTTTTGATCCCAGCAAGCACGACGGCCTCACAAAGTTCTGGTTGGCAAGCAGTTCAGAGTGTTTTACTGAAGTTATTCAATGGTTTATCGTAAAGGTAGGACCGGTTGCTCTCAAAAACTACCACCTGACAGCTGTTTAACGCATGTTGATATAGGGAGCAACTCTCGAAAGGGACCAGCTTATAAGCTTCACTTTTTACTACAGGCAGAAAGTCAGCGAAGGCCCTCCAAGATCAATTAGAGCCCAAATATTCACCTGCGATGATCTGGTGCCGCCAAAACAGAAAACCGAATGTGCGTATCTACTCGATATTGAAGTAGATGGGAATCTGACAAAATACTAGCTGTTAGCCTTGCATTTGAGCTTTCGGCAGACCTTAGCACGATGCCGCAAGAATCATTTCGAAGAGAAAAGAGTCAGTCCGGCGAAGAATTCTACCACTTGGCTTACAAAATTGAGATGGAAATTCGCTCGAGCGCTTTAATGTTTTCATTCGTTTTCAGCGGCAAGACCTACGGCTCGATGAAAATACGCTATGAATAATCAAGATTAAAAATACGCTAGCTTTAGATTCAGTGTTTCAACAGTCAATGAGAATCTCTAGGTCTTAATTATGGAGCCGTTAAACTATATAAGTAATATCTATGAAAACACCAATTTTAAAGAGAGAATCCTTGACTCAGAAAAAGTTCTGACAGTGTACTCATATGAGAGACGGAGTTGATTTTGTCATATAGGAGTTTATTATAGGCTGCCAAAACACGGTAACAATCCCAATAGGAAAACCCTTTCAAGAGAAGGCAAGAGTGTTGTAAATAATCGTGTTCATGGACCGAAAAAGTTTCAACAAGCAATACTTTCGCCCTTTCAAAACGATGATATGACCAAGTTGAAATTCTGGAGTGACAGTAGCATGTGAAGATGCCACGTTCAGAAACACGAAAAGTGTAAATATGTTCAAGAGAATTCTAACCCGCTATGTACATATACCTACACTTCACCCGATCAGGACACATTACGTCAAGTAGGAAATTGAAAGTATACGACTATGACTCGGCAGCAAGCCTTTGGGGTAGGAAACTAGCTAAGCTTGATGTCGGTGTGACCCGTGCTTCATATCCCAAGAGGACAGTGACAGAAATATAATGGCCGAACTGAAGTCTGGACTCCTCCACCAAGCTCTTCATGGATGAAGAGTATCTTCGAATGTCAATATACGGAAAGTAAATTTGGCTCCCGTCGACGAAATGAAAGCAAGGCATGGCCTTTCATACGTAGAACACTTATTCTTTGAGTATAAAGTAACTCCAAATGCAGCAAATCCAACTAATATAGGAAGGCTTTTTTATTTTTATTTTTAATATCCATACTCTTTTTAGCTGCCAGAAGCGCTATGTAGAATCACTATAACACAGTAAAGGCAGGGAGGTTCGACATGCTGCACCTCTTCTCCGACGCCACGGCTACGCTCGTACATAGGAAGGCTTCGAAGAAGTTGAAGATGTCTATCAGAATGTTCATTGCTAGACGGTGGTTGGGTGGTCCGCGCAGCTTACTTACACCCCAATCACAAGTCCGAGCTCACTCACGTGATTCTCCGCTGACCAACAAGCGCCTCGATATTGTCAAGCAAAACCGACCCCACACCCATCCACTCCACTAAAACAAGGCTCTAAAAACCTTCATGAACACAATGTAGGTCCTCAACCCCCCCTCTCTTGTCCAACATATCAATGCGCCAAATCCTCCTCTCCCTCCTCATCACGCCAATCCTGCGAACCTCCTATCCCGTTTCAGCCGGAATCGCAATCGCAGGCGCCCGTCGTTTCTCGTTTCCACCGCTCACATATCCCCTCTGCCGCCGAGACTTCACCTGCGCCGCGCCCTCGCAGCAGGAATTCCGGGCCATAATGTCCGATCTGAAGGCTGAGGAGATATTGGGGGAGGCGGATCGGTTGGCTGAGCCGGCTGGAGCTTGTGAGGGTGAGGTTTCCGGGAAGAAGGAAGGACGGGAAGAAGCGCTCAGGGAGGCTGAGGAGGTCAAGAAGGAAGAGGAGCCGACGCTGCCCAAGTTAAGCGCTGCGGAGTTCAGGGCGTACAACAGTATGGCCGAGCATATGGAATACTTTGTGAGTTCCCAAGCCGCGCGCCACGGTCTCGTTTCGTTTCGTTTCGTTCCAATCTGGAGCTAGGTGCTGCTTCTCTGCGTTGAAGTGGGAAGACAGCGAAACAGAGACGGACGCTGATATGATGAATACCAACAGCACAACCACTTCCGCCAGTCTTGGACCACGCTACACGGCGCCTGCGTCAACAACAAACGGCCATCCAACATCTCCCTAAAACAATTCATCTCCCTCGGTCTCCAATTCGTCATGCACCTCTCCACGCACCACAGCATAGAAGAACAGCACATCTTCCCCGTGCTCGCGACGAAGATGCCCGAGTTCAAAAGCGGGCGCAACGCAGCGGAGCTCTTGAGACAGCATAAAGAGATCCACGCTGGCATGGACGTGTTCGAGGAGTATTTAAAGAAGTGCAGGAGTGGAGAGACGGAGCTGGAACTGAGGGTTCTAAAGGAGAAGATGGATTCGTGGGGAGATGTGCTGTGGAAGCATTTAGACCAGGAAGTTAAGACGCTTCGGGCGGAGAATATGAGGAAGTATTGGACCGTGGAAGAAATGAGACGGATGCCGATGTGAAAGCACGCATCTGTTTACGACTAGCTGATTTTCTAGGTGCGGCCATAGATGAGACTAATGATTTTGATTCTTGAATAATACGGGTTTGGATAAATATTGTGGTATTGAGCGATGGGTTGCTAAATGGCTTTCCTACATCATGCCCACCAGGAGGTATCTCCACACGCAGAGACTGCAAATTAGATAGCCCCATACAACTCGTCGCAGACATCGTGTATCATTAATATATGAGAGAGTACTCCGTCCTCTAGATATGCATCCATGATCGCTCGCTAGTATATGATGTATGTGGCTTGTTAAATCAACGAAGGGAAACTTCATCAGGTCATTATTTCGCCGTTCAAATCTCCTCTATCCAGACCTGCGTTGCGTTAGCCATGGCTTTCCTGATTTGAGGGTTGGGTCAGGGGTAGGGGATGCGAGACTTACTTCCATCTTTCCCATGTCCAAACGCTCCTTCTTCGCCTGAGACTTGATACCCATGATTACCATCTCCAGATCGTCCTGATCACCTAGCGTAACCATATCTCCATTCGGCATGTCATCGTCCTTGACCTTGATCTTGAAACGTTTCCGTAAGCTGAACTTCTCTCTAACCTTATCCACGAAATCCGGGAACTCAATCGCGGGTCCAATCATGATATAGCGTACATCATCAGCATGGACTTTGACCCGGATCTTGCGGATCTCGGGTCTTCTGGATTGCGCTCGGCCAGCTGTCGAGGTTGCACGTGATCGTGGTGGAGGTCGATTTGACACCATCTCGAATTCATTCTCGTCGAAAGAGCCGTCATCGTAGTCGCTGGCGTATTCTTCTTCTTCCTCTTCGATGTACCGCGGCATTCTGGGCTTTGCAGCTGATCTGGCGTTTCGAGTCGAGTTTCGATACATGTCGTAAAGCTCTCCTGGATATTCGTCCTCCTCCTCTTCATCGGATGCCCTCCTACGAACTGGACCTCGTGAACCGCTCCTTTGGGGGTTTTGCCTCGCCGGGGGTCCTCTAGGCTCGGATGCTGTTCTCGTGGTTCCCATCCTCTGCGGTTGCTGTTGCGGTTGCGGCTCGTCTCGAATTTCATATCGTTCTTGTGGGCGTGCTTTGTCGATATTGAGTTTCGCTGGCATTGGTTTGGGACCGTTCCGAACTGAAGCTGCTCGGCTCATTTGACCGGTAGCAGACGACTTCTCAGACTCGGGAGGCGGCGTTGGAGGGAAGACATTGCGATTTAGAGGTGGCTCAGACTGTTGACGTTTGCTCTGAAGGCCAGGCTTCACAAGGTTCGTAGCAGCGAAGGACAAATTCTCAGCCGGTCTATCGTCTTTGACATCCAGCTTGCCCGCCTGCTATGGTTAGGAATGCGATACGAAACTTTGAATATAGAAACTCACATTCTTGATCTCGGATCCAGCGAAACCAGTGAACGCATTCGAACGGTCCGAAGCTGCAACTAACCGTGCCTTGCCTAAATAGTCCTTCGTCTTCAAGTTCTTAACCTTGGCCTGGTTGGGCCGATATACGACCCCGACTGGTATCGAGAAAACTGTGTAACCCTGGAACATATCAGCTTGGCCCAGTACCTTTTAGATTCTGCACATACCTCTGCTTCTTCCTTAATCGCCTCATCGATCACATTGTGGTCTTCGACAACCTTTTCCTTGACGGCAAAAGCGAAATCCTGCATCCCAGCCTCTTTTTGTTGAAGATAGATATAACATAGACCACGGTTAAATAGAACCTCGCAAGAGTATAACTTGAACATCAGACCCAATTGAGCGTAATCGATCATGTTGTTCCCTCTCAGGTAAAGTAAAGTGTCGTTGAAATTCGCCAATGCCTCCTCGAAGTCGCCAACCAGGAAGTTTGAGACACCCTGTTGAAAATATGCCACAGCGAGATACTGATCCAGTCGTACCGCCCTTTGGTAGCATTCGACCTGTATTCTGTTAGATCTTGGTTGCGCCAAGAGGAGAGAATGATACTGACCGCTTTCTCATGTTGTCCAAGTGTGGCATGAATGACGCCGCAATTGAACAAAATCTTCGAGGTATCCGAGATCCCATCGAACTCCTTCAAGGCGTCATCAAACTCATTGTTATCGTAGTGGCCAAGAGCAGCCACCCAAGTCTCAATTTCCTACTCCGATGTCAGTCTCTGACCTTGAATCGTCTGCATACGACTCACCTGTTTCAGAGACATGGTGGAATACGACCTGCAACGTCTCTTGAAATCTTTCTTTAAAAGCCGGTCGGCTTGTCAGCGACCAGCCGTAAACCTCTGTGACACTCGAGGCAGGTCCGGAATGTTCGTTCAAGTATTCGTGGAGCCTGTGGTGTTCGCAACGTCCAGCCCCAGATGCGCCTTCTAGATAGTCCCAAGCCTATCCTCTGCCTCTATCGGTTGGCTGCTATCCCAATGTCTTACAGATTGTGGCTGAGAGAAGTGTCGCGTCTTTGCTTGGTTGCGAATTCGGTCGCTATTTCTTCAAAGTGCTGTGGATTTGATTGTGGTGTCTGTGACAGAGTTGAAGGATTGAGGGTTTGCAGAGGGGAGAGTGGAGAGAGTGTCGATGATCGTCGGTTAGATCAGGGGAGAGTTGTGCAGTTATCGAAAAGCCCAGAGGATGGATATGCGGAGAAAGAATGTGGAAGGCCAGGTACGATCACAACTGGCTAGCAGTTCGTGATGGCAGAAATGGAATGGGTGGATTTGAGTGCAGCGCGTAACACAAATGTCGAATTGGTAGAGTAGCGGGGAGTTGGAGCAAGCCGAGGGGAGTGGATCCCCTTTTCATGCATGCGGTGGAGGAGTAGGAAGGGAATAATGCATATATTGAGTTCGCTCTAAAGGGAGGGTGGGAAGGCCGAGGACGAGGACGAGGATAGAAAGTGGAACAGGGCACTGAGAGGACGATGAATGGATCTAGATCTGGTCCTGGTTCTTGTTCTTGTTCTTGTTCTGGTCGTTGTTCGCTGGGCCCCGTGAGGTGTGATGAAGGAGGGCTTCTTCGTGAGGGCTCGAAGGGCTAGGGGGGGCTTGTCCGACGCTGCTTGAAGAGATCTGGAGAGGCTGGGTGGGCCTGGCTGGGCTGGGCTGGGTTGGGCTGGGGGATGCTGTCTCAACCGCGCAGCAGCCGATGCCTTTCGTCGTGATCAGATTGATTAGCAGGAGGCCTCGGACTTGGTCTCTGGGACAGGCTACGACACTCCTGTCCTCTCCTACATAGGGCGGATCTCAGAGATAGGCTTTCGGGCAAGGTGCGGTGGTCTTAACCTTGACCACCTTGACCTTGACCATGGCCGTGACTGGCCTTCTCCCGCCCAGTCCCTTCCGCCACCAACATCTGTCCTGCAACTCCTGCAACAGGAGCATGACTTGGGAATCCAAATCCCCGCGTGCCACATGCGAAAGCCTGCGAGCCCTGGGAGGTCTGGCTGTAGAGTCTCCGTCAAAGCAGCGAGTGTTCCAGCAGGGCATGATCCTGTCGATTGGTTCGACGACGCTTGCGCTGCCTGTATCAAGAGGCGTTCCAGGGCGCGTACCGGGGATGGAGGAAGAGGGGGTTGGACGTCCTGCAGCATAACACAACTCTTCACAAAGTCATAAAGTCACATTATGTACGTGCATCGTATGCCTCTATCCATCCCATTGGCCATCTCTCGGCCGCCCGTGGACAATCAAGAATCAATAGATCTCTGAAGCTACGACTTACGACTTCGTGCAAAGTATTCAAATCCACCTGCCCATTCACCATCGTCAAAGGTGGGCAGATGCGGTGCGGGACGGGACGAAGGATGCTGAGTTCGACTCGTCACACATTCCATCCCAAGCAAGGATCGAGCCATCCGAGGAAACTCACGGGAACCCGTACGTATTGACAACTGAGCACCTTGCACCACCATCTACCCATCCCAAATCGCAAATCCTCTATCGTGCATATCCTTCTCATCATACACTACCGTACCGTACAGTCCACCCTCACCCACTTACCTGGAGGAATCTAATCAGATCTGTATGCTTCCGCTTTCAGAGAAGGCTTGGCGAGTCTCAGGGGACGACGGACGAGGCTCCTCGAAACCTCGCTTGTGCCTCAGCCTGTTTGAGGATACTCACAAAGACCCTCCACCACCAGGCTGTTCGGACATTTAACAATATCAGATCTGCTAACACCGCCGCCCCTTACGAGAAATAGGCCATCTGCATGACGGCCGGCGTAGATCATCAAAACAAGACGGGTTGCCGATTTGTCTCAACTTTATGCCGAACCTCCAAAGATGCCGGACGGGGAGCTGCCACTAGACCCTTACCTGTTCGTCTTGTTTAGCATTCGATATGATCTGCTTGAACCCATACCAGACGATGAACAAGCAACTCTTGGCGTATCCACTCACAGGCCTTTGACACTGCGTTGGAAACGCATTAAGCTTGATGTTTGACAGCATCCGCTCTAAGATTAGGTCGAGGTTGACATTTGTTCTAGAGCTGTTCATTGTTCCTCAATCTTTCCTTCTACAACCCTATCAGCGCATGATCAGAATGCCACAATTCATCCGACGCCTCCGATCGTCTGATAATTATATGATCAGCGTATTTCTTTTGCGCCTCATCTCCCTCACAGCATCCCCCTCTTCACCTCGTCCTTCCTCTCCTCCCATAACGTTTTACCAGAGCATGAGCAGACTGTTTTATCATTATCCCAGACACCTGCACTCCTTGCAATCACCCCAACCAGGGTATCGTCATCATTTCTCTCAAACCTCCCATCTCCATCATGCTGTCTCGACAGCACCATCCCCCGTCCTATCATCTCCCAAATCTGTATCGGCCTATCCAGGAACACACTGCCAATGCCATCCTTGCCAACCGTAACAGTGCCAAAGACCCCTCTCTTCGCTATAGGCTTATCATTGGGATCACTCCACAACCCGCCAGTCGATATCGCACCTTTCGATATATCACCTGTCTGTCGTACGGTAGCCCAATACGTGCCCGGGGACAGACCACGCACTGTGAGATCCACAATCGTCAGGTTGGGCGCTACCTGGACCATGCGGACCAGTCCTCGAACTTTATCTGACACGGTCGTTGAATGCGTCTCAAGAATGCAGACCGCGGCACCTACTCGTCATTAGCACTTCAGCACTTGGTCCCCGTGAGCTTATGTAAACCCACTATCCGTCCCGCCTGATCCTCTGAGGATAGCATCCCGGCCTGTGGATTGTATTGCTGCTACTATTGCAGAGGGTGCCGCTAATGTCAATTAGATGAGTATTGAGTTGTATGTAGTTGGGATGGAGACCGAACCTGTGCCTTCTATGCTCACTAGTTGGTCTTTGAGGTTTGCTTCTATTTTTTGGATTCCGCTGAGCTTGTGCAACGAGCCGGTTATGTCTTTGATACAGCTTTCGCAGGTCATTGGCACTGCGAAAAGTGTCTACTTGGAGTCAGCTATTGATACACGTGATGGCCGATGGCGGAATGAGGAAGACTGACTTGAAAAGGAGTTGAGACGACCATTTTGACGATATTCGGAACTGTTACTACCCGATATATAGGCCGATAAGGAGCTTGTAACTTTGAGTGTTCGAGTCAATGATTTTGAAAGTAGAAGGGTGTTGTTGCGGAATATCATTTTCTAATCGTGGGGTTCATGCTTTGAAATCGCCGCCAAATCCTCGGCTCTCCTTCCGAGCGACGAAAAAGTCTTGGCGCCAAATTTCACGACTTCCATCCAACAGCATCAAGAACCATACTGACGACCACGCCTAACCTCTCACCCCAACACAACAACCTCTCAATCGGCCCAAGGGCCACTTGTCACGATGTCACAAACCAACGGAATAGTATGTCTTCCCGAAGTCAAGCTTTAATCCCCATCTTAACAGCCCCACAGACAAAGCTTGCCTACTCCCGAACCTGGCACCACATCTCAGCATCAACTCCCCACCACGCCCTCTCAACCATCCGACCTCACCCCTCGCCCTCCTCCCCCGAGCTCACCCCCCCCTCCCTCGGCCGTCTCGCGAGCCGCATCGCGATCCTGCTGATGGGGAAACACAAGCCGATTTTCGATCCGTCGACGGACTGCGGCGACTACGTCGTCGTAACCAACTGCGCGAACCTGCACACCACGGGCAAGAAGCGCTGGCAGAAGACGTACTACCGCCACAACACGCGGCCGGGGAGCTTGCGGAGCATCAGCATGGATGATCTGATGGGCAAGCTGGGGGGGAGCGAGGTGTTGCGGAAGGCGGTCAGTGGGATGTTGCCGAAGAATCGGCTGCGGGATGATAGGCTGGCGCGGCTGAAGGCGTTTGAGGGCGAGGCGAATCCGTATGTGGGGAATATTGTGAGGTTTAATGGGGTGTCGAGGGTTGCGGAGTGGCCGGTGAAGGAGGGAGGTGTGGGTGAGACGAGGGTATGAGGGGAGTGTATTATATGGATTGTGTATGATGAAGTGGACTTTTAGCATAGAGGCGTTACGAGAGGCTGGCATTAAAATGCTCCTCTAGAAAAGGAATGTATTGTTGATCTGGGATCAAATATGATAGTACCATAGACCTATGTATTACATTTAGTTCATGAAAATCACCTAACTATGGCCTAAAGATATAGCCCTCAGCCAGGACCACTCGCTCTACAGAACAAGCAAACAACGTTCATGACAATGAAGGCTATCAAGCAAGACCGACCTCGTGCTATTCAATGCAAAGACAAATAGTCGAGAGACATAAAGGATGATTATGAAAGCAGAGAGAATCATCCACGCCGTGCAGGCTCTTGAGATAGCCATGATGTTATGATGTGGAGCATGTGGTCGTTTCTTCTTTGTTTTGATAGTCATGGTGAAATTCCTACCTTGTCTGCTTGCTACTTGCCTTCTTTATATGTTGTTTGATCGTGTTGACAGTGTCAATCCTATCGACACGACAGTCTTGTCGACATCTACAGCTGACCTTGCATGCACCACATCTAGCCCATCCACCCAAGCAAGCAACCATTCCTTTTCCCTCACCACACATACCCCTCATACTCAAAACAAGTCTCAAATCCCAGCTTCTCATAGAAACCCCGTATCACAACCGCATCAATAAACACACCTTCGATACCCCTCTCCCGCATATTCTCCAGAGCCTTGACTATCAAAGCCAGGCCGACACCCTTACCTCTTGCGCTCTCATCTACACCAACGGCGGCGATTAATCCCGTCTTCTCCTTCGACGGCATTAAAGGCAAGAATGCAAAGATGTCGCTGATGATTGCGGAGTGGGAACACATCAGCGTCCATCCGATTTGCGCATTGGTTTCAGGGTCGAAGGCTACCATTATTTCATGGTGCTGGCCGTAGGCTGCGAGGGCCTCGTAGGCTTTGAGCCAGCTCTAAACGTAGTCAGTATTCATGAATGGCAAGGGGGAAAATTCGAGAATGGACGAACGAAATTAGCTCGTTGCTTGGTTATACATTCTTCGTACAATTCAGGCGACAACGGAGAGAATCTGATGTTTGTCTTTGAGACTCGATCGAGGATTTCAGGTGGTGCGATGGGCCCCCGGATATCTCTGTAGAAATCACGAACTGTTGGCTCGGTGGATTTATGAAACCCTGCATTATTAGCTGGTTACAGGATATATCTGAACACTAATCTACCTCTGTGAAGAAAGAAATCCTTCACTTCTTGCGGGAAGTCTATAGGCACCTGCCACCAGAACCGAGGGGTAAGAGATCCGAGTTCCAGCGACTTCAATTCTCCTCCACCAGCACGAGCGGCGTCTCTCAAATCAACCTGTGCCTTTTCCACAAATGCCGTACCGAGTCCTTTTCCTCGATGATCTGGCAAAACACCGATTGCAGCTATTTTGCCGGTCGATCCATCGGACAGCCAGGCCAGACAGAATCCGTTCTCATGGATGGAATGATGGCCTGGAAGTTGCTGGAGAATTTTTTCCAATCGTTGTTCATCGATCGACCATTTTGGAAAGATCGCTTGCCACAGTTGCCATATTTTATGGAAGTCTTCGGGGGAGTTGGTGACTTCTCTAATGTCGTATTTGACAGGAGGTCCCTGCGATTGTCAGCGACAAGTTTGCAAAGGAATATTTGCATCGGCTTCCGTGAAAACCGCTCTATGGTGGGTTGAACGCGTCTGACTTATGATGAGGAATCGGATGAACGATCCAGATGAAAGAGGGCTAGGCAAGGAGTAGACGCAAATCAATAGAAGACCAGTTACTTTCTCTTGTGCGAAAGCGATCTTGGTTTAAATGTAAAAGGAATTGAATATGATTGTCCTACTTTTCTAAACCCCTCTAGCGGCGGTGCGTCCATCTTGCTCTGAGTCTTCTCGGTCGTCGCGGAGAAATGGAAATCTTTATGGAAGGAATTTGAGTTTAGACAAGAACATAAAGTAGAGATCCTGTCTGTTGGATGATATATAGGAAATAGGAGCAGCAAAATAGAAAGGAAGGAGACTGGTCGGTAATTCTGGGAGAGAAAGACGGACTCGGATGAACATGAACTCTGAAAGGTAAGCAAAGGGCATAGCTTTAGCTAAGAAGACGTGTACATCTCGCTTAGCCGAAAGGGGTTCTGGGCAAAGTGAGATCCAGTTCGGCGGACTTTTGTACAAAAATGACCATTACATATCCAACCCAAAGTAGTATTAGAGTATAGTTAAAATATGGAAATAGGTTGTGTTTATATCCACAAGTATTCAAGGCACTAGCTATATCGTCAAATGCAAGGCATAAGTCCGAAATAAGTGGGAGACAAATAAAATAGCAAAAAGAATTGTGCACCCTCCGGGAATCGCTGCGAATTGTCAGAGGAAGCCTTGTACTGCAATGAATAGTAACTTACAACCCGGGGCCCTGTTTGTTATTAGCACACGTCTATTCAATGGCAGGAGAATATTCTTACAGCGCAAGCTTCAGGTAAACTGGTACATGGGAAGCGCTGATTTTACCACTAAACCCTGAGAAGATGTTAGAAGTGATCGCTGGATTGTGATCAATGAAGCTTACAAGAGTGCTATCCAATAGAACATTAGTCTTAAATTTTTCTTATTAGGCTTTATCAATACACAGCCGGCTTGACCCGCAGCCTCGTCGGATCTCAGATCTCAGACACCGATCTACAAAGCCCTCCACCAGCAAACGCAACTTCTCCAGCCCAACTAGTAAGATGAGTGCGAAAATCGAAAAGATCATTTTGCGCCTGCAGGCCAAGTAAATACTTCCCCAGAAAACTCACTGCTCCTCTGACTTGTTGCAGAACTGAAGAAGGGCAATTCTACGAAGCCCAGCAACAAACCCGCGTGGTCGCAGCCAGGTACATCAAGGCGAAAGACTGGAACGCAGCGATAGACATCCTCTTCAATGTTGCCCAGTCTCTCCTCAGGTCTGGGCAAGGCGGCAGCGGTGGAGATCTGGGACTATTTTTGATCGACGTATACAAACAGGCGGAACTGAAGCCGGATTCGAATAACAAGGGCAAACTCTTGACTCTATTGCGACAATTCGACAGTGAGGAGCCCACGAGAAAGAAGTTCATAACTGAGATGATAATGTATGTGCAAGAATCGCAGATGGGGGTTTTGGTATTTGGCTAACGAGCAAAGATGGTCTGCAAAGTGCGGCGAGTACCCGGCTGGCGAACCGGACTTGCACCATGTTGCTGGATCATTATACGCAGAGGAGCACGATGCTTATGATGCAGAACGACACCTTACGCTGGGCACGAAGGATTCGCCAGAGATTTTTGCAAAGTTGGAGTATGAGTGGTATACGCAGGATGATTCGCACACAGCTGCGCTTTATGTTGCTCGAGCGATCTTCCCATACCTCCTCATTGGAAACGTTCGCGATGCTACGAAATCTCTGCGGCTGTTTACAAGCAGGTTGACGGATGCGAATAAGAATCTGAGTGTGCAAGACGTGAGCAGCAATACCTTGGATATGAGAATATATCCTAGTCTGCCATTGCTGAACTTCTTGGGATTGTTACTGCTGGCTATTCAGAAGGGAAATGGGGACTTGTTCAGACAGCTCAAGACGAAATACGCAACCTATATCAAGGAAGTGGGCCTGTGGGATGAGGCATTAGTGTTAGTAGGAGAGATGTATTTTGGGATTCAGAGACCAAGACAGGGTAATCCGCTGTTTGATATGATGGGAAGCATGTTCGGCGGAGGTGCAGGAGCTCCAGCAAAGTCGCAACCAAAGCGTGTGGGAGGATCAGCACCTGTGGCATAAGGACTAGACTGAAATATAATAATATTCGTGGTCCACCCTGAATCAATTTCCAAGAACGCCTGGGTATCTTCAACGCCGGAAAAGAACTCAAACAAACCCTGTATCCTATCGAACAATCTGTTCTTCCTCGGCCTCGTACATCCAATTATCTTCTGCCAACGCCGCGACCTTCGCTCGTAGACTGGCTTTTACAGCTTCGAGAAGTTCTGCTGGTCATCAGCTTGATTCAAATCCGTCAAAGCACAACTAACCTGCAGGCTCACTAGGTTCACGATTCCGATCTCTCTGATGATGCTTCACAGCATCCGCTAATCTCTGCCTCTCCTCTACACACATCAGTAGTTGTTTCTCGGCCTATGGACACAAACATACTCTCATCCTCCCGCACATCCTCCCCTCCATCATCCTGCTCATCTAAACCCTGCATCTGCAAATCACCAATGTCAAACTCTCCATCCTTATTCCGAATCACAATATCCGAAGTCTCGGACTCATGCTCATTATCCAGTCGTAGGGTCTCGGCGGATGTGGAGGTCGAGCTGGTGGTAGGGCGACGGCTAAGGTGCTGATGGAAGAGATTGCGACGGACTCCGGCTGTTGATCGGCTGGTTGTCGAGCCCGAAGCGGCTTGTCGCGAGGTTCGCTCTGGCATTTTTGAGTGACTATGATTTGATTCTTAGGGGTGAGAAACGAATGTGGGGGGTTTCGAGTGAATGAAGATGTTCATTGTTTTGATCGCAAGGCTGGCGGGCTGTAGACAAGGCTCGCTTGTGGGGGCTACTGGTACCGTAGGAATGGAAATTACAACAAGAAGCGCTCATCAACTCTCAAGCAATCCACTGTCGAGCGTTAGATAAGCAATGATCCGGTATGGTTCCACGAGTAACAAGAAATTATGAGCAGTACTTTCGAGATCCAGCCCATCGGGAGATTCGTAGGGCAGAGCGCAGCAATCAAGCGTCCAAGAGTATGTTCTACACATTTTCAAGGCCCTTCTCGTTTTCTTCATAATGCGTTGAAAGTTTTTATTGGTATCTTACAAAGCTCTCTGTAATATAAGAATTTTACTTTTTACTATTGACCAAAGCCTAGTGGCTAGGATTTGAAAGACTTTCGACTTCAAAAAGGTTGAGAGCTGTGATTCCGTTTGGAAGAAGAGGTTCACTGTTCTGGAATCATGCTAAACAATTTCCAGGAGATAGCATGCTTCTCCTACGATGATAAACATCAGTTCTTGCTGGACGATTCATCAATCAGATACTACTACCCTCCAGAATTAGGAGCAGATCTGTCCAAAGGCTTTGACACTTTCGAGAAACTCGATGATACCGCCGACGATCATCTTGATGGCTTGCTAAAGACTATTGCTGCGAATGAGGAGAAATTGGGCGTACGTGTCGAAGCAGACGTCATTACCTGGCGAGGAATGATGACGAAGGCAAGCATTTTCAAGCATGCAAGGTCAATAGCTGACGGAACTAAAGATCATGTCTGCTATTTTCAGTGACAGAGACGGGTAAATTTGACTTTAGAGTGTTTTCAGGTCTAGGTAGCTGACATCACGATACAGCTTCGAGATGAATGCCACGCTTTTTCAAGTAAGGACTTTTTTCGGAATTTGCGACGCTTTGCTAACTTCTAATAAAGAATACAATGTATGCAATGAGTAAATTATGAGATATCTTCTTTCAACTGACTAAACTTGTTAGCTTTGTCGAAGAAAATCACGCATACAAACGGCAATCACAAGCTAATCAACGGCAACAAGTGTCGCACCCTGGAAGACCTTCGCAAGATATGATGAGCTTTTGGGGTTAGTTCTTGCCTGGCAATGAGATGAGAAGCAGCTGACAGTACGCTCAAGGTTATAAATTCGAGACTCTTTGCTTACTTCCTAATACATGGAGCGAGACTCCACGAGAATACATTGAAAACCGAGAGAATGAGATTGTCAACAATCACGCTCAGTATTGTTCCGTCGTCAAGACTGGAATAGGAAACACGGTCATGATTCTCGGGGGAGAAGTAGATGCGGGTATGTTGCCATCACACTTTCTGATTTCTTGGCTAATCAGAGTCAGTATGGGACTCTAAACCTGATGACGGCAGTCCAATAAACTGGGTTGAGTTGAAAACCAGTGCCGATATTCGAAACGACAGGGACATGATCACTTTCGAGCGGAAGCTAATGAAGTTCTGGATTCAATCATTTCTTCTTGGTGTACCGAAGATTATAGTTGGCTTCAGGACACAGGACGGTTTCCTGAGAAGAGTCGAAGAGATGGATACAGCGTCGATACCTGGAACTGTCAAACGAAGAGGAAAGGGAACTTGGGATGGCAACATGTGTATCAACTTTACGGCGGCATTTCTTGAATGTAAGTTCCGTCGGTGGTAGTATGGTCGATGGCTAATTGAAGCCAGTTCTAAAAGCAAACGTGACTGGAGATGGAGTTTGGCGCATTCGGAGGAAGGAACGGGCTCCACTTATCGAGATCTTCAAGCTCGAGGAGACTGGACATGGAGACATACTAACTGATGATTTCATTAATTGGCGGATAAAGCTTGCCCTGACTGATCGAGTGACGGAAGGAAGCGGTACAGCGGAGACAAATCTGCAAGGAGGTGGTGAACAGGTAGCCGGCATATCATAACCCTCTCCTCTGTCCGTAAACAGATAGGTTTCGGTCACCTCCGTATTTCACTCTAACAGATTATCAATTGTGTGTATGTGTGAGATCCACCAAGGAGCAAGGTCAAGTAGTAGCTTGAGCGAATGAAAAGGAGTCATTACACCGACCAAGGCTGTCCGCACCAGTCCAGGTTTCCACTAGATGATCGATGTCCGATCGATATCAGGATCAACTTCCAACGCAGCCACGAAACTAAAAGTAGACTTTCTGTCCTCAAACCTTGTACCGAGCTATGAGAGCTGCCGTGCAGGACAATATCGGAAATGTGTAGCGAGACATGGAGAACCTCGAGGAAGCCTCAACAAAACCTTTCATTCGCAATAGCGACATGAGGGTATATGCCAACACTGTATCATGCCAAGGTCAACTGTGCAAGATGCGTCGCTATTGGAATCTATCACCGTCTGAAAAAACAAGACGATGAAAGGGGAGCTCCCGTTCAGTAGAGACTCATTGAGCATATTTGTAAAAGCATCGGAGAATCTCTCAATTAACAGGGTACGAGGGTCACAAGTCTTCCACTCATAATTCGTCGATTATTTCTATGGACGCAGTAGAATTCTCGATCAACTCGCCTCGACGTTCCTTCGGAAATTTTTATCCCATGTCACCCCATACCTCCGTTATCTTGTGAGAGAGTACCAGCTCTAAATCTCCCCTCAAACTACCACATCTCACTTCCATCTCACAATCCCTATCTCTTAAGCCTCGCCTCCGCCTCATAAGCCGCCTTCCACTCCTCCCTTGACCCATCAACCAACCACCCATAACCCGGCTTCATTTTCTCCAATTTCCACATACTCGGTCGAGGCAACTGAAACTTCAACTCCTCTCGTCGAGTTTCCAACATCTCCTCTGCTCTGCACAACACTAATTCACTCTCCATATCCTCAGCGAGATATGTGTGCTTAGGCTCGACCTTGACTAGCTTTCTTCTCCATGACTTAGCCCGGAATGTCTTCACCACTTCCGACTCGACGGCAACTTGCAGTATGCAGAAACTCTCTCCGTTTCGTGCACAGCGGGCGCAGCATAGCTTCTTCGGCGGAGGGGCAGCGCTTCGGCGTTGGTGTCTTGAACGGCTAGGAGCGAGCGAGCAGGAGAGCCCAGCGAGATGGCATTGCAGGCATGGCAGTTTCTCTGGTGGTGGTGGCTTTGGAAGCTGGGGTTTGACTATGGCCTGGAGAGGTTCGAGATCTGGGGAACTGCTTCGCCGTGTGATGGGAGACTCTGGCTCTTGGTTGGAGGAAGTTGAGGTCAAGCTGGCCGGCCTCTCGGAGCGTATACTTGGTGAGATTTCAAGATCTTGGAGGGAGGGATGAGAAGAGGGGAGGGCTCGGGTTGGAGGAGTTGCGGGAGGAGTGAGTGGCTTCTTTGTGGTAGACGCTTGTTCTACAGTCTTCACGGTAGACTTTGGCAACTCATCATCGTCGAGCAGGAGTTTCTGGTGTGAGAGAGTTGGGGGTGTTGCAGGCGGACTTAAGGGACCTCCCTGGCTGGCAAGTTCCAAGGTCGATGTTTTTGGTGCTGTGGCGCTCGCTGTCTCATCTTCGTTGACGAAACAGGCCTTGTGATTTACAATTGAAGAAGGAGAAGTGAAAGTGGAGGCAGTGACTCTCTCTGTGTCTCTGGTGCTTGGAATAGCTAAAGTCCCATATGTAACCCCAAGATCGTAGTAGACTTTGGAGGAAGGTTTAGAAAGAGTTGAGCTCGGCGAGCGTTCGATCTTCTCCCCTATTGTCGTCGTTGGTATTGTCAAAGACCCCATTGTTGCTAGTCAATCTCGTAGGAGAACAATATATCGATTAGTATTGAGGTCAAGAACAATAGAAGTATTTGTATGGCAAAGTTTGTGGGAGACAACATTAAAATAGACTGAAGAAGAAGTATTAGATTATTGAACTTGAGAAGACTCTTACGGAAGAGAGTGGAAACTTCGATTCTCCGACCTGCGAAAGAGAGAACCGAAAATGAAAGAAAGACATGACGGGCGAAGACTGGATGCTGCACAATGTCTTGGATGGGGAGGGCGGATATTGGTGGTGTGGAAACGATCTTGGTGGTTCTTTGATATCGATGTTTCAAAAATGAAATAGGCCGTCAACGACCACAGGGTAGCGAATCCCATCATAGAGTTGTTTGCGAAAATTTCCCAATCTGGGGGATGACACGTAGATAGAAGAACGGATTGCTCGTCTTATAGTATTGTACAACAATGTTATTGCGTTACAGTTCTTTGAAAGTCTCGAAGTGGTGATGTTTGGGTCGTGTAGAGAAGCGACAAGAGTATACATAAGGGGCGCGGTCGCTTGATCCGTCGTCTCTTTCTTTCTAGACCGCGAGATCCAAAGCGTGTGCGCAATGCAACGCATCGTAATAAGGCTTCACCTTGATTACTTGCTGTATCTTCGGGAAAGTGAATTGTATATTGCGAAGTTCATCTTCGAACTATCCTAGTAATAAGTGCAACGATGGCAGTCATTGGCTCCTCTTTCCACGAGCCAAATGTTCCTAGTGCTTTTGAGTCTATTTCCCTTGAGTCTACTTCCATTGGCTCCAAACTCGCAGAGGCAACCAATGTTTACCCAAGCCGACTCCTCCCTCCCGTCCCAGGTAATCTGTAAACGTACAAGTACATTATCAAGTACATTATATCAATATATTAAATTCTGGGTCCACTTTCTCAAGAAGATCTCCGGAGACAGGCAAGCCACTTGAAGCTTACGTAGAGCTCAGCGCAGTCTGGGGGTGTGCAATCTCAGCTGGCGGAAGGTGGCTGAGCCTACTATCTCAAGCCACCGTAACCCAGAACGTTACTGGATTTGCTGAATAAAGTGTAAAGCCCCAGACAATGGAATGGCAAGTAGGTAGTACTTTAATTGCATGCATGACGGTGGGTGCGGTGGCGTCGAGATCTATGATCAAGAATTGGGACGGTTCGATATTTCGAGGATCGCAACTTCGCTGCATCAAACAGAAAAAATAAACTTGGATGAATCTTTAAATAAAAATCGCGGGCTTCGAATCACTAGATTTATTACGCAACACTGGAACATTTTGAAGGAAGAGGTCTCGTAGAAAATTATCATTCCATTCCGAAAGCCATCGCATAGACCTGAAGGTTGCTCCCACATTGCCATTATTCCAAGCCAACCAAGTCCAGAATCACCAATCATTCTCCATCAACATGTCAAAGGATTGAGTCTCTCCCGGGGTATAAGTGCAAGTTATCTTCGCGCCACGTCTTGAATGACGCTTAGCAGCAGCACTCGAGGCATTCAAAGCATGCGAGACCGGCGCAACTGTTCAACATACGATTAGCATCTGTTTTTTGCGAGGGGAGAGCTGCAGCTGCTGAAGATGCAGCTCCCTCGAGAGATAATTCAAAGTCGAGTTAGATTGCAAGGCTGGAAGGACGGTGGGACTTACATGCCACAGCAGACATCACCCTCTCCACCTCCACGCATAGACACTGGCTCAGCCGTCATTTGCTCGGTTTGGCGCTGCAAATTGTTTGTTAGTCGTGGCTATGAAATTGGAGAGTTGGGGATTTGGCGTACGGGTTGTTCGGAGACACGGGAAGCATCCTGAGATGGGACCTCCATCTGCTGGGCCTGAGGTTGTTGGGTTTCTTGAGCAGGCATCTTGTTTGATAGAATATAGATCTTGCGATTGTTGTGTGATGAGAAGTGGTGAGATTGGAGTTGTACAGTCGAGTTTGGGCTGACGAGAAGGAGAGAAAGTAAAGTTCCGGGGGAGATCAAGGGGTTTTCTATATAAGTATTCACTAACTACGCGTCGCCAACCATGCCGTAGCCCGACCTGGGGGTCTCAAAGAACAAGGCGCAGCCCGCTGGCCAATCGACGTCCGCGTGTCTAAGAGCGCAGCTGCAATCAGCGTCGACTTTATCTCGATGCGGCGCAGTCTGCTGGGGTAGAGATTGGCTGTTTAGGACCCAGAGACGATCCTGAGTTTTGGATGAAGGGCACGTTTCGTACCCATTAGCCATTCACAAACTTTAAGTTGAGGTTTAGAGTTTTGTTCGATGTCAATTGATTGTTTTGACGATATCTTCCCATTGATTATATTACAGCAGGCGGCTCAGCCCGACAAGACGTTGACAGAAGACTTGGGCTTCTTGGCCGAACCTTTTGAAAGCTTATCTGCGCCAAGAAGACCCTTTGTATTATTCCGTTTCAGACCTCTCGGTCGGCGTCATTTGTCTCTGATGTTCAACCACCAGTCACCAGAGTGGAAGTCATCTCGATAATCCCTCATCAGCATGGTACGAAGCGGTGTGAGATCTTTGCCCGGCTGGCAATATCTATAATACCCCACCTGGTGACACAAGTCTACCTTCGTAATGATTACATGCACGCAAAGCAGGTTGCTGCAGACTTCGGATAGGACGCACGCATACGAAGTACACGGTATCTTATGTCAGCTGTATGCAGGTCTTCGAAATTTGCAAGTGTGCACGACTGGTTCGGTAAGATGATAGAAGTCCAAGGTTCGGTGAAGATGGAAGAAGGTTAATTTTTGGGTAATTTGGTATCTTCTACAGTCATCGTTGCTGTATTAAAAACTGAAAGGTTTGTATTCATCTATCTCTTAGGAGCCCTCGCAAAGGCAACTTTAGGAAAATCCAGCGGCAGCCTCAGCTTGGCCATCTTCCTCTGTGCAGCACCCGCCTTGTCCAACCCAAGATCCTTCCTATATTGTTCTGGCAATGCTGTAATCCTCGCGCCAATCTCTTTGAAATATTGCGACATGACCTTGGTGTCCAAGCCCAAATCCGACTGCAAGTCGTACATATCTAGCACGTAGTTGTCGATCAGACAAGCTATGGCACAGATATGCGTAGCGAGGAGGTCGTTGTGGTATTTGTCCATCGTGCCGTCGGATGAGAATTGTCTCCTTGCGTTTTCAATTACAGGCTCGGGCATACCACCAGCGATCCTCTTCATCTCCTCTCGCTTGGGTAGCAATTTCGTAGTCCCACGTCCCTTGGTCTTAGAGCCTTTGTAAATCTCAATGAGGAGCAGTAGATACCGCAAGCTCTTCATCTTCTCCAAATTCGTAGAAACCTTCTTTATCCGATTTGCAACATATTCTGAACTGACCATGATCTCCTTGTTCGCCTTCAGAGCAGTCTGCCACTCTAGAACCGGAACAGCCTTCATGATATCGAGCCCAATCAAATTATCCACCGTGTAGACATCCTTGATATCCTTAGCTTCTAGATTAGCTTTGGGTCGAGGTTTGCTGGCTTCTGCTTCCGCAGCGAGTTCTGCTCGAGTAGCCATGCCCTCTGCATCTTTTGCCATGGCAGCAATCATGGCCTGCGTAGCTGCATTGCCCTTGCCTGCTGCACTAGCGCCACGGGAAATGGCATTTTCTGTGATAGAAGAAAGGGCTTTCTTCGCTTTCTTCGTGCCAAATGCGCGGCCCAGGTCGTTTCGCTGTTCTCTCATATTCTGCATGCTCATCAGCAATTTTCTTGTAGCTCTAGAGCTGTGGAAACTTACCTTGGAGAATTGCTCCTCCTCCGTAGCTTGATGTGCTCTTACAACTCCTCGAAGAACCATCTTTCGTGCCTCTATAACCTCCAGCTTCCTCGTTAAGGGATCGTAAACACCTACATAGTGCTTTAGTAGTGCATCCGGTCCGCTTGTTTCTTGCTGTTCTCGTGCAGTGTATTCGAGGTTTGGGTGGGCATTGGAGTGGAGGAGGACTTCGGTGGTTGCGATGGCACTGCGGGCCTTCTTACGGACGTTTTCACGGGATTTGGTGTATGGTTTGAGAGGTATTGAGGAAGGGAAGGAGACCCCAGGCGTCGAGGCTAGGAGGCAGTCAGTCGGAAGTCCATATACAAATAGCAATAAATAGAATAGCGCCTTGAGAAGCTTCTTGCGTGCATACCTATTATCGGCGCCCATTGACCTCGATCGTGAAGGGAGATCTTGATTTGTCTATCATCCTCGGCAGCGACTTTTTTACTTGGCCGTAATGACACATCTGTATGCTTCTTCCGCTTCTTGCTTTTCTCGACTGTGTCTGCCATTTGTGGGAATCTTTGAATGGGGCTGTTTGGAGGTTCTTTAGATTTAGAACTTTTTTTTCTGCAGTATTGCCTGATCTGTAAGGCTGGCGTGGCTCCTAACCCCAGAAACTGTTGAAAGAATATCGAGTAAGAGGGAAGAAGTAATCGTCGGCTCGCTTACGGGCACTCACTTCTCCCTCTGGTCGAGGTCGGAGTAAGCAAAATGGGCTGACACTCATTTTGGGCTGAAGTAGCCGATAGAGAATTAGTATGGGTTTTATACTCAGATTTCATGACGAGTGACTCTATTATATTATTAAAATGTATCTATTTTAAATTTATAAGAGCACATATTATATTAATATAATACTATATCTAATTGTTCCTCAGTATACTAGTATGTAATAGAATTGACGACGACTTATTTTTGGCGTACCCTACTAGTCAATTCTATTCTACTAGTAGAATTCAATTATAGCCTCTATAAGAAGGGATTTCTAAGTCTTGCTAATTAAAAATCAAATTATTAAAATCAAGTATACACTTAATAGAATTAATTCAATATAACGGGCTTTTAAAAGTTTGAAATAAGAAAGTATTTCTATATAAAATAAAAGGATTGGCTACTTCAGCCCAAAATGAGTGTCAGCCCATTTTGCTTACTCCGACCTCGACCAGAGGGAGAAGTGAGTGCCCGTAAGCGAGCCGACGATTATTCACTCAAGGGCAATGGAAACAATGTGTGAAGTAGTACTTCTTTTCATTCGGTTCAGTTCAATTCAGGCAATTGAAGTCGATGATATCTAGCATCAGAGGCAGCTTTCTTTCCATCGCTTCCTGTATGCAAACCCTCAATGTACAAATCGACAATGCTTTTTGACCGACCCTTCACCCTTCCAATCCATGCCCCCAAATGCCAATGACTACGCGTCATCAAACTGCTCTGCTCCTTGAACACCCAGATTGCCATCGAATACCTCGTTGTGACCAAAGTGTACGTACATGCCGGAATGCTGGAAAAGGTGCAGAAGTTGATGCGGGAAATGGCGTAGACGAGGTTATGTTATCATGACGGTACGGTTCGAGAGGTAGAAGTGGTCGAGATCGAGTTGTTTTGGGAGTGATTTACTTGCTATAGAGCTTTTAGCAGGTGATTCAAGCTCATTTCTTTCACCCAAAGAGAAGGTCAACGACAACGTCAAACTGGGAATACTTACGATCTTGCACGCGTCTTGCGGCGCTTGCGTTTGAGTCTCCGGACGCGCTTCTTCCGCCATTTGGCCCGCATAATTCGATTGGTTGATCGAGAAATGCGTTTGGTGTTTGAAGTTTGGTTGAGAAGAAGAAATGGAGAGCGTTGTGCTCTTTGACGAAGTTGAATTCGGTTGTGTGCGCTAAGGGTTCACTAGCGTACATCAGGAGTAGATACCACGTGACCATAACCCATTTCCGGCTGAGCTCGAGAACGCCAAAATCAAGATCTCTAACATCAATCGGGTGACCAGAACCCATCGGAGTTGCTAATAATCTCTGCTGTGACTAACTAATCTCTATACACTAATGTTTCAACCGCAGGAATGTCTCAAGAAACAACTCAAGATCTCACCATGCCAGTTGAGAATGTATTTCATGATGCACAAGAGGCAGAAGAAAGCTCCGAATGCATTGCCACACTGTGGTTTGAGAATATCGTTGGAGGCGAGTGTCGCGGTCAGCTTACCTACATTCCAATTCAATTCATTTCCTAATTTCTTCGTCATTCCTAATTTCTTCGTAATAGAATTTGCTCTTTATCCGAACCTAGAGATCATTGTAGGACGAGAATCTTGTTGTGAACCTCCAACATATAGCAAAACTGTTGTGGAGTTTGCAATTCACGATGGAAGAGTCTCCAAACGGCACTTTCGCATTTATTCTATCATTTATGAGCAAAAGAGCAACAGCTGTACTCAGTCAGATACCTTTCCGCCGTTGGTTTACTGCGAGGATCTGGAGTCCTCCAATGGAACATATGTCAATGGAGAGCTCATCGGAATCATTGGAAAAGAAAAGAAAGCTCATCTACTCTGCGATGGGGATGTGATTGCTATTCGTCCAAACTGGCAGTTTACATTTCATCAGTCCAATCACCAGATGCTGTTTCCTAGCACTATTCAGTCGAAAGACATGGAGGTATAAATTTCACGACTATTGTGTTGGACTACGGGCTTTACTGAGACTCTTTAGTACTTCGTTGATCGATATGTTATTTCCAATCGAATACTTGGATCTGGCCAATTCGGGAATGTGTATCTCGCGAAGGAACTTTGTACGAACAAGCAGATCGCTTGCAAAATCGTCGACTTGGATATCGCAATGCGGATCGTCGCTGCGAGTCGTCCTGATCTTTCTGAGAATGGAGCCCTATGGAAATCAGGAGTAGATTCTGCCAAGCAGCACAGAAAAAAGGTTCTACAAGAGATTGATATTCTTTCAAGGCTCAGCCACGTGAGTGTTAAAATATTGTTTATCTCTCTCTATTCTGATATTCGCAGCCAAATATCATAAACATACAGAAAGCATTCTGTTCCCTCCACGCACTGTAGGTTCTCGCTACTTGTCAATATCGCCTTGACTAATCGCCGACAGATACATATTCACCGACCTCGCACCAGCAGGGGATCTTTACTCCTACGCTCAATCACACGGTGGAAACCTGGATGACTACAATGCACGGGTTGTTACCAAGCAGATCACTCTCGCCTTGGAATACCTTCATTCCCAAGACATCGCTCACCGAGACATCAAACAAGAAAATGTCCTTGTCACGTCAACGGATTTCGGCGGTCGTGTCATGTTGACAGACTTTGGTTTTGCGACGCACGCCCCCGTTGCCAATGGCGGAATGGGTAGAATGCTGTCAAGAGTTGGCACGCTGGGCTTCGTCGCACCGTACGTGCAAATAGAGGTGCATTTTATTTGACTTAGCTAACAGCTTCAAGTGAGGTAGAATACGTTCAAAGAACGAATGTGGGATATACCAAAGCTGCAGATTTGTGGTCCTTGGGAGTATTGACGGCATCTCTTCTGACGGGCGCGCTTAACATTCCGCATGAAGAACTAGAACAACTCAGTCAAGGTCCGTGACTTGAGTGGAGGTTTCTGAAGAATGCTGACAAGTATGTAATAGTTGAGGTTGCGGACCGCTTTCTGGGAGTTGATGACGGCTATACTCGACAAAAATGGATTCAGATGCCACCCAGAGCTCTCAAATTCGTTCGCAAACTCTTGGAGATAGACCCAAAGGATCGGATGAGTGCAACGGAAGCCCTTCAGCATCCCTGGTATACGAAGCCGGTGCGAGAAGCACAAGCGTTGGGTGAAGGCCTTCAAAGAATCAATCGGTTCTGGGAGAAACGTTCAGTACCTAGTGACGAAGTCCTCGAGGTAAGTTCTTGGGCAGTAAAGGTTTCTGTCCTGGCTTCCTTTATTTTACCTTACTTCAAAATGATTGCTGATACTTCCTTTGTAGGCCCTTCCTGGTGTGGCTCTGTCCTCACCGGCTGTTGCAGAAGCACCCGGCGCAAAATTTCGAAGAAAAATACCTGATGCTACATCGTCGCCTTACTTTGGACTAGATCGACACTTAACTCAGAAAGTTCCTTCTAGTAGAAAGCGTCTCCTTGAAGATCTGAATGAATCAGGATCTCAATTTCTTACATTCCCAGAAACCCAGCTGCCGAAGCCAGCTGCGAACATCAGTACCCAAAGAGTCAGAGATTCTGCCAGAGAAGTGTCTGCAGAAGGTACAGATGTGTTTGGAATGTCCCCCTTGGACTCGGTCTCGACGATCAACTTATCTGATGCTATCCCCGAAGACAAGGATCTCGACTCAATACATTACACTCTGAGCACCGAGCAGCAACCAGACTCCAATATAAGCATCACAGTTAGCCAGTCATCAAGTACAGCAAAGCCTAATAACTCAGGAGATGTTTCGAGAGGTAAGCGTTACAAAGCATCCGACGTAGAACCGGATGCTACATCGAGGCAGACTACCCGATACACATCTGCGGAGGCAATGAGGAAAACGGTCGGACAAATGTGGTTGTGAAACGATGGAGTAAGGCCTCAAGTCATGGATTTCACACAGTGATTGATCTCTGCATCATGAAATGGCGGGGCGCGTGCTCGTTTGCTATTTATTGATCACGAAGATACCCTTTTGCATTAGCCAGTAGAATAACTGTACTATACCAACTTGCTAGCATTGAATTTCAAGTTGGGACGAATGTATTGCCCAGACTTTGTTGACTCTACGAGCACCTTGTGATTTGAGTAACTGGGCTTAGTCTCCCAACATAATACACAACCCCAACAGTAGACGATCATCTCGTGTGCAAGCATTTGCAAACACAGTTCTACCTTGAACCCAATAACCGTTACTGATATGTGAGTGACGGTTAGCCAGGAGGTGCCGACATGGACCTCCAAAGTCGGCGAGCCATTGTCTCTCTCAGTGGAGAAATAGGGAGTGAAATGGTTGTTGTACATTTTCATCTATGTCCACCTATTACTAGCTGGTGGCTTAGCTTGGTCATACATATTTTACATAACATATTTTACAGGAGGACCGAACTCTATTCCTTGTCATCCTCACCCATCTTGTTATTCCCTTCGTCCTTTCTCGCCCAAGCTTCCTGATTATCGTTTTTCTTCCCAGAATGCAGAATCTTCAACGGTCCCTCATTGTCAATCTTATTTTGGTTTTCCCTCCACTGCTTGCCCTTCTTGCTCAGGTCCCACAGGTTCTGCATGAATCGCTCATTCCATACATCATTGTCTTTCTTGACATTATTTAAGGTCTTCGCGCGACGATTCTTGCAGGCTTGGTAGAGTAGCCCGGCTCGATGGGGTGCCACGTCCTCCAGTGCATACTCGATTGTCCACTTGTCTTGTGAACGGAGTTTGTTAGGGCGCGAGACGTATTCGTCGTTAACTTTGTTTCGGATCGTGAGGGTCATGGCGAGGATGTCTTTCTCTGCTGGAATGCTTGAAGACTGGGATGGGGTCGTGCCTTCTGCGTCACTTGATCTTTGTCCACTCGCTTCAGCGGCTTCGGTCACAGGATCGGTATCCTTTGATGTCGGCTCAGAATTCTCGATGTCTTGGGCATTGCTTTCTATCGCTTCAACGTCGGGAGCTAGGTCCTTATTTTCAACGATATTAGGCTCGTGGCTCGTAGCTTCTATGTCGGTGTTGCCAATTTGTTGGATGGATTCCACAGACTCGGGCGGTCCAGCTGGGGCATCTAACACTTCGGGTTCAGCTTCGTCCTTGTATCTGTCCGTGGATTCTCCAGAAAAGTGATCAGCGTCTGCCTTGTCATCTAGAATATCTTCGCCTTCACTCTGCACTAGATCATTGGACCCTGCTGTAAAGCCATCGGTGGCTGCTTCGTCGATCAAGAGATCTTTGACTTCGGCATGTTCAAGGCTCTCAGATACCTCGGCCGGCTCGAGTTCTTCTAGCTCCTCTTCTCCGCTGTCCTCTTCATGTTTTTCCTCGTCCTCCACAGTCTCCTGATCTTCTTCATCTTTTTGATCCTCTTGGTTCTCCTCTCCTCCATCTTCGTCGCCTTCTTCCATATCATAACCCTCAGGATCCGCGCTGGCGCCTTCAACCGCATCCTCCTCTGAGGTTTCATTCTCTCTCGAAATCATTGCTTCTTCGTCTTCTACCTCATTGAAAGCTGACGATTCTAAAAGGTCATTGATCAGTCTTTCTTTCTCCTCCGCCGGAATGTCCTCGGACCCAAAGATGTCACTCTCCTCGATCATACTCTCTGCAAGGCTTCTCGCCTCTTCAAGATCCAGCTCATCCTTCTCCATGGTCTTTTCCACCTGTGCTCGCATATTGGACCATTCAGCAGCTTTCTTATTCTCTTCCGACAGTATCTCCTGTGGCTCATCCATCTCCTCCGTACCTTCGCGGCCCAGACCCAGAACTCTCTGTTCGAACTCTTCAATGACAGCCTTGTTAGACTCTTGAATCGTCTTGATTTGCTCCTCTTCCATAGGTTCTGCAAAAATATACATGAACGGGGTTTCCGTATTTCTCGTCTCGAAGTGCAAGCGAAGAGATTTTTGAGGGTATTTGGCAGAAGCTTTATCCAGAACTTTGTTCAGTAATTCCAAGCTCAACTTGAATTCTGCGTCTCCAATCGTAGTATCCTCCGTCCCATGTAAGGCAAGATCCATCTCCGGCAGACTGATGTATTGGAACCCAAAAATACGCTGAGTATTGTGGAAAGCGACGAAAATCCCGTCCATGCGACCCATACGAACTTGCAACGAGTACTTCAAGAAAGCGGCTCTGATGAGGTCGTAATACTCTCGTTCGAAAGACTCATACTCTCCATATCGTTGTCGGATCTCATAGTGTTTGCCTTCCTCGTACCTTGTGACATTCATGCGGATAGAAACGACAGCTCGAGTCTTGAGATCAAACATACCAGTGCCTGGCAGTCGTGGATCATGGGCATCGAGCTGAGACCTCATTAGGAAATCTCCCATTGTTGTGTAATTGAATGGCTCTGGAGCTTCGCGTTCTTCTAGCGGGATCTGGCCAGAATTCTCCTTCCGATATTTTTCAAAGTCTTCTGTAGGCAGAGTAAGAAGCTTTTCCATTGACTTCCCAAGGCTACTCAATATGTTCGCAGTTTCAAACTGCTTGTCTGCGTCAATGGCGTAGACTCCATCCTTCCATTTTAGGAAGACAGCAGATGGGCCACGCTGTAAAGCCGTGAAATTCTGATACTCAACTGGAAAGTCCTGCGAGAGTAGTGCCGTATTGATGGGTCGCCATTGGGACAAGAGGAAATGAAAGTGTGCTAAAGCAGCTGTCATACTGGATGTTGATCCAGTGTATATCTTTCCTTCCTCCTTGGCCACCGAAAGAAGGGCGTCGTCTCGAGATGAGGTGATATATCTCTTCAGAGCAGTAAAATCAAATTCATCAACTGGCATGATCGTTTGCAGATAGGGATCAAAATTGAAGACGCGAGACCTGGGGTCTTGTAGATGATACACACCCGGATTAAAAAGAACTCTGTCAAGTCCATAGGCTAAACTTGGCACTGGGGGCTGTTCTCTGTTGACTGGTGTCAAAACCAGATCCGCAGCATCTAGAGTCTTGATCTCAAATCCAGCCTTTCCAACCAACGGGCCGGTCGCGACAGCTTGTCCTTGGCGAGATCTGTTTGGAGTCCGACCTATACCTTGAGCTGAAATTCTAGGCGGACCTTCTCGGATTAAAGCCCGCGTTGAGCGTCGAGGCAGAGCTCGAGTGAGAATTGGACTCCTGGGTGCGAGAGTTCTTCTAGGATTTGCCTGTATTTTGCTAGCATGCGCCTCGAGTGCTTCTTTGAGGCTCTGAGTCACCATAGCGGGGGGTGGAGAAGCAGGTGTCTTGGGAAATACTGGTCGAATATTTGGCTTCATTCGGACGAGATTTTCTTGGACGACCGAGTCCAGAACAACGGGTTGCTTCTTACTTTCCCCAGTTAACCTTCTGACTTTGAGTCCGGAAGGAGTCGTGGGGCCAGTTTTTGCGTCGATGCTCTTGGGCAATTTGCCTTCCTGGATGATCTTGACTAAAGCCTCTTTGATGTCATTTTCACCAATGACCCGAACGTGGCTATTTGTATTCTTACTCAATGCGGCAGATCTCTTTTTCTTGGCTCCGAGAAGCACCGCATCAACCTTTTGACGCTGGGCTTCCGTTAATCGTCTGGCTTTCGACTTCTTGCTTGGTCCAAGTTTCTCTGCTACCTTTTCTACATCGCGAGCTGCGGGTTCTCTTTTCTTTGAAGCTGCATCCTTGGTATTCTTTGCAGGTTTCTTCGGCTTTTCAGCCGGAGCTGGCTTCTGCTCTATGCCGTGAGATGTATCTGTATCTCCTTTGCCCGGGGATGCCTTCTTGCCCTTAATTGCCTTCTCTCCGATACCCGTTCCCTTCCCAAGTTTCGCAGACTCAACCCTTTCTCCAACTTCAGTATTAGGATTCGTCTTCTTCGACTTCGGTTTTGACTTAGGTCTCTGCGATTCAGGATCCTTCGAAGCAGCCTCTTCCGCAGTCAAAGATTCCTTTAGAGCAGCTAACGCATCTCTCGAATGCGAGACTGGCTGTGTAGAGCGACCACGTCGCCGCGCTAACCGCGAGCGCGTCCGCTGGTTGAGCGTGGACGCGGCATTGCTGCTGTGCTTCTCCTTAGCTTTACGACAAATCGAGGACGTGGAGAAATATGTGCATTTAGGATGCGCAGGTAGAGGGTCAGGATGCGGTAAAATTTGGGCCACACATGATGTGCAGATATATTTCGGTCTGAATTTCGCCCTTCCGCGAGATACTGGCAGGAACATTGAGAGATACAATGTTGAGAGTTTCAATACCTTTCAAGGAAGGCTGTCAACTTTTCTCTGGAGATGTCTCTAGCCTGATTTCTCGACAGGGATCCTCGGCTGTTGCCGAGCATAAGAATAGGAGCAGCAGGGAACATACATATCACTGCTTGTCCAAATATGCTATCCAGTTTACATTCCCATTGCACCTAGTCAAAATGAGAGGATCATTGTAACATCCAGTTGGGTTCATTGGATTGGTTGTATGTAAGCAACTTTTGAGCAAATTTTTTAAGATTACGCTCCACTTGAATAGAACGAAAAGCAAATGGGTATCGTTTGCGCCGGACCACCTCCAAAAACTCCAAAAACCTCAGCAATGCCATGCTATGATATCTCCGAGCCTACCTACCATTGACTCCTTTGTACAAAGTCCAATATTAAAGCCAATTGAGCGAAGGATACGCTCTTACTCCGGCTTAATCCGGCATCGCGATTCGAGCCATTCTCTGCGCCTGCTCAAACGTCCTGGCAGCCTCTTCCTTCTTTCCGTTCACATCAAAGTATTGTGCAAGCATACCATCTGCCACACTCATCCAGAGTGTGTTCCCACTTTTCTTTGCCTGAACAGCTGCTGCCATTGCGCTCTTTTCAGCTTGATCACCAACTACATTGGCAAAGAACTTGCTGCACATAACATTCAGTGTGATGCAGAGAAACTGAGTGTTTGCAGTAGCTTGGGCTCCTGATAGTGCTGCTCCTAAGTCTTTCTTGATCTTCCAGAGTGGTGCAGGAGGATTGACTTTAACTGTTGCCAGAACCAAATTGAACGCTGTTCGAATATCTCTATTCGGATGGCGCGCACAAATGCCCTCTATTTTGGACACCAACTTTGTGTTGACGTCGGGGTCTTGTCGATCTGCATGTTGGAGGATCCACAGGGCGTTGAGAGCGGCCAGAAGGGAGATGTCGCGCATAAACTGACCTACTGAGCTCAAACCAGAGCTTTCGAAATGCAACACGCCGAACTTAGGATCTTGGAAGATCTCTAACGCAGTGTCCAAGTCACCTACACCTTGATGATACACGCCACCGAGGTATAACGCGAGAAATTCCAATGGGCCCACCAACTTAACGCCGGTTTTATTTGCAGCTGCTCTTAAGTTGTCCAAATTGGTCTTCATACCAGGCCAATCAGCAACTGCTGCAGCACAAAATGCCATATAGGAATGGTAGTAACACAGCATCTGGCCCCGCCACTGCATCTTGGAAACACAATCAGGTAGAAGACCAGGCTGGGATCGGGATAAGCGAATGCTTTCTGTTCCGAATGATTAACGATGGGAGAAACAATGAGGTTGGGTGAAATACCTTGCAAAGACGTCAATCCTTGCTCGTAAAACTTCGAGGCCTTTTGGTCGCTCGAATTTCTGTGCATTAATACTATCCCACAGAGCATGTATCTAATCATCTTAGTTAAGAACAGATAACATGTAGAATGATTGACTGACGTTATAGTGAAAGTATCTTTTTTGCTCAGGAATGACATCATCAGATTATCACGACCGTCGGCACCAATTCCGAGAACCATCCTGGTGTCCGGACTGACAAATTCTGAGTTATTTTTCGTCCGATTGATGGGAATAGCAACGGTATCATCGTTAGAGCTCCAAGTGGAATCTTTCACAGCATGGTCGAGGGTGGTCTGCATTTCCTTGATCTTGTCTAACATTATTTTCGGACTCCCCTGCCGGATGCTACACATAACATCCAGAATATGTGTCAAGGCTGTAAGTTGTGGGATTTGAGCATCTACATTGAATTGGTGTGTCCTCACTGCAGCAATAGCTCTCTGAGCCTGTTCCATAGAGTCCGGCCCATTGGAATTCAGGTGACCCATCGCTTCCATAAGAGACGCTGTGATGTATATGGCAATATCATTTTGCTGGCCCGAGAGTGTCCCTATGGCTCTCAAATGTTGAATTGCGGTATTTGTATCTGTGGGGTTGTCTGACTCTAAAGAATAAGACGCTCGAAGGAATCGAAGGGCATATACCCATGAAAAGTGTTGATATCTGTCCCAGAAGTCAGCCAAGACTACGAAAATAGTTGCCTGGCATACACTATTGAGTCCGCAATATGCGTATCTAGAGCCTTTATGCCTGCTTTCGGACTCTTCTTGAACAAAAATCGGACCAGAAGATACTGCATCGCATACTTGATATCGAAGTAATGATTCTATAACTGATATTAGACACAACCATAAATAGAATATCATGACATACCCTCTCGCAAAGCGCAATTCCTTTACTCAAAGCAGTTTCAGCCTCCATGGCGTTTTCGGTCTCGTCGTAGAGTACGCCAGCGTATCGCAACCGGATACTTGCTTCTGTTCTTGGCCCCAACTTGGCGTTCTTCAGAGCAGCTTCCAAACAGCTAAGCCCTGTAGCAATCAGCTTTTGATATATGTCGAGCGTCTCAGGAGTCATTGAGCTGGCAACCGAAGGTGCAAGGTCATGCGCGGCGTCGAAATATTCTTCCGCGAGAGACATAAGCAGGTTTGGGAGGTCGCTTTCGACATTTGTCGGGGCGGGAACCATTCTCACAGAGGTATTCGATGCAGCATTCCGAGGAGCTTGAAACAGCTGCTGCGGGGACATATATTGTGGTAGAGGCGGCGGCCGCGTATGTTCAGGTTGGTGGAAGAGCTGAGCAGGACTGATATACTCTGGTGGTTGAGACTGAACTTGTGGGACTTGGGTCTGAGAGGGGAACTGAGGTCGAGGTTGTTGAGCGGGGACCCGATAGGGAGGTTGTGGTTGTGGTTGTGGTTGAGTATGGGCTTGAGGAGGAGGGTGTTGGCGAACGGGAGCGGAAGATGGTGTATGAGTTGGAGTCTGTATGTGGTTGGCGTTGGCGGCAGGATATGAAGCTGTTCGACCTTGAGAGTAGTAGGACGGTGGATTCTGGTTCTGGTTCCAGTATTGTTCTTGGCCTACATATGTACTGCTAGGCGTTGGAGGCTGATATTGGGAGCGACTTCCATTGGGATCGCTGGGCACTCTGGGACGCTGATCGTGTGTAGAAATATTATAATCGTTCGCTGTAGGCGGATCATGACCGGGCCAGTAGCCATTATGCAGCCTCGGCGGACCTCCTCCACGCCCTTGATAAGCCATGTTTGCTGCTTTGCGACTGACTGAGCGGTTCTGGAAGGACGTTAAGGACTGTCGCGACTGCTGTTGGTTGTTGGTTTGTAGATCCGATGACTAAGCGGAATATGATCCGAGCTTTTCAGTCCAGCCGAACAGAACAGTACAAGTAGTCCTTAGCCTCTCTCGAAAGTACTTATTTTTGCTGAGATCAATATCTCAATCCCCTCGTGTTACTCTTCGATTAACCCTTTATATTGAATAATTTATCTATTTTGAGAAGAGTGGGATAGAGAACAATTATAAGTCTCACGTGGAACCTTTGTCTCAAAAAACTTTCCAAAAAACAACAGCGACCCGGCAGCAAGCATTCAGCATGGAGTGGCTTGGCCACTCAAAGGTATCCTACCTTCACTCTCCAAATCCTCTGGCACTCAAAGCCAAAGATGGATCACCCACAGACCTTCTCAGAGTCTGTGAAGAATCTACACCGCCATGCCATCTCAATCCTTTACTTTTCAACGGCCATCTACAAACCTTTTGGACCGTTATGAAGAACGACGGCCCACCAATTCATTACAAACGCAGAATCTTTGAGGCAGAAGATCCCGCTTATGAAGGATCCTTTGCTGTTGATTTTGTTGCCAAAGCGAATTCTGAATCAGATGACACTCTTCCCATTAGGACGACATATTTCAGCGACGAGGAATTCGAGAACCTCGGATCTTCGGATGACAGGCCCATGTTAGTAACTTTACATGGTCTGTCAGGCGGATCATTCGAGATCTACCTGAAACATGTTCTGGCTCCTCTGACAGGCCTAGATGGAGATGGGCAGTGGGAAGCCTGCGTCGTTAACTCGAGAGGATGTGCTTTGTCAAAGATCACCAGCAGTATTCTGTACAACGCGAGAGCAACCTGGGACGTCCGGCAGACTGTCTCATGGCTTAGGAAGAAGTTTCCTAACCGGCCACTGTTTGGAATAGGCTTTTCGCTGGGGGCCAACATCTTGACCAATTACATCGGCGAAGAAGGGGCTTCTTGCATGCTCAAAGCTGCCGTTGTGATCTCGAATCCTTGGAACTTGGACACAGGATCGTTAGCGTTGCAAAGGACGTGGCTTGGGCGAGAAGTGTACTCGAAGGCAATGGGGTCGAACATGAAAAGGTTGATCGAGACTCACTACGATCAACTATCCAAGAATCCTAACCTTGACTTCGAGAAAATACGGAAAGTAAAATACCTCCACGAATTTGATCGAGAAGTACAGGGGCCTACTTGGGGCTATCCAACAGAGGGTATGCTTCCCGTAGGATCTTTTTGGCACAAGCATTGACTGTTATAAGGTGCATATTATCGGGACGCATCATCTGTCGACTCATTACTGGCTGTAAGAATTCCTCTCTTCGCCATAAACGCATCAGATGATCCAGTAAAGAATGCCACCCCTTCAATCCGATTTTTCGCTAATATCCATGTAGATTGCTCAACACGAATCCATACCTTACCTGGAGGTACAGCAGACTCCCTATGCTGTCTTGTGTCTAACATCCCAAGGGGGGCATCTCGCTTTTTTTGAAATTGGAGGCCATAGATGGCATGCTCGGCCTGTGCGTCTCCCCTCATTTCTCTAAGAGTATTTACTCATATAGTTAGGCCATCAATTTCCTCAACAAAATGGCCTTCGAGGTCGACGTTGACGCCACTGCTGACACAAATGGGTTTGCGAAATCTGATGCTGGTGGCCCTCAATTTAATCCGATGCGCAGAAGATGGCATGCGTGATGCTATAAGCTAATGACAGATAGGTATATATGTAGAAATAGAAGATAGACTAGACAAACACTTGAAATTGTAAAGTTGAGCGCAATGAGCGCAAAGAGCGCAATGAGTTCAAAAGCGTAAATGCACACCTTTGCTAAGGGGCTCTAGACTTCCAACCCCAACTCTAGTCTTCAGTAAGGTGACTTATGAACAATGATATCCTCTCAGTTCTCTGGAACTCTACAATGCATCAAATATGTACCGAAACATTTTCTTATAATCAAACACGGATAAAAAGAGCATTCGTTCTCAAGATCATGTGCCCAAACACGTGCATTCCAAAATGGTGACGTCCTTCGCCAAATTCTCGCATGGCTTAGTAGAGTCCATTAAACCCAACGTTCCCCCAAATGTCCCACGACGCATAATGCATTCATCCGGTGGTCTCAGATACGAAGAGGCTAGTGGAGCAGCCTGGGAAGGCGGTCGAGGTGCTGCAGTAGGAGCTGCAAAGGTATCTATCTCTACACTCCGTTGATTTGTCTCGATCTTTGAAGAGAATTGCGGAGTAGAGGGTAACAGGTTTTAGTGGGGTCTCTATTCTGCGATTCTTGGAGGAGTCGGATATGGCATTTCGCCGATCTATAGGGGGTTGACTATTCAGTTCAAAGTGTGAGTTTCCGGCATGTTGCGGGTGTGGGGTGACATATCGTGAAGGGTTTAATTGATTTGTATTTCCAGGTTCCTACAGATGTCAGGTACGTGTTTTGTCCGTCCATTTTGTTTGAGTAAAGTGGCATCAGGCTGACGTTAAAAGGCATGATTATGGGAGCGTACGTGATTTCTCCAATATTCATTTCGTTCCATTCCAATGCCCCCCCTACGAAGAGTTCTACCTCTAAAGACATTCCGAACATTCTGAGTAAATTTCTTATTGACATTGCTGAACTCCTTGTCTCATTCTGATTTTGAGGTTTCCAGATGTTTAGAAGCAGATCATAGGATCCGAGATTATGAGGCGAAGGTGCGGATGCAGAAACGTATGATGCGGGATCGAGCAGCTTGGGAGAAATATGAACAGGAATTTGAGGAAGCAGCAACTCCAAAGGAAAAGAAGTCGCAATGAGGTGCACGTGTCGTTGTATGAATGAATGTAGTATAGACAATGAACTTTACAATTGCATTGAGCTAAAGTCGCTATGGACGCCACATCTTGCCAAGAACCCCTCCATACCCATCCAAACGCCAGATGCTTTTAAAACCACATTATTTCGCAATAAACTCTCTCGAGTCCATGTTCAACTTGCTGAGCCGTGCAACGCATCCGCTGAGTTGCAACAATGTCTGCACACCGTCCAAGACCTTCATATGAGTGAAGCCTATCTCCTTGATGAACTCCAGTTTCGAATGTTCACTCAACGTGGGGATCGTTTTGGTGACCCTGAACATCGTGCTGATAATATCGTGGCTTGAATATCCCAGATCCCAGAGCTCCTTCAACGTCTCCAACGCAGCATCAACCTTGCCCTCATAGCAGGCCTTAATCATCTGTTGGACTTTAATGGGATGTGGTGAGTCCACGACCTTGAACACGTTATCTCCACTCACGAACCCAAAACCAGCCCATGTTGACTGCAGGTTGTTAATAGCCTGCCGCATATCTCCCTCTGCGCTGAAGACTAAAGCCGCAATTCCATCTTCGCTATAATCCACTTTCTCCGCATCAATGATTTGTAAGAGTCTCTTCACTACTTGTGCATCTGTCAACCTAGAATATCGAAGGATGGCGCAACGGGATTGGAGAGGTTCGATGATCTTGTTCGATTGATTGCATGCGAATGCGAACCTGGTCGTTGCAGAGTAGATTTCCATTGTGCGGCGGAGAGCTTGTTGGGCACCGGATGTCATGCTGTCGGCTTCGTCGAGGATGACTAGCTTTTGTCGACCTTGGGGGAGTGTGACTTTCTTTTGGGCGAACCCTTTGATTCGGTTGCGCACAACGTCGATACCTGATGCATAGCTCAGCTTTGTTCAAGACGAGCTGTCAGTATCTACCGACCTCGCTCGTCACTAGCATTCAACTCCAATACAGCTTCTTTATATGATTCTCCCAGAAGTTGTCTCGCGAGACACAGCACTGACGTAGTCTTCCCAATACCTGGCATGCCAGAGATGATAACATGAGGCATATTTCCATCTTTAGCAATTATCTTCAGTCGTTCAATGGTCTCGGTATTTCCCACGACATCGTCAAGGAAGACGGGGCGATATTTCTCAACCCTGATTCCTTTAGTCTTGTGAACTCAACGGAGATGTTTTCTTTACCATGGCAGCTCATAATTTGCAGGGCCATTCGTGCTTGCTTTCAGAACTTTTTTGGCTGCGCTCATCGACGACTCGCCAGTCTCCGCCCTTTTGGTGAGTGCCATTGCGATCTAACAGTGTTGAGAATCAAATCGCGTCGCTCTGTAGGCGACGCGAGGAATCAATTTACGCGAGGATAGTCACACGTGATATCTCACGGCCTTTTCCATTCCTATATACCTTAGGGGCACGGTACAAGTAGAAGTAATAGAATGATAGCTGCATTACAAGATCAAGCAAAGAGCTGTTGGATTACTGCAACACCGCAGGAGGGTTTGTAGGAGTTTTCAAGTTGAACAGCTCGTTTCATTGAGCATTCGAGACCTCTAAAGTCTTTCCAGCCGAGAAAAGGATGGTTTAGAATCACTGGATTTTAGTACAGCTGATAGTGAGTGTGTTTTTTTTCTAAAGATCGACGATTAAGAGTCTGGAAAATATTTTAGATGTTCGATTCGGAAAACTAATACCAAGCTCCTGTCGAAGATACAATATGAGTAGCGTCAAAAATAGACCAACAAAGCAGCCTGTACAAGTTGCCCACCCAGCATGAAAGCCGGGCCGAGCCCTGCAAGCACGAGGGTCTCCAGCCGGATCCTGGTTCCGGGGAAAGTGCCAGACTTCGAGCGGATTCTGTTTATATGCCAATGTAACTCAACACTCTCTTTCCAATTTCTTTCATATTATCTGTATTATATTTCTCCTTGTCAATATAACAGTGATCACTATTGCCTCATCTACTTCGGCTGTCACCGCATCACCACAAACCCCAGACGAGCACGGTGGATACTTCTGGTCGTTCGATAGATCGCCAACCACCATGCTGATTGGACTCGAACTGTCGAAAATATGAATATGTCAAATTAGACGACCCGTGAGACTGCATATATTGGGTAGGAGAGTAGGTTGGAAACCAGTATGGAGGCGGGCGTCATCGCTCGGGGTGAGGAGGGCCTACGACAGTTGGCGCCGCACTGGAATCATGGAATGATCGCAGCCTCGGTCGCAATCTCGCTCCTTGGAGCATTTACATCTACACAACTGTAGGTATTCTCACATTTTATCATCTGTATTAATGCTCACATGTGGAAAACAGGATGTGCCAGGCTCGTATCAGCCTTCGATTCTCCTCTGTCCTCGTTTGGACAATTCTCGGTAGTTTGACATTCGGGTTTTGTTCAATATGGAGTCTCCATTTTGTCGCAATGTTGGCGTATGAATTGGACTTGGAAATTGGCATAAACGTTCCCTACACTATTCTTAGCGCTGTGATGGCTGTGATTTTCACGTTTGCAGCTCTGGGATCGGACTTGCTATGGGAAACATACAGGAGGGAGAAGAAGGGAAAGCATTGGCCTGCAAGGAAGAAGCAGGCATCGAAGGTATTAGGGACAACGCATCGGGAGGCCACGAATGAAAATGATACCAGACCGTTGTTAGGACATTCTGAAGAGGCCATGGATTACGCTCCTTTGGAGCAGACTGCTGAGTCGTCCCAACTTGGCTCGCAAGAGCGAAACCATGCCGAGGAAGACGAGGGCGGACCCTTTGATATTGAAAGCCAATATGGATCGTCCCTACCAGAGCAGATGGTATTACGCAATGACCACGCGCGAAGACCGTCAACTTTTATACCCGACGAAGTGCAATTACCTGAGGCTGCTGGCCAACCTTTAAAACCAACACTTCATGATCGTGTGGGAAGTACCACAGGTCTCACTGATTCCAGCGAGCATTCTGCTTCTAGGTGCTCTTCATCTCTATTTGGGTCCAGCTCTTCCTCCCATGGACTCGGCAGTATTATAAATATTGCTTACCGGAGTGCATCTCCTGCGAAGAATGCTTTTATTGCTACTGGGGAAGCACTCTATACAGGATGCACTCGCAAGAACATTACGAAGGGGTTCTTTTGGTCCGTCGCCATCACAAGTATGCACTATGCTGGTCTGGAAGCTCTCAGTATTCCAAAAGGTTATCTTGCACTCAACTACTGGCTTGTAGTACTATCCGGAGTGATCAGCTGGTGCGTTTGTGTAGTGGGTTGCATCCTAATGTCTAGAATGGAAACCCAC
Organism: Hyphodiscus sp. D1413; assembly: GCA_003988895.1. Taxonomy (NCBI): domain Eukaryota; kingdom Fungi; phylum Ascomycota; class Leotiomycetes; order Helotiales; family Hyphodiscaceae; genus Hyphodiscus; species Hyphodiscus sp. D1413. The sequence goes on from QYAO01000014.1 coordinate 273,838, forward strand.
CTTGGTTTACAATTTTTATTCTCTGCAGTAGCTACTACTGGAGTAGCAGCTATGCACTTTACCGGCATGCGAGCAGCGACTTTCTGGTCCAGATCGCCCCCAACTGAAGCTAGAGGCTACCCACCTGTTCTCGCCATTGCCATTGTGAGTATTGCAATAACGACATGTATTGTGGCCAATGGTCTGCTCGCTCATGCTGCGACGGTTTCTCGCAACAAATTAGCAGAGGTTGTGTGGACTCGAAGGAAATTGTGGAGGACAATCGCTCAAAAGGAGAATGCTGAAGCTGCAGCCGCTGCGAGGAGCGACTTCATTGCAAGTGCTTCTCATGAGATTCGGACGCCGTTGCATCATCTTCAAGGCTACAGTGACCTACTCTCTCAAACGGAATTGACGGACGAAGGACGGCTACTTATGCTTGCAATTCAAAGGGCGACTAAAACCCTATCGTTGAGTAAGGCATATTACCCACTGCATTTCAGCCATACTCATCGCTCACGTAGTCACAAATAATGTACTCGACTGGTCAAAGCTAGAGCAAGGTGCCGAGACAAGCTGCCGACCTGTTGCGCTGGACATCAGGACTGTAAGCCACCTTCTCGGAGCACCATTCCTCAGTTCAAATAACTCAGGAGCCATGACTCTCTTGGGATGCCTGTAAAATACTGGATTCCCGAGACATTGTGCTAGACTCCGAAGTTGTCTTCCATATTTGGCAATACTGATTTCGAGATTCTGTGTAATAGGTCTGTGAATCAATTCTCGTGCTCCTTCCGAACAAAGACGACGAGGCGGAAGTTGAGCTGATGGTTGTGGTGAAGCCCGACGTCCCACGCTCAATTTTCTTAGACGAAACCTACATTCACCGCATTCTTATGAACCTCCTTTCAAATGCGCTGAAGTTTACGAGAAGCGGCTATATCTTGCTGCTGATAGACGTCGAGGGTGGGAACCTTGTCGCAACAGTTAAGGACACTGGGTCTGGAGTTCCTCAATCATTCCTGCCTCAACTTTTCGAACCCTTCAAACAAGCTCAGACGAGAGGCTCGCAGAGAGGAACGGGGTTGGGTCTGAGCATTGTCAAGCAACTCTTGCACAAGATGGGTGGCAGTATCACAGTCGAAAGCAACCATCCTGAGGCTGGTGAGATCGAGCCATCACAGAGTGGCAGCACTTTCACCATCTCAGTACCCGTTCAGGCCAGCGCCACAAGTAGTGGTGCTATCGTGGACGCTCTTCGCCCACAGGTCGCAATATTCCATTCTGGCAATGAAAGGGCTATCGAAGGTCTACAGATTGCGTGGAATTCTTTCGGGTTCGATGTTGTGCTTGTGAAGGACTTCGATGATCTCTCTGGCACCGATTGGACATACGTATGGGCAGATCTAACATTTCTAAAGAGAAACCCTCTCTGCTTACGTAGCCTTGCTGGTCAGAAATCCCCAGTACTCATACCCTGCGATTCCTCGAGCGCTCTGCACCAAATTCCTGAAATTGCCTCAGCGTCGACTTTCATTCCTTTGCCGCGCCCTGTGATGTGGCACTCAATTAGTCAACGTATTACTGCGAAACTAGAGCTCAAGAAGTCCGAAATGCCTAGGATTGTCCGTTTTGCCTCAACCATTGAGATTGTTGACTCCCACGATACAGAGCAAACTCAAAAACCGATTCCGAAAAGTCTGACAATCTTGCTTGTCGAGGACAATCCCATCAACCAAAAGCTCGGTAAGAAGATGTTGGCGTCGCTTGGTTATGAGGTCCAGATCGCAGATCACGGTCAAGAAGCCATAGATTTACTCACGAAGGGCGATATGAACATTGATGCCATTCTCATGGATCAATCAATGCCTCAGAAAGACGGTGTTACTGCCACAAGAGAGATTCGAGAGCTGGAGTCTGCTGGCACTATATTGAGGCGAATCCCAATTGTTGCTTTGACGGCGGTCGTCAGTAGTGAAGCTCAGTCACTATTCAAAGCTGCTGGTGCTGACGCTTTCCTCGCCAAACCTCTATCGCTCAAGAAACTTGAGAAAACTTTGGCCGCCCATCTTCCCTCGAAATGGAAGTGAATGAAGGATGTTCAAGAATAATTCGATTACTCCAAATCTTTCAACAAATTTGACAGGTCGGATCTGGAAACAAAGCCGGATGGCTTAACGTTTGGAGGTATTTGGGGAGGAGTTGGAAGACCGGCTCCTCGCAACTTGTTTCTGCGGTTAGCATCTACCTCGTAGATGCTATTAACTTCTCGAGTACTCGGATTTGCCAAAACCTAGCCGTCTAGATATGGCCTACCAGAATTCGAACCGCTCATCCCATCGAATAGTTTTACAACCCAGGGTATGCTACAAATTCCAATCCCTCACCTGACTGTACCGATCCCAATCACCGTTTGTGCCTTGGCCAATCAAGCATGCAGTCTCAAAGGGGCAATCCGAACATTTCTGGATGCCTTTTAGGCTACAATCGCTCGGTATGACCGTCATTTCTGGATGAAGTCCGGATTTTGTATAGAGATAGGCTCAACACATGACGCGTTGGACCACATATTCTTATGTGCGTCTTACCGACGACCCCCTATGCTTTCAGACGTGTTCAAGAATAATCTTGTATTATCTGTTCTATTCTCTATCGCAACCTCTATCCCTACTTTAATAAAGTATAGATAGATATCGTGAAGATTCAACCAATAAGTACTCCAGCAGACATCTGTAGCTTTTCCTCGTTTTTGAGACTATATGTCTCCATAGTCATATTCTCGCTCAATGTGACCGCAAGTGCGCTCTCCATCTGAGCCAAATTTGTCGAAACACCTATCAAGAGGGAGGCCTGATAGAGCCAATGAATGTGCGGGGTTACAGTAGCAATCCCCCGCAGCCCGACCCTGCGGCTGGGGATCTGAATATACTTACGCCTCAATATGGCCGAGCATCTGCCCGAAGCTTGACAGCGGCCATCCTAGCCCCTATTGGAACGGTTTGAGCGCCTGTATTCTTCCGGACGGCGCTATTTTATCTTCAATGGAAAGATCAACTTTATAAGTAACGTCCTTTCAGCCGTTTTCTTCTGGGTTTTGAAAACTATCCTTGATTGACCACAAAGATCGTCAAGTATCATGGACGGATCAATTGGGCCGTTCGGCTTTCGATCAATAACTACAAACTCCTGTGTATGCTTCTCCTATTGAATCCATTTATTCAAATACTTACGTCCTCGGTACAGTGTGCTCAGCTTGCCCAGGCATTAGGTTCGAAGGTATCCTTCCCAGGCAACTCAGAATATGAGACGACACAGGGTTCATATTTTTCCCTTCAAGAAGCTGCCCTTTCTCCAGCATGCATCATCATTCCCAGCAGTTCACACGACGTGGCCGAGGCCGTCACGATCATCTCAGACATTCCAAGCTGTCAATTTGCTATCAAGGGACAGACCCATGCTCCAGCAGCCGGGTTTGCCAATATAAATACCGGCGTGACGATTGATATGACGTCTTTGAACTCTGTTGCTGTAAATGATGATCATACGGTTGCGAGTATTGGTGGAGGGGCATCGTGGCTGCACGTGTATACTTATCTGGATAGCCTCGGACTTTCTGTTGCGGGAGGGAGGAATGGAGTGGTCGGAGTGGGAGGTCTGACACTTGGTGGTGGGATCTCGTATTTTGCTCCACGAGTCGGCTGGGCGTGTGATAATGTCGTCAATTTCGAGGCAAGTCGTCATTCCCAATCATTGATCCCTAGCTCACAAATCAGGTCGTGCTCGCATCTGGGAAACTCGCTGAAGTCAACGAAACGTCGTCGCCTGAACTCTTCAGAGCATTGAAGGGGGGCGCCAACAATTTCGGCGTCGTCACTCGCTTCGATCTCGCTGCTTTCCCTCAAGGTCAGATTCTGGCTGGTAGTATCGCCCAAGATATTTCCTACCGGGATGAAGTCTTCAAGGCTTTCGCCGACATTGCTGACGCACCGGAATACGACCCCTATGCGTCCCTTGTCATGGGAGGAGTTTTCAATGCTACGAGCAAAGTGTGGAGTATTGCCACTACCGCGATCTATACAAAGCCCGTGACGAACCCTCCAGTCTATGATGAGCTACTTTCCATCCCTACGACTACCAGTACGCTGCATATTACAAATCTAAGTACGCTAGCTGCTGAGGCTGCCCTTCCGCCATTGAATTGGCTATTCTATACAGGGACGTATGGCGTCTCCGCCAAGCTATTAAGCAAGATGTTTGATTCTCTGAACGAAACGCTGTACGATTTCAATATCGATGGTGGTGTTTTCTGGAGCATTGCCTTCGAACCTTTACCTACTGCAATAACGAAATGGGGAGATTTGAAAGGAAGCAACTCTCTAGGTACCTCGCCGAAGGATGGGAATGCTTTGAGTAAGTGAAACTCTAATCCGGATTTGTGCCCCTCCCTGATTTCTGGTCAATAGTCATACTCGTCTCGGCTCTTTGGTCCAACTCGACTGCGAATGACTTGGTTGAGAAGAAAGCTGGGCAGGTAACGGGCAACCTTGCGGCGGTGGCGAAATCGATGGGTCTGCTACATGAATTCCAGTATTTGAACTATGCAGATCCGAGTCAGGATCCGATTCGAAGCTATGGCCCCGATAACGTACGTGATCTTCGAGAGGCGAGTAGGAAATTTGATCCTAAAGGGGTCTTTCAGAGACAGGTGCCTGGAGGTTTCAAGCTGGGGCTTCAATATTAATTAGATTGTTATACAACAACCACCTAATCTCTGTTTCGTTTACATATAGATCCAGTTATACAAAACATATCTGCCACTTTATAACCTAACATTCACCTCCGAGCTCGAGTAGAGGGCACGACCGTACTCTCCGCAGAACGGTAATAATAAACTCGTCATCGAACCATCCTTTGTCCTTAACTCAGATTCGATTTCGAAAGACCGGAAGAGGTCGACATACTACTATAATGCCCTTCTACTAGGGTAGAAGATAATGCCGCAGCAGTGGATGAAAGTAGTTGCTAAGCTAGACTTGAATAGGAGGACGGAGCGACTAAAGCGGAAGAGGAGGATGAGAGCGGATGGGATGGACATGGAACGAATGAGAAAGCATGAGATCTAGAAAAAGAAGAATGAAGTTTCTATATTGCGATAAAACGTGCTCTGAGTCACGAGGAGAGTGGTTTCCAAAATGGTGAATTAATTAAGTTGGTCGGTTCGTCTCTAAAAGTACTGTAGTAACAGGCTGTTTTCTCTCCCATCTGACGCCGAGCTCCTGCCGATGTTTATGGCTACCAAAACAGCAACGCCGCCTGATCTATCCCATCTAGAGCCCGCTATATATCCTTCTTCCAAACATTCGCCTTGTTTCCAGATCCTGCGCCGGTGCCGTCCAATTCCTTTCGAGTTCCCTCCGACCAATTATTTTCCTGGCTATGATCTTAGAGTACAACAATCTCGAGACTGAACGTGCCAGGTTGGAAATATCTGTCGTACGTGTCGGCACGCCCCAGCCTGCCGCAGCCTTCCGCTTCGCTCACAGTCTCTCCTTTTCATCGGGTGTAGTAATGGAAACTTTCCAACATATTGCGATTTCCGGTCATAGGTGTGACATTAATCCTACACTTGTCGTCAGAGAGACGATCCCGCAATCGGTCTTCGAGCTTTCGTTGACGAATCAAGCAAAGAGCCTTGGATCGAGGGGCAGCGTCATTTCAGCAAGGCTATCCTCCGTTGCTTGAATCTTTCCAACCTTGAAGCCCAATACGCTCTCAACTTCATTCCATAATGAAATGCACGCATCGTTGCGTAGCTTGTCAATCCAGAGAACACTTTTCAGGCAGGTTTCAGCCTCGCCCCAAGATCTAACTTGCGTCCAAGGTACCACCATCGTGAGGCGGTTTGCGAACCACGTCGTCTCAATCTCGTCTGAAGCGAGTCTACCGCCCATGAAGAGCACCCAAAGTAGATTTTCTGCGTATGGGAAATCCGAATCAGGCAAGCTTGGGAGTGATGCATACAAAGCCTCGGCCTTCAAAATGGCGGCCATGAGGTCTTGCTTTGATGTATGAAGCTTGGGGAAGTTTGGTCTGAAGTTTCGGAATGCAAGGCACATATAGATCGCAGCGGCGATGCAACAAGCATCGAGGAATATATCGCCGAAGCCGAGGTTACCAGTTCTAGAGAAGCTATACCGAAGGTTAAGGATTTTCTCTTCTATGGCGGTTCTCTGTGCGTCGAATTCCATGATCTCTTGGATTGTAGAGGTCTCGCTGCTGTCAATGGCTTTCTTGAAGTCGGTGAGCTGACGAAGCTGTTCAATGAGTCTAAAGATCTCGTTCATGTGAAAAGGATGGAGTTTTTGGGTCGTCAATTCGCTTGGGGTCTCATTCGAAGGCCCGATTGCAAATCGGGGTTGGGGGCGTGTTAGATTTGGAGATGTCACATCAGCCCTAGAACCAGTGTTACTCCCTTGTTCTTGTTGAAGTGGATGGTTTTCTTACCATGACAGTAAAGCCCGAACAAAGCTGTCGTCTCCGAGGCTGTCTCTTCCACCTTTCATTCTGACCATCTCTTCCAAAGCACCCATATGAATTTGCGATTCAGCCAGGTCACCTGTTAAGTTCTTTGTATCCAGTTGTCAGCGGTGTAAACATAGGAATTATAGCAGAGCTTACCGAATTGCAAGCCACCATTGCAACAGCCCCAATCAATTCGTTGTCGACAACAAAGGGTTTCACGGCCAGTCTCTCATTGATCAGACGGATTGCTTCTTTCGTGAGCATGACAGCCAACTTGCTTGGTTCTCTATTGTTGACAATGTCTATGTGGATTGCTGCATGAGAAAGAGCTGCTTGTAAGATCACAGAGTCTCTCATCAAGCTTTTGCTAAAGAAGAGTCGAATAATCCTCTGATTATGACCGACGAAGGGAAGCATGATGGGTACGATCTCGAAGATGACTGGCAAGAATTAGCGATCATGAGTAAAGAAAGATGATAGATCTCAGAGCAATGAGCGAACACGCACAGTAATCAAATATGTAGGCTGTATCAGGGTTATCTCGAATCGAAAACTCAGCGAGGTAGCTCAGCTCCCTTGGGAGATGAGGGAAAAAAGAGGTATTGCCGTCCAAGATTGGACTTTGCTGCCAGGTACTCGACGGCGAGTTCAACATCGATTTTGTGGTAAGGATCATTGATCCTGACGGACTTGGCTCTCGAGTCCTTGTCGGAGTTTCGATTTTATCAGGAAGAGTCGTGGGCGACGTTGCAGCTTTTGCTTCGGCTTCTGCAGCACATTCTGCCGCAAATGCCTTCACTCTTTCAATCCTCTCCTGCCGTCTGAAGGCTAGCATTGCTGCTTTACGAATAGTCTTGCGATCGTTGGCATTCTTTGGCTGGCCGGCTTTGCCAACAGAAACGAACTGAAAAGTGCCTGCTGTTTCGCCCATGATGCCACTGTCTCTACCAGCTTTGATAATGGAGATGCTTACAACAACGCAGCAACAATATGGCAGAGTGAGTTGAGAAGCTTAAGGCCTTAAATGAGGCATGTTCGGAGCCTCCCTTTGGATGGTTGGCCGGCTTACCGTTGGCGCAGCATAGCCACCACAGAGCTTGAAAATGATGTGGTCACCTTGAACCGCCATTTTAGTCATTGTTCTCCTCATCCGGCTCTCCTGGCCCTGGCAAATCTTTATGCAGCCGCTGATTAAGCATTTGAGAAACGTCGAAAACCCAATGACGGGGATGCGTAAACGAATGCGTACGAACGTGGCTATGTTGAAGTCAGATAAAAGCCGGCTCGAGCGACGGCGGTAACGGTATATGTAATGTAGAGTACCGACGCGCTAGGCCGGATCCGGGTCTTGCTCTCCTTGGCTCCCTCTATTTAATAGTTCTGTGGTCGTTCCCACCAGCGTGGACGCGCGACCACTTGCCTCGAGCAGAATCCAAATCATCATTAAGCTCTTCAAGCGCAGAGCTCTCCACCAACCGCGTGGATTTCCTCGTATCGATTGGCTGTTTATGAGCACACAAGTCGAGCCGATACCGACCTCCCCCCTGAACTACCTCGCTTATGGTCGATGGCAGATCGTCTTTGCGCTGAGGCTCCTGCATGCCCATCTCCACCTTAATGCTTGTTTTACTCGTGGGTTAACTTTTGCCCGATGTGGGCAACTGCATGCGTATCTTCACCGCAATGCTTACATTTCTTCACCGCAGTGCTGGTCTTACTCCGAGGTCATCTCTGCCCGGAGCCACTTAGATACATCTTTCCACCGCAATGCTTCTTTCGTTTGAGTTCCCTGAAAATGAGGCTGCCTTCCTCGTGGCATGCTATGTTGACTTGCCGAACTGCACAGAGCAACGGACGGAACAGGTTAGTTATTATCAGCTATAGAGACCAAGTCTTGCAATTAGACTAGTACCTCCGAAGGTCTACAAAGTTATATTTCACTAGTCTATCTCTGAACCCGAAAACGAAACTTCATCTTGAGACTATTTTGTGCTGGTCATCGAAGGGCTCGGCTGGGCGAGAAACGATCGGGCTGAAATTGCCTGGCACAAAACTGAGACCCAGAGCAAAAGGCATGGGAAACTCGAAAAGATAGGTTTCTTTTTGTTCTCAAACAATTCCAATTCCACATCTTGTCATTCAAGTTCTATCAGTATTCGCAATCTTCCAACGCACCAACCTTCCAACTCTCCTTTCGGCTTGAAAAGCTATCAGAACACCTCGATTACTACTGCATAATACTCCACCTTCCTCAGCCTACCGCGAACGTTTATAATGAGTTGCAGAAAGGTTTTCGCAATGCTACACTCGGTTTTCGTTGGGTTTTAAGAGCCCATAGATCAGTCACATCCCAAGAGTCCTAAAAGTTTCTTTGCAAGGAAAACGACGGCAAAGATTACTTTCCTCTCCTCACCCAACTGGACAGTCCCAGGCAAAACCTCCGAATTTATCGGATTCCCCAGCCGTTCACGAATCTCATACACGGAACCATCAAGGTCTCGGCACACACAGTATTCGATCTTCGAAAATCTCTTACTACAATCCACCCCATTGATGGCACCGATGTATATACTTTTACTGGAGCACCCAAAGCTCTCACTAGGCCCAACAGAGCTACTGCCTCTGGAGTTTTCACCCCGCAACTGTTGTCGATCCGCAGAGACGTAATCGCCTTGCTACCATGCCCAGCGGGCTCTGTCATTATGTATATTCCTTCCAGCGCGATTTGGATCCCGGCACGTTCAAACACTACGTCTGCATCCCTCATAATTTCGTCTCGAGGAAGATCGCATGCATCACTCCAATTCTGGCTCCGAAATTGACTTGTCTCGTGGGGTCCTCACGGGTTGATACGATCAGATTACGCATGGGATTGAGGTTTCATTCTCACATCCCGGATCATATGGAGCATGATCTCTATATGCACATATCCGCTCTTGAGATATCAGAGCTCTGATGCCCGGTTGACGAGTATTGGGCTCTAATCAGACGTGGAAATTTGTAGCTGGTGGATGTGTTTGAGGGTGTCCCCTTCTTTTATACCCGCATTTGTTTGAACATTTGTAGTTTTATTGTATAGATAAAGTCATAGACTACTGATGTTAACTTTCAGCCTCTTATTCCTTGTTCACCTCCCCGCGCCTTTCAACTACATCCAAAAACAAACCTTTTCATGCAAGTTTATAGCCGTCCACCGACGCTGCATCTTAGTCAGTACTAGGCAGGTAAAACTCATTTCACGTAGACGCTCGAGATGATGAACAGCTTACAAAACGTTCCCGTCGCATTTGCAATATACCCGGTCTCAACACCAATCCAAACCCCCGTATTTAGAGCACTATATCTGGAGTCCCCAGTCTCCATGATATAGTTTGTTCGGCCCACAAAATCAACTTCCCATCCTCTCTGCTTCACGAATATATATGCAGGCGGACTCTCATTCGTTTTAAGAAGATACTCAAGGTTCAACTTATACGGACCGGTGCCGTTTTCGACTTGGAGATACGTCACTGTCCCTCCAGGCTGTTCCGTATTAGCAAGATGGTAGGTACATAGATGTTAAATCGGGACAGAGAGGAGATGATGAGAAACTGACAACGACAGTCCCCGAAACCCCGCCGTTCCATTTCGCGCAGAATGTCCCGCCGGTGGTGGTCAGATACGTCTGTTGGCCCCCGTAGATTTTGATACTGCCGACTTCGATACCGGGTCCGAGATTGAGCTTGATAGTAAAGTCATATTCAGGCTTAGGTGCGGATTTAGCCGATGGTGCACAGGAAGGGGTTCCAGAAACGAGAGCACCAGCAAGGGCGAGGAGTGCGAAAGTAGGGAACATCATGATGACCGTAGATTCTCGAAAATAGGATTTAAAAATGGAAGTAGAAAAGGACGGGGATATGATCCCTTCTTCAAATTTTAGCATAAAAGGGGAGAGCACGAGAAGAGTCACTACCCATCTTATTCCTTCATCGCGGAACGGTTTTAGCTGATGCAGTTCCCGCCAGGACGAAAATGGCAAAGAGTCGTACTTGTACAAGAAATATATTGGTTCTGTAGACCGTTAAGCCGTACACAGTAGCCTGTAGTCAACGGAACAGCTGCAGCGTTGCTGCAACGTAAATCGTGTTGCTGAACACAGCATCTATTTCGTCCTACTTTAGAAGAATTTGGGGAGCTGCTGACCTTCGGTATCCAAGAATTCGACGCAGTAAGCATAATGTATTTATCAGTCCAGTCGAACTTGAGCTCCCCGCAATGGTGTATAAACTTGAATTTCGAGACAAATTTCCCGAATTTACGGATGACTAGACTCTCCGTACATTCCTCCTGACGGAGGCGAATTCCGCGTCCGAAGAGGAAAGATAACGTTATTTCAATTACCTCTCAGCCTCTTATATTCCACATTTGTTAGCATAAAGAAGGCTCTGAATTTCGACAACTTGTTGAATTTCTGTTGAGGCTGTAGTTCTTGACAAATCATTGTAAGTCACTTCCTTAAACTTCAACCCGGCCTCGAGCTTTGCGTAATGCCGTGCATAATCACCACGAACAAAATAGTGACCTTTACGAGAATTCCATGCTACCCCAACCTCTCAATGAGCCTCCTCAGCACTCTTCCTATTCCGTCAAGCTTTCAAAGGTGCTCTCTAGCCTGAGAGTTCACACGTGACTGCTTCTCCTCTACTAAAAGCCCGGAATGGGATTATGAATTTACCGAACCATAATTTGAAAAGGAATGCGGGACCCGTAGTCTGAAAAATTGAACGTCATCTCTCGGACCGGAAGCAATTCACTTGGCTTGTGAAGTAGGAAATCAAAACATGTTGCCGACAGAGGACGAATTTGGGGAGGGCCACTGAGAAGGGAAGGGGATTAGTTGAGGCATGGGATTCTGAAGCAAGTGCGTTCAGTTGCAACGCTATTGCTTTGCGTAATATTCTTATTATTACTCGCGTTGTTGGTGGGGCCAGTCTCCAGGGCGCCGCACTGGAGTCTTCTGAACGAATAGCCAAGGGTCTCTGTTCAAACTATCAAGCGTTTCCAAAGCAGCACAAATCTATCCCAGACTTGTTCCTTTATATGATTGTCTCCAGAACGCCCCAAAGCACGCCTCTAAACCGTGGATATCTCTTCTTTTCCATAGCCTCATCCATGCACTTTATCTGTCTCAATGCTTCTTCCGACCCTTCTTGACCTTCATAGTCTTCCGCTTACTTGTAACAGTAACGTTCTCCTCAGGGAAATCACAGTCCTCGCAAGACTCTCCCATGCGAATCGTTTGCCAGATGCTCTTGATCTTGCATGGTGTTTGGACAAGTGAGGCCCCAGAGCAGTACTTCCCGAGAGCATAGGTCGTGTGCTTGCAATCGTATTGATGGGCGTACCAATGACACATGATGGCAGTTGAGTTAAGTGCTTGATTGCCCAGTGACAGTGATGACGTGGGAAGGTGCCAGTCTGATCAGGTGTTTGATGTTAAGGGGACTAGGTCCGACTGGTACGAGATCAAGCACAAGTCCCAAATGGACGTGGCTGAGTTGGTATTATGAAATCTCACAGGCGAGGGAGACGTGGCAGAATGTCAATGAAGATCGAGGATGAGTTGAGGTACCGATTCGATGCGTTGGCTTGTTCTTCTAGCGGTGATCACACTGTGGAAGGAAGACTGAGTTGGAAGATGAATCGCATTATGATCTCTGATCTGCGCGTCACAAAGTCATTCTTATAACAATCCTCCATCCGCCTCACCTTGATGCTGAGCATAGCCAGCACTGAGAAATCATTTGAACACGCTCCTTCATGTGAGAAGGCATCTCTGCTTTCAGGGATCGGTTTCAAGAGGTACCTATCGCAAGTGACAGACCCGCCTCACCGCGCTCATAAAGCCACTGAGCTTCGACCTCGATTGAGGCTCGTCCATCTGGCCGGTTTGCTTGCCACCACTGGTCGTGAAGTCAAGATTCTAGGAATGACAAGGCTTCTGTGTGACAAACGGAATAGGACTGGTTTGTTCCACGTTGCATGAAACATGAGGAAGAGAGCAGAAGGTGGCGTTGTGAGAACCTTGATGGGAAAGACAATCAAGGTCCTGGGCCTGGGCTTAAAGGCTTACTTGACGTCTGCAAGGCACGGCGGTCTCACATTTCCCGCTTCCTCATGATAGGGCTGCATGGAACAAACACTGCGAGTCCATAGAAGCCCGGGAAATGGGAAAACTATTTCGAGCTTGAAAGGGAGAGATCGAAGGCCGTTTCAGACAATCAAACGAATTCAACAACTAGGATTTGTGACTGGGCGTGCCGTCGACTTGCTCAGGCGCAAAAGTTGACAGAAATTATTGGGGGCTAATCAACCCAAATGCAGGGTCCACCATTGTTGACGGCCTAGGATATCAAGTCGTCGTCCATTTTAGAAACAATCTGATTCAAGAGCAGTTGTATGAGAGAAGAAATTCGCCCTCTATGTTCCTTCGAGAGCTTCTAGAAGGATCAATAAAGCTACGGTCTTCGTGCAGCAACCGCGGCTCGGGCCCTGTGGGTGGAGGGTAGAAAGGGTGAAGCCAATTTCCCGATCCTTGCTCACAGAACACAATCCACCGCCGTGTCACGTAAAGTTCGCGATTTCTGACTGTCTTCACCGCCAGTTCAGAGCACCGTTTGCCGAGGGTTTGAGGAGGGACCGTCTTTTGCTCACTCGTCAATCTGTGGCCAGGCGAGAGGGGGCAGGCCGCATACTTGAAGGCCAAGTGTGCTCGGAGCTGATATCATTGTTTGATGTGCTGGCACCACAACATCAGACTCGTAAATAGGAGGCTGGGCCAGTCAATGTAAGAAGAAGACGTTGGAATACCGTTAGCGATGACGGTCAAAGTACGAAGGGACTTCTGCCACATGTGCAGTACGGTGGCGGTAGGCCTCTTTGACACCTCCATTGGCGAAGGAGGGTTTGGGGATGCTTCAGTTGACATGGCTGGCGTGTGGTCTTCAACCAGTAGCAGCGGTGAAGTGGGCTTTAGCCCTACAAGCTGCTGCTACCTGCATGAACTGTGCATTTCGCTCAGCGATTTGCCATGCCAGTCTGATATCCACTGTACCGGAGTATCGAAAAGCCACCTTCTTGCAGATAGTGTGAAGCTGGACGGAGATCGTTGACATCACGGAGACAGCGCATTCGGAGAACTCCTGGTGTCAGAGGCGTAGGAAGCCACGGAGTAAGATGTTTCGGGACCAATGGAGCGGATGCTCTCCAATACCCTTGAGGCACCAAGGCCAGAACCGCCATCGCGCTGCAAGATACGTGGCAGCGCAGATAAAACTAACGCCAGTATATGCACCTCCCTCGGTCGTACGTCCATGGTGCAGCATCGGGGTATAGAATCCAAGTGGTCGGCGGGTCCCAGCAATTATTTAGAAAACTCCTCTCCTTTCTATGTCTGACTGCTCCTGATCTCCTACAATAATCCTGTTGTGTTGCGCTGTGTTGTGTCCAAAATCCGACGCGTCGCCGTCCCCACGCTCGTTCTCCGTGGGCCAGCAAGCCCTCAGCTATCCGTACTACCAGCAAGCTCAATTGGTGCTGCATCTTTGTTTAATTGAACATTTTCTGGTCCGCTCAATCCAATTGAGTGCCGCCGCTACATTTCGAGCTCCCTTGCAACTCTGTCGACCCGAACTGAGGTTTCACGATCTCTTTGTACTTTCACCGCCTTTGCGCAAGCTCTGCTGTCTCCGGTCTACCTTGCCCTTCGAGGAGAGTCGAAATGCTTTGTGCGCGTTCCACTTCATCGTTCGAAGGATTAAAGGGTTCGCGGCGACTATCTTGCTGAAATAAAAGTGGCTGTGGCCTCCGATTGCCATTTATTGGCTCACAGGTCACTGCCAGTTTGCGCCTGAGGTCCGTCTGTAATATAGTGGTCAGTGATACTTAATTGGACGACAGAAGCCTGTCAGTGTTGTTCAGCGACGTTTGGTGATCAATGAGAGGCCTAGTTCTGACATTTTCCAGTATATTTCGAGTGCTTGATCTCGCCTTGTTCTAATACTCGAGGAACCCTCCCACGCAGCCATTGGTGTCCGAATCACTATTGACCTTTTGTCGAGATCCTCTTAATACTTCAAGTCATCGGGGCGGCCAATATTCTGGATCCAAGGCCATCTTCGGGGCAAAAGTGGTGGAGGAAGAGTGACGGCGTCCGGCATACTGTATCAGCACGGCAACCCGAGTCAGCAAAACAGCAATATTCCTCTTTGCCATTGACACTCATCATAGAAGGAAGGGTGTTCAATTGATAAAGTGAGTTAAATCTTATTTCACTCCTTCAAGCCTCCATGGATTTATATCTACCATCCATCAACCGTACGAAGTGCGTAAGCCCTGCCTTCGGCAAGGCATCTTCCAAGATCCAGAGGGGCAGTGAAATCTGCCCTGTTCTGACGAACTCGAATGAACTGTAACTGAATACTGTCAGCCCTTGCCCATCGTTATCCCGCTTCCAATGGCTTCTTCCGAGGTTGATATGAAATTCCTCGGAACATTTGCTGTAAGTAGCACCCCTTCCAAGATTTCACAAGGAGCCGCCGTGCTTCCTATGTATGGGACATGTAATCTAAAATCCTTCAACTTACTAATTCGCAAACCAGGAAAACATCAATCAAGACCATCCGTTCCTCTCCAAGACGCTTTTTCAAATTTTCGGAAACTTGGTAATGCTGTCCGAGAAAGTCATTAAAGCTCGCAAGCTCCGAAGACTGGATACAACTCGAGACACGAAGTCAACTGATCTGTACTGTCGCATCATCTGGTATGCCCGCGAAGGCCTCGTCCTACTCGAGCAGTACGTCCTGCCTATGGTCAACAACTACGGCGAGTTGAAAGTTCTCACATATAAGCTACGCGCCAGCTACTATCATCTATACGTTCTGTTCCACAACAATCCGAGCATCAATATCAAGTCTGGTCAAGTCCGTACACCACCTGGTCTCAAATCTCCGCGCTCCCACGTAGACAAGGGAAAGGGTATTGACCGCGGCTCGCCTGAGCCCTACAGACCAAGTTCGGTTCAGCCGACACATCATCTGGAAGGTGGGCCTGTTGGAGGACCTTCGGGCATTTCAACCCCGCCACGGGAGTTTGCTGCGAGCTTCCTGATTCCCGCTCACGACTACCGTCCTCTGGCCCTCGCCTGTTTTGAAGAAGCTTCCCTATTATCCGAGCGACATCTATGGGGCAGCCACCCACTACGCCTCTCCGTGAAGGTCGAGTTCGCTGCTTTCTTGTATGATTGTATGCATGAGAGGGACAGCTCTCGACAGCTGGCTAAGACGACCATTGCGGAGGTCTACAATGCACAGGAGGGAATGGACGACGATATGTTTGAGGATGCAGCGGAGTTGGTGGGAATCTTGGGACGAATGATGAAGCGTGGCTTGGGATCAGACAAGTCGAGTAGTACGCCTGGCATCGGAAGTTCTGGAACGAGATATACGCCTCCGAGGATGGGTGCTGGATCGACGCGAGTTGCTGTTCCAAGTCCTGGGATGGATAATCCGATATGAGTGTCGTCACAACAACATACGAATTGGACCACTCAATTCTTCGAAACTACGATATAGAATGCTGGATGGGTATTTATTAATCGTGGGATGGCGGCATGATAATTCCAGCCTCATTATCGCATCGATGCTCTTTTTATTATAACCTCGAGCTTGAGAAGAGCTGCTATTGCATCGATCTTACCGAAAGACACATATAGCATTCGCATCGGTGGCGTTCCAAATGATACAATGTACAGTACGAAGTAGCGAGGAGCATTTGGTGGTCATTTTTAGCCCGACTGCTACATATGGCAGCTGCGATAGGAAACACTTCAATTAAATGTCTAATACATCTTTTCCAATTTGAGGTGTCTTCAATTTATTTTTGTCTATCTGTTCATGGACGGCGATTTCCTTTTCGCTTTGCAAAATGGACGGCTTATTCAAAGTCAACTTCCGACACGCCATATCTGATAGCGAAAGGGGTATCGCCACTGATGCTAAGATCAATAATGGGAAGGTTTGAGGAAATGGGAGCGTTGACGATATCGATATCTGCTTCGGTACTGTACCTACAAGTCGAGAAGGAACGGACGGATGAGAGAAACCATTGTGTCGAACTTTAGGTTCGATTGAGGAGTAGGCAAAGAGAATCTTGGCTTGATGTATTGCCTGTGTCAAGTTATATTTTGTCACTGGAAGCAACGAGCTCAAGCATCCGTACCGTTGACACTGCGTACCATGAAAACTGCGAAGTGGAAGTACCAAGTGGGAGTTATGTCGGGGAGAGTCAAGCTTTTCATTGCATTCATCATATAACTCCTCATACCATACGCGATATCCCCACAGGCTTCAGCATCCCGTAGCTCGATTATCTTCCTTGAGATATAGCCTAAGCAGCACCATCCTCTCGGAACTTGTTCTCAATCAACTCAGCAATGACCATGCGTCCAGTCCAGTTGTAGAATCCAGCTTGGATCTGCAACCACTTGTGGTCTCGGTACTGCGCCTCCAACATCTCCAAGACCTCGCAGTCATCCTTGGACCAGACGTCGTTGGATTGGAGCCGTACTTGAGGTTGATGGTGTTGTTGAGATGGTTCGTTTGACTTGTAGCTCCAACCCTCCTCGCCAGCTCGATGGTACCTTTCGCCGCCACCATTATACTCAAATCCTTCACCACCATTTCCATTCTTACCCTGCTGCTTATTGCCTCCGTCGCCGGTGTGATTGTAGCTCTTGTTGTCCCAATCCTCGAAGTACTTTTTCTGCTTCTCGGGCTTCGCGGAAGGTGAATCCATGAACAGGTCTCCGAAAGACAGCTCTCCGCCATCCTTTATTCCCTCATTCCACACGCTATCAAAACCACCTAGATCGATGGCGCTTGTATCATTTCCCCCGCCGCCTCCGGACTTCTCCTCTCCCGCCTTCTGCAGCTCCTTGTATCGATGCTTACACTCGCCTTGGGAGTGACCGAGCTCTGCGGCGATTTCCTTCCAGGATTTGCTGCTGTTGCCTTCCTTCATGTCCTTGAGTTTGGAAAGTTGCGCGTCGGTCCAACCATCACTGCCGCCTCCGTTGTCGTTCTTCTTGGGCTCGTCGGTCTTCTTCGCCTCGGAGTTCTTGTCGGAACCTTCGCCGTCCTTCTTGGCTTTATCATCCTCTTCCTGCTTCTTCTCTGCCTCATCCACGCGCTCCTTGCCACACGTCTTGCACTTCTTCTTCTCCTCCTTGCCATCTTCCTTTCCACCCTCACCATCCTTCTTCTTCTCCTCATCGCCACTCTTCTTCTCTCCCTCGCTCTCTTTCTTCTCGTCTTTCTCAGTAGCAACACCCTCGCCCTCCTTGTCTTTCTTGTCTTTCTCCATCTCCTTCACAATGATCTCATTCTCACTCTAGAGAAGAAAGATTTTTTAGAAGATGTGAAAATTATGCAAACTGAGAGCATGAAAAGCATGAAAAGCTGAACTTACGCTGTCATACTCGGCGATGATAGCTCGCCTGCCAGCTCTTCGGCGACGACGAGGTTCGCTATCACTCGAGACGAGGGAGACGAGAGAGCCGCCGATGACCCAGTTGGTGAAAGAGATGGAGACCTTACGGTCTGACATTTTAGGCGAAGGCATGTTTGCAATTGCAAGATTGGTTGTGTTGTGCTCAGTTCGTTGTTGGGAATTGTCGACACGATGTCGTCGAGAAGGTGCAAATGTTTGAGTGCTTGGACGAAGTTACAAGATGGCGAGAAATATGGAGATGTAGTTAATGTGCATTGCAAGGTGACGGGGTAAAGTTTTGCAAAGGTGAAAAGTTGCGCTTCATGTGTCGACTTCACGTCGCGACAAAGTGAACTACACTTCTGGATCCCGCAACACTTTCAAGCTTCAGCAAGCACGGCCAATTTGGGCTTGAGAAAGTCTTTGCATCGAAAGCAAATATGGAGATGCAATTAATTTATTGTTCCTCTAAGCACATTACAGACACTCAGTCACCGAGATGCCCGGCTGCTTTGAACAGCTGATAGTAATTCAGGAGAATGCCTCAAAGAATGATTCAAAGCTTAACCTCTTTTCCATGCTTTCTGCTAGCATATACTGTGTTCAGCATTGTGCATGCACAGCGATACGTGAACGTAAATGAACACTACTTCCCAAAATCCAAGCTGGGCTGGATCTTTAACTAAAGCTGAATCTCTGGCTGATTTAACGAGCGAAGAATCTCAAAGTCCTTACAGGGAAGTATTGTTTCCAAGTCTGGATCACTGGCATTCACGAACTTTTGCAACTGTTGGAGATCTTGATATACCCCCAATCATTCAGAATATTGGAATGATTGGAGCTGGCAAAGCAAGTACGGGGATACGCGTGTTCTTGAGGCTTTTCTTAGACATGGACATTGACATTGAGAACCGCATTCTCTATGCAATCGCGCATATTAGATTCTCCTGCAAACAGCACAAGCACTTGTGCCCTTATGCTATTACTGACTGCATATTTACAAGGCCAACTTGATGTCAAGGGCTATGTATTCCGACTGCGGTTGTACTTGCTGTACGACTCACACATGAAAGCAGCAATAACGACACATCCCCGGCAGATTCATGAGAGTGTCTTCTGATATTGAAGTTTGGCTTGGTAGCTTCTTGGGATGCTGGAGTGTTGTGGATAATTGAGAGGATGACAGAGGTACCTGCCGTTGACGGCGTGAGATAAAGAAATCTCTACGAAGCGGTGGGGTGCTATTTCAATAAAAATTCCGGACGAGACTTCTCAAGCATTTTGATGCATGGAGTGTGCTTTGCATGTACCACGATTCGGGTCATCGGGTTTGAAGCAAGATTTCTGGGGTGAAGGAGAGGAGAGGAAGGTGCGAGGCGCTGCTTATATCCTTTTTCTTCGAAGGTCTCTCAAATACGTAGTGTGATCTCTTCTGAGCTCCACCGGTGTCTTGTCGTTCTCCAAACCGATCTTTGCAATGCTTCATCTGGTCTTCGTTCAAGAAACTGGTGGCGATCACCTCTGCTTGCAATCCCTCTTGGCCGCTTCTACGGACGAAGGCAATCGAGTGGAAGAAGACTCTCAGACTACCAATGGAGGCTTCTCCAGGTGATCACTTGCGTATCAAAGACGAGGGATGAGATTCCAATCGTGGGAGGAGATATAAGGAAATGGCTTTCCCATGGTCCGGGTGGCGAATGTCTTCAGAAATGTCTAGATGCGGGGGGTTGGCCGTCGAGATCTACACTTTTTCCCACCCACAAACACGGCTCTTTGGAGGATCTATAAATACATCAAATGTACATGGTAATACGGTAACATGCAGAGGGATACTGAGTATCATATGCGATACAACATCTCAGAGGCAAAAGTTGCCGGTCGCGTCAAGTCAAGCAATTGGAGCGATTCTTCCTTTCTTCTGCCAAGAAGACGCCTATCGATAGGACAAGATGGATCCAGCGCCCTTCTGGACCAATCAGAGGGACTCTCCAGGCCACGTCCCCCGGTTCCCCTATCTCGGCTTGAAGAGCATCCAACCGCATCTCTTCTCTCTCGTCTCTCTCTCTGGGGGACCTGCAGGAGACTTGTTGACCTAGACCTTGCCTCACCCATGCCCTGCTGTGATGAAACCCAATGTCTGAAGTCAATAAAGCTAAATAAAGCGAGATCTCATCTGTGGCGGATCCATGCTGCGCCTCGTGAGGCGACTTGTCATTGTACCGTAAGACTCCTGGACGCAAGTTGAAACATATGAGATCCAATGCCATAAGACATCCAACGCAAGAGGATAGGGATAGATAGATGTCCATTTGCAATACCGAACCTACCCTCTCCGGCCAGCTGAGATCCCATCCACCCATCCATGCATGCGAACCCGTGCCAGGCCATGTTCGCCGGCAGTGACGTTGAGGCTAAGCAGCATCCTGGACCTGAAAAACCAGTTCTGCAGGCCTGTTGGGTCCTTGAAGCCCGAAATTGAACGACATCATAGTCGAGATTGCGCTGGAAAGAAGAACCCTCCTGGTGCTCCGTCCTGCTACAGTCTCAGTATCAGTGTCAGTGTCATTGCGAGCCCTTGTGACTGGCTGGCTCTCTCTTCTCCTCGACCACCCTCCAGCATCTCATCCAACACCTCCAGCATCTCATCCAACACCTCCAGCATCTCATCCAACACCTCCCCCATCCCACCCATTTGGCTCCGAAATAGCTTCATCTTTCCTTCTCTACGCAGATTCTATCTCCTCTGCCGCTTCTGAAGAACTAAAATTACCATCTCTTCACGTAGACCAGGTACAGCCAGGTACACGTACACTAGCTAACGCCGAACCCTTCCTCCTTCCTTCCTACAGGCGGTGTGGTGCGGACTTGCCTCAGAACAAGGTCACCGTAGCAATCGTCTCCGCTCACCACCACACGATTCTGCTTCCCCTTGGCAGATTTCACCAACGCGACTACTACAACTTTTAATCACATTCGTTTTGCTTGCGACCACAACACCATCTCGAATCCATTCGCTCTTTCTCACATCACACGCCAACACGGCAGGCAGACTCCAAATAGGTTCAAGGTGTCTGCAATCACTGATCCTTCGCCAGACATGGCGTCGTAAGTCTTTTTTCCCCTTTTCCGGGCCCCGTCCTTTTTCCTACAACCCCATCTATTCCATTGCAATGGATACGCCTAATCTTCCTTCTCCCTACAGCCTCGGCTCTGCTTTTCGATCTTTCTGGCATACGATGACCAGCTATGACCGACGTACGTGGACCCTCAAAGTTCGAACAACTTCACCTCCTAACAAGTAAACAGATTCCTCTTTCGACTCCCCATACAAAACAGGACAGCACGTTCCCCTCCCACAAAGCAGACATGCACCCCTAACCTCCGTCGCCACCACTGCTTCAGAGTCTCGCGCCGATGTGTCCTCTCCATACTTCGAGGACGCAGGAAGGTATTCGACCTCAGGTCTGAATGGAGGTGCCTACCCTGGATCTCCCATGGGCAACCCACACAGCCCTGCACCCCACTCCCCATACTCTCCTGGCATGAGATCAACCGCTGCGCTATCGAGTCAAAATACGGTTGAGAACTTTGAAAACGCTACTCCTGGTGAGATACAATTACAGTCGTTCCAAGAAGGCGTCCCACCACCACCTCCTGTGGGGCACTCCTGGAAGCGAATTGATCGATGGGCGGAAGAGAATTATGCGGAATTGTGGGACCAACTTTGCGAAGGATGCACAAGCAACGACTTGAACGATTTGGAACACCAACTGGACTGTTCTCTCCCAATGGAGGTGCGTGAATCATTGCAGGTCCACGATGGACAGGAGCGAGGTGGAATCCCGACTGGAATCATCTTTGGCTGCATGCTCTTGGATTGTGAGGAAATTGTGCAAGAATGGGAGAACTGGAAGAAGGTCAACTCGGAATACCTCACAGAACCAGTGGATTTCAAGCCATCTATGCCTTCCAAAGCCCTCGGTAGTAGCTCGGCCTCATCCTCAAGACCTCAACCACAATCCTCGAACAACCCGATGTGGAGAAGTGATCTCTTGAATCGCCAGGACTCACAACCTTCTGGTGCGATACAGAAGGTATATGCACATCCGGCCTGGATTCCTTTGGTTCGCGATTGGGGCGGCAACAACTTGGCTGTTGATCTGGCACCCGGTCCTACTGGAAAATGGGGTCAAATTATCCTCTTCGGCCGAGACTATGACTGCAAATATGTTGTTGCACGATCGTGGTCCGCTCTCATGGCAACTGTTGCAGACGATTTAAATAGTGGCAAGTGGTTCGTAGACGAGGATACCAACGAGCTTAAACTGCGGGAATTCAAGGCGAGCAATGTTGAGCCTGGATATTTTGACATTTTGAGATGGAGAATGGACCAGAAATATGGCCGCAAGCAAGTTCGACGCCGATCTGCACCTCCTCCTAACCGTGCTTCTGGATCGCCTGCTGGGTCACCATATGCGAGTCCGACAGCCGAAGTTGGAGAGCCTCGAGGCCGGTCTATGCAACGATTTAGCGGAGCTTCGCCGGTTGCGAGTCCGAACCGACCAAACTATGGAAAGTCGAGTCCTTTGGCCAGGGTCCAAGAGGAAGGTTCAGCACCGATCAGTGTCCACACAAATGGCATCACCCAGGAAAAGCTTGTTGAGGTAAGATTCCCCTGGTTTTGGGAGTGTTGATTATGTTTTGGGTTTCTTCCCTGGCTCTACCTTGAAAGTGGATGATTCCAGAGGCATCTTCACGACCTATTAATCTACTACATATCAGGAATGCTGACCGTTGCAGGTTGAGACCCCAAGACCTAGCGAGGACCAAAAGACAACGAAAACCGTGGATGCTCTACTCGAGGGAGTCACTTTAGACGACGACAAGGAGAACGCAAAGGCCGGGAATCCCGTAAAGCCATTAAAGATGGTGACGGGAGAACCAAAGAAGGCAACCGTGGAGGACGATACAACAAACGATACAACCATGAAGACAATCGAGATATAAAACTCCTCGTTCAGTATTCGCGCATTCGACATGGAAACAAGGCGTTCACGGCGCTAATTGGGGATTCTCCCTGGAGAAACCCTGCTGTAATAGGCTGCATTGGAGATTTTACGTTACTTCATCGACTCTTGCGAAAATATCAAAACGTACTCATGAGCCGTAATACAAAGTGGGCAACCGCAAATGTTCAACGAGGCCAGCGGAACTGGATTTCATCTTGCAGCGTACACGAATTTCTGCTGGCCGAGATGGGAGCTTGTTTGTACAATTATAGTGCGGAGGCAGTTGTTGGGTTTCTTTTCCTTTACTTTCTATTGAGCGGTGCTGATGATAAGCGGCTTGATGAATGCCGCGTTGGATGGATGATGGCTGATGAGAGAGAGCAACACTGTGTATATGATGAAGGAAGAGATGCATTGCTGTCTGCGGGCGGGGGCGTAACTGGTCGATAGTAATATGGATTACTACCGAATACAATGAATGCAGCATATATTTCGAAGCTTGAAGTCCTGAAAACCTTTGACGTGAAGTGTTGTGAGAATGAAACCTGGTAACGTGACTTGCTTAGCGCAACCGGCTTCGTTGGAAGCTGATGGGAGCTCACCACGACTTCATTGTAACGTCATCTCGTTCCCACTTCGACACGAACATCCTCTTCGGACGTCGACGAATCGAACTCACCTAGAAGCGAATCTTGCTACTTTCTGCCAACCACAACGGATAAGATATCGGGCGCACCCAGAAGGCAGCAGAATCAGGATGTCAGAAGAACGTCTCTGGAAGTTCAGAAAGCCAGAATGGATGAACAGCGCCACGACTAGGAGCATAGGCGTATACGCTGCTGGAGCTCTGGTAAGTTCATTCCATCCCTTGCATTACTCTCTTAGCCATCACCACTTCATAAAGCCTTGCTCCGCGACCCCGCTGCTCATCCTCCTCCCCCTCCCTCAATACACTCCCCGCCAGCGTCTTCAATATCTGGGAAAGGCTGCTTAGCTCACAATCCGCAGTTCTCGCTCGCCTTCTTCATCCTGCTCGACGCATCCGTCTTCTCGCACTCCGCGCTCAATGGCTCGGATCCGGAGGTGCACATCAACTTCATCGACTGGCTGCCTCTGATCTTCTCCGCGCTCGGAATGCTTATCATAAACAGCATCGAGAAGACGCGGCTCTCTGCGGACTCGTTCTCGTACAGTGGCAATGGGGTGGCGTGGAAGGCTCGCGTGGTGCTGTTCTTAGGCTTTGCGTCCTTGGCCGGCGGTATGGCGGGCGGAGTCACGGTGCTGGTGTTGAAGTATATCGTTGCTGGTGCGGTGTGGCCTACGCTTTATATGGGGGTTGCGAATGTGGTTGCTAATGCAGGCATTATGCTGAGGTGTGTACTATCGTTCGCTCCGCTGGTTGCGAGGTGGAGGAGGACTGGTTGGATTGTGCTAATGCGATGCAGTTCGGTGGTGCTGTGGGTCAGCCAGAATATGGAGGATGAATATTCGTACAACTTGGCTCTATGAAACCTATCTATCATGGGCAGGTGGAGGACTTGGGAGGCTACGAGATATGAGGATAGAAGGAGAGTGGAGTGGAGGACGAACAATAGTTCCGTATGCATCGAAGGGAGAATGCATGATATAGCAATGCTCTACGGCATCTGTAGTATATAATCTCGAGTCTGGGTTCGGAAGCGATCAGGCGTTCTTCCACGCTCGTATTAACATGCCCATTTGTTCTTGTGCCTACCAACCATCTAAGTCTAGACTTGACCGCATCTACATGTTTTTCATAATTTCCCAACGCCTTGCAGCATAATCTTCTCCCAGAAGTAATAATTCTATGACAGCGCCTCGAGAATAGCTCCCACTTAGTGCCAGCTCTAAGACGGAATATCGATCGAAGACCTGCTATATGAAGCGTCATGTTTCCCAAATTGCACCAGAGATAGCTAGATGAGCTGAATGATAAACGAGTCGTCCAACTCATTTATCTGAAGTAAATTAACCCACAAATCAGCCTTTGCTCCCCTTAAACCCCCAACACAAAGCTCAATCAAGCTCAATCACCTCTCCTCAAAACGTGCAAACAGCACAAACACCCACCCCCCAACCCAGCGCACTAACCACACCCCTACTAGCGCCCCCTAGCGCGCCCGCTCAAAAAATCTCTACAAAAAGCCGTCCTCGCGTCCTCCAAGACTTGACTCCTCATCATCAGTAGAGGTTATAATTAATACTTATAACATTTACATGGGGGCTCCACCACGGTGGCTGCTGAGTGCTACCCGTCGCAAGACTCGTGGGTTTCGTTCCGTTCCCGGCTCCCTCGATTGAAGGCGCTCGCTCTTTCCTACCAGTCGGCTTCGACGGCGGAGGTTGTTGGCTGTGGGGTTGTCGCTATATATATATTTTTTTTTGGCTTCGGTGTGAAGGGTGTGTGGGATTTGGGATGAGGGGATGAGATTTGAGGGGATGGCGGTTGTGGGAGGGAGAGGGAGGGTTTTTGCGGCTTGATTGGGATTTCATGAGTTTCTCGATATCTTGCGCGCTGTGATAGGATTCTGTGATCGGCGATGAGGATGTGATAGTGCATCTTCCTGATCTCTGATATTTGTGACTGCTGTCGGTCTACGCGATCTTGTGGGCTATTCACGGCGCCCTTCGTTGGGTTGCGAGTGAAGGATCTGCTGCTCCGGGATGAAATTTCTCTGCAGGCCAGACTTGTCCCAGGATCACAATATTAAGTACTTAATCAACGTCACTCAAAGTCAAAGATTGAAAAGAAAGCCTCTGCGAATCATTGCTTGGTTTGGATTCCTATCTAGCTACAGCAATGCTTCCTTGATCCGTGCTGGCATCTTATAAAGAGTGATGAATGCCATTCCACCAGTATTCCGCGGCATGGAAGGATAGCTCAACGCATTTCCCAGCATCTAGTACAGACGCTTAGGAGGAGACATAGATGCCTTGATGGTCAAGCTGCCAACGTTTTGCCAACCCTTCTTCAACAGAGAGACGAGGTAGTTGATAGCCAACATGATGTTAGAGATCAATTGATCCTCAGTCATTCCGACGTTTCCGACCGCGACACCCATGCAAAGAACCTTCTTCAACTGGAACTTGATGGTCGACTTGACTTCGGTGATCTTGGCAGAGAGATCTTCGTTGTGGGAGACGGGGGTAGGGAATTTACCAGCTGAGAATCATCAGTAACTTGTCCGTAAATGTAAGCCATATAAACATACCCTTGGAAAGACCGGGACCCAAGAGACGAGGGATCTGCTTGATCAAGGTGTCGGAAGCAATGAAGGCATCGTACTTGCGAGCAAGCTTCTTGATGAGCTTCTTGTTCTTGTTCAACTTCTTCAAGTCATCGGAGCTCATAGCGTCGACACCGCCGTGCTTGGCACGATCGATATCATGCTGATCACCGAGAATACTATTGTAAATCAGCGCATTCCTTCAACCCAATATGTGTGTTCGCGACTTACCAGATGCTCATGCCCGGGCGGGGAACGATAGGGAGACGAACGGTTCCGGAGAAACGCTTGTCACGCTGGGGATCATAGTTCTTGAGGCCGATTTGAAGCTCGACGGTTTCGAGGAAGTTTCGCTTCTTCGTCTCGAGAGAGAACTCGAGGAGAGATTGGACGTGGGTACGCACTCCGGCTGTGGCGAAATGTTAATAAGTTGTTCTTTGTGCCCTCTCATGGCTTGAGGTATGGCAAAGGAAGAACATACCGACTGTGATTTTCGACATGATGACAGTCTTCCAGTAGAATTCTTAAGGTTCTAATGGTGAGGATTTGCGTAGTTGTCTTTGAAGGTTGGAGGATTGAGGGTAATGGAAGGTTTCTTGTGTGCATGAGAGCTCGCTAAACTTAGCGCCATCATCATCCATTTCCGGCGAGGTGTCATAGGGAAGTTTAGACCATGAGTGATCGAGCCTCCTCATCGGAACTTTGGTCCA
Organism: Hyphodiscus sp. D1413; assembly: GCA_003988895.1. Lineage (NCBI taxonomy): Eukaryota > Fungi > Ascomycota > Leotiomycetes > Helotiales > Hyphodiscaceae > Hyphodiscus > Hyphodiscus sp. D1413. The sequence continues at coordinate 300,832 of QYAO01000014.1, forward strand.
GATCCATTCCATCCAGTATTTGTATTGTACGGTTTCTCACGGTACTTGTACATGTTGAAGTAGATCAAGGAATAAGTGCTGATCTCGCCGCTTACCTTGAAAGTCACGTGGCGGTATAGAGTACTTTTGATCACTGCTCTTTTCGTTGCATCTCTTCTCATGTGGCTTGTAGCTTGTGAAGGGATGGGATGTTCAATCCGAATTATCGGAGTTTCTGATTCGTGAACTAGAAGTTAAGAGTTCTGAGCGTTGAGCAACGCAGTTGGGATGCCTTTGGTAGAAGCCTTGAAGGCCTTGAAAAGCCCTAGCGGTATTTGGCTTTATGCCATGCTACTAGAACAAGCTGATTGGTATTTGATAACACCATGAGCTGTGTTTATATAAGAGGGCACTTGTGTGTTGTGGAAGAGAAACACTGCAAGATCAATTTTGTATTGCGTTTATTTTCCACTTCGTTTGGCCCATGGCTAAAATGAATGACCTGTTTCCACATTTCGCTTCCACTTCCTTGAATTTATGCCTCTTTATCCTCCAGAAACTTTCAGAGCTCTTTCCTCGCTTTACGCCGTCACAGTTATTGTCTCGATATCTGTCGCGCACCCAGTCTGACACGTTGGGCAGACGCCTGCAGCAGTCGCTGTCACGGTTGGAGTGACTGGACACTTCTTTTCATGGCCTGGTATTGTGGTAGTAACCTTCTTCAGAAGAACGCAGTCGGGGTGTGGTGGGCAGGTTGCGGGTATGAATGGGCAATACACTGGGAACCATTAGCTTTGGTTGGAGGTAGACCAAGTTCTACAAAGGCTGCTTACCTGGGCCTGTATATGGAACCGTGGTAGTATATGTATAGCATGAAAAATAATTCTCAATGTCTGGAGCGGCAGTCGGGGCTGGTGATGCGACAGCAACTTGGCTTCAATGAGGTGAGCATTTTCCTCTATGTGCAGCCGCATCAAGGATGTCATACCTAAGCACTGCCAATGCAAGAACACTGATAACCCTGTACATGTTGATATCTGGAGAATGATCAGATAACTTGAATTTGTATATTGTTTTAGAAAGTAAGGTTTAAGGGATCCTCCTGCTGAGTTCGCAGCAGGTCCTTTATACTCAGCAGGTGGCAGAGCAGCACGGAACATCTCAAACATCCGACTCGGTCAAGTATTCCATCGGGTGATACAATTCCTCGTATACTCTCAATGTCAGAACGCCAAAAGGCGTAGATTTGTGTTCCCAGGCCCCCTACTCGCTTCTTCCTGTGGACGGAATGTGTGGGCTTGAGGGCCGAGAAAAGGGGCTTCCATAGATTGTGGATACCTGCAGATTGTGGGGTATAAGACGGGTGAATTATCGCTTTCAATTCCTCTCATCTTCTTGGATAATTGGGTGAAAAGATTGCTTATTTTGCGGCTGAATTTTTTCATCAAGAGACAGGGAGAATGCGCCGATCCGGGGAAGGAGTGATGAGCATTTTGCAATAAGGCTGAAATCACGGCGGCCCGGGTAAGCACAGCTCCAGATTTAGAATTTGTGGTTGCACAAGATTCCTGTTTGTAAATAAACGGTTGAGCCGGTCAGCGAGGGAGGCATGTGTGAACAGTCGAAGTATATTGTACGTGTGACTATGGCCATCTTCCTCGTTGTATCTACGTGAGCCCTAACAGATTGTTGCAAGTCGTATGGGCTTACTTGAAGGACCGGCACTTGCTGCCCCTCCACGTTATCTATCAGGAGTCCACGCAGCGGCAATTCCAGAATGAACAGGAATTTCGGAATAAAATCCCAACATGAACCTAGCGCTAGCGCATGAACTCGAGTTGACTGAGCAAATTTCATCCAAGACAAGCAACTTGAGAGACAATACTAGTAGCTTAATGAAGCGGCCATCAATTGTCAAGATGTTTCCGAAGATGTACTCCCTAATTCTTTAGGAATGCCACTGCTGATTCTATCCTTATAGCTTCAACACTTCGTCACCCTACGGCCTCACCGTCAATACCACTGCATCCAAGGTCATAAAGGTCTATTCCTCAACCGCAGTTTATACTTATAGTACAGTGCCTTTTCTAAATTCCTACACTCTCGGTCTGTACAGTTTAGACTACCGACATCCTTCTCAGCGATTCCCTCCCTTGATGCCATCAACGAAAATATCTTTGCCGAACCCGTAGTTACTGGCACCAATAACTCCTCCCTGTCACATTTTTACCGTCAATTCCCAACCAGCGGTGAAGAACCGTTACGTCTACTTTATAGCCTACAGCTATATCTACTAGATCGTCTCAAACAGTGGTTACACTCTCCCTCCTGGGGTTGACGTAACAAATTATCCTTCAGCCAGTCTTGATACTTGACCAAGGCGACTAAATCAAGTTCTTGGCGTGTCAGACTTGTGTTAATGGCGGAATATGGCTCAGCTATCCATGGGGCGAGTAATACCCTATAAGAGCCAGGCTCAAGCTATACTTGTTCTGGTTCTACCTACCTTTACTAGGCTGAAGACTGAAGTAGATGTGTTGAAGGGAATGTCTCGGGTGGGGGCTTGAGGGGAAATAACGTAATGTCATGAATATAACAACTAGAATTTCTGCGTCGTCAAGCCGTGGAAACCCTTACGCTTATTGCTCTTCTTTACACCGCATTGAGAACGAACTGTTGACCAAATGTATGGCCTACACAGTGACAGTAGAATACAGGTCTTTTCGAGCTTAAATGGGTTGGTTTCAAAATAGAACGCCACTTGTCAGTTCTTGGTCAATGGGATGATAAGAACAGCTCCCTGCTCGGTATCATACAGATCCAACTCCAAATCTCCATTATCTTCTGGTGGTTCGCCGTAATGCTCCGAGAGTAGACGAACAGAAGACGGGATGGCGTGTCAACATTTTACATCTTGCCCCAGTATCTACACTTCCATTGATCTTTCACTATGCCTTACAGAACGCCAGACGCCATGCCAATTACACAAGATGCTACCGTACTCCCTCAATATTTTATCCCAAAATCGGCCCTCAACAGATTAAGCCGTCCAAGAAGCCTCCTCCAACTGCAACATATGGTCGCCCATACTCCGACTCGCACTCGTCGTGATGCCTCTCTCTGGATTTGCAAGCTGCTCACTATAGCACAGCTCCACCAACATCTTCAGCTCATCATAACTAAAAGCTTCTTTGCTACCACTGCCGTTCTCTTTCCCCTCCTTTGCTTGTTTCACTACAGCGTCTGGACCTTCCGTGAAGAGGTCAAAAAACTTCGCTGCTCGATCTAACCCCACGTCCGCTTCGATGTTCTTGAGGTTCTGCTGTAAGACGAGAATATTGAGTTGCATCCTCCCACATCCATGTGCGTTGATCGCTTTCACCATCCCGGCGTTCGTGACGAGGAAGCTATCGATTAGTAGGCCTAGACCGGTGCGAATGAAAGAGATTTCTTTTTCGCGGAGGAAGTGGACGATTGTCTCATCGTAGGAGACGAGATCTGCGTTAAGACTTAGGATTCTGGGATCAGGATCATTGACGACTTGTTCGAGGAGGTAAGGTGCAGATTCTGGTGATAGAGCTGTGGTGAGTGCATTTATGATTTTGCAGCGAATTTCCATGTGCAAAGTCAAGAGCACTGTGCCGGCGAAATTTTGGTAGGATGACACGATACCATCGAATTGACTAGAGAAAAATTAGCTTATGCCCAGTAGCGAGTATGCAGAGGAACTTACACAACGGTCTCTTGAGTCATTGGAAGGTAGACAGCGACTTTATCGTCTTGAACCCTGGACGGGTCGTTGAGAAGGGTCCAACGCCTGTTCTGTGGCCTTTGCATCGTAGCATGAGACGAATCGATATCGTTGCGGGTGATGTGACGGAGTTGGTCGATCTTGATGGCCAGCCACTTCATGCTAGTGTATAGCACACATAGCGAAGAAATAGTCTCACGATCCATGATGATGTCGTCCGTTTTCAATGGAGTCTCGTTCGTCTGCAGAATCAAAAGCCCAGTCTCTTTCTCGAGGAGGTCTCGATCAACAGTTTCAGAAGTCCAGAGCCTTTGCATAGTGCCATGAATATCACCTGGCCCGGTAGCGAGCAGTGCCGCAAGCTTCAGCTTGGGTCCGTCAGTCTCCTGGATACGAGAAACAAGCGATTTGAACCACTCGCAACATCTATCGTAGTATCGCATCATTTGAGTGATGATGAGTTGACTCAGCGCTTGATCGTGAGGAATCGTGTCCAGCATTCTGCAGAATGCTGTGATGAGAGCAAAGAAGGCCGCTGTCCCTTTGAAAATTGGTCGTCTTGAAATCTTCGTCCACTGTGGATCTTGCTGGAACGAGTCAGACTCTTCAAAGACCGAATCGCTGAGCTTCCCTAAGGTCTCGTCAAGTTGGGGAAGGAAGACATTGACGAGGAAGTTATCAAGGAAAGTGGTGAGAGTGCTTGTGACCAAGTCTGAGCGGGGTGGTACAATGACCTTCAGCCTTTGTAAGAATCCCAGCGTTGGTGGCAGCAACAGGCTCATGTTGAAAACACTGGGCTCAACTAAGGATTTATGAGTCCCAATGCCCATAGCCTTGCTGTCGAATGCGGCGGTGTTAGTTATCCGCCTAGATACATGATCGCCTTTCTGACCCAGCTGCTTCTTTCCATCGGCCCCAGGTTTGCGAGAGTTGGACATCAGGCCGGGAACAGCGGCTCGGATGATTCCCTCTAGTTCTTGATATTCAGTCGTCATTTGAACGGATTTTGAGTCCGCGTCGGCAAACTTGAAGAGGTGATCCCGCGTCGACTGGTTTGCAGCTCCGGCTTTGGGCGACGAATTGAATTGATAGACATCCGCATCAGTTGTAACGTAGTTGTGCAACAAAGACCGGATTTCGTTCTGATATAGGTTCCACAGCTCCCTGAAACTTCCCAGTAGCATGTTCGAGTTTCTGGCTCCTTCCCTTTCTACAATCGCTGCAACCACATCGTGAAAGACTCTGTGTCCCTCCGCAATTGCCTCGAATTTGGCGTATAAAGTCCATAGAAGATCGTAAATAACATCTGCGCGAATGCCATTCTCCTTGCCGAATGCTTGATTGCCTTGTGAACCTGAGAAACCGCCTCGCAGAGAGCTTGGATGCTTTTGGTCGACTTCGCTGTTCGTTTCAGTGACGATTCCAAAGAGTTCGACCGGCAGCCTTTGTTTTATACTGTTGACTGCAGATTCAAGTCGGCCCAGTTTGTTCAGAGACCCTACAAGAAGCTCGATGTAGTAGAAAGTGTCTGCCTCTGGATTCCTCGAAGCTTCCTCGATCATGGGTTGCCTGGCTTCTTTCGCAGCAGCCAAAGACTCCAGCACTTCGTAGAAAGGCCGGACAGTGTTAACCTTGTCCAATTTCTCTTTGGCAATTCCTCCTTGGCCCTTTGCAAGAATCTGCCATCGTTCCTGGCAATACGGCGATTTGAGATACATATGATCATGGAGCTCCTCAATCAGAATATCTGTCAATGCTGCCTCCTGGTTCGTAAGGTAGCTCCTTAAATCACTCAACGCCCCAATCTCATCCAACGCTGGCACTCTTATTCTCCTTAACGCATTCTGTAGTATTTCTACCGCCGTCAGAAACCTCTTCTCCGATATTCGTGCCTCCAGCTGATCCGGTACCAGCCGTAAATCCTCAATCTCTGAGAGCGTGTGTAGTAAGTCATCGTAGTTTTGGGACTGTGATGAAAGTTTTCGCAGTTCTGGATCTGTTGTCCCGAGGCTTGTTTTCGATTGCACGACAGAGTCTTTCAGAATCCGCACCCTTTTCTGCGAAGCTTGTATACTGGCTTGGATTTTGTGGAAGGTACCAATCGAACTGTTAAATCCTTGGTGGTGTTCGTGAACAATAGCCTTCAAAGAATCCTGAAGATACCTGTGCGTCTTCTCGAACTGGCGATACTCGTGTGCCCTCCCAACAGAACTTGTGTCCAACAGTTGCAAAGCTACTTGAACGGGGATGCACTCATTTTCGTACATAGCAGGCCATTCTGCCTTAATGTGCTCGAGGACCACCCCGATTTGCTTCTCTGCGCTGCTTTCCGCCGCGCCTCTCTGACGAGGAATCCCAGACCTCACTGCTGGAGGCGCGGGAGTTGATATCGGAGGTGTTCCAAATCGGTCGCCATAGGTTGTCCCATAGGGATCGTAGTCACCTGGGGCCCTGACTGAGGAACCGTATCCATTCCCATTCCCATTTGCATAAGTGTCATCTCCTATCTCTCCATACCGATTTCGAGACATATTGAATTATTCGCAGTCGCGTCGCCGTGTTCGAGTCATTCGTGCCATTCGCAGATCGCTGACAGGTGGCGGGTATGAGTGTTGCTACTTTGAGACGGGGTTTGATCCAGTTCGAGGTCGACTACTTAGTACAGTGCACAGTTCACACTTCAATGCGGGAGTAACCGAGGATTTTAGACGTCACCTCAATCTCGTCCACTACTTCCTACCATCACAACACGACTCTGGATATTCCCCTGCCCCTACAACTGTATCTAGAGTATAGAATCATGTGTCTCTTGTGATTATGCAGAAGCACGCTATGTTAAAAGGGTACAAGTGAAGGACGGTAAGTGGATTGTTAGGCAGATGGCCAAATGAAGGGCTAAGCTCAAGGAATATCAGCGATGACGGTTGTCCATCCTTGAAGATATCGGCGATGGAAGATGTTTAAATACAGCAAGTGAGTTGGTTTCTCTTCATAATGTACCTACCATATCATACAGCGCTACGACAGGCTCAGTATGGAAGTGTGGGGTTACCGAATTAAGCTTATCCTAAATAACAATCGTTGTCATTTCGCTTTCAAACAAGAGAGGGCACCAAATAGTTATGGCAAGGTTAAGCAGCTTCTTGGAAGGCGTTGGCTTGATTGCATTGCTGTTCAATCTCGCCGGACCGGATTTCAGATAACGAGTGTTGATCAGTAGTAACACTTGCAGATACACCGACCATGTAATACTTATCACAGAATGCCCATAATGAAAATGTATAGTTTGATTTTGATCACGAAAAACTCGAATATTTTCCATATCTTTGCTCTGCTACTCGTTCCTTGAAAACTTATGTCCATCTTAAGTATTTAGACTTATAGCTTGCTGCTGTCTTCTTCTGATTCACTCATGAGCATTACCAATGTCTGCGGCTCAGTCTCAAATATACAACTTGACAGGCTTGAAGCAGCTACTTAAACTATTCTAGAAGAGTGTGTTCGTGGTACTAGTACTCTGCTTCACACAATACTAGAAATGGTGGAACACGTGCTCACAGTGGCTGGAGGTTTGAATGAGTACATTTGAACTAATTAAGGTCTTGACTTTTGGCTTTGCCAACAAGATACCATCATTGTTCAAGACTTTGCTTTTTCTGTCCACCGGTGAAGTGTCAGCACTTCTCACACCTTTGGACATATGAATATCATGCCAACCAGTATCTGAATGTTTCAAACGGTAATCTATGATAGCAAGACAAGAACCACCACTGGTCAAAATCTTCTTGATGGCAACCATTGGCAGATATCAGTTCCTTATATGTGTTCCGCCATGCTTTGACTTCTTGATTTGTCGATTCTCTTACACAGCCTCGTGCCCCTTCTCTCCAAAACGCATATCGCTCGACACAGACTTAAAGACGACAACGGTTCGAATAACGACGACATCATGCGAGCAAGAAGCAACGACATCATGCGAGCATCATTAGCTTATGATTTTCGTGGAGCCTTAGCGTCTTGCACCTTTGTTTTCTGCATAACTCCTTTGCCAAAACATACAGTCTCCAACCACAATCAACAACCACAATACACCCGAGCTTTAGCCTCACAACCCTATCTCTCTACGTCATGGAGACTCCCAAAGATAGTCCGGTCCGCTCCTCTGTTACTACCCCAATTAAGAATCCTCTTCCCAATAAACCTACCTCGCGTCCTCAAAGCCCTGCTGGCACACTCTCCTCTCCCACCAATCTCACCCATCCACTTCCCCCCAAACCGATCAAATCGTGCTCTGCCACAACAAATACCTTCTCCTCCAACAACCAAAGCCCCTCTCGAGGACTTGCTTTTTCAAACCTCGAAGCCACAATAGCAAACAACCCAGTCGCGACATTCGCAACTCCTGCAAAGGACTCACCTTTGAAGAACAACCAAATCCCCACCGGTGCAACAATGAAGACTGCCAAGGGTAAAGGAAGGGCCAAGGGAAAGGCCAGAGGCAATGGTGGAAGCCTTCCGAAGCCTGATGCCACAAGAGCAGACAGGTTGGCTACTGCAAAGATTGCCGGCTTCTCGTTGATCGTCGATCAACTCGATCTCATGGAGATGAAGAATATTCTCAAAGCTGAAGCTGGACGTATTCTCAACTTTGGTGGAAGCGTAAACGATGAGCTCCTCTTCCCTGGATCCTCGTTCCCGATCACAGGAAATGATGCAAAAATCATGTGGTTGGTAAGAGCCTCTAAGGATATCGACGACCGAAAGATGAACCAGCTCAGAGACATCCTAAAATCCGAAGAGAAACGCGTCGACCGTGAACAACTCGTCAGATCCGTCCAGCGCTACTTTGATGTCAGTCGTAAGAACACCATTGTTGTCAGCATTGAGGAATTCCGCTTCATGCTTCATACGTCAAGAACCGTCGGCCGTACATTTTTAGGAGACCCCGAGTTCCCACAAGCTCTTAGAAACGCCCTCGCCCATGTTAACTTTAGATCATTGCCGGAGACTAAAGTCAACGCGCTCAAGGCTTTGAGAGAGATCGGAAAGGATGATGTTCGGGGTGATGATCAACGAGGACGCATTAGCGATGTTTTAGAAGCTATGAAGACTGTCATTCTCTGCATGCCTCAGCAGCAGCGAAAGAACTACATCAGTCGGTATGGATCTTTCAAAGCATTGTCAAACTTCTGGGTAGATCTTCCTAGCGAGAATGAGCTAGACAGTTGGTTGGATGAGCCTGAGGACAAGTGGGTAGTCGACAGAGGCAACAGATGTACGTTTCACCCAGCTATTTGTCCCCGACTCCCATTTACAATTGTCCAATTTCCTCAAATAGTTTGTGTCATTGGGATGAAGCACAGATACTTCTTCGCTTTTACTCCCTATCAATCATGAATGGCAAATGACTGATTCTTCTTTCAATGTAGTGGACGATGATACGCTATTGAACGCCCCTGTTGCAGATCGAACTAGCCTCGACCTTGACTTGGATAACAAAGACTTTGGAAAGGGTGGCTTGGAAGGCATTTCTGTACCTGATTTTGAAGCCGACTTTATGGATATGGGATCTCTTGATGCCATTGAGAAGGAGTTGTTTAGCTCACTGACTGGATTGAAGAGCCCAGAACAGCTTCTTGCTGAGGTGGACAAGGGTGATCTTCCTTCTCGCTTTGCAGGCTATGACTTTGACGATCGCAAGATCGACACGAAGGGAAAGACTGCTGATGAAGTTGCCGCTGCGCAAGACATGGCCGATTTTGAAACACTGTTTGGTGGCTTTGATGGCTTTGAAGCTAGTGATAGCAAGAGGGTCGAGTCGAAGGTGGTAACTGGCGACGAGTATGGAAATGGCTACGATTGGGATAGATTGAAGAGCAAGAAGAAGGCGTTCAAGGAGGTTTATGGCATCACGTACCATGTCGATGGAATCAAAGACGAGGCTTGATGGTTTGGCGCCTGAACTCTTTTTCGTCACTTCGAAGCTGGCAATTAGAATAGACCCTGCTACATGATCGTCCTCCTAAGGGAAGAAATCAGAAGTCCATGAAATATAAGTCCCCCTCAGATACCTCACGTGCTTAAAACTCCTTTTCATCTGCCTTATCGTTGCATTTTTTAAATTTACTATACTTATACTACTCGTTACTCGTCTAATTTGTTCCCCGTAACTACAAGGCACTCCTGATCGACCCAAATTTTGGACTGCTGAGTGCTGCAACAGAGCGACAACTCCGTATTTTACCCCCCGTTCGCATTTACGAACCTCTCGTCAAACGGCTGCCGATCCACAACCACCCGCAAACAAGCAGTATCAGAGAGTCATATGTGAAACAAGAGTAACAATTTTTAATTTATTACTTCATAGGACCCGATAGTTTTCAAACGTTTTTGTTCCATTTTTAAACTCCAAACAGCATCCGCAGCGAGTGCCACATCCATTTTCTCTCCTCTTCAAAATGCTCCTCTTTCAATTTCTCATTCCAAGTCTATTGGCTTTCATGTTCGCACTCCCTACCACATTCGTCTCTCCCCGCGAAACGAAACCCAGCTGGCTTAAAAGAAATCTTGCTGCAAAGCATAACCCATTGCTGGTACGCTGCACTACCTGAAGATCTGCTCCACGTCTCACAACGTACGCTACTTGCTCAACGTAGCAGTTGTCCGGCACAGTACAGTATTGCCGGCATCGTTAATATTTAGCCCCGCCCGACATCAGCTCCTATGCTATCAAGCTCCTCGCATGAACCTCCGCCTTGGGACAAAAAACATATCAGCAGAGCAAGGCACATCAGCACCCAACCACTTCAAGGGGTTAATCGCCGACTTACTAGCAGGCAGCACAATATCCTGAGCAGGACTCAGGATCGTCATCGCATTATCGGACGCAGCCAACACCGTACCCGCACTTGCGACTTCCAAGCTAGAAAAGAGGCATGACCTCCATCTGGCAAGGCACTCAAATCTCCAAATGCAGATCACTGAAACAAGAAAGTCGCACAGAACAACACAAGAAACGTCGCGAACCACAATACTCATCCTTCCCATCATGTCATGAATGCAATCCACATATCGGTGCAGAAACCGATTGGGTTTCCTCCTGAATACATCGGGTACAGTAATTCGCGTTCCTAGATCTGATCTACAAAGGTGGGTTAATCCGGCGATAGCCTACAGATTCGAATACTTATGTTTTCAATTTTCAAACTACGTTGAAATAGAGCACGCACGTCGTGAAGCGCTAAAGAACAATTCCAAGATCGAAGCTTCGAATATCTGAGATGAAGTCTTGGCACGGACGTAGCTTCGATTTTGAGATCCTTGTCCTAGAATTTGCTACAGCCACCATTTCCTTGATCAAGCGCTCAAGTCTCCTCGTCGTCGTCGCCCTTCTCTTCGTTTGGTGGGGTTGATTCAGATATTTGAAAATGAGATTGGATTGAAGATGTCACTCTGCAAGCCCCCTGAGAAGTAACTCCGTTGAAAGACACTTTTCATTGCTTCCTCTGAAGAAAGGTGCTCTCAACTATGGATGAAAGGGGAAGGAAGTCTCGGGGAAACAACATGATGGATGGGAGTAAACACCGTAAAAGGAACAGCTTTGTATAATTTATTGACCGACCGCTAGACACACACAAAGTTGACCAGGACCCCTCCAAGAAAAAGAAAAACAGCCCGCTAAGAACGAGCTAGATATCCATCTTCTGTGGAAAAGATCACCCAGTCGCTCGACCGCTATCAGAACTTTTCGGAATGTAAAATTGTCGTGCGACAGCAAAACATTGTGATCGTATGCTCTGCTCGAGTCTTCGTCTTGATCATATTCGTGAAGTTCGTGAATTGAGCACAAATTGTCTGCAAGGTGCTGCTTGAGAAGAGGGTTAGCATGTCTTCTCACAAATATTCGAGGAGTATTGGCGCATACCTTAGAAGCACTTGCGATGAACGATGGAAGGTCCGCTCTCGTCGTACTCTTGCTTTGAGATCCACATTTGCTGGAAGGTCGAGAGGGATGCGAGAATGGAACCACCGATCCATACGGAGTACTTTCGCTCGGGTGGTGCAATGATCTTAACCTTCATGGAGGATGGTGCAAGAGCGGTGATTTCCTTTTGCATACGATCGGAGATACCAGGGTACATGGTGGTTCCACCGGACTGTGAAGAGCTGTTAGCTGCTATCATTCATGCATTGGCAGATTCAGATGCTTACCATGACGATGTTACCGTACAAATCTTTACGGACATCAACATCGCACTTCATGATGGAGTTGAAAGTTGTGACGTGGATACCGCCAGACTCAAGACCCAAGACAGATGGCTGGAACAGCGCCTCAGGCGCACGGAAACGCTCGTTACCAATGGTAATGACTTGTCCGTCGGGAAGTTCGTAGGATTTCTCCAAGCTGGACGACTGGCTGGCGGTTTGAATTTCTTGCTCGAAGTCGAGGGCTACGTAGCAGAGCTTCTCCTTGATATCACGAACAATTTCACGCTCAGCAGTGGTAGAGAAAGGATAACCGCGCTCAGCCAAAATCTTCATAAGATAATCGGTCAAATCGCGGCCAGCCATATCAACACGAGCAATGGCGTGAGGAAGAGAGAAACCTTCGTAGATAGGGACAACGTGGGTAACTCCGTCACCAGAATCAAGCACGATACCAGTGGTACGACCGGAAGCGTAGAGGGAAAGGACGGCTTGGATGGAGACGTAGAAAGCGGGGGCGTTGAAGGTCTCGAAAACGATTTGAGTCATCTTCTCTCTGTTGGACTTGGGGTTGATCGGGGCCTCAGTGAGAAGGACTGGGTGCTCCTCAGGTGCAACACGGAGCTCATTATAGAAGGTATGATGCCAGATCTTCTCCATGTCATCCCAGTTGGTGACAACACCGTGCTCAATTGGGTATCTCAGGGTGAGAATACCACGCTTGGACTGAGCCTCATCACCGACATACGAGTCCTTCTGACCCATACCAATCATGATACTGCATCTTTATCAGCTTCAAATTCCTTGTATTCGTGCGGCACAAGTAGAGGTGCTTAAAGGAGGTAGGAAGCCTTACCCATGGTGACGAGGACGCCCAACAATGGAGGCTGAAATGACCGTTAGCACTCAAGTTTATGCAGGTCGTCACAACGCAATTCAACAAAGCTGGGAGATCCCGCCTGGAGCTTGTCGTGAAGAGGGAGATACTTACGAAACACAGCTCGAGGAGCATCATCACCGGCAAAACCGGCCTTACACATTCCAGAACTATGAAATCCATCAGTCTCATACCCAAAAAGACTTGTTCTAGAGTCTAGAGGATATCGGTCGAGGCCTCGATAGGAAACGTGTCCGCCAGTTACCCCATTTCCATCCTCAGCCCAACTCGGATTCGGGAGGCTTACCCATTGTCAATAACGAGAGCTGCGACTTCTTCTGTAGATTGGAGGACAAATTAGTAACTGGACGAGATACTGCAGCTTGATGCGCTGAAGAGATTGCCAATGTGGTGGAGGGAGGAGGATCTGCTTACCTTCCATGGTTGCTGATTACGACTGCGTGTCAATAAAAAGAGAAATGGATATGGCGGTGAAGGTTCTCGAGATGTGTCGAGAACTCGGACAGAAGTATGAAGATCACGAAGGAGATTCGTGGTCGATAAGAATCTGCGAAATGTGTTGAGGGAGTTGGAAGAAGATGAGGTTGGAGAGGAAGTTGAGGTCAACGGTCGATGTCACTAAAGTTGTGTGGGTTGCGACTGCGGTGAGGCGAAGCGACCAGGATGGCAGGGTCCTTGCCGCTTTAGGTAGGAGTTGAGTGAGGTTTCGAGTTCGAGAATCGTTCAACAAAGTTTATCTCAAGATACTCAAGATGTGCTCAAGAAGGGAACTTATTGCCATTTGTGTGATTTGTTTTAATTGTTGCCTAATGATTAGATGTTACACAAGCTATCAAGCTCAACCTACTTTCTGATATAAGGATATTCCTTTGGCAGGGAATGCCTCTGCTTCGTATCCTCATATGATGCTCAAGATCCTGAGTCAGTTCCTCACAAATCTTACCTCGTCACCAGTCCCGAAAGATTTAGAACTGCTGACAGGAATGAGGTTCGATTGCCGTTGCCCTATCCGGTCTCCAGTGCTTTCGGAGTGAATGGAACATGTCTGGATCGGGCATCCCAGGGTCTACTATCAAGGACAGAGCCATCATTTGCGTCTTGCACGGCCATTAAGAAGGCCCTTTAGTATTTCAGACCTATGGTAAAATAGCAAGGCTAGATATGAAATCAGTGGCTGGCTGGCTTTCGAGCAACACGAGTAAAAAGCAGCAAGGAGATATTGCTCCCTAGAAATCAAGTGGCTATGAAAGCAGTATCAACCAGCACCTCAACCCCATGCAAGCAACTCAAATCACACCGCTTCTACCAAGTCAAACCACCTCCGCTCATAATCCAAAGCCTAAACCATAATTTACCTATATTCGCTCTGACCTTCAGCCACGCGTCAATCAGGCATCTAAATACGTACTAATATCCTCGATCTGATGCTAAGCAGGCTTCTCCTACCGATACCCGTTGTGCATATTCCAGTGCTGCAAAAGATTGCGTATGCAAGGGCAGCCAGCGCTTGGGATGCGAGGATTCCGGCGAGCGAGATTAGAGTTCTTCATCCCAGCCACCACGAGATTACGGTCGTTGATACAAGTCGCTGATGCAGCCATTGAGGGGCAACTCTTAGTGGGGTAAATCGGTGTGGAAACATTGGAGGAAACACCAGCAACGCAAGAATGATATCTTGAATGAAATATGATATCGATTCTAACTATCTCTCTAATGTTGAGTTGATCTTTCGGGAGGAAAATCTCTGAGATCCTTTCAATGGATGGCGATGGAAGAGGGAGTTGATACCACGTGACCGTCACTGAGTCCTTTGACGATTGTTGCTGTATTCAAAGCGGCGTTGCAAATATCTATTCATAACGATGCCTACGAAGTTCTAATACGAATTGCCTTCAGGTGATAATCGTAAGAGAGTAAGAGGAAGAAGGCTGTGACCGGACGATTGACGGATACTCGAAGAGGAACCGGTCTTACGTTGTCCCTCAGCTCTTGATCGGTCACTATTTTGGGACTAGTAAAATTGCAGCCTCGTCCAGGATCTCGGCTCCACAAAAAATCTCGAAGCCTCGAGAATCATCGAGAACTGGTTGTTGATAATTCCACAAAATACACCTCTATTTCAAAGCCTCGCAAACGGTATCTTAAATCTGGATTCCCTCCCAAACGAACCTCCAAATCCCACACATCCTAGAATCCTACTTCAAGGACTCCTCAATTGCTGCAAGCAATCCTACACCAACCCTTCACATACAATCCTTCGAACCGCCAACATGGACCCAGGCCTTAACCAGCTCCTCAAATGGGGCGTCGAAAACAGCACCACAACATCCAACGACCCCTCCGCCGCTCCTCCTGAAAACCGTGGTCTGAACCCAGAAGTGCTCTCCTCCCTCTTCGGCGGCCCCAGCGACGCAGATCTAATGAAATCCTCCATGTCTGCAATCCTCTCTCCCGACCCCGAGCTTACACTCGATGACAAGCTGATTGCCTTCGACAATTTCGAGCAATTGATTGAGAACCTCGACAATGCAAACAACCTCGGTCCTTTAGCTCTCTGGGCGCCCTTATTATCATGTTTAGGCGATGAGGAGAAGGAGATTAGGAAGATGGCGGCATGGTGTATAGGAACGGCGGTACAGAACAATGAGAGGAGTCAGGAGACGCTGGTGACTATGGATGGGATTCCGTCGTTGGTGAAATTGGCGACTGATGATGGGGAGGGGCGAGAGGTTAGGAGGAAGGCGGTTTATGCTCTGAGTTCTGCGTGTAGGAATTATCAGCCTGCTATGGATATCTTGACGCGGGAGCTAGGCAAGGCAGGGCGGAGTGGAGAGAAGGTTGATGCTGCTGATATGGACGCTTGTGATGTGTTGATTGGGGGTTTAAGGGAAGAGGCTTCGAGGGTTGCATGAGCCCAGGGCGAGATATGCATTGCTGGAGTTTGGTGTTCTTGGGCATAGAGGAACGGGCATAGAGTTACGAGAACAAAAGCAACAAGCCCGGGCTATTGAGTAAAGGATGTCCAGATACTTAGATACCCAACAACGTCCCAAGAGTGGACAGATTTCTCGAATAAAGAAAAATCAAAATGCTTCATCCAAGAGACGATGCTGGAACTCCTAGCTCATCTCAGTGTAGAGAGTAGAACCTATAACATTACGGGTGATAGAAACTATTATGCTCGATGTCATGAAAATTGCTGAAGTCGAGAAAACTGTTTGAAACTGCCGGTTCCCTGACGACGCCTTCTTAGTGCCTAGGTCAGTACAAACATCACGATGTTAGAGGAAGCCGCAATTTTAAGACAAGACAAGACAGAGCATTTTGTAGGTTGAATTGGTCTTACTAGAGCTAAAAAGAACTATTCTCTGCATTAGTCGGATGGAATAGGGCTATGACTTCAATGAGATAATCGAGGAATTCGGGTTCACGTGGATTCTTGACCTGCAGATCACGGTGCGAACAGATAATACACACGCAATATGTCATTTCTTGTTGTACACAGGCATATGGCAGCATTTCATTGCTCCACCTGTCAGCACAAAAGCCACTATAATACACGTACGTTGCCAACCATTACCCCGGGATCTGGCCAATGTACTTGATTCGCCGTCCAGTATGCATCACAACAGTACAAGATAGGAAATCTATGAATCGTCACATCTTTCGGCCGTCACCTATGCAGACATTTGTCCGGAAGAAAGAAGACAGTCGCAAAAGTAACACCGGCAAACCGCCACATTGAGGGTGGTGTAGTAAGACATTCAAGGTTGAATAAGAAGGATTTTGATGGGACAAACGATATGTTCAGACGTAGCCGTTGTACAGAAGCATCGTTAGAGGCATTATGTATAGATTAGGCTGGAGTGGAGGAGGACCGGTTTCCGGTTGTCACTGGTTTAGAAGGGGATCTGAGCGGGAGCTGCACTGGTGACCTCTTGTTGCTCCTGGAGCTCCTCGCTTCCAGCTTCGATAGAAACAGCGAGTCCGATTTTTGCTTGTTGCTACAGGTAATGTTAATACATAGCCAATAGTTAGGGAAATTGTCACAAACCTTGAAATGATCCATATCCGCAGCGAATGTCAGTCGGACTGGCGGCGCAACTATCTTCTCCAACAAGCAGCTAAGCTTTCCAGTTGAGTCTACCTGCGCTCTGAAGGTAGACATCCGGAAGTCGTACTTTGCACCAACAGTTGTGACACCTTCCTTACGAATAGGTCCTCCCATCATTCCTGCTCCTGATAACCCTGAGAATTGGAGGTTCAAATCAACGCCAGCCTCGACCTTATCTGTCAATCGTCGCCAGTATGATGTGTTAATGGCTCCTTGTGCTTGGAGCTGAGCGCTGGCAATCCAGTCGCTTCCCTTGTACTTGGCGCAATACGATACGGCTGTCTCCGGACCTTGATTCAATGCTGCTCTCTGCCAGATAGCCTCAAGACCAAGAGCAAGGCTCGGAGTGACAGACTGCAGGTAGCTTCCAATAAAGATACCAGTGAGACCACCATCAATCATTGAAGGATTGAGAGTCTTCAAAGACGCTGTAAAGTCATTTCCAGTGTATTCATTTTCCAATTGTAGCATAGCTTGGCTTGGACCAGGAGCTATTTGAACCTGCGACTTTGTAACAAAGGATGGCGTCCATCGGTAGTTGAATCGAGTTGAGAGTTGCCCTTCGTTATCAATGTTCCCTTGCATGAAGATCTGAGAGTGGTAGATGTTAGTTTTTGTTATACAAAAGATGAAAGCCACATTGCAGGGGCTGATCCAATCTATACAGAATAACCACGAACCTTACTAGTACCAAAGAGTGCGGCAAAGGTATACGGCGGCAGGCCTTGTGATCCCATAGCAAACGCATGTGAAACTTGGAATAATGGTGAGATGCTGAAAGCTTTGGTGAGATCTGCCCTCAAGCCAGAAAAAGTGTAATTGTTCAGGAAGACATCGCGCTGAACTTCACGAGCAATGTTCTCCACCGTCCCCGGATTCGACAGTCCCAAAGCCGCTCTCCGGTCAGAAAAGGATGTGTATGTGTCCGCCAGTGCAGCAGCTACTGGATTGTTGACCAGAAAGCCCAAAGGCGACTCCTTCTCCAATGTGAGTGACGACATGATCGTAGAATTTGAATCGACGCGACAGGTGGAACCAGGACAGAGAGAGGAGGATGGAAAGGAGGATACTGGTGGTGCGATCTCTGTTGACGAAGCAGATCTGGTGGAAGATACAAAGCTGCAGCTGTAGAAGATGAATGCGATCAGCAACTTTTTCTCGAAAGGGACCGGGAGCTTGTCTTGTCTTTTAGCACCAGGCGACAAGGCGTCAACATCACCATCTTAACGTTCATTGGCGCATTACCGAGGTACGGGAATCGGGGAGGTTAAATATTAGATCAATGATAAGCCGCTCTCCTCTGCTTTGATCAGTAGACAACATCAACTCTGATATCAAACCTCAATCACGCTCGTATGTGGTATCTTGAGTCCAAATATTCTCTCAAAAGCTTGAGCAAATTGGAATGCATATGATTGATCCCAACAGCAAAGCAGTGCAGCTCTTAGAGGTCTCGGCAAAGCAATACCACTTCCCATGCTCTTCAGGATTCTGACTTCTTGCTGTTTAAGTTGATGAAAGAAAGATCAGGAAAGAGATTCTTCTGCAGTCGGGTAATAAGTAGTCTCGAAACTACCACTTAGGGTTTACAATCGCTATACGCCTGCTGGCTTACTTTGTCAAAATGGATACCCTGCTGTGAGTTTTCGTTCTTTTTTTGAAGGTCCTTTACGAGTTTTGTGTCAAACTCCAGACATATTGCATATCCAATGCTACGATCTGAAACTCTTATCATACCATGGCGGATTCAAAGCAGGCCGTGGACAATTCTCTGCAAGAAGAAGTTGCTGTCAGTACCGCCAGTTCAAACGCCTAAGAGTTTTCCAAAGAGCAAACCTCTATCATGAATATGAAATCCATGCCTCTAAGTTCTCGAACAAATGAACAGGCAGTCAAATATGGCGATAGCGGCACCAAGAGCATGGGAGTCGTTTCCCTGATTTTGATCAGATACCTCTAGACTTCTTTTCACGCTACTGCTACTTTTCAGCTGGCTAACACTCAGTTCCTCTCTGGCAGTACTGCAGAAATCGCGGCAAACTCTCCTCGATACCGTCGTCGATCTTCGACATTCATCGATGGCGTTCATGACCTTCCTGATGATAAGGCCTCGCCGATGGCGCCAGCGCAGCTGTACAGCACCATGTCAGGTCGCCTTTTCCACTCCGGTAGGATCGCGATCGTTCTCGTCGGACCACCAGCCCGTGGCAAGACGTAAGTGACACTGCCATTAGTATCTCTTGACTGCTTCTAACTCGGTCGAACAGCCATATCTCTGTATCACTGTCACGCTATCTGCAATGGTAAGGAAGATTTCAATATTGTATTTCTGTTGCTCACAAAGATTACAGGCTCGGTGTAAAGACCCGTGTCTTCCACCTTGGAGATTATCGACGTGCTACCATGGGTGCAGATATGGATGTCCCAGACGATTACTTCTTCATCAACGCTTCGGCTGCATCTGTCATGCTTCGTCAGAAGATCCTCAAGAAGTGTCGCGAGGATATCTATGGCTGGTTGAATCATGAGAATGGCCAAGTTGCTATCTACGATGCTGTCAATCCTCTCTCTGGTGGACGCAGATCGCTTGCTAAGGAGTTTGCTAAGCACGATGTTCAAGTAGGTAGTATAGAGGAGCATCCTGACCAGATTCATTTCAACTTACTGAGATCCGTAGACTTTATTTCTTGAGTCATATGTCACCGACGAGAATATCTTGAGAGAGAATGCTCGCAATGTTAAGATATCATCTCCAGACGTATGGAAGCTCCGTTCTTGAATTACGTACCCATCTGACTACATTAGTTCGTTGGCATGGATCCAGACGAAGCCGCCAAGCTTTATCTTCGAAGAATCGATGTTAAGATTCCGTTATTCGAAACTATGGATGAACCTGACCTGAACTATGTTAAGATGATCAATGCCGGCGAGCGCATTCAGTACAACAACGTCAGCTTTGGTTATCTCTCTCACCGCATCGTCTTCTACCTTATGAATCTTCACATCAAATCTCGCCAGACGTTCTTCGCTAGAGCTGGTACTTCAAGCCAAGAGGATTCGTACAAGATGGATGCACCTCTTTCATCTGATGGTGAAGCGTATGCCCAGAAGATGTCGGAGACTTTGCTGGAGCATCGCGAGGCTGAAAGAGCTGCGTCCATTTCTAAGGGAGGTTCTGATGCACCTTTGAAGCCTCTCACTGTTTGGACCTCGACTAGAAAGAGAACTGTCGAGACTGCCGAGTACTTGAAGGGTAAGGGATACAAGGTTCGCCAGCGCTCTCAAATGAGTCAATTGAACCCAGGTGTATGTGAGAAGCTTTCAGAACGTGCAATTCGTCGCATCTACCCAGAAGAAGTCGAGAAGCATGAGAAGGACCCATATCACCATAGGTACCCCCGCGCCGAGGTATGCTTACGAATTGTAATTGAAGTCAACTGATACTCATACTTACATTTCAACAGTCCTACCATGATCTTGCTGTCCGTCTCGAACCCATCATTCTCGAGCTTGAGCGAGAGCAGAATGATCTCCTCATCATTGCTCATGAATCAGTTCTTCGAGTTCTCTATGGCTATCTCATGGCTTGTGATGCTATGTACATCCCAAGTCTCAAGTTCCCCCGCAACGAAATCATTGAGGTCAGTCCACATCCATCCTACTGATCTAACACATGTTACTCATATCGCCCAAGATCATCCCAGCTTCCTACCAAAACGAGGCAAAGCGTGTTCACATTCAAGGCTTGGCCCCTGACATGATTCCGGGTTCTCCTGAAGACATCCGCATCCCAGTTCCGCCCAGCGGTACTTTGTCTCCCATGTCTGGCCTCGGCACTCCAGCTGAACCCGCCAACCCCATCCCGAAAACTGTCCACCCACTTTCCAAGGATTAAGCTTGCTCTTCAAATGGCTAGATCTGTTGTCATAATCAGCTTCTTCTAGTTACCTTTCAATGACTTGCATCATGGTGGTATAAATGGACGGAAGGATCGTGGTGTCTCCGAAGGCAATTCTTCGATTCTCATTGTACTAGGGAGATGGGAGGCTGGCATAGATGGAGACTTGGTTTATGGTTACGACGCCCATGAGAGATGCTTTTACTGCTGTACTTTAAAGATCGATCCTGAATCAGGAATTGCATGAAGTACAATCTAACATGATTAATTTGAGTTTCAATTACTCAAGTAGATGCAAGAGTGGCTCTTCCTTACGAGATTTGGATGCGGATCAAAAGGATCGAGAATATCATGATCATCCAACTATGGTATTCTATGAAGTATGCTTCCTGCTGTGCATATTGACACCTCTGTCTCGCTCAAACGCCTTTGCATAGCCCTCAGCGTCGTGAAGACGTCTAAATCCAATATGCTGACCCGGCCTCTCACTATCAATGCCCCAACGCCGTATCGTATCTACATAATCGTACACTCCCTCTCCGGGACCTGTTTGCCATTCCGAACCACAGTCTCCTTTTCCTTTCCAGTGTGCTTGTGATGATGGTGGTGCTCATCTTTCTCCTTTTCCGCGATCTTTTTCTCCACCTTCTCCTGCTTCCTGCCTCTCTTGCTCGTCTTCCGCGAAGGTACTATGTTTGCCGGCGGCTTTAGCGCAATTTCTTCCACAGTGATAGGCGCAGGCTCGAGCCGATCGATGGCTCCGGTGGTGGTTGGTATCGGTGGTACATCTTTACTAAGCGGGATGTCCATCTTGTTCAACTGCTCTCTACTGCGTGCCGTGAGCCGCGACAATGTAGAGCTGATTCGATTCTCGCCAGATGAGCTTGTGGGCCTGCTTTTACTTCCCCTCCTGAAACGCGATGCAGCTCGAGAGAGTCTCTGTGCCGTACTCTCTTCACCCGGCGTGACAGGTGCTGATGCGAAGTCGGGTACTGACGTGCTGTGAGCACTTCCAAGACTTGTGTCTGTAAATGCAATGCTCCCTCGTCTGTCTTCTGCCAGGGTCAAGCTTTTTCTCGGTCTTTCCAATTCAGACGATAGTCTAATGGATGCTGGAGTAGATCGTGTTGTACCTTCTCTCGCACCATCGAAGTACCCTGGCTGATGGAGATTTTGCTCCTGTTCCTGTTGACGGAGAAGTGCATGGAACGGGTTGCGATCTGCCTCAGGGCTGGACTCGGTGAATCGGATGTCGATTCCGGAATCGTAAGAGGGTGGAGCGACCGTGAGATCGGTTGTTGAAGCGGTTTGGGAAGAGACATCGAAGATAGGCTGAACTTGATAGAACAGCAGATATGGTGTCTTCTCTTTCAACACTTTGCTGATATCCACATATTCGACTCGTGGATTTGCAAGATCATTATGTGTGATCCATCTATCCACCGGATAAATTGGAGGCCGGCTAGCACTGCTCATTCTCCGAGCGGAAGCCGCGTCCCCATCAGGAATCTCTGCTGCACGGATGTATGAAAAGTAATGACCTTGATGAACTGCATTGCCCTCGTGGCAGATGACCGACTGAAGGGAGAGCTTGAAGTTACCTATTTGCGGCTCCTCTTCTTCCAACGTCTCGTCCGGCGGTACGAAATGTGGGAATGAGATTTCTAGAGGAATGTCGATATAACTTGAGTTTTTCATTGCTTCCCCCTTGTTTGTCATGGAGTACCTTTTCAAGCAGATACCCAAGACAGGTCGTGTTTTTGAAAAATGTGCCTCTAAACTCGAATCCCTGGGAATGGTATTCTTTGTATACCAAGCTGCACCCCCAATTAGTATTTCAGGTTTAGAAGATGAAGGTAGAGTAGATAGTGGTATGTTTAAATGAAATGGTAACGGACGTATGAGATTGAAGAATTGCCTGGACAAAAGCACAATCAGCAATCATTCATGATTTGAAAGAAGAGCCAGGGAGTCTATCGCTCTCCCAATTCTTCGAACTAAAGCCAGGGTTCACGTTCAAAGGAAGGCGGAAGGCGAAATACAGTACATACCAGGCGGGTACAAGAACTTCATTTCGAACCGATTGCTTGCGAGTTAAATTTCGTGTGTTCACGGTGTCGGAGTCATTAACTGAAATCCCAGATTCCGTCTGCTCTTCATCTATAATTCTTCGGCGTATGATGCTTTGGGTTCGACCTCGGGTTTGCGTGAGCGGGGATGGTGGCGGAAGAATTGAAATAGGTGTACTTGGAGAAGATATTTCCGTAACTTCGACATGGGTCGCAGCTCCTTTTTCTGATTGAGTGGACCTCTTTGAAGATGTCGTATTTGAGCGTTCGAGTTTTGAGGTCTGGGAACGCTCCATGAGTCGTTTGACCTCCACTCGGTTATTAAAGTAATTCTCGAGGCATTCCTCCAAAGTAAGAGGGTGCCCATCTTCGGGTGTCGGTGGAATAGCGACCTCAAGTAAGCGCTCATATACGCGCTTATGGTCATCCTTAGGATCCACAACTCCATCATGAAAGAGGTCCATCTTCAGCGTGAGCAGTGGCAGTTGAAGTTTCTCGGTAATGAAAGAGAAAGCTTCTGAGGTATCTTGCTGTCTGCTCATATTCTCTTCCCATCCACACTCGGAAAGTGAATCTAGTATGTTGCAGGTCTGAGAGATAGTTAGCTAATGCCAACCATCTAAATATATGTTGAATTTAGGGCTGCTATGAGAGATTTCCGTGGAATGAAATAAATCGACAGGAACCCATGATAGCTAATAACATACCACATCAGTTTCTATGAGCATCCCGGATCTCAGCATATTGACCCACAGCCGGAGCAGTGTAGATAGACGTCGCCGGGGTTCGTCATCGTAAATAGTATATAGAATAGGCTCGAAAGACGGGAGTTGTGCGAACATCGAAAATAAGAGGGAATCCAGCCAGCAGGTAACCCAGTTGTTGTTCACTGCACCCTTCATCTCAACCTTAGAGTCATACTTTTTGATCACACCCTCCACTGATTCCTGGACCAATCTGACCAGCTGCAAAGCCTTGACGACGTCTCCGTCAGCATGCTTGGAAAAGAGGCCGTATTGAAGTTGTTGATCTTTGATATCCATATAGCCCTCCTTTGTCAATTGATCTCTCATAGTTTGTATCTGTATCCCATAAGTAACAAAACAAGTTATTCGAGAGAATAAAGCGCACCTTGGCATCCTGCTCGCTGTCCAACTTCCTCTCCGGATCGAATCTGAAGAAGCCATTTATGGGGCTAGGTAAAGGTCGGATCTGTAGGAGTAAACCAAACCGACTGTTAGTACTTGTTGTGACAGTCGGAGAGAACTTGGAAGCATGAATCGAAGGCCGGGCTTTCCCATAAGCGTTTGGAAAGACCGCGGACAGCGGGGAAATTGACAGATTGAAAACAGACTTCATAGAGATGAGTGAAGCGCAGCAGGGAATGAGGGACTGGGTAAGCTACCTTTTTGTCGGTTTTCTTGTCGTCAGGTTGATGCGAAGGGTTTTCCCTAGACTTCTGCCGCCTGTGCGAATGGCCGTCCTTCTCTCTCCTGCTGAGAAGACGATTCACGGTGTGGTTCATGGTTTCTTCGAACTCTGAGCAAAAGCGATGACCTCAGGGTGTTGCTTCGTAAAGTCGCAGAGCTAAGGTCTTGCGTGTCATCGACTTTGCCTCGTCCTGGGCAGTTGTTGAGGAAGCCTTGGTGGGGTCGCCGAAGCTCTCCAGCACTTTTCAACGTTTCCTAGAGTTTCTCAAAAAACCCATTGCTTTCCAAGAATCTTGTGAAGTATTGCATAAGTGCTGCGCAAGTGTTTCTCCTTGATACAAATCATAAAATCGCTGCCTTGGTGGGGTAATTGCTTTGTGGTCGTTGTTTCGTAGGTTTTGGGCAGCTCCCGGACCCTTAAGTCTAGGCCACCAGTGACGAGCTGTTGCTGCCTCATACAACTTTTGCTGCCTCACACCAACGACAGAAGAAAATAGGAGGACGAGACTTCATCAACACCAACGCCATGGCATTGCGCGAACTGTCTCCGACGCTCTTTCGTCTCTCAAGAAGAGATCTACGGCCATCAACAACAATTAGCCGGAACTGTCGCCGCTATGCCTCTACTGCAGGTTCTGAAGCCTCCCCAACACAAGAGATCTCTCAAGATCTACAAGAACTGGAATCAGTTTCGTCTTACTACCCAATCGGCATTCCTAAGGATGATATCAAGGCATATGATCCAGTAAAGAGAGTGCAGGGAAGAAGGAGGCAGCTCCCGCCATCTCGGTATGTCAATTGGAGTATTCATATATCAGACACTACTAACACGATTCAGATACCAATTCCGACCTCCAAGATACTACAGAGGACCACTCCATCCTCATCAACCCCCTCCACCATCCGACCCGTCGTCCCGCCTTTTCGTGCCTGGACCATTCGCCCATACCCGTCTCGAACAAACCTACCAATCAACAATAGCTCCCGATCTCATGGCCTTGACCTACGTGCACACGCCGCCAGGAACCGTAAAGGCCCAGAAGAGCGATCGATTACGATCATGGGACGGGTCTTCGCCATATCACAAAGGGCGACCTAAGCGTGGTCCTCGAGGACCAGGAGAGGTGTTGCGAGTCATGGAGAAGGATATCAATTTTAGAAATATCCCGAAGATCGAGTCGGTGGTAGTGCACAGCATGGTGAAGGGTGCTCTTGATGACTCGGCACATCTTCATGTTGCTGGAATCATGCTACAGGCGATTACTGGAGTCCGGCCCGTGGTTCACCGGGCAAAGCACAGTGAGGCGCAGTTTGGTATTCGCATCGCGCAGCCCTGTTCGTTGACCTGTACGATGCGTGGAAACCAAGCCCTCGATTTTGTGGACAAGTGCATCAATCTTGTCATGCCCAGAATCAAGGACTGGCCCGGTGTCAAAGGTACTACCGGTGATGGAGCGGGAAATATCAGTTTTGGATTCAACAGAGAGGGTGCTATCCTGTTCCCCGAGGTCGAAGTCAACTACGACGTAAGTCAAAATCATATGCTAATGTTTTCTTTCTGCTTACACCTCTTAGATGTACCCTCCCAAGATGATCCCTGGATTCCACGTCACGATCCAAACTTCAGCAACCTCAGACCGACACGCCCGCCTTCTCCTCACCGCTTTGGGTGTTCCATTCTATGGAAAACTAGTAGATTAAAGTGTAGACCCAGAGTTGGAAATTTGTACACCAATGTAATCCAGTAAATAGCCTGTACCAAAATGAACATCCACAGCCCATCCTCTCATAATGTATAACCACTCCTCCTGAACCCTCTCCCAACCGCGTTCCAGAGAACGGCTCATTCTCCAGGCCTTCTCGTCCCTTACCCAAATCGCAGACATCCAAGCTCGCAGAATTCGACTGCATCCCCGGGTAATTTCACCACCAGAAACCCCAAGATCGATCTCAACGCATGCAGGACAACAAGTAGCTGAAGCCCAGTACTCGCAGCCTCTGCTCAAGCGCTAGCTTTCCCTCTTTGGTGCTGAACCCTTCTTGCTCTTCTGTGCGTGTTGTTCTTGCTCTGCTGTGCTGTGCTCTGCTATATCCCGTGGATCCTGGACCAGTGCTCCAGCCTTGGGGGTAGTGAGGACCGGGATGGGGATAGTAGATAGAGAAGTAGCTGTAGCTTTTCGCTCTTTGGAGAAGCGAGGATGGATAAGTGATAAGTCCATAGTGTGAAGGGCTCTAGACTACGCACCAAACAGCACTAGGTACCAATGGATAACTTAGCCAGAAAGAAAGCTGGCTAGCTCTACCGCGAGCCGCGCTTAGACAAGAAGAAATCTTTCCCCGCTGCTGTATTGGCGTGTAGCGCTTCTTTCGGATATAATGGGTGTGATAGCGGAAACTTTATGGAAAGCAGTGAAGTTATGCTGGCATTCTACCATCGTATTTGAGTCGGTGGGTTGGTGTCTATTTCTGTTTCTAACGCAAGCCGATAGCTTCCGAGATGTGCACGATGAGGTGAAGGAATCATCTATCGTCGACTTCGAACTGAATTTGAACTTGGACTTAGGTTCAGGGACGTAGCGTGTACGAATATCAGCTGGTCCAATTTGGAAATTGTTAAAAATTTCCGCACATAAAAAGAGCTTTCACCCGGAACATCACTCATCGCACGTTCTTCTCTGATTGCAGTCCAAGGCCTTCCAATTTTGAAACGGGCTTTATGCTTCGCGCTCCCCGGTGAGGTTTCTGGAGCCTTTGCAAAGAAGCTGGGCTTCAATTGGAGGAAAGGTACGAACGTAAGGGGCATGCGAAGGGCTTGCGAAGAGGCATAACGTTTATGAAACTCTGGTACATAGCTGTGAGTTGAAATAGTGAGCATGGAGTGAGGATGAGATATCACAATATTTTAAAGAATTAGACAGGAGAGGCTCATAAGAGGTTCCAATCACGTGTTATATTTAGGGATAACGAAGCCCAGCTTCTCATACTACTATTTTCTCTTCAAAGGACTCAGATATTCAACTTCGTAGACCATGCCCAGGTCTTCAAGGATGCACTCCGGTGTCGGCCCCAAGCAGCTGGATGAACATTCTGAGTTCGTCTGCAGAGAGATCCGGACCCGTGCACAGACTCAGGTACGAACACGTAGTTCGATGAGAATGGCTGATCCAACTCACGCCATGGAAAGGGGAAGGGAGTTTCCGCTGATAACCCGAGTCGTATGCAGGGACTGTATCAAGCAAGTGCCAAGTGTGGGATCACTCTTCTCCCATTGAGCCCTAAGCACGTCACGAGCTCACTCGAACTGATCACATTGCCCGGTACCTGGGTACAGGCTGGTGCAGCGTTGTGTTTTTCGTCTACCGGCATGATCTTGAGCTGTCGGGAGAAAAACAGGTTCGTGGGTTCCGAAGGTGTACGGACTCGGAGTTTTTTGCCCATGGAATTCGTAGTACTACTACCGAAACGTTGGGAGAGGATGAGAGTGTCTGGAGCACGTGATCGTGTGCTTTTCTGGCACGGACTTCGTGCTTCATGCATGACTAGGAAGCCTACATGAAGGGCTAGTCATGCGGGAATAGGACGAGAGCAAAAAGCAATATTTCAAAGCATCTACGCCAGACGACTCATGCTGCAGAAAGGATGGAAGACGCAGCCTAATCCCGAAATCAAAAAGTTGACCTGTCAAGTGTCGTGTCAGTGACGGGAAGAACGCAAAGCAGTAAGCTGCAGAGTGCTTCTTCAAATATTAAGGGTTGAGAGGCAGTTTCGGGTGGCCGGGTGAGTTTGTCGATCTCTCGTTATGCATGTCGCTTCAAACGGGAGGATGAGAGAGGGAGGTGGCCAAGGAAAATCCCGCAAGTATCGATGGGCGTTGTGAAGATCGATAGACCTGTGGTTTGTGTGAATTGGCAGTGGGAATTGGGAATTGAAGAGGGTGTAGGGGTGGTGGCGAGGAGGAAGTGCGTTTCGAGACCCTACCAGACAAGGGGGGTGGTGCATCTCCCGGCGTAGGCTAAGTAAGCTGGTGGAGGATTTCTCGAGTCGACAAACTTGAAGAGGTTGCTCTTGCCATGGATATGGATGGAAGACGCCTCGAATGAACAATGTGGTTCGGATCAGGAGATTCTGCCCCTATCGTCACTTCGTCATGTTTTCTTTCTTTGTTGCGGGAGTGGATGGTCCATTGACGGGCTTCTCTACCCCGCACCACCATTGAGTGGTTGCCAGTCTCGAAATAGCTTCTCCAATGGCCAGCCAATCCTACAGGACAGCCCTCTTCTCTTGTTGGCACGAATGTCTAATCGCGCGCATATGATGAGACTTTGCTGCTGTTGATCCTTGCCGATTAATTGGTCGTACTTGGGATGTTGCGGGCGCTTTTGTACGCCCATGGATGTCATGTCGTTCGGCAACCTCGACAAGATCGTAAGATCTCGTTTCGATGGTTCGTAGATTTGAGAGGCTTGCTTATTGACTGACGACTATCCCGGGCCATGGCTGGCTTCTCTCCTGTCGCTCACTCTGCCGTGTAATGAGAGGTTGTGCATGCTGTGCGATGTTGCTTGACTTGAGAGAATCTCGATCCTCTGGCCTCTCGTGCAGGAAAGCAAGCTTCACTGCATCCAGCTTGTAACGTGCTTCTCCGAGCTGTGTAACTTGGGATATGTAGGAGACCCGTAGCACTGTTACTCGACTGCGACCTGCGCTCCAACGGGGACAGCCTTGCATAGCAGTGTCTGTCAGCTGCAAATGATGGGGGATCTGCTTTTCGACGCTCTTCTCCTGCGGTCAGAACAAAGGAACTGGTTTCGCCTAGCGAGGGTGGTCGGCGGCTCTGCCGGTCTGGCTTGACTTGGATCTGGAACAAGTCGACGCTTGCAACTGGAGATTATGACCATTCCAATTGCAACTTCTGGACCGCGTACCCTACTGGAGAGTCTATACTTTCGGCTTTGTGGTGGCATGCTTAGCATTCTTCGGGCTCGGCAACCTGTCCACGGTGGAGCTCAAAACAGGGGGAGCAGTCACGAGCTCGACATGAAGCGCTAACGCCGTCAGGAGAGTGGAGTTTGGAGGCTGGGCATCTGGCCTTCTGTTGGCCATGCTCTGAGACCCCTCCCCCTGGTCTGGCTGCTGGATCCTGGCTGTCATGGCTGGCTCGTGGTCAAATTCATTATTCATCAGGTAATGGTTCGAGGCAGAAGTCGTGTTTTACGAAAGGGGCGAACAGGATTGGTAGCCTACGGGGTTGGGTAACTAACTTGTGACCTGGCTGGGGTGCGATGGACGGGAAGGATACGGTAGAAGAACGGCGAAACGCAAGAAATACCCACCAAATATAGAAGGTTGGAGCTGGAGCTGGAGCTGGAGCTGGAGGTTGGAGGGTCGAGGTTGGAGGTTGTCCCACTGCGCTGGTAGCAGTCCCGATTCGCCTGCATCACTGGGAGCATGGACATGGAGCATGGAGGACTTGTTTGGAGCATTCCATGCAAAGTCAACGCTGGATACGGAGACAGTTCTCCGCCAGTAGGCGAAGAGTGAGAGTCTTCCGGCGCAGCTCGCAGGGCCAGAGCGCAACCCAGCAAGTTCTACATCAGCGCATCAGATACTTGTACCGTAACAAGGAATGTGCTTTTACTCCGTTGAAGTCTTGGGCGGCGGTGACATTGAATTGGCCTGTGCTTTGCTAAGGAGATGAGCCTCTTCTTGCTCGGGCACTTTCAGTATCCTCTGACATAAAAAACCCCCCTGTCGTCCTAGGGCCCACGAGGCAGATCTAAGACATCTCCCTCCGTCCTACCCCCAAGGAGTCGAGAAGGCAACATCAAGATCCTCTCAGGGCGGCTGCTCAACCAGAACTCAATCATGGGCACAACATTCAGATACCGCAGGTGCCTCTGCACTGCACGGCGTGCAACACCAACCGTTGAATATCAGTGGGTGGCCGTCGTCGTGGAGCAGCAACGTGAGATGTTGATGTTAGCTGTGGGTGGTCTGGCCAGATGTGGACAGACTATTGATGATGCGCTTGGTCCTCTGGGCCCGTCGTTCGTTACACGGCCAGATGTACTGAAGACAGGAAGGGATACTTGTATACTTGCATACTTGGATACTTGTACTCGATAACGATCCATCCTCAACGCTTTGCTACATGATGTCGTCCCCACTGCTGTCGAGAATGGCCCACTAGGTGACCATCGTACCTGATCGTTGATTGCATTGACATGTATCGTGGATGCACACGCAGCCAGAAGGGGTAATCAGCTTCAGCTTCGGTGATGATGCATGGGTCATCCAATCGTCGAGCTGGTTCCAGGGCGATCTCGAATTGCATCACCAGCATGCTGCTGCGATACGCTTATGCATTTGCATCCTCTTTGGGACGTTTCGAGTTGCAGTGTTGGCACGAACGGAGCACCAAGCTTCGAAAGAGGTCCCATGACAGCCGATGCTTTTCACGCTCCACTGCGCATGTGCCGTCAGGAGAGAGGCGAAGGGAGGCGAAGGGCACGGCAGGGCAGGGCAGGGCAGGGCATGCACGAGAGTGGGAAGGGCGAAGGAGAGCTAAGGATGATGATCCATAAATAAAGATTCTCATTGCATTGGTGTTGGAGATGGGAATGGAAGTGGAAATGAGAATGATGGTGATGGTGATAATGGTGATGGAAATGGTAATGGTAATGGCAAGATGGAAAACAAACTAATGTGGTTAGTCGCCGTCTTCCAGACCTTGAATAATCATAATCACAATCAGCATCATCCCCACCATCATCATCCTCGTCATCATCTCTCTGACTTTGGATTCACCACCCTGCCTCCCTACCAATCCACCTACCCACCCTCTTCCTCCCTACCCTTTCTTCCCCGCCCTGACATATCCTGCGTACAAAGAGCATCACTGGACAGCGTATGGTCTCTGCTCGCTCAGCCAACCATTCGCGCAACTGTGCCGCTCGAGTGCTGCCCCAGATCGAAGTCAACGCTGCGGAAAGAAAAGTAAACAACGTCCTACCTGACCGTCCTCATATCCACATTCACATCCACAGCCAACGCCCTAGGAGGAGCTCTAGACTTTCCGCCGTTTCAAGATACCCGTTCTCCATTCCTTCCCAGCGATTCCACCAAAAGGCAAAAGGATCTTCGAGTTCGTTCCTGTACGTCGTCGTCCGTTACCTCCTACCTCCTACTTCTTCCCTATTACCTCCTACTTCTTACCTATTACCTCCTTTCTTTTACCTCTTCCTCATTCCTCTTCCCCTTACCTCTTCCCTCTTACGCTCTTCCCTCCTTTCACTTGCACTCGGCATCCATCTCTTGCCAGGCAATTCCTGCCCGGGTCAAACACCAAGACCCAGACCTACCTTCTCTCTCCACCACCACGCTCTCCACCATCTCTCCACCACAACTCTCTACCCCTCCCCCTCTCTTCCCAGAGCAGCGACGTCAATCCGAACGCTACAGTAGCTAATGCTAAGCGACCAGCTCCGGCTGACCACTAACCTTGCCCCCCTTGCGCAACTCTTGGGATATCTGCCCATTCACCATCCAACAGCCCTCGAACCCCCCCGACAAAACCTGCAGACACCATTCAAAAACTTATCCACAACGTCCTGCGAAGCCTTCAAACTCCCAAAATTCCAAAGATCCTTCCTCAGGCGACCTCTTGCTAACTGCACGCTCCTACACCTGCACGCACACCCCTGACCCCTCGCCAACCAACCACAGGTGTGATTAGTCCCAAGCTCGTCTCAAAACGTCACGAGGCCAGTCTCTTGGGCCAACTACCTAAACTTACCTAACATTCTCTCCATCGAACGGCACAACCTCACACAACAACCTCAAATTCAACTCGCACGCCTCGACAGGTCATCTCCTCGAACCCCTTCCAGTATCCCTTCCACTCAGACCCTTCGTACTCAACCACAGTCTGAGCCCGTCTACCCTTCCGCAACAGAAGCAGAAACAGTGAGTATTAATTGGTGAGACCGTCACGTTACTACGACGCCCCCTCCAGTAGTCGCGGATCGATCGCTCAACGGTCAACGCAGCCCTCAATTGCCCATCACGGACTTCACGAGGTTATCGACTCGTCTCCTTACCATTCTCCTCTCCTTCAGCCCTCCGCATTCGCGATAGCAGTAGCGTTTTGTTCCTCAGGATGTCGCAGAATCGGCCGGCTGCCTTCTCGAGTCTGAGGATGGGAGGTGAGATGACCCCAAGCCCCCTTCATTGTCTGCCGCAACTGCTAACATATTTATGACAGAGGTTATCCGTGAGAAGGTTCAAGATGGCGTTACCGGTGAGACTCGAGATATGCAATACACACAATGCAAGATCGTGGGAAACGGATCATTCGGCGTCGTCTTTCAGACCAAGCTCTCACCTTCGGGAGAAGATGCTGCCATCAAGCGCGTCTTGCAAGACAAAAGATTCAAGGTACCGCATCCTGTCTCCATTCTCTTACTAGTAAATACTGACGGGCTTTTTAGAATCGTGAGCTGCAGATTATGCGCATTGTTCGTCACCCAAACATTGTCGAGCTCAAGGCCTTCTATTATTCAAATGGCGAACGCGTACGTTACATTTGCAACCTTTTCATTGATTTTTTTTTCTAATCACCTTTTGGCAGAAGGATGAGGTCTATCTGAACCTTGTGCAAGAATATGTCCCAGAGACCGTCTACCGCGCCTCGAGATATTTCAACAAGATGAAGACCACGATGCCAATCCTCGAAGTCAAGCTGTACATCTACCAGCTCTTCCGCGCCCTCGCCTACATACACTCGCAAGGAATTTGCCATCGTGATATCAAGCCGCAAAACCTGCTCTTGGATCCAAGCACAGGGGTGTTGAAGCTCTGCGATTTTGGCAGCGCCAAGATCCTGGTGGAAAATGAGCCCAATGTCTCGTATATCTGCTCCCGATACTACAGAGCTCCTGAGCTGATTTTTGGTGCAACCAACTACACAACCAAGATTGGTGAGTTTTCCCTTGCCTTCAAAATTTCTCTAGCTTATAAATGTCTCAGATGTCTGGTCAACTGGCTGTGTTATGGCTGAACTGATGCTTGGTCAACCTTTGTTCCCTGGAGAATCCGGAATTGATCAGTTGGTCGAAATCATCAAGGTGTTGGGAACTCCGACCCGCGACCAAATTCGCACCATGAACCCAAATTACATGGAGCATAAATTCCCGCAGATCAAGCCCCATCCCTTTAATAAGGTTTTCCGTAAGGCCGAAGCTAATGCAATCGAACTGATCTCATGCCTCCTTGAGTACACACCAACCGAGCGACTCTCAGCCATCGATGCAATGGTTCACCCATTCTTCGATGAGTTGCGAGACCCGAGTACTAGATTCCCAGATTCGCGTCACCCAGGCGGACCTGTGAAGGATATGCCAACTCTCTTCGACTTTTCCCGTCATGGTAAGCTTTCGATTCCTTAGCCTTGCTTTTCTTATAGCTGACATTTCCCCCAGAGCTCTCAATTGCCCCACAGCTCAACCATCGGCTGGTTCCGCAACACATCCGCGCTGGTCTAGCATCTAGAGGTCTGGACATAGATAACTTCTCGCCAATGGCGAAAGACGAGATGGTGGCGCGGTTAGACTGAAGCTTTTAAACAGACGATTGATGAATGAATGCTTTACTGTGGCTCGGCTGTTGGCTCTGGTAGGAGTCAACGTTCTCTGAGCGTCTCGCATCGGCAACCACCCAAGCATATTACGGGTCCTGCATCTGTCTTTTTCAGCATTTGCGGATCAGGAATGATCGTGGAGAAGGTCGACAGATATGGCGAGAGTACGGAAATATATGATGGCATGCGTTGTTGGTTTGGCAGGAATACCCCTAGGGTGGAATTTCGTTGGGCTGGGAGTCTTTCGATTCAACGACAACGGCATCATGGGGTCCTTGATGACGAATTCTCCCACGGCTCAACCAACCGACTTGATCATGGGTCATGATTCTCAATGAGACTTTCCACTTCAACGATCCTCTTTAGACTTTTTTGCATGATGGAAATGGCCGTTTGCTTTTTATTCTTGTTGTTGCACTACAGGCGCTCTTTCGAAAGCGAGCAGATAGGTGGCTGGACTTCCGTTTTCTCTCATCCCCAAGATCAGGCGTACTTTTACATTTGATGGCACGCTTGTGTTCACCGATTGCATGGATAGGGCTAATATTCCGCAATGGGGTGGTTATCGCCTGGGCTGGCACGATTAAAAGATTCATTTTCCTTTCCTGGTCAATGCCATAACTGGCTATCAAAAGGCGTGGGTTGATTGCAAGAATCACCAAAGACTTTCCATACTTGAGACTGATACTCAATTGACATTCATCTCGTATAAGCATTCGGGATCTTTCGTGACTTTGCATATTATTCAATGAGTAAGTTGAGGTTCTTGCCCGATTTGGAAGCTCTTAGGTAACGCCCATTAAGAAATACATCTGAAAATCATAGCAGTAGAACATAAGAATTTCATGCAAACAACGGGGCTGCAAATGGATTTAGCAAATTGAAGCCCGCTCAGAAGTTTGCTCTAGCCTCAGTTATTGCCTTGTTTATGAGGCAGAAAGGCAAAGCATCTAGCTGGTGCGTGCCCGAACAGCTTCAAAGTTTTGGAACTCAACAGCGTACTAAACAACCACCTCCTCAGCTAAAAACGTCATGGCTGATTACGATCAAAGACCCCGCGGAGGCCGCGGCGGCTACAACAATAACCGGAAGAGAAGATACAGAGGTAAATGCGACCCCAATCCCAATTCTTGCCTCCCAGAACCTCCCGTCAAACGCGAGGCTGACAGCACCATTGCAGACGAGGACGACTACGATCGTCGACCCCAACGCCGACGCTACGAAGAACCCCTGGCCGTGAAGGTCCGCAAGCAGCTCCTCTCCATCGCCGAATCGCCCCTGAAGCGCGTCGAAGATGAGGTGTTGTCCATCGCGAAGACAGTGTGTGACAACGCAGAAGATGGCGAGCTCCGTGATAGCTTCCTCGACCTTACGCTGCAGATGGTCGTGGAGCAGCCGTTCAAGATCCCGTTTGTGGCTGCGGTGTGTGTGATTGTTAACACGATGAAAGGGGAGATTGTGGGAGAGATCCTCAAGAGGGCGGTTGGTAAGACGGAGGAGGCGGTTGCGAGGGGGGAGTGGAGAGATGTTAAGCTTTTCATGAAGTTTCTCGGCGGTCTACAGGGGCTCTTGGAGGGGGAGGGGGTGTTTCCTGTGTTGCAGGATCTATTGACCAAGGCAGTGGATTTGCAGACGGAGAATAATGAGGAGGTGGGTTCCATGAGATCGAGATGCTAGGAAGCTGCTAATGCGTGGACAGACTGTCGGACCGGAGTTGGTTAAGATCATTCTCTTCACGATCCCTTACATCATGTCTTCATCGGCTACGGATGCTCATCAGAAGGCTGCTAGTTTGTTGGAAAATACCGATATCATTGCTGGGGAACCACATGTTCTGCAGGCTTTGGTGGACCCGTATCCAGGTAATGGAAAGGATGACGCCACCTCCCCAGACGGGGTTCTCAACCTACTGCAGAAACAGCTGCAGAACGAATCGACCTCTGGATGGGCCTTGGCTTGCCTTCCCAGACCATGGAAGATGCTGCTAGCCGGAGAAGATGATCCCCTCGGAACGGCACCAAAACACGTCCTTCCCCCGATCACAATTCCCGAAGTTGTCAACGCAGGCTCACGACCTCTTTTCCCCGAGCTTTACTTCTCTGTCTACGCCAATCAGGATATTGAGACAGTCCCTTCTACTTCCGATATTGCTTCGTGCTTGATCCGTGACGCTGTCATTGATACCATCAACATTCTGGACTACAACAGAAATGCCACCGCTCGGTTCTTGATTGATATTGACTGCTACTTCACCCCGGATACCTTCGTCAAGAGAGCCACCCCATTCGACAGACTGCGTGAGCTACGAGAGATGGAAGGCAACAAATCGACCTGGAAGCCAGAGGATGTTGCCGTAGACGCCGTCTTCTCTCAGCTCTTTCAACTTCCTAACCCCGAGCACAAGCTCGTCTACTATCATTCCGTCTTGACTGAGTCCTGCAAGATTGCTCCTGCGGCTATTGCGCCCAGTTTGGGACGTGCTATCCGTTACTTGTACCGCCATGTTGACTCGATGGATCTTGAGCTGAGCTATCGCTTCATGGACTGGTTCTCACATCATTTGAGTAACTTCGGTTTCACATGGAAATGGACTGAATGGATTGATGATGTTGATCTACCCATCTTAGATCCCAAGAAAGCTTTTATTCAAGGCTCCTTGGACAAGGAGATTCGATTGAGTTTTGCTCAGCGCATCAAGGGTACTCTACCCCCGCCTTATCAGCTTTTGATCTCCGAGGAAAAGGAAAAGGATACACCTGATTTTAAGTACAACGATGACAGTAAGTTGGGTCACTCCTACTTTCATGAGATATAACTCACAATCACAGATCTCCCCTTTAGCGAAGAAGGGAAAGAGATACTCTCTCTGCTCCGTAAAAAGTCCCCTGAAGACGTAATCCAACCCATTATCGAACGGATCCACACACAGGCTGCTGAGATGAAGCTTCCCGACCCCCTGGTCCTCTCTACTGACGCCTACGTAACCTCTATCTGCTATATTGGCTCGAAGTCGCTCTCCCACGTCCTCTCCTGCATCGATCGCTGCAAGGAGCGTCTTCTGGCCATAGGCGCCGCCTATCCCTCCGCCAGAAAACAGATCATCGAGTCCGTGATGGAGTACTGGAAACATCAACCTGGAATCGGAGTCAATATCGTGGATAAGCTGCTCAATTACACAATTTTGAGCCCGACCAGTGTTGTGGAATGGGCCCTTGCTAGGGAGGGAGCTAGATTGAGTCATGCGCATATTTTTGAGATGATTAGTGCTACCGTGGGAAAAGTCACCGGGCGTGTGCGCCAAGTTGTCGTGGCCAAGAACGTAAAGGGTCTGTCCGAGGAGCAGAAGGTGTTGCTGGAGGAGACGGTAGAGAGGGAAAGGAGGGGTATGAAGGAGCTTTTCCAAGTCATGGAGGAGTCACTTGTAGGGTGGGCTACAGGATCTAAGGATCAGGCTATTGAGAGTGGTGATATGGGACCTGAGGATGCGATGATCAGACAATGGGGCGCGAGGTGGTTGAGGGTTTTCAGACGGAAGTTCGCGGTTGAAGAGGCGTGGTTTTTGGAGACTGAGAAGGAGAAGGTGGGTGCGGAGGAGACAAATGGTGAGGTAACGGAGGCTATGAAGATTGATGAAGATGGCATTGAGTAGTCCAAAGACGTACCCGGGTAGGGATTGACCGCAAGGCATGAGGGAAGCTGCATCTTGAGTCGAGCTCTCGTATATCCTGCATTGGGCATTGTGTATTGTGTATTTGTATAATATGGCTTGGGATCCGCCAAAAGCATCACGCAATTTCTCTCGATACGTTAAAATCATGATTCATACATCTTGCTACACCCATCCCTCACATTTTCACGTATCACAATCACTCCTATCATAATATCTGCCCGTGCTGTGGAATATGTTATTGCTGTGTCCAAGCCTTGAAAGAGGCTCCACTCACCCTTTAACGCTCTCCATAACGCCTCGACCTTTGATCCAACCCATGCTCAGCCCCAAAGATCCGGTGGCCCATGAGGTATAACTGAAAGTACAACTGAAATACAATCCTTGCCTCTCGAGGCTAGCACCGACCGAGAGCTTCAATCCATCAATCATTCCCAGGGCCCTTGGAGAAACCTTTGGACCCCAGCCCTCCCTTCCACCTCATCTCACCGTCTTCCAGCATACCCAGGAGGTCCTTGGTGCTGAGGCGGCGCAAATCCAGGCGGAGGCATAAAGCCAGGCGGTCCCTGACCAGGCGGCGGTGCCGCGAATCCAGGCGGCATCTGCTGCTGGAAACCCGGCGGAGGCGCAAACCCCGGTGGATGAAAGTCCTGGGGGCCACCGTACCCAGCTTGACTAGGTGGCGGGCGTTGAGGCAGTCCAGATGGCGGAGGAGGGAGTGGGCCATTACCTCTCTGCTGCGAGGAGGGCACAGCGTTATAACCCCCGTTCTGGCCTCCGTTCTGTCGGCCCCCGAATCCGGGCGGCATTTGAGGTGGAGCTCCCATCTGTGGCATTCCCATACCACCCATTCCCATGCCCTGGCTGGGATCCATCATCGCGGCTGGTGCCTGGGGGACGTTTCCATTCATGAGGAGTTGGGCGGGGATTTGCTGGATCTCGGGCTGCACGTTGTGTTTCTTTGCTTGGGCTGCGAGCATACGCTCCGCTTCATCACCGTGTCTCTCTCCCTTGCCGTCTTTCTTGTATGCATATTGCACCGAAATGTCCTTGTTCATTAGGTATTGACCATTCATGTTTGCGATCGAGTCGTCGGAGGCTTCGAAGTTGGAGTAAGAGACGAACCCGTAGCCTTTCGAGAGTCCGGCCTCATCTCTAGCGATCTTGGGGGCGGAGATCAGGGAGCCAAAACGAGAAAAGGTGTCGTAGAGGGTTTTTTCGTCGACCATGGGGTCAAGGTTGCCTATGAAGAGCTCGGCGCCGACTTCAATGGTCTTCTGCTTGTCTGCTGAGGCCTGTATAACAGCGTATTAGCAGCGTCTAAATATATAGGTAGGATGGAGAGAGAGGAATGAGAGGGAAAGACTGACCTTATTGACTCGAATAGGCTTTCCGTATAATCGCACCTGGTTCATGATCCTCGCTGCGTACTCTGCATCCTCCTCACTAATAAATTCCACAAAGCCATAGCCTTGATGTGTCTGCGTGACTCGGTCTTTGGGTAGATGTACGTTCACAATTCGTCCAGCTTGTAGCATCAGCTCCCAGATTAGACTGTCTGTTACTCGCTCGTCAATGTTGCCAATGTAGACAGTGGCTTCTTTGTCTTGCTCCCTGTAAAGCATTAGCTTGCTTTCTGGTAATTAGAGGAATCTCAGTGGATTAGAAACTTACCAATGCCGTGCGCCAGACATCTTGGTGGATTTAAGGTTGGAATTGGAGGAGGGAGCTTGAGAAGTGTCGTCGCGAGTCGCGTGAAGCTCTCCGAAAAAAAGTTCGCTTCCGGAACTTTGCGATTTCGATCTTGAACTTTTGACAACGGACAAGACAATCCAGCTCAACCACAATTCCACAACCAACCCAGTGAGTTCAAATAAACGCATGCCGCTGCTTTGAAGTCCCCTTACTGACCCGTTGCAGCTCTTAATATCCAGAAATCAATATGCAACTCTCAGAAGAAACCAAGGTCTGTAACTCTCGGGATGGATCCACGAGCTATGGCTGATGCAGGATAGGAGCGCATTGGAAAGGTTCTCGACCTGTCTCGAGTCGCTATTCACTAGTATGAGATTATAAATTTCTAGTCTGCAGAGCAATAGCTAATATGAAACAGTGGTTATCTTCCTTTGATCATCTATCTCGGTTTGGACTCCTGATGATCCTCGACATGACAACAGCATTGACAGAGCTAGGTTATACTCGCAGTGAACCCCGCCCATCGTTCATCAGGTAAGCTGCTTGCGGGTTTGAACCATGATCTTGGAACTATATGCTGATGAAAGTCAAGACTCTTTTCCCCTCTTGCATAAGCCTTCGACAATCGATGACGATAGGGAGCAGCCGGCACAAGGACGCATTTGAGAGTTGGGAAGCGGTTTATTGTAGTGATGAATGTCTATTAGGAGACTATGGATGTGTTATTGTAGCATAGATGGCGTTCTACATCGTGATCCAAGGCATGGTCAGGGCTATTTGGGATTCAAAGCCTCGATATGAGATTAATTGTAACATAGCGCAATGAAGCGCAATCACCACTTGCAAATATTCATGTCTATTGCCCATTTCCTGTAACATATTCATTCAGTAACCCTACTCTGGACATAGTGAAGCCAATAAATGGGGATAGTTGAGGAAAGCCTCGGCTGGTGCTGTTGACAGAGAACGTCATCGCCAAAATATTTTGTTCCTAAACAACCAGCGCTCCAACGCTCCACCATGTCAACACCAAACCACCTCCCTCACTTATGAATGAAAACCATGCGCGACTCTCCCCCGCGCTGGTTGAGACAATCGCCGGCCTCTCGGCTGGTACAATCTCAACCTTAGTCGTCCATCCCCTAGATGTGGTCAAAACCCGATTACAAAGTATTCCCTCCCTTTCCTGCCCTCCAACATCTACTGACCTGCCTAGTCCACCGCAATACCTCGAAGATTCCCGTCAGCGGATTCGGTATCTTCAAAGAGCTCATCTCCAAACAACAGCCAATTCAAAGCCTCTATCGTGGCCTGACGCCGAATCTGATTGGGAATGCAAGTAGCTGGGCAATATTCTTCTACTTCAAGTCCGTGATCGAAAAGCAACTTCTAGTCTTCCACTCTGGGTCCTCTGCCGAAAGAACTCTGGTAGGCAACGATGTCTCCGATAGTAGAAATACTCTTACACCGATCGATTACTTCCTCGCGTCTGGCATATCGGGTACCATGGTCACAATGACCACGAATCCGATCTGGGTTCTCAAGACTAGGATGCTGAGTTCGGACAAGGGGGCGGAGGGCGCATACGGAAGCATTTGGCAGGGCGCTAAACATGTGTGGCAAAGTGAAGGTCCAAGGGGCTTTTATAGAGGTGCTGCTGTGAGTCTGTTAGGGAATAGTCATGGAGCGGTGCAATTTGCTGTTTATGAGCCATTGAAGAAGGTTTGGAGACGGTACGCTGCGAAAACTTATGAGTTGAGTGGAGAAGTGAAGCATGGGGAAGAGAAGCTGGGGAACTCGGCGACGTTGGTGATTAGTGGGACGTCAAAAGTTGTTGCGGGTACTGTCACGTATCCGTACCAGGTTCTGAGGAGTAGACTGCAGACTTATAACTCGGAAGAGAGGTTTGGCAAGGGTATTAGAGGTGTGGTGGGCAAGGTTTGGAGGGAGGAGGGTTGGAAAGGTTTCTATAAGGGATTGGGGACGAATATTGTGAGAGTCTTACCTGCGACGTGGGTTACGTTTTTGGTTTACGAGAACGTAAGATACTACCTGCCTCGATTTGAGGATGAACGGGACCCATGAAGCGGTGAGAACAAGGTGTGAATGCTGTAGATCATCGCGAATACAGTAGTCTTCATCT
The DNA here is from genome assembly GCA_003988895.1 of Hyphodiscus sp. D1413. Classification (NCBI taxonomy): domain Eukaryota; kingdom Fungi; phylum Ascomycota; class Leotiomycetes; order Helotiales; family Hyphodiscaceae; genus Hyphodiscus; species Hyphodiscus sp. D1413. The sequence goes on from QYAO01000014.1 coordinate 342,318, forward strand.
CTTGGCTATTTCTCCAGCTTTTCAAAAGGAATGTGAGGTACTTGGAATCCTTTCTCCGCTAGCTATGTGAGAATCGCCTTTGCGAGTTTATATACTCGCAGATTCTAGCAATACACATCCCCAAGACCCCACCGTCTTCTTTCATGGAGTAATCGAAGAAGAAGTGTTCGTAATTTTTTGAGCAGCTCAGGGTAGCCACCACAATATCCCAGACGACCAGCTCGACATCAAAGTAGAGGTCGGGAAAGACCTGCTTGACGAGCAGAGCCGCCTTCTGGTGATAAATACAACAGGAGCAACAACCTAGGTAGAGCGGAAGATAGGACAAGAATATTTTATGCCTACACTTCTTCTCCGAAATCATCACTATTCACAGATCAACAACTTTAATTCGATCAAAATAAGAAGAAATGCCCACCATGATTCTTATAGGGTCTTCAAGGTAACAGAGACTCCTAGGTCGTTCTGGTTGTTGAAAGGCAGAATATTGATCTGTAAAGTGCCAAAGGCATAGTTGTCTACTGCAAGACTCTAAGGGCTGCCAACATGATTTTTGTAATTCAAGGCAGTCTTCACCAACTTGTCTAGCAGAAATGGCTAGGAGGCTGGTAGGAAAGTTGTTTTGAACTCCGGTGACGGATCCCTCCGTTGGTCTTGGGAGGGCCGAAATGGTTTCGCATCCAATAATGCAGGATAGCTAAATAAAAGGATTCTCCTTTCCTCTTGAAAGAAGAGGAATATAAACACGTTTTGATTCGAACATAGATCCAACCACTTAACAGAATGAATGGTATAACCGTTGAGAATGAATACCGTTCATTCTCTTGACCTAATTCATGGCTACTTCAGTAGAGGGGCTTCGGATTTGATGAGAGACTCACTTCAGCGCCGTCTACAGTACTTCATATAAATCGTGAAGCATAGAGTCTGAACAATGAACTATGGATATATACAGCAGCTTTGATGCTTCGTCCTGGGTATTCTTCTGGAAGTGTCTCCGAACTCCAATAATGTGGCCAATCCTTGGTTGGGTAATCATACACCTCCCATCTCACATCTGGCTCATGCAAGACCAGCAAAGAGTTCGTCGAATGCATCTCCCTTCTTCCGCCGCTTCTTTGGGCGGTCTGTGGATGTCGACCCTTCCACAGCTGAACTCTTGGCCTCGATTGCAGCAACGGATCGTTTCTTCAACCTCGACTTTTTCAGAGCAGCAGCAGCATCAGACGCGTCCTCGTCTAAGGCATCTGATTGTTCATCACCGATAAAATCCTCTCTTCTGATGATCTCGCCATGGTCCTGGTCCTGAACTTTCACTCCCACAGTCTCCTCATCGACTCTCTCCCCGTCTTCCTCTCCAGCCCTTACCTCCCCCCTCAGCGGCCCAATAACCTTCCTCGCCCTGGCTAAAGTCCCAACCAACATCAACCCCAGCGCCGCGTACTGGTTGTCCGCCACCAGGCCCCCAAAAGCGACATAACATTTCTCCATTAGCACATCCTCCAAGAAGCGTACCCTTCTTTCCACAATCTCGCGTGACTCAACGGTCTTCTTACTCTTGGCAGACAATACCGTATATTGAATGTTGGTTTCGAGCTCGATGATGAGTTTGGAAATGTTTCGGCGCAGCATAGAGAATGATTTCCACCATTTTGCAAGCCGGTGTTGGTTTTTGTTGCGGTGATGGGTGAGGTGGAGAATTTGAGCGATGGAATAGAGCTCTTCTTGAGTCGTCGGCATCTTTGGGGAGTTTATGTTACGAGAAGCGGCGATGGGAACTATGGAGGAAGTGCTTTGAATCCGAATCCCTTTCGCATTCGAAATGGGGGTTTTGAAAAATGGGTGCATAGATGTTGGGAGATATACTTGGGTATAAATTGGAAGTTTCGTGCAACAAGGCTCTGAATATCACGTGATATTTACTTGAATTGAAATTAACTACCTTCCTCAGAGTTGTACCTTAAAATATTTATACAAACCGTCTCCGAATACGTCTCTCATTAATCCTGACCATGGCTCTAGATACCCACTTGCATTGTCTGCTACTGCTCTTAGATTGGGCCTTTTTTTGATGCTGGTCTCTAAGCATGATATTCTACTCAATTACAATCTAAGATATTTCCTTGGGAGAAGATTAGTCCCTTCTGCGTCTATCACCCTCACTCTCTTTGCTCTTGCTAAGTGCGCAGGTTGCTTCGACATATGCACCTTCTTCCTTCGACTGAGGTAAGCTGCCATACGGCGTTGATATTCGTACTCGTATGCAACATGTCAAAGACCCCACTAATAAGGCGCGATCCTTTGGAAGTCCGAACCCCACTCTTAGCTAGAACGGGCTGCTAAACTGCTAGACAATGACATTTTTTCTTACTCGGCTTGCTTACCTACACGGAAGTGTTGAAGTCGCATTACATCTAGGTCTAGAAAGAATCTATAACTACTATAGCTTTTCTTCATTCTTCATTGTTTTGCTCACATATTTAGTTTTGCACAAAGTGGTGCGTCATTGACTCCAGAAATTTCTTCTTCTCAGACCACTCCTCCTCAAACTCGATTTCGAAACTTCCCCACCCTCATTCTCTCACCCCGGACTCTACATAAACTCTCACCTCATCCTCAAGATGTCTCCCTCAATCGACCAATCCCTCGCCCCCCAAATCTCCGTCAGAAACCTTTCCTACATCTTCCCCTCTACAACCACCGGCCTCTCCAACATCGTCCTCGAGCTTCCCCCCGCCTCACGCACCCTTCTAATCGGAGCCAACGGCGCCGGTAAAACAACTCTCCTACGTTTACTCTCCGGCAAACGCCTTGCCCCCTCTGGCACAATCCAAGTCGGTGGACTTGACCCCTTCAAAGATGGCCTCGAGGGAGTCACATATTTGGGTCTAGAATGGGTACTTAACCCTATCGTCCGAACAGACATTGGCGTCCGCGAGCTCCTCCAGAGTGTAGGTGGAGACTACTATCCTGAGCGCAAAGATGAGCTGGTGCGAGTCCTAGACATCGATCTCGACTGGCGCATGCACGCCGTCTCGGACGGGGAGCGTCGCAGGGTGCAGCTAGCTATGGGCTTGATCCGCCCTTGGAGAATACTCTTGCTCGACGAAATCACGGTTGATCTAGATTTGCTATCCCGCTCCAACTTCCTGGCGTTCTTGAAGAAGGAGACGGAGACGAGGGCTTGCACTATTGTATATGCCACACACATCTTGGACAATTTGGCTGATTGGCCGACGCATTTGGTGCATATGAGTTTGGGGAAGGTTAAGGAGTGGGGTGCTATGAAGACTTTCGATCTGGGAAAGATGGGAGGGAGCGGGAATTCGAGATTAGGGGAGTTGGTGCTTGAGTGGTTGAAGGATGATTTGGCGGAGAGGGGGCCCAGGAATAAGGGCACCACGAGTGAGGGCACGGCGTATGTGATTGGTGGGTTGGGAGGATATGGGAGTGAGAAGAAAAGTCTCTGATCTTGGGGAGAGACAGATGTGATGAGTTATGTGGTGACGATTTCTTATGTGGTCTTTAGGATGGCTATGTTGGCGCTACCAGGCGTCAACTTCAACAAGCATGGGAGGCGCTAGATTTAACATACCCGAACGGTTCTGCACACTGGTTATAGATCGAGATTTCTTAGCTGTCGGAAGCTGCGGTTTCGACTTCAACAAGCATGGTTGGCGCATAGGTTTAACACCAGGTCGCTCTATGGTATATGTCGCCTGAGTTTTGGTTTGGTTTCCTTGCTACATCGGTTGCTACAAAGCCTCGATTTCAACAGGCATGGGTGGCGTATTCAACAGCGCGAGTCGTCTGTTTCTGTTTCTGTAGCTGGCTATTACGGCACTTGCCCTACTCTCAGATCATCTGAGCATTTAGGAATACAACTGTTTCATGATCGAATCTGTTAGATTGGAACTCATATACTCTTCCATGAAATAATATGAAAGTCAAGGCTCGAGTAAAATGGAATGGTTCGAAGGTTTTAAGCGATTTATATTTCTTATAGTAGAAATTCTGATAGCTAGGTCCAACTTTATACATATAGGGTCTTGCTTTCGGTTTCATTTTCTACTTCTATGATTCAAGACAAGATTTTACAGAATAAATCCGTAAAGAACTGTCTTCACTGGCTACCGCAAGTACCATTTCCCTATCCTCAAGATTGCGTGCCGGCTTCCAATCGAGTTGCGTGATTGCATTTGATGGGTAGGTTCTACAAGATGTCAGTCTATTTTTCTTAGTCCATCAAAGGGAGAATCTATTACATCTTGTGAACGAATGGGACCGGTTGAACAGAGAATTTATCCTCGATTGACAATATATAGACTTTGAATATGCCAGCCTCGGTGCCGATGGCGAAGTAAGCGGGACTGGTCCCAAAGCCCAGGAAGTCGATGGCAGTCACAGGATGTTCCTCCGAAACTGTGGCTTCTAGGCCAAATATTTCTGTGGGCTGTTGGGAATTGGGTTCCATGCGTTCTTTTGCCCATATCTTGACCTGCTTGTCTCGTCCAGATGTTGCAAAGACGGGCCAAGCACTAGGCGACCACGCAGCATCCAGAATCATCCTCGAATGGCCTTTGAAATTCGACTGCAAATGCTCATAATTGTTCTCATTTGTATCATTACGCTTAAAAACGGCCCACTGTCGATCTCGGCCAACACTTAGCAAGTACTGATCATTCGCAGAAAATCGCAATCGCGTCACGGTCAGTGAATGTGCTTTGAGCGGAGGTTTGATCTCGTGCCAAGTTTTGGTCTCAAAAATTCGGATGACAGCGTGATCGATGGAGCTGGCTTTGCAGGCTGTGGCAATGACCTTCCCATCATGGCTTGCTGAAAGGCAGGAAATCTCATATCCGTGGCCGTAGAGCTTCTCCGTTTCGGGCCAGAGTGTATGCCGAGACAACTGATCCTCGAAAGGCGGGTGGTCGAGACTAAGTGTTGACTTGCGGACGATGGAAGCTGGGTCAATCGCTTCTCGATCATTAAACTCCTCATTTTGCACCTGTTCGTCGTCTTCGACTGCTTCTATCGCCTTGTTGGATAGTCCCAGGACGGGCATATTTGCAGCATCCGGCATGTCCTCGATGTGATCTCTATCGATGCCACACAGGTTGTTCAGGAGGTTCGCGACGGCCTTCGGTTCATCGAAAACCCGCAGGAGTTTCTCATCGGCCCCTGAGACGAATTGTGAGGTTCCCAAAGAATCGATGCAATTGAGATCATAGCCGTGAATCTGAGGCCTGCTCATCTCGTGCCAGGATTCTTGATCTCCGCTCTTCCATTTTGCGTGGAGTCTCGTCGTCTGATCAGAGCTCGTAGAAAGTAGGTAGTCTCCCCTCTTTGACCATGCAATGCCAGTGACAGTTTGAGTATGTCCACTTATTCCAACACTTTGAATCCATCTATGCTGATCCTTGTCATAGTTCCATAATCTCCAACTACCTGTTCTCCCAAGACAGGTCACTGTATTTCCTGACGGAGACCAAAGACCTGTCCAGAAACCTCCTGTGCTTCCAGTAGCCGTAGTTGACCCCTTCTCCGCACTGATTTCACCCAATCTTGCCATAGTGACCCACACACCTGTCGTAGAGTCAGATTCCCAGATGGCCAACGAGTTGTCGGCTGAAGCAGAAAGTAGCTGCAACTTCTGGCTATTCGTACGCCACCTTGTGCTGTAAATCCAATCCTCGTGTCCGAGTAGAAGTGCTTCAAATGTTGTGGAGAAATCGAGACTTTGGGCTTTGAATCGATGGGCTTTGTTCGATAAAGACTTCCCAGGTAAAAAAGCTCCAAACGACGAATCTTGATTTGCCGCTGCCGCTGGAAGTTCTTTGCCTTGATGAATACGCCATAAGCGGATATACTTATCCTGACTCGCCGAGGAGAGGAGGAGATCGCTATGAGGGCTATCGTTCTCTTTGGTGAAATCGAGAGATCGAATCCAGCCTTCGTGGCCAGAGAGTGTTGCCTGGAGCTTAAAGTCTTGGCTTATTTGAGAATCGAGGACGTAGAGCTGAATAATATCCTTCGTTCCAGCTGCAGCTAGGACATATGAATCGGGTGCATCTGTGAGAGGACTCAAAGCCAGTGCTAATGGGAAGAAGCGCGGCTTGACTTCGATTGTCTGCTTGAGAGTTGCAATATTCTGGTCATCGAGAATCCATATTTTGATAATGGCATCTGCGGAGCCGGATGCAAATATTTTTGAGCCAGCAGCTATTGCGATACAATTGAGAGAGCTTTCATGATCACCAATAGTCTGGGTACAAGAGTATTGTCCAGAAGATGAATCCCTCCTCCAGATTCTGATGGTCTTATCAACCGAACCACTAAGCAGAATGCCGTTGGACCTTGGAATAAATTTCACGACATTCACGGTATCTGTATGGCCACTGAGCAAAGCCGAAACGCCTCGCGACTCATGGGTCTATTTCAAAGTAAGTATATGATTCAAATGGGGATTGGGCAGGCTAAAGACTATGATTGGCAGGGCATCTTATTTCGCGGATGCTGCTCGTCAGTCTCGTCTTACCTGCGGATTCCACAAAGCAATATTCCTGTCTGCTCCAAAAGCCAAAAGGCCACCTTCATCCCAGTCGGCGACTGATGGATGCCTATTCGCACCTGCGGCAAGGTACTCGGTGCTGAGTTCCATCACCATAGGCTGATCATCACCGCATCGACTCATCAGCGGGTGGGCAGGGCTCCCGAAAATGAGGAAACAGGTAGAAGACGAGGGTAGGTAGTTAATAATTGGCCTGATGAGTTCAAAGAAGGTGAGAAGAGATGTTGATCCCAATCTCTAGAATATGACTGTTGAGTTTCGAGAAAGAGGAATCTAGCATAAATCAGACCTTCAGTGAAGTCTGCTTGTGAAGCTGGTTAAGATGATTTGATTTGATGGTTTTCATGAATTAAATGCGACATTGAGGGCATTGAAAATTTCTTTCAACGACTTGAACTTAATATTTTGCATGTCCACAGTCTCCTTTCCTAATACCGTCGAAGTGGACAATTTCAAAAGTATCTCCCAACTCAAGTAAACGCAAAGCGAGATTTTTCATATTATTCAATTGAATACCACACTCATTTCTAACTTTTCGAACGTAATGACTGAATTGCCCCAGATCCGCTGGGGCATAGAAGTATTTGATAAGCGAGATTCTAAATCCTGCCCTTGAAATTTCAAAGTCGGTCTTCCAAGTTAATACTCTCAACAGCCCTCACAGTTAGGTCCGCGTCCTTCGTCCGTCTGACATAGGCTTCGAAATGGATTCGCATGAGATGATTCCACTTACCGTTGAGTTCACGTATGGCCCTCACTCTTGCAAAGGATCCTGCTGATATGTACTAGTGGAGGTCTGGAGATGTTGTTCTCAGATCAGCGGAAGCACTCGTTAGAAGTCCCTGCCAAAGATGACAAGGGAAACGCTGTCACAGTCGGCTGGCTTGTCCATCATCTTTGCAAGGAAGTCATGAAGGATACAAGGGAGGAGATGTTTGTCCTCGACGGTCACGTGTGAGGCCCCCTTTCAACCTCACCGCTTCTCAAGATTTTTATATCATCAAATCAATGCCTTCCACATTTCATATCTAAGACAGCCATGCAAGTGCAATCAGCCTGTCAGGGGTCTGTTCGCACTCAAACAAGCTCTCCCCCGCTTGCTGTTGTTCACCGTTCTAGTCGTATCTCCAATCCCACGAGAGTCTGACTTTGCGCTTTGCGGCGGCACTCACTGACCACTCTATAATGCATACAGCCGCCCAGGAATCCTAGTCCTCATCAACGATGCCGACTGGGAACTCGAGGGCGAAGCGTCATATGTGCTACAACCCAAAGACAATATCCTTTTTGTCTCTACCCTTCACGGTGGCTGATACCCCACGGAGGAGACCACGACATGAGCTCAACCTTGTACGACTGTTCCACAACTCCAAGTTCCACTACAGTTTCCCTTGATGCAGAAATCGCCAGATTTACCACCCTCCCATAAAATCTAGAAGAACAAGTTAGACCACGTGGCACAGCAAGTGGTGCGGAGGCATCGGACGGACGAGCAGCGTTGAAACGGATGAGATAGAGGCTTGAGCACGACATTGACTGGCAGCGCGTGATGCGAGGATGACCGGAGTACAGAATGGCATGCACGTGATGTCAGGATGATGCTTGAATGATCGTCAACAGGGATCCCCCACACGTACCTCTTCATGGGAATTGAAGCTGCTTCCCAACCACGAAATAGGAGCGTTAATGTATACACTTCCACACTGCATGGTTGCTCGTTCTGTTCTTCACCGCTCACCGCGTGCGTGCCGGAGAACAAACTTCTCACTGGTGAGAGTAGATGGCTCGCTCCGAACCGTCAGTCTGTGCCCCAACTGGTACAAAGATGACATACAGTACATCCCCGTCGTCGACCCAAGTGCCCACGCCGTCGTACTGCAGCCAGCAGCTACTGTACAGGCTACAGGCATCTATCACTGGGTCCCCGAGAGCGCCGGGGACCTCAATCAATTCACACATCGGCACTCCAGTAGATCCGGTAAGCCCCTATCTGCAGCCATGATTTTGGTCGGCGGTGTATCCCGTGTCCGGCTACGCCGATCCTCGAAACGAAACCTTGACGACCTGCCCACCTGCCCAGTGCCCATCAGCCAGCCCTTCAGACGAGGCTGTCAAGAATCCAAGCGTCAGTGGGAAAATTCTCCTTGTCCCATGTCCAGCTGCAACGGTCGGTGACGACGCTCCTCGCACGGTCACCAAGGATTTGCAATGGCAAGTCGATCCTGAATGAACGGACGCTTTGCTCTTGAAGGGGCAGGTAGTCTCTCTCTCGGGGCGAAGTATTGGGAAACACGCGGGATGGAGGAGGAAAGCTGCAAGGGGGAGGAGGACAAGCGCTTTGTTCCCAACTGTCGCCTTGCCTCCACATCCCGCTGGTTACGTGATCTGATTGCGATTTGAAAAGATAATCTCCTGTCGCAATCCGCCGAGCAATTACACCACGTCGCTGGGTGGCGATGAGTTATCTCGGGAGGTGCGAGGCGGGAGGTGGGAGTTGTGCATGAACTCTCGATCTCGAGGCAATATTGATGATAGGCACTCCTCGAGAAATATTCATGACAGTCGCTTTCTGCAGGCTGCAGGGGGATGATGAGATAAGGCTATCAATATGGATGTGGGGACTGTGGCGTTCCTGCGAGATTTGATTTGCTCGGAAATAATAAGACGACGAGGCTTCACTGCCGTATGAAGCCGCAATCGACGCAGTTGACGCTATTGAACATGATGTCTTGAACTCATGCAGAAGATCCAGAATGATATACGTTCACCAAAAATGATCATGCAGCTTCGAAATGAGAGCTTGTATAACGATGCTATTGGGCTTATGATACTTCTGACTCTAAAGATCGAATTGGTCCCCAAATAAATGTGATTCCACACCTCCAAAGCATACCCTTCCATCGTAGGAGATAGATATGAAAACCTAAGTCTAACGAAGATCCTCCCCATCATTCATACAAGGTGCAGTATGTAGGCGGAGACAGGAAGAATGAAAGATATGAGAATACATGTTGCGACCTTTGTCAACTTATCTTCAAAGAGAGGGACTTATGAAATACGAAAAGAAACAAGTAACAATACAAGGTATTCAACGAGATGCTAAAGCTGTAAAAAATCCCCCGAACTGAAATGCCTCGACAAACCCCTCCTTTCCAATCCTTCTGTCCACACAACAGCCAGCCCATCTATACACCTCCCATGTCCCTGTCCTCTTGATACTCCTGGTGATAAAGATAATAGTAGTACACCCATCAATCTGACCTTCTTGCCGCCTTCGTGACTCGTATCGTTCGTAATCGTAGCTTGGCTGCTCCCTATGTCGTCCCTATGTTCCCACCCCACTCGTCGATTGCTGGATCAGTAGATCCGGTCACCAAATGCCAGCGCTCCACCTCTTCCATTGTCCTCGAATTCATCAGAAGGAGCATCTTCATAGCAAGTTCCGACAGAACTGGCACCACCACAGTGGCTCTCGGCTTGACTCTCATCATCTACTTCGAACATTTCATACTGTCCATCTCCACGTGCACTTTGAGCTCTTTTCATTCCCTCACCCATCACACCAACAACGATGTTCCCACTTCCGGCTCCACTTACGGCATATGCACCTCCACGGGTGTTCACGCTGCGCATGCTTGAACCTAGGGCCATGGAGCGGATTCCTACTTTCCTGTCTTTGCCGCGACCTTTGATGCCCTTGTTAGAGTTCTTGTAAAGGTTGGCAAAGTACTCCCAGAGCTCCTTGTCGGCCCCATTGACGATGTCTCCATCTCTGATAGAGGCGAACCTGGAGGTTAAACTTCGGATGGTAGGGATATGGAATTTGTTTTGATGAGACTAAGGAAGTAGTTAGTGTTCGTGTGCCTTACTTCAAGAGATGATCAAAGTCGAGCCAAAAAAAGAACTTAGGGGTTGAAGCATCGCTGAGAAAAAATAAGAAATCATAAACGAACCTTGAGGTTTCCAAGCTGGGTGAATGGCTTTCCGCAGTCGTCGAGTCGGCAAATGTATGGCTTACCGTGCCCATGGACGATTCTGTGAGCGCGGACATTGCCTCGCTGCGCAAATTTCTTTCCACAGATATCGCAAGGGTATGGCCTGTCACCAGTATGGCGCCGTTCATGAGTCTACAGGGAAGTAAGCCAATATATTCCACACCTGAGAAATAACGAGTGAACTATACTTGCCTTTAGATTGCCAAGTTGAGAGAAGTTTCGACCGCAACCAGGATGTCCACATTGCTGAAGATTGTTAGTACGTACATGTGGATGCAGTTGAAGATAAGTATGACACACATATGGCTTGTCACCTGTGTGCGCGCGAATATGAATATCGAGGTGTGTCTTCTGGTAGAAACTCCTCTGGCAGCCCTCAATTTTGCATTGATATCGTTTTATGCTTCCTTTGGGGCTGCTAACTTCATCCTGGACATTCTCATCAGTGAGTTTGAATTCCCTCTCATCCCCAATCTGCATCAGACCTTGGGGAAAAATCTCTACAGGAGGAGAAATGAAGCGTGTACCTACCATAGGCCTACTCTGGACAATCGGTGAACTTTTCTGTGCTGGTTCTTTGGAATCAGCTCTGCCCTGGATGGCTTTCATGAGGACATCAACTTCAGTGCCGAAGGTAAAATCAGGGGTGCCGTTCAGTAGAGGTGACGTGATGGCCTGGTCCTTCGTCGAGACGAAAGTTGGTGATCTTGTGGGAGGATTCCATTGAGGTTCTTGTTTGATGGGAGGACTGCGACTTTGATGTTCCTCCATAAAGCCACCTTGGCGTTCGCTCCGAGTATAAGAGACTCCTCTGATTGCACTGGTGACTGGCTGCGATTGCATCAGGCGAGGCAACGGATGATGCTGTATGTAATTGGTTGGAATCATTTCAATTGGCGTAGTAACAGAATAACCTTGATTGTAACCGAACGGATTCTGCGGAATATTTTGGCTCGAGGTAACAGGAGTATTCGATGTCGTTCCAGTATATGACTGGTTGTGACCGTACTCAGGCGCTATGGCTGTTCGAGTCATTACTGCCGAGGGGGTTGCGCGAGAATCGTAAGATTGGATGATCCCAGAGATATCCATGGCCCAATAAGCATCAATAGATTGAGGAGGATGCTGCTCGGCCCACCGTCCCCAGGCCTGTGGGCCTGGTGCCTGTGCTGTAAGAGCCAGTGTGACGGTGCTGTCTTGCTCAAGCGCAAGACTTGGAGTCTTCTCAAGGACGGAAACTGATGGCTCGGGATAGCGTATTGTGTGAATTTAGAACAGAGGCTTCAAGTATAAGACCAGAGGGAAAACAGCCAGAAGAGAGTTACAGCCACGAAGATTGAGACGAGCTTTGCTTTTGTGACTGCCAAGTTTGTAGCGTTGTGTTTATAGGCCAAGTTGACTATTCGATTCGTAACAGGTAAGTAATCCTCCATATAATGGCCAAGTCATTCACTTCGATTCCAAGTGTCGCTGAGGATAGTTGGGCTTGAGAGGTGCTGCTAGGCAAATGTATCGAAGGGTTGCCAGACACTCGGTATTCTGCTCTAAGATCTGAATGATGGCACACAGAGTATTCATATATACATCAACCCTCCCCCCCCCACCCCCTGAGGAAGTATTGCCGTGGAATCGGCATGGTAGGGGGACCGTCATCCCACCTTGACCAGGCTTGAAACTCTACCAATCGAAACTTACGAACTGGGAAGCATAGCTGTAAATCAGGCAAAACTGTAAATTATTCCAGTACTGTTCAAGCAGGCTCTCATACAAACGCAACATATGAAGATATCTCGAGGTCAAGCAAAGCAGACTAGAAGAGGTGAGTGCCAGTACTTGCAAAAGACGACCAGGGTGTATTTGCAGGGGTCTGTGACGACCGCATCGACTTGAGAGACAGTTTATATGAGAGAAGTCCAATCCAGAGGGGGCTAGATGGGTGTTGGTGGCATTTCCAGGGAAGACCTTTGCAATCATCTTAGCAGGTTAGAAACGAGCCTTGGGAGGATTGGAGCTGCATTAGACGCAAGAGACTAGGGTAGACGGAACCTACTTCCTGGCAGACCAGTTCGTCAGGGTTCTTGCGGCTTCTGACGGGAGGGATCACAGACATCTAACAGAGATTGGGGGAGATGTCTTTCAAAGGGAGTGGAAAAGGCTAGGGTGACAGATGTATCCTTGTTCCTGGACCGATGTAGTGCCAGCATCTGCTTAAAGAGGTCAAAGACATTTGGCTGCATGGATCAGGGATCTGGCGAGGCACCAAGCAGATCTGAGATGCAAGATATGGGGCCTCAGATGGGGAAGCCGAGTATCCTTGACACTCGACGGGTGACGCAGTATTGAGCTCTAGGCCCTAGCCCGAGTGGGAACTTGGTCTTTCGTCGTTCGTCGACCGGGCTAAGCGCGGGAGGTGAATAAAGGTTGAAGCTTAAGCCTGAGCTCGGTTGGAGTGTGGACTCGACCCATGTCGTGGGGGTTGGTGGCTGATGGGAGTTGGTGTGGGATGTGGTGGAGTGGGTGAGCCAAATCTCTGGATAGCGGCGAGCAACTGTGGACGAGTGACCTTGCTAAATGCGCCGATTTGTCGTGTGTATTAGGAGGCGTCAAAAGGGCAGATGGAAATGACGAGGGAACACAACAACGAGGCGACACCACAGCGAGGGGGCATGGAGGCATCCGACCGGTAGTTTAGATATTCAGTAGTAAGGGTTTTGTCATGAGCGACACGCGGGGCTGGATAGGAAGAGCCCAGCTGCTCGTCGTCCAATGATAAATATACCTACGGGCCTCGGGATCTTAGGCAACCTTGGCTCGATCCGCCTTCCACTTTCAGAGTAGTTGTGTCCTTTGCAATCTCAAATTTCCAAGATCCAAATATGATGAATCGAGTATTACTCCCTCCTTCCAACAGCAGAGTTAGCTTGTCGGATTAGAGTATCAGATCCGCCGGAAAGGATTGATTGAATAGATATTTGCGCATGCGGCGGTATTGAGGGTTGAATGACTGAATCTATATGATGTCTGTTGTCTGTAGGTTTACATATCCTTTATGTCGTGCGAAACCCTCTTCGCTCGCGAAATTGTGGCTTGGATAGGGGAGTTGTTCTCGCCAGAGTCAGTGTCATGTGGGAGCGGCTCCTTGTCCAGCTCTACGGAGGCAGTACTGTAAGTGGCAAGTTCTCAGGTGACGACCAGTAGCTACATTCGAGACTGTTGAATATCTTCCTTATAACTGAGGTCTTCGAGGCTTGATTCCGTGGGTCTGGGTACGGCGCTCCCGGTGCCAGACTGACGGGCTGCCAGCAAGGGTGCATGTTGTAGAACCTAAGATTGTGGCAGCCGGTATATTGGCTGCAGCTTCACAGACGAATGTTTCGCAGGAGGATGTCGCAGCCCTCGAGAGGGCAGTCCTGACCATAGGTAGAGAAGCAAAATAGGGGCGTGCATCTCTGATTTACCGCTGGTGTCTTGTTGATGTTGACCTGTTTGTGAAGAGTGCGAAATTTGGTGTGGATTGCTGGGTTAGGGTGGAGCTGACCGTCGGCCAGGGCAACCGATCGTGGCCAGTCTTCGGTCAGGCTGGGGATGCTCTAAGATGCACCACGAGACGAAGATTATCTGACTGGATTGTGTATCGCAATGTAACCATCCAGAGTTGAGTTTCTTGGGTCGTTTAACTTTTCCTGAAGAGGGGATTTCTGCCGACTAGGTCTTCGACGGCCCTGCACTTGGCATCATGCAGGAAGTGTGTGGACGGCACCTTGCCACTGTCCCAAGACCCAATAATGTAGGTCATTTAGAACTAAACAAGTTCCCTGGTATCCGGCGCTCAAGTGTTCTTCCCCGCTGGACGCAAGAACGGAGGAGAGATCTCAACGTAGGCGTCAACCGCCGAGAAGGGCTTGATACCCTGATCAGATGCCTGCCAATGACCCTGGCGTGCTGTCGGGGTAGGAAATGCATCATTTGGACCCGGACCCGAAATTCTGGTTGACAGCAGATCGATCCCCCCGAAACGCCGGGATCTACCACAATCGTGACCAGCGTGCTCATTTCAAACCCTCAGGGTAGACAATAATAGAGCAGAAACCAACAATGTTTGGAAATAACGCCATGTCACAGCTGTGCCTTGTGGACTTCCAAAGACGGCTTTGGGAGAGAGTACCGTGTGATGTAGACTACTATTGGACGCTTGGCAAGAGAAATCGAAAGTAAACCCCAGGGTTATGATAGGGGCAAGAGGAGGGAAAGAGAGACGATGCTATGATAGAAAGCTCAAGGAACCGAGAAGTTGGACGGTAGGACCTAACATGTGTGCGGAGAGAAGAATCCTACTACTTGAGTTGTTTGTTCGTACAGGCGCAGTGTTTATAAACCTCGTTAGATCAAATTCCTGGCTTCAGTAGGCGCCCCTCTCCATTTGTGTACATACACACGTGACCCGAGAACTACCAGTCTTCTCCTTCGTATATTCGATCCTGCTCCACCTTTGCTGAATCGCGCATGGACGTCTTGTTATTACCATCATTATTATTGCATACGAGGCGCGTGAACGTCTTCCAAATCGAGCTTACCCTGATTACTATTATCCTTTTTCCCTGGCAGACGTGGGACGGGTTGGATCTAGATTGTCCTGGATTCTCGGGCTCTTGGTATAGATGCTTGTATTCACCTGTCAAGAAGGATGCCGTTTATTCTGCCGACTGCGTGTGCCAGGGAGGCTTCTGGCCATTGACGAACCTCCTCCATATCGATCTGCATCCGGGATACTTTCAGAGTGCCGTCTAGTCGTACAGTGGTACTACTGTAAGATGGCGGTGTCAGAGAAGCGTCCCGCTGTCTGCATGGATATGGACATGCATGCAGCGCTTTTTAAACTTCGCATCGCGCGGCTGAAGGAAAAGGAGGAGAACGCCCCATCGACCCAGCGGAGATCTCGCCAACTCAACCCCAGATCCCTCCGGAGGTATCTCCCACACCAACGAATAACGATCCATCACTCCTTCTGAAAGGTCGACTGCACTGACAGAAACCGCGCTGTGGTCAGTGGCAATGTGCCTTCAGCACCTGCAGCTACCACCTTCGCGTATCTGGACTTCGTACTGCAGTCTATGAGCCGTGTCACAGTAGGACCCACGCAAGGGGAGGGCAACCGGGCAACAGAGCTGACAGAAAGAACAGGATCGGGCAAACGGAATCGACTTTCCGAGAGAATTCTGTTTCACTCGTCCCCAAAGGCTGATGCAGGCGCATTGTGGCTGCAGCACCAATACTTTGGAGTGGAATCGTCGAAGAGATGTTGATGCAGGTGATTAAGGCTGAAGACGTCTGATCTACCAGGTCGTTAAGCGACTGGGAGCACGGCATTTGCGTTATGCATAGCGCTCTCAGTGTGCCATTTCTCCTCTATCACATATTCATAAGGACAAGGCTCCTACAGTACATTCGAGACTTTGTGTTCTTTCGATGTCGACTGATCTGGCAGCGGAATGGCATGAAACCCCCTCTGTCTGCAGTTCTCTCTTACCCTTCTTCATGGATGCAATTGGTGGTGAACTTCCGCCAAGCAAGCACGGGGTCAGCTTTTCCAGGTTGCCCAGAGTATCGAAATCCAATCTCAGAAGCCGGCACGGGTAAGGGGCGAAGTGGAGGGCTTACTCAGATTGAATCTCTGTTGCATACCCGAGCCAGAGCTGGCCACGAATGGGACGAACATGGCCACAGCACTACTAGCTTCCAACCTTGATGAGCTTTGACATTTTGATGCACTGTTTCGCCGAGTTTCACCCACTCATATTTTTTGAAACCCGTGTCTCTGAGTTTGAGAGAACCAACCGGCAGCAGATCTTGAGATCTTAGTTTTCGCAAGCTTTACGCTTTACCACTACTTTTGCATATTGACCCATCGCGCCGCTCATTTGTTCCAGAACTCCAATACTTGAAATACCACGAAATCTTTAAAGCGAAGGCATATGTTACCATGACTGATACCCTAGATATTTATCGATCATTTATCACATCGAGACATGTCATTCGTTGCCTGTATATCACGATTCGCAGCGTTTGCTTCTGAAAACTTTGAGTATGAATGCTATCCTCATGAGGACTTCAGCAGCTCCACACCAGAATTCAATATGCATTCCGACAGATTACACGGATCACCCGTTGTAAAGTCCATATGGAATTCTGCTATCTCCTGTTTGAGAACAAAGTGTTTGTTCTGGATTTATAAAAACGAAACTCGGATTACTTTCAGCGTTGATCCCTGTCGCATAGTCCAGATCTCCAACCCTCTTCATCACTTGGTGTCACACAAGATAATTCCATGCCTCATTATAACTCATAGATTTTGTATTCCCGATTCATGAATGGAATTCTTGCTTTTTTCTGTTCCTGCAGCGGCGTCAAAGCCTCTGCAGATTTCATCAGGCATGGCCCAACGTCTCCACTTCCCATGCACTTTTGTCTTTACTGCTGAATAGAGGGCCTTTCCTGAAGAGAAACAACCGCTATACGCGTTGATTCTCGCCAAATTTTCCCTCTTATCGTCTTCTTGAAGCAAAAATAGTGGGCCATGTGGGGGGTATATTGGCCGTGTTAGGCACAAATTTTCTCACGGCCAGGGTGCTCGCCCGCAGTGGAATCCTCTGATGATTTGGAGCTCAAAGCTGATTCAAATGGTCATTTGGAGGTGCTAGAGAGTTTTGGAGAAGGTCACAGTTTGACTGCTGTCAAGGTACACCTTCTCCTTCCCCACTTCTGGGAACCGCCAACTCATCGCCAAGATTGGATCAAGCTGCTCAACTTCATGAAGATAAATAAGAGTCATCTGACAGTCTGAAATTTCACATTGTCATTTTATGATGTCACTGCCAAGTGGATCTTTGTGTCCACAATGGCGTTGTCTGCAACCACTCTCGTCTAGGTCATAATAGTAGTGGAATAAGATATATAATTTATACTTGGTCACTCGCGAGATGCATCATAAATGACATTAGACTAGTAGCTATAACTACCAGCATATTTTCCCGAATCGACTACTGTTTCTTAATGCTCAAAATAATCCAAATTGCAACAAAATTGCTTCCCAACCGTCTTCATTTCGAGGGAAACCCCAGCCCGGTATCATCGAGTGCCCCAACTCTCAAGTGAAATGAGACAGTGGTTCTTGACTCTCCTCAGTCATTATATACATTCAATTTGGCCTTTAAGCTTTCCAGCCCAGCTTTGTAGAAAGATTCTAGGAAGGAAACAGTAAGTGGTTGTCTCCGACACAGATTGGTTCAACCTTCCCCACCGCCACTACTCACTTCTCTGATGGCCACCACTCTTTACATATATTTTGTGCCCAACCAATAAAGCAGACTTCCAATCCCCATATTAATACACAGATGCTGTCCCAAACTCCACGCCATGCTATAAAGATACTTGGGGCTGAATACTGTCCAAATGAAAAGATGCGTCCGTAACATCGTGCAAGCAACCATGACAGACAGCAGGCTGCACGTGACAAACCCGGTCAAAAGACTCAAATGCCCCAACAATAAGCCCCCATTTCCAGGCCCCTTGTCTCCCGACCTGCGTAATTTGAGTAGCATGAGGTTCGTAGCAGATGTCCAAAAGATGGGTCCCGTCCAGTTGCTCACGAATGTGAGGATTCCGACTGCGAGGATGTTGTAGCCGCTAACGCCGTTGTATGCGCTGGAGAGATCGATGGAGGAGATGGCGTTAGAGCCGCCGAAGGCGAAGAATGATGCGTATTGGAGGAGGAGGGAGGTGGTCGTTAGTTCGATGGGGGAGAGGTTGAGGATGTTAAGGAGGTAGTGTAGGATCTCGAAGACTAAAAGAAGGGGGATGTTCGTTGCACGAGACTGAGTTATCAGGAAGAGAAACAGTAAGTCGTGGAGTGTGCGCATTGTTGCTATTTGAGTTAGGTTAAGATAGGATGGGGATTTGAAGAGCTTACGATTGCCACTTGTATGATGACTGAAGCCGGAGACGACTGTGTATATCACCGCAATGAGAATGCCAATGAAAACAATTCTGGCTCGTAGGACTAGAGACAAGCCAATATTGTTTTCAGCCATCGACGTTACAGCTCCAATCAGAAGGTCTGGTGAATCTGCATAGGTAAAGGCCAGTTTAAATGTAACTGCAGCAGTAGCTAGAGCTGTGGCAATGGCGCCAGCTACGAGTTGCGGGAAGCGAGGGAAGCCAGTACTGGCAAGAGATTGCAAGTTCCATAAGTATGTGAGGCACAGAATAGCCAAAAAGAAAGTTTTGTGATCAGATAGAAAGGTTCGTCCAATATCTGGTTCTCCCGCAAACTTCTGACCAGTTTGGTTCCATCGTCTGGCAACTCGCATGGTGATGAGAACATTGATGGCGACAAGGGCGAGCAGAGCACGATTTCTCCATTGTCGGTTGCTAGTTAATGGTAAGCACCAGATAAGAATAGGCAAGCAGAGAGCATACTTCTTGATCCAGAGCAGCATGAACCATGCTGTCGTTGCCCAATACCAGAAATGATGTTCCTCCTCCACATAGCTGCTGGCAGACATCATGATGCCATACGTCAGTGAGATTGATATTAGTGGCAAAACAGTTCTAAAAGAGCCAGAGATTATTGAGCTCGATGTACCAACTGACAGTAGCAGTGTGAGAGCTGCCAAAAATTGACCAGTAATGAGTTTTGACATATTATAGTTACTGGCTGTACTGCTCATCAACTCCTGCGCATGCTTCAACCACTGCTAGCAGTTAGATTTGAGCAGAGATTTAATGTGGTAATATTTGCCTTGGAAATCGCCACCAACCAAGCCTCGTCGTCTTTATTTTCTCTTGAAAATCTGGGCACACTTTTCGTAATGACCCTCCATTGGCATGCGAGTTCTTCAATACTGCTTGAAGCGTCATCACATTTATCCGAGGGGCCCCCAGTCTCAAATGATGGGAACGTCGCAGTGACAATGTTGAGGATCTGCCTTGCGTTTCGCAGGAGAATTTGAATCCTATCATCCACTATTGTCTTTAAGCTTTTGGGCCGCATAGATAACGCCGAGAGACTTACTATTTGGCCAGAGTGGAAGGAAATCTGGAATGAAAGCACCTAGATTATTTCGAGGTACAGGAAATCCGAGCAGTGCCCCCAGCGTAGGAGCTATATCGGATTGCTCAACAGTAGTGTAGTACTGAAAATCCTCTTGGAATTTTACAGGGGCTTCGAAACTTGGAGTTATTGCTCTGAGCTTTGGAGAGACGAAGACAAGAGCCGGGGAAGTCTCTCCTGGAGCAGAGCCACCATGATTACCAGCATCATTCATACCGTGGTCACCACAGAGCACTAGTAGAGTGGATCTCAGGTAATCATGGGTTTCCATGGCATCATAAATTTGACTAACGATGTTGTCCATTTCTCGATGTTTCGGAACCATATGTGGGCTTGTGGTTGTCAGCTTCGTGATGGCTTGAACCTCGAGTTGTCATACCTTCGTGGGCCTGTCTTGTGTCCAATGTGATCAAGACCAAGGTAATGGAGCACCATTGTATTCCAATCATCACGCTCAAGCTCTTCTGGGACATGCCTGGTAACATTGTTGTCCACTTCCGTAAAGTCCTAACATGTATATTCAGCGCTACGCTATGTACAACGGTCTCGTATCGACTGACCGCAACAAAGAAGCTCGAGGTCCCATCTGCTCGGTCGAAGGTCTCGGGAAAGAGCTTAAGCCAAGTATCATCACCATACATGACCATCTTTCCAGACCCCTTAGCCTTCATTTGTGACAGCCACGTATCTTGTGTAGCAAGCGTAGATGTAGTATCTGACTCTGCGAAGTTGAGAATCACATCGAGGAAGGATGGGATGGAGCCCGTGGTGATTGCCTTAATTCTAGGCATGGTGATTGTAGGAGATGTAGCATGTGCGGTGAAAGGGAGAGCTGCTCCGCTGGAAATGAGACTGCAGCATGCATCATCAGCCATTCGAAACGCCATTACAAAGGTTTTTAAACATACCTTTGGGTAAAATGAAACCCAGAAACTTCCGAATAGACAAAGTCACTGCCCTAATTAGCTCACTGAAGCTCTTGGTCGATTCCCATACCTTCGCAATGCATCCACAACCATGAATATAACTTTGTCAAATGGTGCTTCTGGTGGAGGTCCATATTCTAGAGCATCATACTGGGCCAATCCAGGAAGAAAAGGTTTGTAGGGAAAGAAGCCACTCGCAAAGACCAATATGGCGACAGGTATAAGTACGTTGGCTGTGACGAGTGAAAGGATTCTAGACGCCATTGCAAACTTTCAGTCAAGTCTACAGAACCAGAAATTGCATCACCTCGTGTCTAGTAGTTCGAATTTCAAGATACAAAGGAGATTGGTAGTGCCATAGCTTCCACAGGAAGCTTATTTGTGAAGTCAACACGAGCTCAAAGCTCAAAGCTCAAAGCAATCTGGCTTTCGCACTAGTCTTGGCGCTCTCTTATCGATAAGACGAGGTTCATCACTTTTAATCGACGCCTCGAAGAGAGCATTCAGGAGGTCAATTGTTTCCTAGGATTTCTAATCGTTCATATGCAATGTCTTTCACTATCTTCGACCCCTTGGAAAGATTGCTGACAATGCAGAATTCGCAAAGCATCGTATGCGCCAGCTCGATCGATTTTCCCAACTCCGTGTAGATGCCCCTCCACAAACGCCTCGTAAAACAGAACGATTGTCCTCCCCCATGCTCTAATGCTTCCCTTTGGATTTGCCAATCTTCGGACCTTTCTTGTACTTTGGGAAGACGATCGAGGCCTTCCGACTACTCCGTTTCTTCTCGATTCGGAGCTTTCTTGGTTTTGATTGAGGAGTGTTCTTAGAGACATCTCCATCCACATCCATTTCTGACCATTAAGTCAGTTTCGAGGAAAGGAATCACTGGAGAGCAATTCTCACCTTCTCCTTGCTTCTGATCAGGAACTGGGATAACATTGTTCTCTTCTGAAGCGCCTAGATTCTTAATCAGGTCAAGATCTCGATGAGATAATCAGAAACTATACCCTCGACTTCCACCATCACATTTTCTTTCTTCGGTTTTGGTTGCGACGCCAGTTCGAGAAGCTTTGCTGAAAGTCTTTCATTTCGAGCACTCTCCACTGGCCCAAAAACTCCAGACTTCAATCTCGCATTGTTCGCCTTCTTTGTGCTAGCTCTAGCACCTTTAGCCATCTGGAATACTGGAGAGTCGACGTTTAAAGTCTGATGGTTGAAGTCTTTGAATTCGGTACAAGAAGACTTTTACTTCCATCATTTGGCGCTGAAGTTTCTGCCGCGGCGGTAAAGCACAAATCTAAGCCTATTTGAGTGGCGGCAATCCGATAACACCGATGTGAACCATTCGAGGCTATGAGCCTGTAGAGATTAACTTTTGACGATACAAATTCCCAGCCAAAGAGGCAACAAGCGACCAGATAAAGACTCTGTGATCCAAAGCCTATGGTTGGTTGTGGATCCTTCCACCTCTACCCAGCTCATCCCATCTTCATGTATTTGACTGGAGGTCAACTACTCTTTCGATAGCACTCACATATTACAGTCGCTCCGATGGTTGGGAGCCAGGAAGTGGATCAACTGGTGCGAAGAGTGAAAGGTGCTGGTATGGTAAACAGAATTCTACAAGGCATATGTCTAGCTGAGGGAATATCCAAAGCTGGCGTCAAGGCGGACCTACAAACCCGAATTATCGAGAGTAAGTTCTCCCACATTTTGGAGGAGCCCACTCTCTCACACCTTACTTCCCAAGCGCGCGTCACTCAAATTCTCCGACTGACCTTGATATTTTCCGTAGGAATCCAATTACACAGTCGAAACCGCGCCGAGGGTTCTTTCGACCGCCTGAAGAGCATGATCGAGGACCCCACTACTATCCCGCAACCAGGCTTCCAAAGTAACGCCGCGATGGTTGCTTCTTCTCCCCACACTCCTTCTGGCCCAGCGTCATATACCGGTTACCATGCCCCAGCTCCGAGTCCAGCGATGCGTGGTCAAGGTTATCTTGAATTCAAGCCTAGTCCGTTCTACAAATTCCACGAACAAGTTGGCGAGACCAAGACGTTGGAAGGTAGGCACCGATTCAAGTGGAAAGAGGTCAAGGCTGACTCCAGATCAGTAATGGCAAATCATCGACATGCCTCTAGCATACCGCTGAGAACCAACCAGAGCGCAGCGCTGGCTAAAGTCGTCACCGATCCCTCCTACAGAGTGATGGTGTTTTGTGCAGGCGACAATCATGGCCGACAGGATATCGCATATCCTCATCAGTCGGAAGTAAAGGTCAATGGTGGTGATGTCAAAGCGAATTTACGAGGGTTGAAGAACAAACCAGGTTCTACGAGACCAGTAGACATCACTAAGGAGCTCCGTCTTAAGTCCCCCCCCAATTACAACAATACCGTCGAGTTGACATATGCTCTGACGACCAAGGTAGATGCCAACCCTTCGCACGTTAACTACCTTAATCCCCACTCTCCCAGTCTTCACTAACCCGCTGCTTCATATGCCTTGGCACCGCAGTTGGAAATACGGTACACTAACCTTGACTAGAAATTCTACCTAGCTATCTGGGTCGTCAAGCTAGTTCCAATTGAGGAATTAATCATGAAGCTGGAGGCGGGAAGACGAATAATTAAGGAGACGGTACTTAACGATAGTGAGTGTTCTCAGATACAAACCCTTCTCACACTTACCTCCCGCAGTGGCGAGCAAGGCTCGTGATGCCGATATTGTGGCAACCGCCTCTGTCTTGTCGCTGAAATGTCCCTTATCAACTTTGCGCATTGACTTACCATGCCGATCAATTTCTTGCCGACATAACCAATGTTTCGATGCTACGTCCTATCTTCAATTGCAAGAGCAAGGCCCTACCTGGCTCTGCCCCATCTGCAATCACCCGGCCCCATTCGAAAATCTGGCTGTCGATGAGTGAGTATCAAGACTTGCCATATACTTTCATAACGCTAATAGTGTTGTCAGATACGTCAGAGATATCCTGAGGAATACTTCAAAATCTGTTGATCAGGTCAGCGTCCAACCAACCGGTAAATGGGAACTCTACGCCCGAACAGAACTTAAGTCAAAATCAAACGGCATTGCGAGTAGCGATGACGATGACGACCTTATTGAGATCACCAAGTCCGGTGATAGTATCCGAATGAGCACACCCCGAACATATGCAACTCCTGTCTCTGCCGCGGTTCTTGCGGCATCAAGAATCCGTGAAGCATCTACATCCTCCTCTGCTTCACGCCAAGGTTCAACCAGTGCGAAGCGACCCGCACCAGTCATCGATCTCACCTCGAGCGGTGACGAGGATGATGAGCCAAATCCTCGCCAGCCAAAGCGTCAACTTACCACTAACGGCCTAAATGGTCTCTCAGCCTCCAGTACCCCGGTATATCGACCTGGTCATCCTACCTTGAATCTATACCCACCCCGCAGTTAGACATCTTGCGGTTTTACCGTTTCTTGACTGATTGCCTATTCGAGCTTCTTCCATGTACGATATTTTTTGATCTTCAGACGCGTCATTGACGAGAGCTCTTCCGGCGTTGTGGAGGGTATGGGCGCATGGAATGGAAAAGAGCGTGGCGTCTGGGCAAGCAGATAGCATCACCTGCATTCGTCTTTGCTAGCGGCTTGCCGCCTTTGAATCAGCATTAAGGGTACTATTATCGTCTCCCACCGAAACATAAAATGGTTTCTACATTTCGGTATTTTGCGACTTGGCGATACTTGATGTCCTTGGAAACCCTGAGCCAAAGCCCAGCCTCTCCCATGTACGAGTGAAGTGACCATATTCGGAATCAGTGACTTGCTCAAATAGAAAAAAGTGATCTAAAAGCTTTCTAAAAAAGGATATCTTTACACAGCTGGTCGTTAAAAGTCAACCCCTGAACCAAAGCGATCGGCGAACCGAGCTCCAACCTCCGACTCAACTTCCACCCTCAAAGAAGCTCTCAACGTCCAGCTCTTCACCCGACCACAACCTCCCACAACACCTTCCTACAGACCAAAATGTCATTCGACTCGCCTCTCCCACCTTACAATGCCTCCGACCCCAGCGCGACTTTCCTAAACTCCTCCTGTCTCGATCTCCTCATGATAGAGCTGGTGCCCATGGCGTATCGCATCGTCAATGAAGTAGATGCCGATCCCGCGACAGCGGCGGTAGTGGGGAAAGAGGAGGGAAGTTTAAAAAGTAGAGAAACTGTGATGGGGACGCCCGGGGAAACAAGGACTGGTGGGGATGCGAACGGGGCGGGCAAGAAGATGGACGAGGATGAGGAGAGAGACGCGGCGTTCTTTCGACTGGAGATGCTGGGGTATAGAGTTGGGCAGGGACTAGTTGAACGGTATGTTCTCCGCCCTGTTGGGGCTCTGATCCGGAATCGAGTATGAGGAAGAGTGTGACCCGCAGCATGTGCCTGTTGGAGGGCTGTCTTGACATAATCATGAGTATTCGCTGATCTTTCTCTTTGGTAGATTCTCCCGCGACCGCCCACGCTTTACGGATACCCTGGACGTGATAAAGTTCCTATGCAAAGATCTATGGATGTTGGTTTTCAGGAAACAGATCGATAATCTTAAAACAAATCACCGAGTTCGTTGCCTTACCCCTCGCCTACAACACACAAGCTAGCGGATGCTAACGATGAAGAACAGGGTGTGTATGTTTTGACAGACAACTCTTTTCGCCCATTTGCACGGATGAGTACGGTAGCTGGAGGACAGGCGGTAATCAAAGCGCAACCGGTACGTCTAAAGTGTGTTTCGAATGCAGTGCGAGGAAATGGCTAATTAGTTCAGTTCCTATGGTTTCCTTGCGGTATTATTAGAGGTGCTCTTGCGAGCATGGGCATAAATGCGACTGTACAGGCAGAGACATCAGAGCTACCTATAGCAACATTCCAGATCAAATCGGTGGCTACGAAACCTTGAACATCGGCCTTGCATAAGAAATGTAGTGATTTGGTAGAATCGTGCGAACTAGCGGCATTGAAGGCGTTGGGGACATATCATGGGTCTAGAATTGGGATTGGGAAACGGCAGCATAGCGGAACAGCATAACAAGTTAATGCGAAAATTCTTCAAAGCTTTTTATTTCGTTAAGCCATGCCGGTCATCAAAACCATCCCAACAAAGATTTGTGTTGCCTTGAAAAACACAAATCTGCCCTACAACATTTCCTCTCAGTTCCATCCTCCCGTCCCAGCAATCATTCTCATCCGTCTATGAAAGCAGAAATGAAAGAGAAGGAACATAAGCACCACACTCTCAACATCGCAAAGCCATCACAGCCTATCTAAGGAAGCGCCAACGATCAGTCAAGGAATCTTACCAGACCTTTCGAAAGGCCGTTCCAAAATCAAAGGAGCCTAGAAGACAAATGAAATCTTGATGCTGGAATAGAACGCTTTTGTCTTTGCAGAAGGGAAGATGAGACTGGCATAGGAAAGAAGTAGGGGAAAACTACTTTTGAGGTGGGTTGTGTGCGAATGTAACGCCCTTCTCGATGTTACCCTTCAATCCTTCCACGCAAGCCTTGAGGAGGGTCTTCTCGTTCTCATCGAGGTTGGCGAGTGGGTTCGAAGCCTTCTCAGCTCCGTTGACCTGTTTACTTGTCACTAAAGTTATAGGAGTTGCACTGGGTTTCTTACACCAAGCTCGACAGGAACGGAGAAGAAATCACAGCCAGTCTCCTTGGCAATGGCTTCGCCGCCTGGAACACCTGGAAGGTAGACGAAAGTAGGCTCGACAATGCCCTTCTCACCATTCAGACCTCTGAGGACCTTCTCTGCGAAGCTGCTCTAGTATTAGTTCAGCATTCCAATGGAGAATTGTGGGATTACCGGTATCCAGCGTAGGCCATGGAGAGGGTAGCAGACCCAGCACCATCCTTAGCTTTAACAACCTCATCACCACCAAATTGAACGCGCTTGATCAAAGCCTCCAACTTATCAGCGGGGATCTTAACAGAAGGCTTAGCCTGGCTGAACAGAGGGACAATGGTCTCTCCAGAGTGACCACCAATGACTGGGATAGTCAGATCTTGTGGGTTTGCAGTACCGACGATCTCAGCGACGAAAGTCTCGGCGCGGACAACATCAAGGGTGGTGACACCGAATAGACGTTGAGGGTTGAAGACCCCTTTGGCCTTCAGGACTTCAGCGGCGATTGGGACGGTGGAATTGACGGGATTGGAGATGATCAAGATGTAGGCCTTGGGGGCAACCTCGGCGATGACTTCGATGAGGCCCTTGACGATGCCGGCGTTGATGTTAAAGAGGTCATCACGGGTCATACCTGGCTTGCCTGTATGTCACCCATTAGCCCCCCGCTTCACGTCAGGAATAGTGTGGCCTTACGAGGAATACCCGCAGGGATGACAACGATGTCAGCATCCTTGAATGCAAGTTTGGCTCCGTCGTCCTTGGGGAGGTAGCCAGTGATTTTCTACATTCCTCATCAGCTGTTTCCTTCCTCTACTTTGTAATGGATGAACGCACGGCGGGCGACGAGATGTGGGAGAGATCGGCTGCGACACCTGGGGTGTTGACAACATCGTAGAGTGCCAACTCAGTGATCAAGGGAGAGGTCTTGAGGAGGAGGGACAATGGCTGGTTACACAATAGTCAGCACTTGTTTCAGTGAGGGGAACGGTCCTCTCTACTCACTTGTCCAATTCCCCCAGAAGCACCAGCGACCACTGTATTATCATCAGAACAAACTCCTAGACGGTGCTTGGCCGTGGTGGTGACATACCAGCCTTAATTCCCATATTTGCAAGTTCGGAGCTTGTGGATGGATTATCTGAGCGACAATGTTAATTTGACCCCGCACCCGCAATTGTCGTTCTCGATCGTCGACCGATTAGGACTACAACTAGAAATCGTACCTGTTCTCTTGGAATCTGATTCTGTCTAGAAAAGAATGTTAACAATCGAGTATCTGTAGACCGGGTGTATGGAGGGGAGCAATGGAGGTCAGAAGACCGCGAGGAAGTGTTGGAGGGGTTGAGGAGCTGTTCCTTACAAGCGGGCCAGAAGCGAGCTAATGGCGAAGAGGAGGGGCTTTTCTTGGACTTCTCGAGTTGTTACTTCGAGTTGTTTACGCAATATCGAAGCTCAGTCCTATAGTTTTAGATTGCAAAGCACGGAAACTATATACTATACCTTGCAGCTGATATCATTTTCAATCTACCGCACTAATGATTAAGACGGCCGAGGCATTTTTCTTCGGAGAAGATCGGACAAGGCTCCTGGTTAACTCATTTTTGCGAATCTTACCGATGAATGTCGCTTTTCACATGTCGGCAGCTGCTGAAGGTTCCTTAGGTATGCCAAAGCTTGTGCAAGTGTTCAGGAGTTCAATTCTCTATAGCCGAGTGACGTACTCGTTTCCTATGAGACCATGTACCACATCATGAGAGCAGAAACTTGGAGATAGCTTCAATTCATATGCATGCCAATCCAGCCCAAGTATCATAAAGCCTTAATAAATCCCTGCCATTGAGCCCTACTCGTAGAAGCCGCCTAATCTAGCAACCTTTACTCTTCCTTCTCGGCTGCCTTCTTTGCTTTTGCACCACGAGCCTTCTTCTCTGGGAGATCCTTCTTTGGTCGTTGGGATTGGCGGATGGCAGATGCGCGAGCGACAGCAGAGGAACGGAGATCAGTGCGGTATCCTGACTTGGCGATGACATTGACAATGGCCTTGTAGGTTCTGGAGGGAGATTAATCTTGGTTCTTTGGCGTACCATTAGGGAATGGCAGAGAAAGTCTTACCTTCTTGTGGATTTGTTACCGCCGAAGGTAGTGGTGTGGTAGTTAGATCCAGGTCGTTGGACGTGCTTGGTCTTCTTGGTAGTAAGAACAACACCTCCTTTGCCGCCCTCAGCGGGTGAAATACCAACAGCCTGCTCACGAAATTAGTAACCCTCTCTCAAATCTACCTCTTTCTGACTCGATTCGTGATCGTACCTTGTCGTTGACGAATCCGGCTTGCTGTAACGTAAATCAGCACTTGCCTTCCAACTCGGAGCCCAATAAACAAACCTTTCGCGAGTGGGTGTTGGTCAAGTTAAGAGGATCCTTGGAGAATCTAACACCGCCGCCAGTGTTGCGCTTCACTAGGAAAGCATTCTGGGTTCCTGGACCAAACAATCAGCCTTGATTCCCTTAACAACTCCGCAGCAGCCGTCTCCTTCTCAATCGCCAGCGAACAGGGAAACATACGGGAGATCTCCCAGATCAGGTCCGAAGACACATGGCTCGAGTGGTGGTGGTGAGTGGGCGACATTTTTGCGATTCTTGTCTTGCAAGTCTTTCTTTACCTTGAACTTCAACTCGAATGAACAAAATCCGTGTGCGCAACTCAACCAATCAACTTCTGGCTTCGCTTTGCCGAATTTAGCTCGGCGCTACTTTAGTGCGAATCTGATCACGTGGACACGTCACCTCGAAGAGGCATTAGCGAAAGGACGCCTGAGGGGCTGAATCCGGAGTTACGGCGAAGGCAAAGCCACGACGACAGCATAAATAATGAGCTGACTGGTTCTATCCTTCATTTCAGAGACCAGCCAAGTCTAACTGGCGCTTCCTCACTGCTTCTTTATCTACAAATCACTTTCGATTCTATTCCCCGTCCGTGTGCTAACTTGCAACGGCTCCTCGCTCGATTGTGAGTTGATTGATGATGGGCTATCTACTCTATACAAGCGTCTTCGTGCTCCTCATTCTCTCAGGTGGTAAGTCTCTCCTCTGATCTTCCAGTTTCGATGACTTCAAGCTAAGACGACCGCTCAAGCCGCTTTCATTACACGGTCGTACTGGCTGCCCTCCCTTCGCTCCCGCCTACCCGCCGTCGAAATCCCAGGCTCCTCATATCTATACTCGAGACTTCCCTCTACCTTCGCGAGTGATATTGAAGCCGGTCTCTCCTCGTCTGCCTTTGATCTCAGCGGGAATGTTGCAGGAGGGGATAGTAGAGCTGGCTTGGATGATGCAAGTAAGAAAGAGATTCAGAAGATTATGAGAAATCGCCGGGTTGGATTTGACGAAGCGAGGAGGATTTACACGGAGGGGCGATTTGCGAAGAATGGTATTGGGCCGGATGGAAGACCGAAAGATCCGAAGTTTGTTTCTTTTTCGTAATGAGGCGACGAGAGAGGGATCATGAAGGACCAGAAGGGTTGGGAGTAGTCGGGCATATGCAAAGGTATATGCTGCTTTCTATAGGCTGCGTTGAGCTATGAAGGAAGTAAATCTGGGCCATCTACCTTGCCACTACCGAGATTGGCCTTTTCCACCCAGCTGGTTCCGATACAACGCATTCCTCGGCAATGTTGCCCCTCTCGACACTGCGGCTCAGCCTTTAATTTATAGCGATCGAACGGCGTTCTGGGGATTGGTTCATACAGCCGCTTAGGCAAATCCATATGCCATAATAGCCCGGTCTCTTTTGTTCTCTATCA
The DNA here is from genome assembly GCA_003988895.1 of Hyphodiscus sp. D1413. Taxonomy (NCBI): domain Eukaryota; kingdom Fungi; phylum Ascomycota; class Leotiomycetes; order Helotiales; family Hyphodiscaceae; genus Hyphodiscus; species Hyphodiscus sp. D1413. Next base: position 372,403 of record QYAO01000014.1, read on the forward strand.
CATTCAATGCCCATCTAAATAGCGAGAATTGAATGACTGCAAATCTACGGGCTCAATCAACCCACACACATGACAGACATCCACAGTGTCAGTGAAAGCAAAGTTGTAACCATCACACAAAAGCAAGGATTTGGCGTAGTCAATATGAGTGAACTACTCTCCACTTCTAGAACTTTCAAATATAGCAAGAACTATGGCTAGGGATCCACGGCTAGTTCCATGTCCTGTACCCTCCAAAATCTTAGATGCCTCCAGTGACATAGACGCTTGAGTTGCTAGTTATGTTACACGCTGCTCAGCTTCCTTTGCTCGCGGCTCTCAAATCCTACTTCTACGCATGAGGTCTACGTCCCGCACCAGTGACTAGGATGACTTTGCCTGCTTGGAAGAGGTGGATTTGGTGGGATCGATAGCGTGGTGGATATCATTGTGGAGAGTCACATCAAGTTGGATCCAGCGTAGGTGCGGTGTTCCATGACTGTCCCAGTATAGGTGAGTGGATGAGAGGATTTGAGGCTAGAATGTGGAGGGGAAAGGTCGAGAGAAGCCTGCTATACATCAGCAGGCCACGTGATCTGTGTTTGATACGGGTGTCTCGATGTGCGATATGCTGCGAAGGTTTAAGATAGACTGAGGAGAGATGTTGGAAAGGGTACTTGCTCCCTGCCGAAAGGTTGATTCATGTAGAACAGCTGTAGGCAGAGGGTCGGTTCGGATCGCGACCGACCCATGAATGAAAACACCCTGATCATATTACCAACGTGACGGAAGAACCGTGCAATAAGAGAGTCTGCAACGGGCCGTGGAGGGATTATTGAGAGCAACTCTTTTTTTTTTCTTAGTGGAGAATCTGGCGCTTTCAAGAGACTGATGATATTTAGACAACTTCTAAGACCACAATTTCTGTTCTCAAGTGCAACTCGGTGCTGCTCCACTTTTGAGGCTCGAGATAAGGCCATCTGATACCAACACTATGAAGCACAAGAGTTCAATCGAGCTGATTGATGAGCCGATTGATGAGCTGCCAATTTTCTCTTCCGATGGTCAGGCCGAAAACATTTCTGCGGGGGATTGCAGGTGATATCAACCCCTTTCTTGCTTGGGTGGGTTAATTCCGGACGCTTCTCCATACCTGGGCCAGTGAAGATAGCGGATGAAGGAACAGGCCTGAAAATGCATCCTTGAGAACCTTTCTGGCTCGTCACTTTTCGTGACCGAATTTAGGGTTGCGTGAGACAAGGGAGTGGGCAAGGTTCACGGTGCTCCCCGTGTTCTTTCTTACGAGATGCACGATACCATGTCGCAGGAGTTTGACTGGTTGTGGGCTTTGAAGCTGCGGTTCGAGCGCTTACGGGATGCACAAAGAGAAACGGGATGGTGCAGATGGGTGGAGAGGTGCTAGAGGCGGTCGTAGAGGCTGGTGCTACAGTACAGTATCATAGACTGAATCTATCTCTTGAAGACTTCCGCAACATACGAGTCAGTCGGAGTAGGCGTACGGTATATGTTCGTACTTGGACGGCACGATGTAGATTCCTCTAATATCACCTGCTATCACTTTGATATGCCACCATGCAAGTGGAAATACGGTGAGATTGCGGGTGACGGAGTGACGGTAGAAACGAGACAGAGTCGGAGGGAACATACATGCATGCGTGCAGAACAAAGAAGGCGGGCGGGCATACTGACTTACATACAGTAGCGGCCACTCGCTTGCTGACCTCCCTCGCCTCCGTACCTCGCCTACTCGCCCGCTAGCCCTGACGCGGGTGACCGCTTTCCCATTCTGTCCATTCTGCCCCCGTTCTGCCCCCCGTCAACCCATGCATGCAGTGGCTGGCATCTGGCTGCTGGTCCACGCCGCGAGATAGCGCTGGGTAAGGGGAGTTGGTGTCGTACTGGTCCTCCGTACAACCAGGAAGGAAGAAGCATCAATCAGCCGCTGAGGTGCCGTGCGGTGCCCCAGAAATGGTTCTAAATCTGAACAACTGCCTAACTTGCCATTTCCAACCAAACCTTCTCCTCTTTCCCTCCTTCCCTTTCCCCCAACCCCGTCAACTCTTCTGCTCTCCAGATCGCTTCATCAACACCAACAACTTTACATTTCCAGCATCCCATTCGACATTCAGCATTTCCTACCTGCCACTGCTGAACTGAGCAGTGTCCTTGCGACAGAGCTTGACCTTGCAAACGCGCACAATTTTCGAGTTCTGCCCTCTTTGGCGCACGCCCTCGTGAGCTTAATTCGAGGCTCCAAACTCGCACAATCTTCGACAAAACCAATCGCCACGGTCCTGCGAATTGCTTCTACGTAGTACAAGAGAGTGCGCAGCTTATTTTGGGAGGATTCCGGTCACTCAGCGTTAACGCACCTCAACTGCGATCGAGACGTACTCTTAATACCATCCATCTCCGAGCCTCAATCTCATCCGATGTCAATGTACAACCCGCACCGTGGCTTGGGGCCCAACCCGGGAAATGCTCGTCTCAATGAGCTTCTGGATGGTGTCCGCGCAGAGTTTGAAAGCCAGGCTCGAGCCAGCGGTGAATATGAACACTCCAGTAAGTCAACATGGGATCCACGAAACCAAACACAACTCCCCAGAGAATGAATTCACCGCCATTTCGCCTTCCATGCTGTTCATATCTACGAGAACCTATGCTGAATTGCTCTCAACAGTTGCGCAGCAAATACAAGAGATGCAGATGGTCCGCGAAAAGGTGTATGCGATGGAACAGACACACCTTGCTTTGAAGCAGAAGTAAGCTACAGCACGTCTTTGCATGCCAGATTCTAACAATTGCATAGATACGATGAAGAAATATCCCGCCTTCACCGCGAGCTCGAAGCCAGAGGAGGCAATCCTCGGCCGGCAGGCATTGGCGGCCCCCCACAACACGCTGGTCCCTCTCAAGCCCCTCCTTCAATCGGACATGGTCCAAGCAATCTCTTCGGAGGAATCATGGCAGGTCAAGGAGGACAGGCTCCAGGTCTTGCGCCTCCTCCACCACAACCAGATCAGCAAGGTCCCCCACATCAAATGCCCCAGCCTGGACCTAGCCTTCAAGGCCCGCCCCCACCTCAGGCACCTCCCTTCCAAAGTGGAGGCTATGGTCAAGGTCCTGCGCCCAACGGCTACGCTTCTCAACCTCCTCCATCCACTGCGTCTCCTGGCCCTGGGAAGGGTCCTCGCTTGAACCGTGGACCAGGTGGCCCACCCACACCTCAATTGAATCAACAGATGCCTTACCCAGATCCTAGAGCGGCTGCATCTCCGCAAGTTGGACACCCGATTCCTGATCACCGAGCTCAGCTCCATGGTGTTGGAAATGCTCTTGCTGAGTTGGATCTCGAGCGTCTGCCAGCCCATCAAAAGAAAGTCGAGGCCGATTGGTTCGCCATTTTCAACCCAATGGTTCCTCGCGTGCTTGACGTTGATCTTGTCCATACTCTCCTGCATGAGAGTGTGGTATGCTGCGTCCGATTCAGCCACGACGGAAAGTATGTCGCTACTGGTTGCAATCGCTCAGCTCAAATTTTCGATGTGGCCACTGGTCAGAAACTCTTCACACTTCAAGACGAATCTGTTGACGCAGTTGGTGACCTTTACATTAGAAGCGTCTGTTTCAGCCCTGATGGAAGATACCTCGCCACGGGTGCGGAGGATAAGCAGATCAGAGTGTGGGAAATCGCTTCTCGAACTATCAGAAACACGTTCTCTGGCCACGAGCAAGACATTTACTCCCTCGACTTTGCACGTGATGGACGTACTATTGCTTCCGGTAGTGGAGATCGCACTGTTCGCTTATGGGACATCGAGGCTGGCCAGAACATCCTCACTCTCAGCATTGAGGACGGTGTCACTACCGTCGCTATTTCTCCAGACACCAAGTACGTTGCCGCCGGATCTCTCGATAAGAGCGTTCGTGTCTGGGATGCCGCCACCGGTTACCTTGTTGAACGCCTAGAAGGCCCAGATGGACACAAGGATTCCGTGTACTCGGTAGCCTTTGCACCAAATGGGAAAGACCTTGTCTCAGGAAGTTTGGATAAAACCATTAAGATGTGGGAGCTTGTTGCACCAAGAGGTGGACACCCCAACACTGGCCCCAAGGGTGGACGATGCATCCGAACATTTGAGGGACATAAGGTCAGTTGTCACTTTTCATGTCCACGGAATCTCCATGCTAACGTATCAAACAGGACTTTGTTCTTTCGGTCGCGCTCACCCCGGATGGAAACTGGGTCCTCTCCGGCTCCAAGGACCGCGGTGTTCAATTCTGGGATCCCCGAACCGGCAACACTCAACTTATGTTGCAAGGGCACAAGAACTCGGTCATCTCGGTTGCACCAAGTCCTTCAGGCGGCTGCTTCGCTACTGGATCGGGCGACATGCGAGCGCGTATTTGGAGCTACAAGAATATCTGAAGTTTTTTGCGGCAAAAATGATGGATGATGGTATGGATGAGGGCATGGATTGAAGAGAGTATGAAATTTGAGTATCTACTTGGATGCCAGGGCGAACGTTGGCGTATTGGAGGAGTGGAAGGGTTCTCTTCATGAGAAGTGGGCTTTTGATAGTACTTCCTGATTAGCACAGTACTCTTTCTTAGATGTTGATGTCCTCGTTCTGATTGTACGTGACTGTCACATGTAGTACAAAATTTGGGAATAAAAAGTGTCATCTGAAACATATTATTCGTATTCGTCTTTTCGCACTTTTCGCACCTAGTATATTCATAAGCCGACTGCAACGGTGCTTGATGGGAAGTAGCTCCGGAGTTATGGTAGTCGACTAGTCTCAGCTGCCAGGAACTGTCGGCTGTCGTATGTTGCCGTGCGTGAATTATTGCGTGTAGACTTTTTATCAGGAGACTTCCTCCCCCTCGGCAAGAACGAATCCGTTCAGACCACAGCTAGTGGCGCAACCGGTCTGTGCCTGTAGTAGAAGTGGGGGTGGCATACAGAATTATAAAAAAGGGGTGATCGGGCTGTGCAATTTAACTGGCTAGCTCCGGCGCTAAGACGGAAACATTTCAAAACTTGACGGACGGTTATCCTCCTTCATAATACAAACAAACCACACCTTTGCAAGCTTTCGGACGAACTCCCCTCGCACAAACCCATTCGATTGGAGTTTGTGATATAGCAGAACGTTGACCACCTATTTCCAGCCAATTCCCTCCCCCATACGATCACCACTTCAATACGCCCCTCCGTCAACATGGATATCGCTCTAGAGTTTTGCGATACCTTCATGTTCGATCAGGCCTACGCGGCGCTGCTCCCAGCATCTCCAGCGCCCTATAATTTGGGAAGCGGAGGCAGCAATTCAACTTCGTGGGACGCCAGCTCTTCGCCATGGCAATACGAGCCGGCGAGTCAATACTTATCTTTTCGGCCACGAGAAGCAGCGTACTTGAGTCAATGGACCAGAGATAACCTAATACGACAGCTCATTTCTCTGTACTTCATTACCTGGTAAGTACATGCAATAACCCCTCGTTGGTGTGCTTCCCTCTAATGCCTTCCCCAGGATCGCTGGCGCAACCATCTACTTCGTCGTCTCCTCCCTCTCCTATGTCTTTGTTTTCGACAAAACAACCTTCAAACACCCCAAATTCCTCAAGAACCAAATCCGACTGGAAATTCGACAAGCCGTTAGCGCCATGCCCTGGATTGCTGTCTTGACAGTCCCCTTCTTCTCTGCCGAGATCCTGGGTTACTCCAAGCTCTATGACGCTCTCGCAGATGCCCCGTTTAGTAGTTACAATTACCTCCAATTTCCGCTCTTCCTCGTTTTCACCGACTTTTGCATCTACCTCATCCATCGCGGTCTCCACCATCCTCTAATTTATAAATCGCTCCACAAAGCACACCACAAATGGATCATGCCAACACCCTACGCCTCGGTGGCCTTCCACCCCGTCGATGGTTTTCTTCAAAGTCTACCATACCATGTGTTCCCTTTCATCTTCCCGCTGCAGAAGTTCGCATATTTGGGTCTCTTCCTCTTTGTGCAGCTCTGGACGGTGTTCATCCACGACGGGCAATATGTCGCCCATGGCACGGTATTAAATGGTGCTGCGTGCCACACCATGCACCATTTGTACTTTTCGTGGAATTATGGTCAGTATACGACGCTGTGGGATCGATTGGGAGGTACCTACCGGAAGCCAAACGAGGAGCTCTTCCGTAGAGAAAGCAAGATGGCAGCGAAGCAATGGGAGCAGCAGGTCAAAGAGATGGAGAGAGTGGTCAAGGAAGTCGAGGGCGAGGATGACCGAACTTACGGCCCTCCAGATGCAGTTGCAAAAAAGGATCTATAGATCCAAATTCCTGGTGCAGGCTTGCACAATGAGGAGAAACGGATGCGGTTGCAAAGGACCGTTAGGTCCGGATCACTGTTGGAGGCTTGTATAATTAGGAGACTTGGATGTGGTTTCAAAGGACCTACTGATCCGAATCACTGCGGGAGGCTTGCATAATGAGTTGAAACAAGCGTGGAGGACTTAATGAACGCTGACTGCGAAGGCTGTAAATAATCAAAGGACATAGTGCATTGTTCGCGTAAACGGCGTTTACAAAGGGGTGACAAGCTAAACGGGCCACGCTAAAATAAGGGGTTCCGCTTAATCTGGAATTCTAAGAATCAACACCTTACCTTCAGGCTTCAACACCACAATATGGCACCACGAACGCGCTCTCACGGTCGTCCAATAACTCCCGATCGTATTATCGAACATGGCGATTTTAATACACGCAAGAAAATACAATTCTATAATGTCTACGACATTCAAGGGCCCAGCGCATTAATGTGATCGATTGCTATGGATGAACATATAGCAAGACAACTGCGTCTCGATGGCCCTGTGAACGTACCCAAATTAGCTCCCCAGCCTATCGACGGACTCTCGTAGGCTAGGAAAGAAACCAGGACGGGCTTTGTCGGTTACTTTTGATTAGTGTAAGATGCTCGTTTCACGGTCGAGAAACCCTGGGCGCTGTATATGATTAGTTATGAAGCCCCTCTTTGATGTTATGATATTGAGATATCGGTTGTCAATTAACGAAGAGGACTTGTCAAGAGACAAAAGGAGCTCGGCGCTTCAGAATGGCATATTTCAAGAAAATCACCTCGCCCGCAAACCGATGTAAACGGATAAATTATGGTCTTGACTCTTGAGAACCAACACCATACGGTCGAGACTCGAGTCGTATTGGCAATATTACAATTTTACGGACGGGTTTCATATCGACCCTTCATCTATGACCCAAGACAGTATTCTTCGTGAAAGAGGAACTCGTGCCGACTCCGAAAATATCCAACAGTGGGGGGAAAAGATGGACGTAAAGCTCCGTGCTACTGGCTGGGTTTCTTGGCTTGTGAAATGTCCTAAACTTGAGTTCTATAATGATGAACAGGACTCGATTGTCAACCCTAAATGACCTGAAGCCCTTCCTTCTAACTGTTCTGCAAGTATCTTTCCTCTAAGTGCTATTTATACACACGCTGTCTTTATGTTGGGAGAGCACGGGCTAAGTGCGTTAATGAATTGCTCATGTAGTGTCTGGGACTTGCTACTGTCAGGTTCATAAAGGAGATAGAGGGGATATGTATGAACTGCACCGGCCGACTCTAGCTATGTGGACAGTGCATTTGTTTGGATAGTCTTGAACGGACGTTTAAAGATAATGTACTTGAACTTGAACACCAGGCAGGGGCGGAGCATGGGGTGAACTCTGGACATCAAGCAAGCTCATCTGAGTATCGAAGATTCTGCTGCCTTGCTTGCTAATATGGGTGTCTTCCTCTTGCTTCCCCAGCAAACAATTAGCTAGAGAGCTAAATAAAGGAGAAAACGGACTACACTGTGGATTGAAGATGTCATGAGCTTTGTCTGATCCAATCAAGTGTGAATAAACCATTCCTTATCCAAGGAATTCGGACTCTGATTTAGTTCTATTACTTTGGCAGATACATCTCTTTGTGAGGATCGCAATACCGTAGCAACGTTTCCCTACCCTCTAGAAAGTATCCCTCAAGCTCGAATGGCTCTTGAAGATAGCTTGTGCACAGATGGAAGACGAAAGATGGAAAACGAGGAAGTAGCAAACACGACCCAATCTAGCGCATGCATATGACTCGGGATCAAATCCACGGAATGCGCTTGTGCTCAGCAATGCTACAGCATGTCTCCCAATACAGAACCCCAGACTCCAAACGAACTCCTAACCCGCAATCAAGACTACGCAAGCTCTCAATCTCCCGAGGCCAGCGCTTGCGCCTCCGCAGTCGCCTTTTCTTTCTTCTCTTCCTTCTTGATCTTGTACGTCTTGTACGCAAAGTACACGCCTGCGAACGACCCAATCGCTCCTGCGACAGATCCAACGATCGACCCTACTAAAGACCCCGTGCTGAGCGTGCTACCGCCGCCATTCGACGAGCTGCTCGATGAGGTGGCAGCTGGCGAGGAAGCAGACTGGTTTGCCGAATCTTGAGTAGCACTCCTGGTCGGGGCTGACGTCGTGCTGGCGCCTTTATTCCCCGTAGCAGTTGCAGGAGAGTTGGTGGTCTCGGTAGGAGATGGATCCGTCGTTGCAGTAGCAGCAGCCACGACCGAAGAATACGAACTCAGGATTGAGGAAAGCTCGTCTTCTGTGGATTAGCAAGGGTTCATCCATCTGCAAGGAAGTCCCAGGTGATGGGCATCTCGAACGTACTGTTCCCAGTGTCACTGGAATCTGGATCGCCTGCGGCATAGAACTCCTGGGCGTTCAAGGCGGGCGGAGACCCGTTCAGATTACAGTTGTACTCGTGTTTTTGCGCCGTTTGGTTCAAGATCGTCGCGCCGCAACTGGAGAATATGCAGGCTGCAGACACATCATCGTAGAAGGTATTGCCGCAAATACAGGCGACCGCTTGGGAGGTTACTGTCTCGTCACATTGCGCTGCTACCGAGAGGTACTGATCGAAACACGTCTGCGCGCAGCTGTCGTAGGTTTCGAAGGCTTGCCGTTGTGACAGAAGAGAGAATGTTATGGCAAGAGACGTCGGAATATGCATTGAGAGAAGAGATCAGGTCTGGTGTGATGTCATGGAGGAGGGTGAGATGGGCAGAATATTCAGAGCAGCTCAAAAAGGAGGGATCTTCAGGGTTTAAAACCCCAAGGTAGGCGCGAGCACAGTATTGTACTGAGGATGCATGTCTCAGCCTCATATCGAGTCTTCCCTCCGAGCTGAACAGAGATCGCTTCGCTGTGGCCAATCAGACAGCGAGGTCTCTACTGATCCGCAGGGGTGATTGTACCGATAAGGAAATAATTAGAACAGGATCGCGAGTTTGGACGAAGGGCGTTTTCACACTTCGAGGATTGGCTGCAGGTTGCATATTGAGGTTCGTGGGCAAGGGCCTCTAACGACGTGGAGATAAGCCGAGCTAAAGAGAACCCAAAGTTTAAGCATGCTTGGGAGACGGGGTTGACAGGAAAATATCTCGTCAAGATATCTCGTCAAGAAGATATCTCGTCACCCTCCTCCGCTCAATAGAAGCTGCGCAGAATCCTCCAAGGCACAAGGCTCAAGGCTACTGCCGGCTCACTAGAGACTAGCTAAACGGTCGAGACGGTGTAGGCCATTAGTCCGCAAGCTTCACGAGTTCACGTGATCCGAATGAGCGAGAACTCTCGCAATCTCAACAAAGCACTCATATCGCTTGGAATATCCATGGAGATTGCTCAGCCATGGCTGCCACATGGCTGCCATTGGGTTCCTGAAGCCAACAGAAATCCTGCATTCCAATGACTTCCGCCCGTTCGGAAGTTGAGTTGGTAAAGATGTCGATATAGTGGGTTTAAATCACGTGATATGTCAAGACATCCCCGGTCGCTAGTAAGGATCAATGGCGCTAAGATAATCGCTATCAGGAATTTTTTGAAGACCATTCCGCAAAACTCATGCTCCTTGAAAGACCAAGAACTTTCAAGCCCAAACCCTCATAATGCCAAAGAAGCGAGTTGGCGCACTGGAGAAGGTTGATGCAGATCTGTGCGTATCCAATTTTACAAAGCCCAAACTTTCCAGCTAATTTCCCAGTTCTAATCTCCAGTACAAAATTCGACGAGATCCCAGGTAAGCTCCTCTTACACTCTAGACAGTGGGTTGCGCTCATAAGAGGTAGATCATACAACGAGGATTTCCTAAATCAATATGGCCAATATAAATCCCAGCGCGATATCTTCCTTGCCTCCCCAAGCACCGCAACCTCATCTGGCGTTGTCTCCTTCCGCGACCTCATCGACTTCGTTGCACATGTAGCAGACTGCTTCCCCGAAGACACCACGCAATTCCCCGAAGACCTGAAGACCATCCTCACACTCCACCATGCTTCTCTTGAGTCCGAGCTCCGCGAAAAGATAGTAGGAAGTCTAGTTCTGTTGCGCAGGAAAGAGATAATCGATTCCTCGAACCTACTTAATACGCTGTTCCCGATATTAGTAGCTACGCCTAGCAAGACACTTCGTGCACTACTATTCCAGAAGATACTGTCGGATTTGAGGACAAGCAATTCGAAAGCTAAGAATCATAGGTTGAACCGAACGATTCAGACGGCGCTTTTCAACCTCGTTACTGCAGATCGAGCGAGTGCCAAGGGCATTTGGGCCGTGAAGATTACTAGGGAGTTATGGAAGCGACAAATTTGGACGGATGCGAAGGCTGTGGAGATTATGAAAGAGGCTAGTTTAGCAGACAATGAGAAGGTTATTGGAGGTGGAGTCCGGTTCTTCCTGGGGGGAGACAAGGAGCGAGAGGACCTTGAAGATGAGAGTAGTGACGAGGAAGCTGGGATCGATATTGGAAAACTCAAACATCAGGCTGGAATCAACAAAAAGACGAAGAAGAAGGCCAAGACTTTGGAACGAGCGGTTGAGAAAGTGCGCAAGAACGAAAAAAAAAAAAAGCAACCTCATCCCCTCAATTTCTCCGCTTTGCACCTTCTTCACGACCCACAGGGTTTTGCCGAACAGCTTTTCTCGAAACATCTTCAGAGCTCGAAATCGAAACTCAATCTGGATCAGAAATTGCTGGTCTTGCAGCTGGTTTCGAGATTGGTGGGCTTGCACAAGCTCACTATCATATCGCTGTATTCCTACTTCATAAAGTATCTCACACCCCGACAGCCATCCGTCACATCATTCCTCGCATCCCTCGCTCAGAGCACACACGACCTCGTTCCTCCTGATGCTCTAGAGCCCTTAGTGCAGAAGATCGCCAACGAGTTCGTATCCGAAGCTTCAGCATCGGAAGTTGCCTCTGCAGGCCTCAATGCCATCCGAGAGATCTGTGTTAGGCAGCCTATGGTGATGACCGACACCTTGCTGCAAGATTTAGTCATGTACAGAAAGAGTAAGGATAAAGGCGTGATGATGGCCGCGAAGGGACTGTTGAGTCTGTATCGAGAAGTAGACCCAGACAAGCTCGCGAAACGAGATCGTGGCAAATCCGCTACAATGGGCTTGAAATCCGGTACGATCAAAGAGCGGAGATTTGGAGAGCAAGAAGTTGGTGGAATTGAAGGCCTGGAATTGTTGGAGCAATGGAAAGACGAAGAGCGGAAACGCAAACGAGTCGAGCGTGGTCTACCCGAAGAGTTAGGCACAGACGAGGAAGAAGACGAGGAAGCAGAGGACAATTGGGGAGCATGGGATGTGGAATCTGACGCATCGTCCGACTCTGGTGGATGGATCAATGTCGAGAGTGATGCGGAGATCGAAATATCTGATAGCGAGGACGACAAACCTGCAACTAAGAAAGCGAAGCTCGATGGAAAAGCTAAAACTGAGAGTGAAGATAAAGAGGGAAACGGCGACGAGGAGAAGGAGAATGAAAATGCAGACAAAGCACTGGAATTGAAGATCTCCAAGCTCGCAACGACTAAAATCCTTACCCCAGCCGACCTTGCCAAACTCCAAGAACTACGTCTTTCAGCCTCGGTCAACAAGGCGATGGGCGGTTCGAAGTCCCAGTCCGCTCGCCTCAAAGAGCAAGCTGCTCGGCACGCAGATGATGCGTTGACAGCTGAGCAGATCGAAGGGTTTTCCGCACTGCGTAAATCCACGAAAGAGGAGATGATAGCGTTAGCAAGAGAAGGAAAGGGTGAGAGAGGAGAGCATAAGAGCACGCAGGCTTTGAGACGGGATAAGAAGAATGCAGAGGGGAAGAGCACGACGAATAAGGAGAAGGCGCGGAAGAAGAACTTCCTGATGACGCTTGGGAAAGCCAAGTTCAAGCAGAAGAGGAGTTTGACGCAGACGAGGCGGGTGTTGAAGGGGCATATTGAGAGGAATAAGAGAGGTGGTAAGAGAGGTAACGTCGGGCAATAGTCATCGTAATGAAATGAAAATATTACCCAACAAGTTCCATGAATCTCGTGCATGCAGTTGTACGAAACGGAGTTCTGGTGCCGAATTGTGTCAAAAGACGAGTTCTGCGCTCCTTTTTGCCTTCACTAGGTAGGTATTCAGTATTCGATCGCTGTCTCAGATGGGAATGAATCTTGGTATACCACGCCGACCAAATTGACGACCGACGACCAGTTACCATAGTAGGCGTGAGGAACGGTAGGGACAGAACGCTTCCAAAGAGCCTGCCAAAGTGTGGCTGCAGTTATAAAGTTCGTCCATAGAAGCAGCATCCACGATCATGGTATTTGACCAACCCACTATCTATCCTACATGCTTTGCATTCTTATAAAGAACAATGGAAGGCCATGGGAGCAGCCTAAATTCAGTCGGTCTAACCTTGATGATTAATCCTGGTAGAGTAAGAGGAAGGTTATCGCATTGCGCTGAAGCGTATGCTATATTTATTAAGCACGAGTTTATGTATCGGTAGTGGTCACGATCTTAGATAAGGAAGAGACGTGACTGTTGGTGAATTCAGATCATATCTTTCATTTAGTAAATGTGTAGCTATAATTTACTGTGTAGTATTCAGCCCGTCCGGCGATCCGAAACAAAGGCTTTGTGGTCGAGTGAAATGAGTTGTAACCATCGATACTCCTTGAGAGACCGGCATCCCACCTCATGTTGTAAATAAATGTCCTTTGAACGCCAGGGAAGGACCTCCTTGCTAAATGTTCTCGGCTATGTCCATGTAGATGTCTTAGTAATAGGACCTATCCTCCTTTCTCTCATCCCACTTTTTAGGGTGTTTGATCACCGTGCCAAATGGATGATCCTCTTCTCCAAATTTGCAGCCAAATTGAGTACAAATGGGATCTTTCCCCACAATATTGACCACGCTCGGGCAATGATGGCCATATATACAGTTTTCGAGATCGCAATCTTGACCAGCAACGCAAGGATTCAAGCGAGCTAAAAAGGAAATGGCGATAAGTTCGTCTTTGGTACATCTGTGATCGTGTTCAAAGCAGCATTCATCTAGGAAGTGAGTTAGCATCGGCCCATCGAGAACCAAATGCAGAATCTGAGCATCCATATACCCACGGAACAAACAGGTCGATGCAAGTCAAACTTCACACTCCATAGATCACTGACCGAGGGCTGTATATGTCTTCGCATTAAGCCCAGATGATCCAACTTTGGATCAAAAAGACACGCGAGGGTGGGAACGTGCCAAAATCAAGGCTTGACATACCTCCTTTGGCACAAGGACCACGCAAATAATGATTATTGCAAAGTTTTTCGGGGCCTGTACGTCTCTTAACCCTTTCCAAGACAGCCTGATTAACATCGAGCTTTTGGTCTAGGCCGCGAGGCTCTGGTACCCAAGCTGGTGACGCAGGTTTGACAACCTTTGAAACCTTGATAACCGGAGTAGTTGTCTTCAGACCATTTGTACCGTTTATGGAGTTCTTAACGAGAATAGGCGTTGGATTTGTACTTGAAGGAATCGAGGTCAGCTTTGCCCATGTCGTACCCCCATTCGTTACAGCCGGCGAGGCAACCCGTTCAGGTCCTGAACGATTAACGAGTTTCTCATCTCGGAAGATATTTCTCAAAGGAAGAACTTGGAGATTGGTCGCTGAAAGCCTTCAAAAACTCAGATTTAGCAGTAATTCTCTTGAGAGTATTAAAAGGAGAAGATCAGTCGAGGACAAGTCATCTTTGCTGGTAGTGAGCTGGCATGGGAGAAAAGAAATGACGACCTTAACATACTCTCGAACTATAGGAGGCCCCTCGATGATGGTAACTCGATTTCGGTCTTCTCCCATATGAACCACTTCCTCGAGAAATGGAGCGTATCCCGCATCGTGAGAGATGCCCAACAAAATCTGCTTGCAGTTGTGGTTTCGAAGATGCCAGCGCATGCACTCCTTGATTTTGGAATCTGCCCGTTCTTTTCCATGGCCAACATCGACGAAATCGAACGATGCTCTGCCCTGTGTAAATCCTAATGTAAAATCCCTCAAGTCATCTGTATTTTGGAGAGAGCCGTCGCGCAGCATAGCTTTCGATAGCCCGTTAACGTTGGCACAGACTTTGGCTACTACCTCCATCTCGTGGGCCAGTTCATGGCATTGTTCCAGGATGGTATCTCGCAGAGCGTTTGCAGCTTGTTTGCCCCCTTCGATGCCTTTACGGATGAGGTTTTCTTGGAATAGCATCCCATCGCCGTCGATGAGAACAAGAACGTATGGATTTCGATTCTAGATTCAGTTAGCCCCGGTCATCTGCCTCTATCCAATTGTGCGCCTACCATGAATAAATCGTAATTGATGTCATAACGGTCTATCGTCTGGTTTGCAAGTTCCACCTCTTTTTGTACTGTAGAAGAGCATAGAGTTAGCAGTTACTTCACTCAGCCCCAAACTTGATCCGCAATGCTCCCAGCGTAGGAATTTGCTCTCCGAATACGTACACTCCCTCCTCGACTTCATAGAATCGTCGAGATCCAGTTGGACATTTTTCAGCTCGGCCCTCAGCAGGGCGTTCTCATTCAACAGAACAGTTTCGCGCTCGGTATAATGGGCCAGCAAATCTCGAATCAAAGCATTAGATAAGTCCTTGTGGGCCTCAAGCTGCTGCCAGCGCGCCTGGAAGTCCAAATAGGCCATATTGAGTGGTTGTAGTTGTGGCGTAAAATTTCGAAGGTATCGCAGGTTGGCAAGATTTTTGCCCGTCGCGTATCGTATTGCCTCTTTCTTGCGCTCGTCTCTGGGAAGACGCGCCTGTGGGTCTCTACCTGTACAGTACTGATCTTTCCACTCTTCGAGAACAAATCTAACAAATTCAACTTCCCAACGAAGTCTTTTATTCAAGGCGGATATGAAAGGTTGATTACTTAGACTATCAGCCCGTTCGTTGGTTTCACATGCAGTGCTCTGGGTTTTGGATACGAGAATGGTTCCGCCGTCTATGTCTTCCTTTTCTTGCTCTGTCTCGCCAGGCAGGTCGGTGCTGTATTGTGGTGGTGCCACAGCCAGGTTCTGTTGGTCCAGCCGACGCAGCAGCCCCTATTCCATGGCTGGGCATTCAATCAAACGGGCCTGTTCTGAATGCCTGCTATTGATCCCGGCGCTCCAGCTGAGCAAACTGCTTTCCTATTAGGCGCGCTTAAGTGCACGGCACCGGTAGTTACGGGCGCCTAAGGCATATTCTCTTTGTTCTCGGTGTGTTGGTGTGCTAGTGCTGTGAGATCTTCCCTTGCGGCTTCTCAACGCTCTTTTGATTGGATTGGAGAGTTTCCAAAACATTGGGCTGGAGTGAGTATTGTCTCTTAAGGCTCGTTGCTGCTTTGAATCTGAGACAGCGAGTTCTAGAGACCTACAGACACCTCCTCATCTTCGAAGATAAAGTGTGAATCGCTCAAGAATCCGGGACGGGCTCTTCCAAGACTTGACATCACCCGCGGACTCTTCTCCATTTGCCGAAGCGGCTAAGCCCAGCAACTGCCCAAATTCATACGCCTCTTGAAACGCTCCTTTTAGAGTCGATCTGCATCATAGTCGCGGGGACTGCCGATTTGAGACATGGGCTTACCTTCTATTCCAATCACACAGAAGATCTCTTCCCTACCACAAGCCAAAAGATATTCAGATAAGTAGAGCGGAGTCTCCTCCAATCAAGGGACGTTATGTGGGAGGAAATGACTGGTGTCTCCGTGTATATGCGTTATTCAGACGTCTGAACTGTATCATGTCGCAAACTTTGGATTAAGCTGTTGTGTGAAAAGTACAACGAAACACCTCTGCAGACGCAAATATGCCGAAGCCACCGTCAAGACCAGTAGACTCGTGCTCTTGGTTATCATGATCACTCTGCCTCATCCCTCAAACCTTTTGAGTGATTAGGATATTGGGCATATTCGTAATTCCGGAAGCTTCTGGACCAAGTATGTTTATGATTCTAGTAAACATTCTATTTCGCCCACCTAGGTCCATGGTCTTCCAAAATTATGAGCCCACCTGCAAAGTAAAGTTGCGTCACAAATTTACATCAACGAACCACCAGAGCTGCCCTCCAAAAAAGTCACCAACATTTCTCTATCTTTAATATCTAGTATCTGTATGAATGTAACGACGCAGGGAAGCAGTAGAGGGTCACGTGTAGAGTCACAAGGGAGTGCGTATCAGTGAATCTATTGCTCCGATCCTATAGGTCTGGTACGAAGGAAACAAGAAATATGACCTCTACAGTATGGGAGAGAAGGGGTCTTATATAGGCTTCCCTGCTGGCTGGTCAACTTCCTATACTCGCTTCCCTGGGCCGCTGCCCCTTAGCACGTGATATAGGTACGTGATATAATGGGAATCCACCAGTATATCCAACGTCACAATGAACACTTCTTCCACCACCGTCCTTCCCTCACTAAGCCCACATTGAGATCTTCACCATGAAGTATCGTAACTACTAGATTCCGAGGTGGTAGACCCAACAGCTTCTAGCGGATCAAAACTAAAACTGAATCTAAAATTAGCTCACGAAGGATCCTCGGGCGTATTGTCTCTCCGATTCCACTTCAGGTCTCTCTATCGACTGAGGTCACTCGCTCTGAGAGAACGTACTTTTTCGAGCTCTTGGAGACCTGGAGTTCCTCACTGGCGGAGGATTGATCTAGGTAGCTTTGGGAACAAGTGGGCGGGTCTTCCTGTGTCAATGAGCGTCAACTCTTGGATGATTGGAGGGAAGGGAGCACTTTGGGCAAAATGCATGAATGAGATATGCGTTCCTTGTGTAAAAGTTTTGTACAAGACCTACTCGGTCTTGGAGTCCTGGGTGTGAAGCCAACTCGGCGCAAGTCTAAGAATCTCAGAACGATTCGGATTTTTGACAAATTACTCCGAAAATTTGAGATCTATTACTCTAAAGAGTTTGATAACTTGGCAGGATTTTGATATTCCATATCGCTTATAAATGGGCAGTGCATTCACACAAGGCACCAGTATAGAGCCTAGTGCAGGCTGTTAGGAATCGAGTTAGGTATATTAGGATTGATGGTAGGTAGGGAATCGTCAACAACTAGAAATACCTCAGCCACCCCCTTTCATCTACCTATAAATAGGGGGTCCATGACTCTGAAAACCTACTTAATCAAGCCAAGTCAAGGCCATTTTCTCCAACTGACAGGAATCAGGTATTCACTACCTGTACTGTACCCCTGGCATTCCACATTCTGCGTATGTAAGCAACTCCAGGCAACCAAGAGCCTTCAAGTATCTCAATGCCAATCTCGACACGTTTTGATCATAAAATCATTTAAAGGTCCTCCAAATTCCTCAAACCACACCTTAAATTCATCACAAGACCCTTGCTTGGACTCCTGAAAATGCCGCTCTGCACCATCTGCGACTCAATCGATCTCGGCGACACTTCCTATGGCGACCTCGAGGACCTAGACCCAGAAACCATGCTAGGTTCGTATCCCGAACTCATCGCTCGAGCAAAGCAAGGCTGTGATGCCTGTGAATTCTTCTGTAAGATTCTTCAATCGTCGGAAAGGTGGAAAGATAGCTTAGATGAGCTGGAGGACATGGTTGTGAATTTCGATATGTTGCGACTGGATGTTAAGGAGGCCGGCAGCGAGATGTGTTGCTGGAGTTCTGATGATCTATTATTCGACGTTTGTGTGCCTGAAGGGTTCCAAGGTGAGTGAATTTCACGTCTAAGAAGACTCTTACTGGTGCTGATATTGGGTAGCATGGGATGATGATGAAATTAATCGAGAGGAAGTTGATGAGAGGCGCATCATTCCCGTTGACCCATTAGACGAGAAAGCGCTCAACCAAGTCAAAACTTGGATTTCTGAGTGCCAGGCACATGAGACATGTTCTACTCCTCGCACGGTAGAGTTGCCGAAACGAATCATCGAGATTCCAAGCGATCCAACGGTAGCTCCGAGAGTCTGTCTGTCAGGGGGCAAGGTAGGGGAGTATGTTGTACTCAGTCATTG
This sequence comes from Hyphodiscus sp. D1413, assembly GCA_003988895.1. Classification (NCBI taxonomy): domain Eukaryota; kingdom Fungi; phylum Ascomycota; class Leotiomycetes; order Helotiales; family Hyphodiscaceae; genus Hyphodiscus; species Hyphodiscus sp. D1413. The sequence continues at coordinate 390,819 of QYAO01000014.1, forward strand.
CTCCGGAGATGTCCAAACACCAAGCATCGGGAATTTTCCGACATCATTAGATGTCGGGGCGCTCCCCAAGACGATAGTAGATGCTATTACCACCACACGTTGTCTTGGGTACAAATATCTCTGGGCAGCACCTCTCTGCATCATCCCAGACAGCAAGAGCGACTGGTTATCCGAATCCTCAAAATTTGCCTCAATCTATGGCCAAGCTGCACTCATGATCTCCGCTACAGAAGGCGTCGATGTTAACTCTGGAATCCTACACAAAAGACATGTCCTCTACTCGCCCGCTCTCGGGGTCAACAAGAATCGATATTTGCGTCTCAATATCCTGCGTCGGAAATGGGACCTTGAACGCTCACCACTTGGTAGGCGCGGGTGGGCTGCCATTGAAAGAATGCTTGCTCCGAGGATATTGCATTTTGCTCGGCGTCAACTGATCTGGGAATGTGCCAGTGGAAATAAGTTTGAGGCATCGGGGATGATCGAAAAGCACGATTCTTGCCAGATTAGGCAGAGGTATCGGAAGGAAGTTGTTCAGCCGTATATTGAGAAGACGTTACGCGACCATCCGATTGAGATTGAGGCTGCAGGGAGTGAGGAGGAGATTTGTAGAGATGTTGCACGATTTGAAGCTTGGCTCAACTGCCAGGATGAATTCTCGGCGCGATACTTGAGCGATCCAGATGACAAGTTGACAGCAATGACTTCTATTGCAAAGATGTTCGACGATGGAAGTATGGGGGAGTACTTGGCCGGTGTGTGGAGTAAGAACATCGCCTTCGGTCTAGCGTGGGGAAGAGTTAATTCATTGCTCTCTGCAGCGCCGAAGTATAGAGCTCCTAGCTGGAGTTGGGCAAGTGTAGACGGAGCTATCAGCTCAATGGCTACAGTGTGGCCAGAGACGATGATGCAAGACCATGCGAGAGATCCAACATGGCTCGAAAAGTATGAGCCCAAGCTCATCTCGCACCATATGGCTCTTGTAGATCCTGCGTATCCATACGGGAGTGTATTGAAGGGCTCCCATATTTATGTCTCAGGATCGTGCATCGGGCTCCTGAAGCTATCAAACTCACTCAAAGACGAGCCAACGTTGTACTTGAGGGTCGCCTTGGACTCGTCTCCGGTATTTGAGTGCGAGTGCTGTATCCAGCGGCCGGAAGAAGAGCGGAAGGAAGCTTCCGAGAAGTTCATCAGTGAGGTTGATCATTATATCTGCATGGTTCTGATGGGAGATGCTTGGCGGACTGGCAATGAATATTACCAGCACAAAGGTTTCTGCGATCTTGTAATCTTGAGAGCTCATGGGGAGAAGGGGACGTATGACAAGGTGGGATCTGCGTGGGTTAAAAAGGAGTATTTTGAGAACACAAAGACAATTGACGAGATGAATGAGGTTTGGGATGGGTTGGCGTGGGAGAGAAGGACATTAAAATTGATTTAAGACGGAATTAGATTGGTAGAGACTCATGATCGTACAGTCTTAAAGCAAACAATCGAAGGAAAACAAACAACGAGACCCCTTGCACAAAAACCCCCAAACTTGAAAAGATCCTTCGCTCATCCGAATATTTTCTTCTTCAGCAATCCCAAAGCGCCTTGTTTCGAGTAACTCGCATGCACCGGCTTCTCACTCCTGAGCTTAGCCTGTACGTTCTCCCAAACTTGTCCCAGGTCAGGCCTGTCTTTCGCACCACCGAGATTCATCTATTTTAAGTCAGCCTCAATCCCTACTAGCCTCTTCATCTTATCTGATCTCCAGGAACCACAAAGCCGCAGAGAGAAAATGCACTCACCAAGCTCGGCACAATAGCCCATTTCTCCAACACCTCCACGTTGTCCTTTCCACTCTTTACAACAAGCACAGCGGGTTGCGCCATTCCCTTCTCATAGCCCTTCTTTTCACTAATCGCAACATTCAGCGTACCCTGCTCCCTCAAGTACGTCGCCAGTTCATTCTGCGTGTCTACAAGGATCTTTCCCTGGAAGCCGGTGGCTTTGCGTGTAGCTGCGACATGTTCTTCTGGCTCGGCAGTCACGACGAGTAATGAGCCGCCCGCGACGGAGATGGAGGGCTCCAGGGTGTGCAATTGTGTGAGAAATGCGAGACAGAAGGGACACCAGTGGCCACGATAATCTAATGAGTTACTGGCGGTTAGTGAGGGCAAGATGGAGGTTGGATGTAGAAGCGCAGGAGAGGGAGGGAAACTAACAAACTATGAAGACGAAGGGCGATGAGGCGACAAGAGAGGTATATGTCTCGACTGGGGATTGAGAAGCCATTTCGGAGTTGCTGAGTGGTTGGTAGTGTTGATTGAGAATGATGAAAATCGAAAGTTGGATAATAACAGAATGGGTATCAAGGTACGGGCAGTAGATGAAGCGCTTGGAAATGATAAAATACTTTTTATTTTGGGTGGTGAGCTGATTCTTATGTATGCTTTCTCAACTCGGCCTCGCGCTCGGATGAAATTCCATGAATAGGCTTATCCAACGAATGTCAAATACCCGTGCTATTTGTATTTGTATTTATGAGACATACGCCCAGTGTGCCCCTGCTATCTGATAAGTCAGCCTTGCTGATGACAGCGCTTCTTGGCACGAAGCATAATTTCTAATTCGATTGTCTAGGCAATTGCATGACATCGTTTTAGCCATTTGAAATAGAGATGGCGTCAAACTGAAAATTTTGAAAATTAATTTCTAAACGGGGGTTAGTCAGCCGCCTCTCGTCCGAGCTCGTGCGAATTACTCCCCAATCACATGACTAACCCAATAGATAACTTGTGCTTGGGGCTTTTGGTATCGAAAATTTATTTCCTATTCTGGAGTGTTCATACAAAGTGGTATCTATCACAGACAAACGCCCAGCTTCTATGCCACGTGCTCTCAACACCATACACAGCTCAACTCCAGCGAATGCTTATTCACCCGCGTTTCGAGTTGTTGCTTTCGTTCCCTTTTTAGTCGTCTCTCGTACAAATCTATCGGCAGCTTTATTTCTCACAAATTGCCCACATTTCCCCTGGAATCTCTCTCGCGATTTGCCTGCCAATTGTCCATCATTTTACCAACTTCCTTGAAAGCAACTGGCTTTGTGAGGAAGACATCAATACCGACAGAAGCGGCCTCAGCTTGATCTCGGCTACTCGCCAGCCCAGTGAGTGCGATGATCAGTGCTGGTGGTATGACATCAATAGGTTCCCGTCCTCCTCCCGCGGCTTCGAGTGCCTTCTGTCGTCTATGTTCCTCTATTCGGCGGATTTCTTTTGTTGCGTCGAAGCCATTCAGTACCGGCATGCTAATGTCCATAAAGATGATATCAAAACCATCCTCTTGTTGCTCAAACATCTGGACAGCCTGAAGACCGTTCTCGGCCAACTCAATAACTTTATTTTTGCGCTTCACCATATAGGCGCGCAACAGTCCTAAGTTTATCGCGTTATCGTCGACCAGCAATAGACGAGGAGAGCGCATCGTTGGCAATGAGGACTGCGTTGAGAGAGTCCCAGCCATCCCGCTCTTTGTGCCGCTGGTTGTAGATGTAGTTTCCATCTGAGTGAGCACAGCGGATGCTCCAGCGAAAACCTTATTGCCCTTCAGAGGTTGCAAGCTCTTCTTATCTCCCGGCATCGACATGGACTTTGGAAAAGAAGGGCTGCCATCTTCGACCGGGAATGGGAATTCTTGGTGCTTATCAATATTAGCATTTGGCGTAGGCGATTCGATGGCTTTCCGAGCGTTATCGCTGTCTGCAGCCATCCTGGAATTATCCAGAAGCTCGCCAGTATGAGGACTCAACGACATCTCCTCGAATATTGCACTTAGATCATTGCTTTCACTACTTGGTCTCTCCAATAGGCCAGGCGTAAAAGCAAGAGGAGCTCCTTCAACGCACTGCATCAAAGCTCTGGCAACTACAACTTTATTAGCATGTATATTTGCTTGAAATTTACATGAGGTCTGGAATCTGAGAGCTGTCTCAGGAGGAACTTTGCCTAGCCGGAATGTTTCAGGATCTCCTTAGCCCTCACGCATATGAAATGGCAAACCATAAGGGAATGAAACGTACGCTTGAGAGGTCCGACAGGTTTCGCTACGAAGCCGACGTTCGCAGAAGCGTTTGAGTCGGACGATGAGCGCTGGAACCTGGAGGAATGAGAGCAAAGGACAAGGATCGCGGGAGTTTTGCCGTTAATCGAGCTCTGCTTCAAAATTGTGGATACCATTGCAGGGGAAGCTTCGTTCAAGATGACAATTGCTGCCCGTTGACCAAACGGTACGACCTTCAGGCCATACCAATTGGTCAAGAAATTTGTAACAGCAGCTTGGAGAAGTTTGCCAGTGCGGTGAACGATCGGGTCTCTCGTGTCAAAGTCGAAGCCGTGGAGAGAGACTCTCTGACCCAAAATCCGGGCTCGCAGTAAAGAGACTGATTCATCGGCTTCCCTTGTGATGGAAGTCACAGACTTCGGTGTGCTCGAAGCGTTTGAATCCGCCGTTTTGGGCAATTCCCTGAGCAATGGTATCATCACTTTTGCTTCTGCGTGAGGGTGAGCGTGAAGTATGAGCCCACGGGATAAATCTTGACTTACGGGTCCCCTTACCAAGCTCAGAATTGATAACGAGGTCGCCTTCAAGTAATCGTACGATGCTTTTTACGATTGACAGCCCAAGCCCAGTGCCGCTCGACAGCGAGTTTTCCTGGGCGAATGGAGTAAAAAGCTTGGTTCGAAGAAATTCCGACGATATTCCTTTGCCCGTGTCTACTCATAGGAAGCCGAAAGTCAGTGGTTTCTTATGAGGTAAGTTTGGAGTTAAAAGAGAATGTCTCTCGAGCACCTGCCATCTAGACGCGGCTGCAACTATGACACTTGTGGGACATCTAGACTAAATAATTTGCTCCAAGAATTTGGCTTACCAGTGACTGTTACTGTTACCATTGATCTAGGGACCCTCTCTCCGCCCGGTAGCTGAAGATCGTCCATTTCGGTGGCCTCTAAAGAAATCCGCACATAGCCATGTGACGTGTATTTCAGCGCATTTCCCAGCAGATTCATAATGACTCGTCTAAAGGCGCCTGGCTGCGTCGTGAAATGATAGTTCTGCCTGTTTAAATATGTTGTTAGTAACCGCTTCATAGCGTGGGGGTTTGATTTCAAGACATGTTTTAGAACATCATTCTCCGAGATGGGTTTGAGGAGGGAGATTTGGACTCTCCAATACCTACATGTCCACATCAAGAATCACAGCTACCTCTGTATTAACTAGCTTCTCAGGACCTATAAGAGCATTGTCTGACATCTTTCCTCGAGAGTCGGGGACCATATCAAAGGATTGAGCGGTCTGGTGTTGGAACACGTGACCTGCGAATACACCTTCCAGAACTTCCTCGCAAACAACAGATACTGTAACTTATTAGCATGTATTTCTACTAACAGTTTACAAGGTACTCCAAAGATTCAAAGCAATACTAGGAGTAGTGCTGCCTTTCCATATGTCTCAGAAGATCGACTCCTCAACTTCGAGCCTATCTTGAATGGGAATAACAGGTTAGGATGGAAATAAAACGTACCATCAACATCGGCGAACAGATTGATCATGGGAAGATCCGAAGGTCGAACACCTTGAATGCTTTTGCTACTACGAGAAAGTGATCTGGATCCCCGCTTGTTCTTCCTCCAATTCTTCTCGAAGTGGTTGATCTTCGAGAAATCGAGAATGTGATTCTAAGATGACAGACAATCAGTATGTTGAACGCAGGATTTTCGTTCAGAAATACAATACAGATATTGGCCGATAGATATTAAGTGGCCGCGACGTCCAAGAAGTCTCTCAAGTTTGATCGCTGGAATGTTTGTTAATGAGAAGAACTTACTATAGTATCCAAGAGCGTCCTTCCACAGCTATCGATAGTCTCAACTAAGCCTTTCTCAAATCCGGTCTTCACCTCTTCACCAAGGAACTCTGCACTAGCAAGTATACCATGTAATGGTGAACGAAGCTCATGCGAGATACTACCTATGAAATCGGACTTCTTCTGGTCCGCAATCTCCGTATCAATCCTGGAGCATTCGGCCATAACAGAATTGCAGAATGCTGTCAGAAAAGCCATCTCGCTCTGGGCAGAACAATCGAGTCAATCTTTGCATCATTTGGAACGTCTCGGGAGAAAATGGGAAGGGTCTCGAGATATGTACAAAAAGCACCTGCTGCCAGAGCTGTCTGGCTCAGGAAGTTCCCGATAACGTACCTGTCTAGTAAGAATTCTTGTAATTTCTGTGCTCCAAATGAAGCATCCGGAAAGCCAGCGCGAACGACTTGCATCCCATAAGGGCACAAAGAGTAGTTGGCGAAGCCCAGGAAAATGCAGTGACAGAAACTTCGCATCAGACTTTGCTCTGACCTTGCGTCTATTTGCGTCTTTCGTGATTTGGGGCTCGCTCTTTTGTATTGGCTTTTGTTGTTCTTCTTCCGAAGACGAAGAGCATGCACCCTCTAAATCCGGGGTCAGTTTTGCTTGATGAGATCGGAATTGGGGGAGGGAGGAAGCTCGTGTGCCCCAGGGGTCAATTTACTCGGAGCATCTGCAGAGGGCAAAAAAGGAAGAAAGGAGAAGACTTGTAATAAATCTAGGTGGCAACATGTGCCCCAGTAAGACAATGACTTACCCGAATCAAATGTCCACAGCTTCCCTCTAGGATATCTACGAAGTAATTTGTGAAGTGATTTCTCATCGAAGGGCGTAAAGGATTGCAGACCTGGATATTCATCGCCATGAATGGAAGAAGCCTCAGAGGTTGAAAAGCCGAGAATTTCGACCATCTTCTCTGATCCATCTGAGGATCGTGTGAACATACCCTCGCCTATTCCCGGACTCTGGCGGGCTTTCGAACTTCCTGGACTGGCCTCAGGGGGGCTTATACCTTCTCCTTGGTCGTCGTGTAATTCGTTCGAGGACTGTAGGTCGTCGCCACTGGTATGACTGTCCTCTTGCAAAGATTGGGCGCTTGATCCTGGCTTTGCCTGCAATTGCGAGTCGCCAAAGCCCCGCTGAGCATCATAGAACACTGCTCCACCTTCTACTTCGAAAGCCTCCCGTATCAGGTTCGAGGCACGTGAAAACAAAACTTTCATAGAAGAAAACTCGGACAAGTCTCCTCCTGGTGTAGCTTCAGGTGTGGCTTGGTTTGGCGACTCTTGAGTGATGCTCGTTCCAGCAAAAGAATTCGGTTGGGAGTGCTCTTCTAACTCGGGAGGTGGGACTTGACTATTGGACCTAGTATGGGAAGCAAGGATCGTCTCTTCAGTCTTTGCAAGTGCAGAAGAGTATTCTGCAACTTTATACTTGGGCTCAACACTACTTGCAGATGCCCAATTAGGTGATATTGACCCGTGAACGGAGCCTGACTTTGACTTGCTACGGGCAATCACAGTGTCAGTCTCAAAACTACCAGCAATCTTTGTTCCCTCACTGGCGTCTGCTTCTGTCTCGAATTCGGCAAGCTCAGAGCGTCCTTCGACAAATGATGCCAGTCCACGACTCATCTTCATGCCGCGGCGGTGTTCCTCCACCCCTCTGGCCATCTCTAAGTGTTGAATGATTGTTACCGCCATCGTTCCCATGAAATTTATCTCGAGTGAGCTGAGATCTGGTCGTACATGGCTATCAACAACAAACAAACTCCCAATTGGAATCCCACGCTTTGTGATCAGAGGTACTCCAGCATAAAACCGCAAAAATGGAGATCCGGTGACAAAAGGGAGCTCATTGAACCGTTCGTCTTTCGACAAATCACTAGAGAGTTGGAAAAGTTAGCGGGGGTTGGTCTGGAGGAGGTGGTTACAATCTGAAAGCAAGGAATCCGTCCAAAAGATTGAACGCTGTGGAAAGGACCATGATGGGAGTATCGAAATCGCAAGTGCAGCAATTCTTAGTGTCACATACTTCACTATGAAGCATGGATAGTCACCTTCTGTTGGCGCAACCTCAATAGTTCGCTCGCAAAGTCTTCCAGCTTTAGATACACTGCCGCATCCCATCCAAAGTTCATCCCCGTTCGCGTGTATCGTATTATCCACAAGATCAACGGTTTTTGTGGACTCCGCGATGAAGTATTGTGTGTTGGAGTCTATGAGGCTGCGCCGTATCAGTGTACCATTTGCGGGGTTGAGGTTAATCGACCCCTACCTTATCATTGCTCTTTCCGCACTCAATCTCCATGTCACCACTGCCATCGAATTAGCGCTACATTCCGAGTATATTTCGCATAAGAGCCGGGAATGTAGAAGCTCTTTTGGAGCGCTCGTGGAGTTGGTCCACTAAACGCACTAGGAACAGCTCACAAGCTCTCGGCTCTTCCGCATGGCAAAAAGCTGATCATGGAATTAATCCTTACATTGACAGAAAGCTGTAAGAGCAGTGTCGGGAGAGGATATCTTCGAGGAGGCAAAATTCGATATCACATCAGGCCCCTTAGTGGGTTCCACATGTTCGGATTCTTCTTGACTTGGGGGGGATGTATCTGCATTGGCGGGAGCGGTAGGCTGGTAGTATCTACAGGAAGATACAGTATCAGCAAAGACTCAATTGGAGAAATGCCCCATTTGTGACAAGGTCTTATCAGCATGATGGAAGGACTCACTTGTATAACTCTCGTTCTCGAGCGCTATCGCTGACGTTTGCCACGTGCGAAAGTGCCACAGTGTATGCGACTGGAGCCATATCCCCTTCCCTTCTTCCTAAATAGGACTTGCTTTGGTGTACTGTGAAAGAGTTACCATGCGGCTACTGACAAAGCGTCAGAGTGTGTGTAAAACAAGACACGCTGCTGCATGAGAGCAGTCAGTGTCTCGTGAGCATGTAGGCTGATTGGTGTTTGTCTTGGGAGCATGATACCAAGTACATGCTATGAAGGACTTACAGCATGTGTTGTGTCTTACAGAGAGCGTATGGATATTGCGATGAGGCTGAAAAGGGCGTCCTTGTGGTTTGGTGGGGCAATCTTCAATTGCTTCAGGAGCATGATCGTCGATGCCACTGACGTCATCCTACGGGCCCAAACACCTGGTGAAAGTTGAAGGCCCGTCGTCCTAAGGCACCAAGGCTCCAACTGGCATCGAACGGCTTGTTATTTCCTTTAAACTCCGTTTTCGAAGATGATGATTCTTTGTCAACAGTGGACTCAAATCCCCTCTACGCCCGATAACAGCATTGCCATACCCTTTGGGCTAATGAACCAAGCCTTTGGAAAAAAGCGCTTTTGAAAAATATTGGTTGTGAAGGGTGGGGGTACCTGGTACCTCATAGCTGCGGCGCATTTCGGATTACATCCAAGGCAGTTTAGTCCTTCACCAGCACACAAAGGTTTTCTCGACGGCAGCGAATCAACACGGTCCTAGCGCAACCTTATGGTGGATTGGACAACAATGGACTTACAGGCAGAGACAGAAGCAGAGCGTCTATCACGGTCTCGAACCCCACGAAGCCCATTGAAGCCTCCGCGCAAAAGGAAGAGGATTGTCATATCATGTACAGAATGTCACCGCAGAAAGCAAAAGGTACAGAAATGAAACGGCCAACGCCCCCTCCCTCTTCTTTGCTAACCCATCACAGTGTGATCGAAATTTCCCCTGCGCCAACTGCGTGACTAGAAACAAGCAGTCTTCTTGCCATTACGAAAATGAGTCTGCGAGAAAAGCGCAATTGCTGGAGGAGAGCGCAAATGGATCCTCGGATGATGGAGCCACAGGACCATTTGGCGTGATTAGACTTGAGTCGGACTCTGCCGCACAAGTCAGCTCATTTGGATATGCGAAATCTAATGTAGGTGCTCCCGATTCCTTTTTGAGCACATTTATCTTAAGACACGCCGTGAGATGAGACGGACTTCTTCCATCTGAAGTACCACTAAAGTCCCCGCTACCTAGGGTATTAACAATACAACCTTCGGAATCTTCAAAAAAATCGAGGACTTTGACGCAGATGATATTGCAGTGGTATCGAAGTATACAACAAGTGGTGGGGACAATAGCGGAATACGAGAGAAATACAAGAGTCTGATACGGCAGCTGCCTTCGAAGCCATTCGTAGCAAAACTTCTCGAAACCTTCTTCAGGGAGGTCAATAACCAATATAATACACTGGACGAGGACATATTTCGAGATCATCTCAAGGACTGGAATAGCCTGCCTTTTTCTACTCTCAACAAGGGTCCAATGGAGCTGTCAGGGGACCTTCAATTCTTCCCGGCCTTGTAAGCAGAGCGTCTCTATGCACATTGCTTGTAACACATACCAGATTGTGAAGAAGATACTGACAATGTTGCTGTAGACTTTTCCAATGCTTAGCACTATCACTCCAATTTCAGCCATTAGATTACGACCCCAGTCTGGAATCTCTGAAATATGCTGCAGGGATGTCTTTCGACGATTTGGCGAATGACTACAGCGAGTCTTCTGTTTCTATAATGACTTTACTGGGTAAGAGACATACCACATTAATCACTGTCCAGACGGGGTTTCTGCGAACGTCTTTCCTCAAGAATTGTGGGATGGTACCCGAAAGTTGGCATTCCTTGTCTCAAACTATCCGCGATGCGCAAGAGATAGGTCTTCACAAGAACACGGTAGAGCGTAGGAGACCAGATGAAAGTCCTGGGGACGCCTTGGAAAATCTGTGGATTGAACAACTTCGGAGGAGAGTCTGGCTGATCATCTCTCTGTGGGATATCCATATGGCTCTTGTATTAGGCAGGCCTGCGACCATTGATAATAGAGATGGAAAGCCGCCTTTCCCAATCGATGCTCCTATTCCAAAAAACCGACGAGAAGTAGCGCCGCTGCCTCGGACGGAATCGGATCCTCCAACATCACTCTCGATCCTGTTGTGGACTTGCGAGTTATCTGCGCCATTAGTTAGTACTCCCCGCCTTCTACCTTCTGCTTGATTCTAAGTCTTTTTAGTGGGACATATTCAATCTAGAAAAGGAAGATCCGCATCAGAACAACTTCGCCAAAGTGGAAAAGATGCACGTACTAATCAACAAAATCTCACTACACTGTCCTCCATACTTTCGCGCCCAAAACCCTGACACCACATGGGACGACCATCCTGACTGCTTCTGGCTACCCCGTGCTCGATGCGGGTTCCAGAATAATGCAGCTTTTACGATAATGGCCCTTCACCGCCCTTACATCTTTACGAACTCTTCAAGTAGGACTTTGGCATTGAAAGCTGGTCTCGATATTCTCCGAGCCCAACGAACTCACTTCAACCTTCTCACCTACACACATTACAAGATGTTCTCTCTGGTTCTCAACACGTTCGATGCGCTCATCCTGGTCGCAGCAATCTACATTTTACATCCGTTCGAGAATAGAGAGGACCTAGACGATGCGTTGCAGCATTTCGAATGGGCAATGGAGCGCTTTCACGTGATGGGTGACCGAAATTCCATGTCCAAAGCTGCTCTGGGCGTAGCTAAAGCGATACACGTACGTCTGAAGAAAGCGCTCGTGCCCACGAACTATGCCAGAAAATCTGTGCCCGCTCTCACCTCCCCATTCCCCGACTCCGCCTCTGCGAGCATAGAAACCTATTCCACACCCCCTAGCCAAGGACCCTTCTCCACACCGAACCAATCCATCTCTCGTGCCTCTACAATCACCTCAACAAATAACTCCTCGTACACCCAGCCCACTATATCTAATCTAACCGAACCTTTACCAACACCAGGTTGCGAGACTTTCTCAGGCAACATCAGCATACCACAGAACTTCGATTTCTCTTCAATGGCGCCGCTGCAACCGATGCATGATTTGATTTACAATGATCTCTCGGGCATAGGTGATTCGCAGCTTGTGGATCCGCAATTATCAGGCATAGGTGCAGGTGGTATGTACGATCCAAATGTCGCAAGCAATGGCATGTGGCAGTTTGAGGGTGATTTCGGCAATGATAGCTTCTGGGGCTTTATGAACAACTATAATACATGATATGACAGTGGCGTAGGGAATAGGTTTATGCTCTTGGGCTCGGAGTTTGGTAATGAAGGTGGTATCATGATGGCAATTGGGGTGTTGGCTGAGCGAAACCGAGATTGCATTGCGTACAGTAAAGTACAGACCAGCACGCTGAGAACTACAATTAAAGAAATTTTATTGCATCTTCTCTAACTCATTCGTGAAATGACAAAACGAATCTTGAGGGGCCAATTAAAACGGGTACATCGCCATCCATCCAGGCGTCATCATCCTCATCGCTCAAAAAGTGACTCGCAGATCTATATCGTATCGTACACACTGAAACTGCTTCATCTCCAACCCACCACTAATTACAGCCACATGCAACCTCAGCGGCCGTACGGAAATGCCAACTGCAAATCGCCCGTCCACCGCCTCTTGTTCTGAGCCTGCTGCGCTCTATACTTCTTCAACTCCTGGACAACATCCTTAACCTCCTGCGCAACATAAGGCGGCGGTTCGCTCGGCGGACTGCCTGAGCCCGAAGACCCGGGTCTCGACAGCGACGACATTGCTCTTTTCAGCATACCTCCTCCCATGAACGAACCCTTTCTACCTGCCGGCGTAGGCGGGTTACTCGAGGTCACCGGCATGGTCGCGACCGATCCACGTCGGGAGACGCTGGACATGGTGTTGCGGTCTTCGAAGAATGAGAAATCCTTTTCGGAAGAGGCCTGAAAGTTCGCCGCGTCTCTGTCTCCAGATACGGAATCGAGATTGGGTGAATGATGGGAGGTATCTTCGGGGAGGAATTCGAGACGTAGGGTTCGAAGACCAGGAAGAAGCTGGGGAGCTCTGCGGCTTCGTGGAGAGTGCTCTCGGGCCTCATTGAGCCTTTCCTCCTGGATTCTACAGTCTTCGAGGAAGTCAATCAGGCGATCGAGGGTGAAACCGTATGACTTGGTCGGAATATCGGTCAAGGTGAGCCTTGTAACGCGGTAGTTGTGTAGCGGAGAGAAGGCCTCGCTGAGGTACTTCATCTTTACAGGGTAAACAGTCGACGCACCACATGTTTCTGCGGCTGTTACCATGCCCAAAGTAAATCGATGGTCATTGGCACCTGCGTGGGTGATGGTTGGTGTGTAGGTCACGAGGCCGTGTTGAATGCGTAGGACTTCCATTTGACTGCGTGGCTCGCGGCAAAGGTCGGGTACTGACTGCGTTCCTAGACGTCCGAAGTTGGTTTGGGTTGGGACGTATCCGGGAGCTTCGAAATAGGATTCAGCATATCCTGCATCTAAAACTTGTAGGCGGTTTGCGTGCTTTAATATGAGCGCTACTCCCTTAGATGATATTCTGTTGCCCGAAATATATAGATGAGTAAGTCCCGAGTGGCGGAGGAGAGGGTCTTGATCATCCAACATTTGCTCGTTGACTGGCGGGAAATTACTGTATTTTTCGATATGCTTAATGAACTTTACGCAGTCGTCTGGTCGAAAAAGGGTCCTTCCGACGCGCTCCCCGTCAATACGTTGGTATTCTGGCACATCTTCGAATAGATCTTGGTCAGGCAGTGGTTTGAGGTTCTTTCTTGGGGCCATTTTTTTCAGCATAAAACGGTCGCTGATCAGCTCCTCCGCGGTCAGATCCGTCAAAAGGTTGTCTGAAATATCCAAGCTCCAAAGCATGCAGCCATGAATTTGAGTCAACCTTGCGAACTCGGCATCGATCATACGGAGGCCACGCAGTTTAAGTACACGAAGGTTGGGGAATCCAATAGCAAGGTTGGGTAGAAGGTGTACTGAGCTGGAATCTCTCTTGGTATATGAGAGGTCAAGGTACATTAAATTAGATGTATTGATCGCTTTGAGAAGGGATACTCGGTCAGATTCTTGGGATCCATGGGCAGAAAATAATATTGGGCGTATCTTGAGGGCCACAGCATTCCGTTCTCGTCCAACTGGAGATGCACTGCTTGAGCTAACTTCGTTTATATCCACAACAAGTTTTTCGACTGCGTCAGAACCATAGGTCGTGCTCTTGGATGAGAACATTTCTCCTGCAGAACGGTACGCATGTGGAACTTGATCCAAGATAGCAAATTGGAGATTGGGGAAAAGCCTGGTCCGAGAAATGAACCAGATATCGTCGTATATATCGTCATCTTGCTCAACAATAGGATGCATGTCGTAAGTTCCCATCTTGTTGCGGTAGAATCGACCTAAGTCGAATTCGCGGACAAGAGATCGGACTTCCAAAGAAGCACCACGAGCTCTATTTATGAACATAGATGTTTTCACTGCCCTCAGTTAGCAATGAAGAGATATGAGACCATCTGCCAAACGTACTGAAGGGCGTATTCTTAGTCTCAAGTATCAGAAGAGGCTTAGACCACAGAATAGGCATGAAGCGCTCATGAAATTCTCTTGAAACGAGAGAGCAAGCGGCAAGATCATTTCCATCTAGGTATGGTCCCAACAGTTCTGCACCCAGCTTCCAGTTCCAGGTCACTCTCCGCTTCTGCACAGCTTCCGCAGCAGTCAATCCGACGGTTGTGAAGCCTTGCATAGCTTCTGTGAACGTTGGAAGTGACATCTTGAAGAACGTATTTGTCAATCTCGTCGACCATAGAATAGTCGAAGCAAGTCAAAAGATCCCGGAGTCGGTCGCAGGTAGTAGACGGAATAATTTCAGATCGCGAGAGGATAGACAAAACAGTATTGAGCGATTCAGCTTTGAGCAGTAGGTCGAGACAAATTTGTTGTTGACAGCCGATCCCAAAAGTCTGAAGGTGACTTGTTGAAGATTTAGTTCTCAACCAAGAAAGCGTTTATTTTCCTAGCCTCGTCCACGTGGTGGCCCTTATCAGCTTATGGTTGGGCTCGTCGAGGAACTTTTGGCGACTTCACAAAACAAGAAACGGCAGGTATTTGACGATAGACGTCCTGATCTGTGACAACAAATACTAAATGATTCTGTGCCGAGATCTGGAGTTGCATTCAGAAGTCTGATCTTTGTGGCCAGCAGCCACAAGAGAATGGTGATACCAGAGTACCTCCAGATCGTAGAGCTGTTTGAGTCAGTATCATATCTCAATGGGTCTCCAGTTGTGAAATCACTGACACTCGTGATTCTGCATAGTCATTCAATGAGAGGACAAAAAGGATACTTACGTCTGAAACGATCAAGACAAGGCCACTGGTTCATGATCTTCGGTGAATGAATGAGGGGAGGTTTGTCTGGGATCTTCCTCATCATTTCAGCCTGACACAATACCTACTTGGAGTAATTCGAAATGTAGCAAGAGCGTGGCGCTGCTATGGTTAGGCACTGTGATTTTGGTTCACTCTAAACCTCCCATCCACTGAAAGAGTTGGCGATACGATTTTCGAGTTTCGAGGACACTTCAACAAGTTGGTCAACAAGTTGGTCAACAAGTTAGATATGGAATGAATCTATTTGGAGATAACTCAGTACCATTCGTACTCCGAAGCATTCTGACTTGATATAGGCCCCGTTCAAAGTTTCAGGCTCTGAAATTTTGATGGGAATGCCACTTTGATAGGCTAGAAAGTCAAAACGCAGAAGCAAAAATTGGCCAACTTTGGCTGTTGTGGCAATATACGAGGGAGCCCAAGACGGAGGGAGTACTTTCAGGCTTAGGGAAGAGAATAGATTACGCTTCTTACATACAGGCAAAGGTGGATTACGTACCAAAGACGAAATACCAAGATCTGGTTGAGAAATACGACAAAGACGACTTCTCTCGCTATATTCAACTCTCGCCTCCCTTGACCGACAGCTTGCTCGTCATTAATTCGAGCAATATGAGTCCAATGCTTTGCGGGATTGATGAGGCTCTTGACAACAACCGCTCGCTCTGGCAGCAGGGTGTCGGTTTTGATCTACTCGGGTATGCCTTGGCAACCGCTAGCCAAACAACGCCAATGAAGTGGCATTGCAAGTCTTCGACAATGTTTCACAGCAGATCAAAGAGAATTCGGAGTTGATGATGGAGGAAAGGAGAGGTTCATCAACCATCGAGGCTGCGTGGCTGTGCTCGGATCACTTCGTCATCCGACCAGTGATTGAAGAAGACAGGCACTGACCAATGACGAGCGGGTGCGATCCAACGCCGCTTATTGTCAATCCAAAACAACCAACAAAGCAGCGATGCTTTAGGATATTATGGGGACGACGGCTGTAGAATTTCATTTATCAGTCCTGTTCGTCAGAGACTTGACATTATACAATAGGCCAGGTGCCTTTAGCTCGTACCATTTCGCTACAGATGGACTTTATCCACTCTCATAGTTGAAAGCCTCTCTTACACAACTCCTCTGCTACAGCATAGCCTCAAATGCCGTGTCTCAACCCTGCCCCAAGTTGGCGTGTAGCTAGAATCATACTGCGGAACTCCCAATACGAGTACCTTATTTCGAAGATGGCATGACGCTTCTCCCATATCAACGCACAAAGACATTCCACCAGCCACCGTATATCCAACCCAGCATCCAGCCAGCCTTGCCGTTTGCTCTCATCTTTGCTTCTGGGTCGTCCAGTCAGGTCCCCAATGACTTTGCGTTCAGCTCACAATATACAGCTTTAGAGCTAGAAGGACAAGATAAGATTTCGCTGCGAGTGTCAAGTCCGAAATTGGAACCAGCGACCCACAATACTTTGTTATCAACAGTATCAGTCGCACCAGATATGATGCAGAGCTCGTACAGGATTTGATCTTAGCTCTCGCTTGCGAAACCATTCACACAGTACCTTTGTTGTTGGAGTAGAAATCTCAGTGACCTATGTGTTATTCTTCGAAATATGTGATCCACATACCAAGGTCCAAGGTGTCTTCCGTGGTCGATGTATGAGGAATAATGGGCGCTGAATTGAGCCTATCGTGATACTGAGACGCAAGCAGAGACTCGGTATACTTTTGACGGTCAGCATTTGGCTCAAAGGAAGTTCTGAGTGTCTCTTACCCTAATCTCGAACGCTTTCTCGTCACGAAGAAAGCGCCACCTCCGCCAATTGCATTTCGTTCAGGTATGCTACAAAAATTGTATGACTAACATGTCAGAGCCAACAGCATCATGACAAAAATGCGATGCTGCTGTCTCATGGACAGAGCGAAGTAAGGCCTTGTTGCACACGGCACGGCCGAGGATGGGAATGAAGGACGTTTGACCAGGGAAAAACCTGAAGCAGTCGAGATTGGCTGAATAGGTACATACGTCTGTATTCATGGCAGGAAAGACAAGAACATCTATGAACATGTATATGCCATCATCTGTGTCGTGATCTTGGACATTTCAACACAGTACTTGTTGGTCCACTAGAAGAATTGTTAGCCTTTTATTCTTAGTCTTCTGAGTGTCCTAAGGTAAGAGTTCCTCCAATTGATCCGACTCCCGCTCGAGACTGAAAGCCGAAAAGATGATCCAGCAATTAACTTTTATTAAAAAGCCCAAGATATACACATGTCACATATTATGATCAACCCACGCGTTTGAGATATTAATTGAGTTTGGAGTCTATGTCGCGACAAGTGATGAAGGTAGGCTAGCATTAGTTGATGCTAGTTGATGTTAGTGGACTTGAAGTGGAGGGAGAAAGTCTATATTTCGTATTGAAGTTAAGATTGAGGATGATTCGACACCAGCGCCGAGACACTAGCAAAACTGAACTTCCGCCGACATAGAACCCAAATTTACACAAGTTTGTCCGATATCTAGCGAGACATAGTTGTCTCTTTACATAATGTGTCTCTTTCATGAAATGAGGCCTTATGAGTTTTGAGGATCAAGCAAGGAGTAGATTTCCAATAATGCAGCTCTCATGCACACACCCGTATCTGCTGTCTCAAAAGTCTTGCAGCTACCTTGGGCTTCCACGTTCCCAGGGGTGCTATGAAGATCCTAGATCTCCTGAATGATTGGCTTCTGTCGTTTTCATCGGGCATTTTACTACATTTGCATCTACATGACAAAACGGCTGCACAGGCTGCATAGCAGAAGGCAAGCCCGAGGCAGCTGCAGCACCATCCTAGAGTACCTGCGTTTGCTTCTGTAGTACTGGAGCCTTTACTTCGAGTAGCATCCGACAATGAATGCGTCGAAAGTGCTAAGTAGAGAATTACCGTCCAGACCTTTTGGTGAAATTTCAAGTCACGTGCAAAGATATTCAAAGCGTTGCTTGTTCAATTTCGTTCAATATACTCATGATACTGATTTGACAAGTCCGAATGTGCTAAAAATTACAATCCAAGCCGCACACTGCAGCAAATCCCACCGCAGCACATCCATAATGTCGAAATGTATTTCGGTCGCATCGTGTATCGAGTCCCAATGCATACTGCCTAACCTCCAAAGAGCACACGAGTCGACCTCAATAATTATACCCCTCTAATGGAAGTGCGAAAGTAGGGTTGCCCCGCCTGCTATAACTCATTTTTTTTTGAAGCCGGCCCCCCTGATGGGTAAAAGTACAAAACGGGTATCGCTTGCTTCGCGTCTCAAAGGAAATGAAAGACCCTGAGATTTTCCCAATCTACAATTCAGCAACAATGCCATCTCCCCTATCGATCGTCGAAGAATGGCCGGTCAAGTTATGACATGGTTGCTTGTCTTCCTCTCATCCATCGAAAGAAGTCGTGATCTGGCTTGGTGTTGCGTCGTCTCCAAGCCCTAGTACTCAGCCACACGTGATCTGGCTGACAAGTCCATCTCAACTCGCGTTCCGTCCCTCAACTGCTTGTTGGCCTTAGCACTCGCCTTCTTCTTGCCCTTTTCCTTCTCTCTCTGATCCAACCATGGTCTCGCTCTCGGGTCATAATCCGTTCTCTTCTTTTTGAGGTCGTCGTGTAATCCCACGTGAGTGGCCAAGTTGTCTCCACGGCCGCCAGCGATCTTTTTCGGGCAGAACGGACATTGCTCCGGAGGATAGGCTTCGGGGTAGTGAAGTCGGTTATGTCGCTTGAGATGTTCTGGTCTCTTGAACTTCCCGCTGCATCCCGGAAAAGGACAAGCGTTCTTAGATGAAGCTTGTATCGGAGCATCAGATGCCCTCTTCGCTGCACGGCTGCTATCACGCCTTAGTCGCTTTTCCTTGTTTCGTCCTGTCTGTTGCTCTAATTGGACCTTTTGAAGTTCTGCGGAGGTCCATGCCAGTCCACATACTGATTTGCGAGGACTCTGAACTCGACAAGCTCTAGCCGACGACGCTCGAGAAGTCGTTGTGGTCGCTGATTTGCTGTCCTCGTACTGCATGTAGATATTCATATTGTTCAAGGGTGAATGTTCCATCGAGACGGTCTGATTGTACTCTGACCCCGGGCTACTGAAAAGCGGAGCCATTGGTGAGTGTGCCTCGAATGTGTTGTGAAACGTGGTCTGAGAAGGCACCACGAAGTTCATTGACATTGGAGATGAGAGGTCTGTTTGAATGGTTGGAGTGTGGACTATTGGCAGTCCATGGTTCGCATGAAACATGCCAAAGTCTTCGTTCGTCGTGAGACCGGAGTAGTTGTTGCTCCCCACAATCATCGAGTAATCGTGCAATATCTTGCCCCGTGGTAGCGATATTGTATGCTCGTGGTAACCATGAACTGGATCAAAAGGCATGAGAGGCATGGTGGGTACGCTGTTAGACGAGATGTATTCTTCTGGCGAGTTAGCCGTACCAAATGACACATCTTCGAGCTTCATCGAATCCAATATATTCTGCCGGATAAAGGGAGGCGGTGTTGTGCAGGAATTATCCCATGAATACAACGATCCATTGGCGCTGGTGCCGCTTAGAGAAGGGCATGATGATTGGGAAATCTCAGTGTATTGTCTTTCTGGGTCCTCGAAGGTGGCCATGGTGTAAAGTCTACACTTCTGTGTCTTGACTCTGATGCAGCGGCCTACGCCAAAAACTGTCAGTCCAGCTTTTGAAAATGCAGGGTATCAAACGAACTCTTGGAAACTTGCTTTGCCGGAAAGGAGACTGGGATACGAGGCACTGAGTAGTGGAATGAGCGTTGTTGAGCTGCAATGAGGAATGAAGAATGGAAAGGGAGATATATATTTGCTTTATCAAGGTGCAGAATAGTGACGTTGAACCAGGAGCGTTATAGACCAAGCTTACCAGAGTTGCCACTATCGAGCCAGCCGCAGCAAGGTCTGAGAATGGAAAATAATGGAATGTGAATCGCGTTCTACGCGTCGTGAATGTTTAATGATATTGGGGCCAGGAGTGAGGTCACTGTAGCAAGTTAGTTTCTTCCCCACATTCAAGATGAAATGCTCTTACCTTCTTATTACACCCGATCGAAATGGAATCTCCAACAGCAAGGATTTCCTGTTGGATCTCGAGGAAGGTGTGAGTTGAAGGGTCATCTATTGGGCCAACCAGCGTACCTTGCAGAAAAGAGTTTGGAGCCCCTTGAGCAGGGGGATTGGCCTCTTAAACACATCAGTCTAACGCCTCCTTTACTTTCCACCAAAGTCTGGCTGGGCATTTTCATCGATGGCAGACTTCTCGCGAGGCTGGAACAGTACCAAAGTGTGGGGTCGTCATATTCAGTATCATGACTTCAGATCACTCCAATGGGTACTAGTCCGCTAGCGTCTGGTTCAGGGAGCTGTTGCGCAATTGGCCTCCTGTCAGGCACAAAGCCTCCTGCTACACGCCCACTCTAGTAAGTTGATGCTGAACGAGGATACCCTAGCTAGATCTAAGATGGTGGCGCAAGAGGATCTTTGGTTGCATTCCTCCAAACACCCAGGCGTTTTGTGGTACAACAGGCTTTCGCAGGCCAGAAACACCTCAAGACGCTTGGAATGCTAGATCTACCCCACGTCTCAACTAGACAAAGGGCGGTTGGGGGATGGTACAAGCGGTTGGCCCTTGTTGCTTAAAGGATAATCCGCACGGACAGAAACAAACTATAATCAAACCTTGCTACCTTGCTAACTTGCAATAAGCTGTCCCGAACAGGAAAGCTTTGAGAGGGTAGCGTCGACGTCGCAGCTTAGCTACTCAGTTATGGTGGCAACTTCTTCCAGCCACGGCGTTCTGAGCCAGGCTTTAGACTTTCGCACATCGCCTGGGTGGCACTCACTCCACAATGGTAGTGACGATAGTGACCACACTGATCATTAGCTGTTCCCTACTCACCCTCCAAATGCCAGCTGCTAACGGCTAACCTGTGCCGGACAAATCTGGCCGAGGTTCCTTGGGGGAGGTGGGGGGGGGGATGAGGTGAGACATTGGGTATGCGGCACTAATTACGACTGAACGGGACCGATCGAGGGGAGGGGTAGCTTCTGGCGCTTAATGGATACCACAATCCTGACCTGCCTGAGCTACCCAGACAACATTGCGATCAGCGACTCACAATTGTCTCTAACGGTGCTGAAACAACAGGCCATTGGACTTGTCGTAAAGGAAGAAAAGACATCGACGGAAAGTGGTGTGGGAGGTCCCAATGCAGCTACCGCCAAATATGGGAAAATGATAGCCTGATCGACTAGCCACCCACAGTCGACATATCATACACAAAGTGGTCCTCCCCAGAATCAAACACCATTTGAAAGCTGAATTTCTTATCATAGAAAACCTTAGTGGGCACGCACCTGCTCCTGTGTCAATACGAGGACGACGGAGTTGACTCTCTCTCTCTCTCTCTTTTGTCTCTCTTTATTTCCTCTCTTTCTGTCTCTAAACGGATATTCGGGGTGCATGAAGTCGCGCCTGAGGGAATGGAAAGGCCGTCTCACTTCCGGTAGGTTAGTATCTTCAATACCCGTACGGATGTCCAAATAGCTCGTAGGGTTCCGATCGAGCCGAATCGATTCGGAGAGCGGCCGCCCTTCCCCCTAAGCCCAAGCCTTACTCCGTACTGGGCCAGTGTCTCCTCTCGCGTACATTCGATCCGAACGAACTCAAATTCCAGCTGTGACCCACAAGGGCATGTTGCCCAGCGTCATTGACGTGACATGCATTCTCCTCTTTTTGGTGGCTTTTGCTTGCAGGGTCAATATAGCTGGAAGTCTGTGTGAGATAATTGTTTTCGGAGACGTGTGCATGCTGTGGCTTGATTGTTTTGTTGGATTGCTTGCCTTGGTGAGCTGGCCCTCCTTCCTCTTCCAGACACGTCGTTCGAACACCTGGGGTACGGGATACTCGTGTAATCACAAGCTGCAATCTTGTGGCCTCCGTCCATATGTGACGACGACGACGACGAAGCGGCCAAGAGTTACCGACCGTTTGGGTCTGGCTCGAGTCTCAGCATATAATTCGTTATACCAATTTTGGCAGTCGAGTCCAGATGCTTCAAAGAGACGTTGTTGGATGGGTGGAATGTACGGCGTCGACATTTCAAGTCAGTATCACACCAGTCTACGCCTTTCTCATGTTGAATTCATCATCGGCATCTCCTAATGGCCCGGGGAATTTGGTTTACATTCCTATGCAATGCCTCGAGTATGGAACTTCAGCACACGCGGTTCGAATCAGACTCAAGATCTTATTCGTCTTCGTCATGAGTTCACCTCTAGCTTAGAGTTCTCAGCATTGAGTACCTTGTTTCTCGAGGGACAATGGATCCTCCTTTGAACCTTATTTGTGTCAGTTCCTTATACCACCTACAGGCATTAACGCAGTGATGCAACAGAGCATCTCAAGGCAAGCGCTCGAGCGAAACCTGGGCAACGCTGATGGAGACGAGTATTGCATCGCTTCTATAGAATCCAAATAATACCAAGTAGCTAAACATATATGAGGAGAGAACTTCACGTTGCAAGTGACTACTTTTCTGCTGAATATTCTATCAGTTCCATTGCGTGATATTCCGATCAACGAACCAGAAGCAGTTACTACCTCCGAATTCCAATATTCCCCATCATGTGTCAGGAAGTGAGGCCCTATTACCACGAATGTGGGCACAAAGATCTAGTGAATCATCCGCCATACTACGTTCAGTGCCGTCTGTTCACTAATTGCGGTCATTGTAACCGGAACGAAACCTGCGGTTACTACTCGGTCGACCTAGACATTGGAGAGTATTGTTCTAATTACACATGCGGTATTAGACAAACGTCTGGAGATAGACATAAGTGAGCACCGATTCGTGGGACTTCGTAAGAGATCGTCCTCACTAATCGTATACAACTCTAGGAAACATGGTGACAACGGTCCAAAAGAGCGAGCTCCTCGACAAACCTCTTAGATTACGGAATTCCAATCTGCTTGTCATTGTACTCTTTCATCCTCGCATTAGTCACGTTGGTGCGAATGTCCTCCCACTACGCCTCTGCAATATCCACTCATCACTGGACAGCCCAAATTGCTTCAGGTTAATTTCCATTGGCGATCGTCCATTCATGACCCGACTCACACTGCTTCGTCTAGATGCCATGAGCTCACCCACCGGTCCCTGCAGCGTAAATTCGTCTCTTGAATCGTGCCACACACCATCCTTCAGACTCAGCGAATAGTATCTTGGGATATTTAGGGGTCTATTTTCCCCTTATCACGGGCCTGGATGTGCGGAAATATCGCCGCCTTCTTGCCAGTGACTTTCTCCTTGAGCCAGCAGCCTCGGCAGACCTGGGCCTTTCACGAGCTTGATATCGCACATTGGATCGGATCGAAGAACATGCCACACTACCTGATTTAAGAGCATTCTTACTGTCACCACCTCATCAGTTCCAAGTTCTCTGCCTGCCTCCAGACTTTCGCCACAGGCCGAATCAAAACTACTGACTCTCAACGCCACCGCTCCAGCCCTCGCCACCACGCCCCCACAATTAGCTTGCTGACATGTATCGAACCTCTCACCAACCACGCTCCATATCGGGCAAGATGTCAAGAACTCAAGCAAGCCCTCGTATATCATTTGGGCCAATGGAGATATTGTATCCTGGAGGCATATCAGACAGAGCTACCCCGCATTTCACAGCTGTACGTTTAGAGTTGCACCACATCATGTTGATGTTGCTCTAGTAGTAGAAGTACCCGCCAATACGAACCAATAAGACATACCTAGCTATGCATGTGGTGCGTCTTTAGATAAGGTATAAGGCTGTAGATCACCAAATAAAGATCACTCCAGGGATCGCGACCACCCTTCTACTGATAACGCTACAGAGCTTCTCCACTGTGCTACAGGGTCTCAGGACTCCACTGTGGACGATCTCAGCGGCTACAACTACCTCCGTAACCCAGACTTTCTCTCAAGTTCTTAGATCTTGCCCAAAGCGCTTCTCCACTCTACTACCGCCCCCTCTAGGCCATGGGTCACAATCTCGGCGGCCGCCCATTCAACCAAGCTGCCCAGATCCCGCCTAGCACTTTCGCCCTCTGCTATGCCTCTTCTAGGCACCCAAACCCCGACCTTAGCGGGAGCCATGACCACAAGCCTTTTGGAGGGTCTTGCGCAGAGCAAAGCGCGGACTCGATGCAGCCTGGTGACAATCATCAAAATCAACCAATGATCTGACTCTCCCACATGCTAATTCTTGACTAGATGGCATTTTCCACACGGCGTGCGGTACTCGAAAGCTTACCCGCTGGGAGTAGCATCGGTCCCAGTTCCATCTCAACTATGAACCGACTAAGAGGAGGCGAACAGCAAGTGTCGCCAAGATTCTCAGTAAAAGGAATGCATAAGCAGCAGCTGATGCAACGATAAAAGAGACATGATGAGATGACGCCATGAGTACATTGGAGCATAGATGCGCAATTCGTGGACGTTTTGAGATGGCCGCGCATACGGTGGGCTGGCACTAGTTGGCAGTGGATCGGGGCCTGGCTGTCAACAGCAACTTTCCGGGCCAGCTTTGCCGACTGCTTAATTCAATTGAGTAAAACAAAAATAAAGACGCTTAACATAATAATAATAACTAGCGTCAAGAATAAATGAGTCTCTTATCCAGACCTTAAACTAATTACGTTGTTGTCGCGAATCATCAGTCAGAAATATATCTTGAGGGTTAGTTGAGGCTGCGCTAACTTGTAAGGAAACCGCGCAGGCCCGGAGCTGGACTCCCGGCATGTGTGGCTTCTGATATTGGGGAGCTTCCTCTCGCTGTCATTTCAACCCAGTTCGGGTTACGAAATATGTGAGCAATGGTGGAGCATTCCTAAGCTTCACGACTGTGACTTGCGAAGCTATGATTCGCAGACCTCAATATGAGATATCATTTTTCACTGTCTCGGTGAAAATGCGGATCACCGGGAGATTGGATCTGCAACTGGGATGAGCAATGGAGATTCTTATGTCAAATTCGAGCGTATTTGCATTATCGATGGAATGGTCCGGATCTTCGCTGCAGCTGCTTGGACTGTGAACAGACATCTGTCGTGCATGATCTTTTCGGCCCGTTCACACGTGCTCAAGGGGTCGAGATGCAGCCCCCCTAATATTGCCAATCTGCCAAGTCGCGTCTGGCTTGCATAAGGCTTCTGGTAGTTGAAGTCTTATGGCATATATCGTATGAGGTATCTGAGCGCCGGAGAAACATATAATTGTCAACCGAATCCCCTCCTCTCGTGTAGCCAAGGCCAATTTTTGTAAGGGACGAGCACTATTTGGCCGAGATTACGCTGCAAAACCCGTGTCTGAATCGACAGAATCCATGATCGTATCTTCGTCGTCCCCGAATGACTCTTGAATTTCTTCCTCAGTCGCTTCCATACCCTCAGAGCTCATGATCTTATTGTTCTTGTCCTCAGCTTAAGTGACATCGTTAGCGAAATTGATCAATACTGAATTAGTATTGACACGGATTACTTACTATGAGGTTCTACCAGAAGATTCTCCTGAACCTCGCAGTCTTGCAAGATTGAGTCTTCTCCAATTTCACTTCGTCGGCCCAATATGCAACCAGTCAGCTTGCAGCCCTTGCCAACGACGACACCGTCCATCAGCAAACATCGAGTGAGCTTTGCACCTTCCTTGATCTGACAATTCGCACCAATGACACACTCCTTGATCGCACTCTTCTCCTGGACAGTGACATTTTCCGCGAGGAGACAGTCCGGACGTGTGACCGTTGTCTTGGAAGCAATTCCTTGGGGATAAGCTACTTTGTTTGTATGCGCAAACGGTGACGCTGCCTCACGGCCAGCCTGCACAATCGACTCCAATTTTGCGAGTTGTAGTGAGACAGAAAGGAGTAGCGGAGCAGTGTCGACTCGGCGGATAAATGGTATTTGGTCTCCGCCTTTTGATGGATGGACATATGCGAGAATTGGAGGTACTCTGGACTTGGTATTTGCATTCAACGTCCCCGCAGGCTCAAGTTCTGAGGTCCAAGTTGTGCTTAGACTTGCGAAATCAACTTCATTGGCTGGTGCATTGTCCAACAGATTGTCATCACTGCCACTGAGATTTGGGTTGTTGAAGATCTCCGGAAGTCCCAACTTTTCTGGTAAGCCGTCTTGCCATCCAGCCTTTGCCCACCAACCAATCACATCTTCTCCAATGCTATCCATATGCTCGTTCCGGTTGATCATATCGATGACCCACACAGGGAAGATATAGATGTGGGCATCACGGTGCGAACTTAGCATACGGATCCGGGAGTGGGCTCGAATGAGACTATGTCGAACAGGAAACGACTTCTTCTCTTCAGTGATGTCATTCAGAGTGTCTGTAGGAACAGAATAGACCAGCTTCGATACATGGGACAGTAGCGAGGTTTTCGAAGGAGGCACAGGTCCTGGTTCAAGAGGCGATGTAGCGATGAAGTCTGTTTCCTCTCCTTTGACGACTGTCTCGCCTTTCGTTGGGTACCAGACTCCAAGACCACCTCTTCGACCTCCTTTCTCGCCTCCGACGGCCATCTTGGGGCCAGTGAATTCATGACCACCACCAGTTGCTCCACCAAGGCCTGCTTCTTTCACCATCCAAGACTCGATCAAAGTCTCTCCGCCAAGCTCGCAGACGAGATCGCAAGGAAGCACAATAAAATCTCCTTTGATGATGGCGCGAACTTCGGCTAACCGGAAAATATGGGCAGTGCCTGTGTTCTGATCAAGGTCCTTGGGTGCTAATAAGTCAGGCTTTGGAAGTGGCAGTCCAGTCAGATGAGGATTAGTGTTCATCGCGGCTGTGATCGCTGGGGCGGATGAGGGAGGGCATATTAGAGTGATATCTATTTAGGAATAGAAGTTAGTAGAGTGTGACTTGCATTCATTGTACAGTGACAAATCCATGAATTGGGTTTCCGGTTCACTCAAACTTCGACTTGAACAAGAAATAAAGGAAACCTATCCGCTCTGGATCCCAAACACCCATCCAGAGAAAGCCTCAGCGCAACGCATCCGGGATTCCCAGCAGGTAAAGTAACAAGATGATAGATATGGGACTAAAGACATAGAAATAAGATTTTCCAGACAAAAGCATCAATCAATAATAAATCTAGACTCACTCGTGACGCCCATTCGATAACAGAAATCTATCGGATACCAGACCATCGGCCGATTCGCAATTGGTATGAGGGCCTTGGGATTTTCGTCCGGATTTGCTGTGAAAGTCGGGAAAGAAGAACCAGGACCACACAGAATGATGGCCTGGAAGCCAGGCGCTGGCATCGACAGAGCGTGAGGCATGGCTGCAAATACTTTTGCTTGATAAGAGTATGCGTTCAGGCAGTAAGTGATCGAGTCCGGTGGGTTTTCGGGTAGTAGGAAAACGAAAACTCAAAGGTTAGAGTCTATATTTAAGCCTATCTCTATTTCGTCCGCAACGAATTTAGGAAATGTTAAGCCCGTGACGAATATCAAGATCTAGAAATTTGAAAAGGTTAGTCACGACATGCATTGTAATCACGTGTAAGGCTGCAAGGATTGATTAAAGCTGATTCGGCAGTCGCATGGACAACCAAGCTGTTGATTTTCCAGCCTCGGGCATTTTGGATTTCCTGCCTCTCAATTAAAGCACCCCTCCCCCACAATCATCCTGCGAGCTATCATACTTACGAAGGTACAAAGGAAGGCCGGATGGGATATGCAATGATTAGTTTCTTCTAAATGTCATACTCATACGATCGTTACGAGCGCAATGCGCGCAGGTCTCAGCCTTCCTCATCGCGTCGAGGGGCCATCTCCTACTGGATTCCTTTAGCCCTCACTGTCACGGTCGCGACTTTCGGAATTGCTGCTTGGATATGGAGCGAGCGGCAAGATGATGAGGATGATGAACCACCTCCAGGCGATCAAGTCCGACCCGACTACGCTCGAAATCCAGACGGAAGCATTCACACTGCACCTCCTTCCTACGCTGGAGGGGACCTACGACCCGGAGAAACGGGTTATGGTACTACACAATCACAAAACTACGAATCACAGAGCTATATGGCACGTATGTCAGGAGCTTTACGCAGGACGCCTAGTCCCCAACAGTTCATGGAGGGTGCGAGTAGGAGTGTTGTCGCAGGAGTTGCGGCTGCAGGAGCTGTCGTAGGGAGTGCGCTGTCATCGATTCGAGAGGAGGATAAGAATGCATACAAAGATCACAAAACCTGGTCAGAGGAAGCGGAATCACGCTTGCCAGGAGTTAGTCCTGGGCCTTCCGGGGGCATCGAGCTGCGATCAGCGAGTGAGCCCAAAGTGCCAGCAGTGCCGAGAGCAACATATGGATCCACATATGCGCCGGAGACTATACAGAGACCTCATGTGGGCAATGGTAGGAGAAAGACTGTGGCTATTGTAGTTTCTGCAGACACTAGTCTTGATGATATTGACGAAGACGAAGGCTCTTTCCACGAGCATGCGGTAAGTTACTACCTTTCTGCCTAGATCAAGCTCTGACGGTTGTAGTCCATTCTGTCTCATCTTCCTCGGAACACAGACATCTCTAAGATCCGACTCTTCGTACTCATTTATGCGCCCAATTTGAAAGAGCACCCGCTCGATGCTGCTGCAACTAAGCCTCCAGGATCTCTGAGCTCTTCATTCTCTAATATCGGCGAGGAATTCGAGAAGACAGTGTAGGTTACAATGTTCCTGCGATAGTGAAAACATCTGACACCCATAGTTCTTCGACGTCAGGATCTCCAGCATTCAATACAGTCTATTCCCAAGCACTTGGTCTCGTCGAGAAAGAAACAATGGTACTTCCTTTCACAACAAAGACCGGCCATGTTCATATCCTCCGCCACCTCAACCCAGAAATCGTATACTTGCAGGAATCACTTGCCGGAGAGAATGGAAACGTCATTACACATCTCCAAAGCTGGCTTCGCCAAGATGTGGTCCTAGTTGTCGGTGCAGATGGTGGCCATGGCGGCCTGGCTGACAGCGAGTCTGAGGCGGAACATACTGAAAAGAAAGAGCAATGGTGGGAAAGAGAAGACAGAGTTGGTCGTGGAAGAGGTGTAGTTGTGGTAGAAGGGGTTCGCGTTGGAGACGACTGGGCACGTAGGGTTGAAAATAGGGACTAATTAGCTGTTCCTGGGCAGCCATTATTTGCTATGGAGGGGACATGTATGATTCTGATGCATATTTTCCAATATATCGACATGATTTATGCCTATAATTTCTTCCATTCTAATCAGATCTAGCTTGCTCTCAGCCTCGATCGGTCTCCTCTTCCTCACGCCAATCGAAGTCAATTTCTGCCCCATCTTGCATATCAGCCAGCATCCCCAGGCTTGTATCATTCACTAGCTGACATGGGTTCTAATTTGTTTTGCCTATTCTACCTCCAACTTTCGAGCTTTGTTGCACAGCTGCCCATCTCTGCTCAGCCTCGAATCCTTCGTCCCTAAAAGGCACAGCTTGTCAAATCTCATAACACTATCCACAGCAGCGCCTCAATATGGGCATGGTCAACTTAAAGTAAGTAAACTGGTCTAGGATATAAGTCCAAATACATTCTATTCTAGCATTGAATCGCTGTTGAGACTCGAAAAGCTTCCCAAACCTCCCATCCCAGCGACCTTACTCGGAATATTTGAGCTGTTCAATTATGGATTTCAAAAAACTCTGGAAGGAGTTTTTTCTCAGCTTATCTTCACTTTGCAAAGGACTGAGCGCAACTGGGTGCATGTGTTAAATTAAGTGCGACGCGCTCTTAAACTCTAGCTCGCTTCACTCCTAGAAACTGGCTTCGAAATCTCAAAATCTATGCCCCGCAACCGAACCGAAACCCCACCACCTCTCCCTCAAGATTCAGTACAACCGCCGCAATGTCGCATGCACGCATAGAAGAGGTCAGTGACAGCGATCTAGACAGCGACCCTTCGGAAGGCGATATCGATGATGTAGGCTCCGACTTCGACGAGCGCGAAATCCTGAAGGCGCGCACACCAGCATCTGGCCCACGACCCTCCAGAGGAGCTGTCCCAGATCCCTCCAGTACTCTCATAAACCCTTCGCAGATACCGTCTACTACCAACACATCAAGCTCGAGAGCCCGTACAGACGCTGATGGCACACAATTCCACACCACAGAAGACGATTCGAAGTACAAGGATTTCCAATGTGTATATCCGATCTATTTTGACAAGAGAAGGAGCAGGAAGGAGGGAAGACGAGTAGGTGTCGAGATGGCAGTCGAGAATCCGCTGGCGAGGGAGATTGTGGCTGCTTGTGGGAGATTGAGGTTGGAGACGCTGTTTGAGCCGACGAAGATACATCCTAAGGATTGGGCGAATCCAGGTCGTGTGAAGATCAAGGTCAAGGGTGGGCTCAATCAGAATGTTAAGAACAGTAGGCTATTCCTAGTCTCGCAAGCTATGATTTTGCATACGCTGATAACTCTGGAATAGAACACCACCTCTACACCTTAATATCCAAGCACCTGCTCGCTCATCCCACAACTCCTCAATCCGCAACTCTGGTTCGAGTCCCCGGCGTGCCGCCTCCAGACCTCAGCAAACCATATCCGACTCCTGCAATACCTAAAGGATGGAAAATGGGCTCAATATTGCCATACTATAGTCCAGGGTTGACGGGCGGTGGTGTGAGCGAGAACTTCTTGAAGGACATGATGGCCGAAATGCAAGGCCAGATACCTGGCATGCCGAATATGGGTACAATGGATGGGCCTAGTGGGAGCGGTGGAGAGTCAAAACCAAAGAAGGATAAAAAGAAAAAGATCAAAGGCTGAGGAAGTTGGATTGGTGAGGGCTGAGAATACATCCGCAGAATGCCAACTCGAGTAACGGAGTGCTTTGTTGGCCTGAAATGATCTTGCATACCATGAAAGAGCATTCGTAGCTTGCAGGTTGTGAAATGAAATCTGTGGGCAGCAATGCAAATCCATTGGAATCGATCGGATCTGCGTATGCATGGTCCACCACACTGGATACCTCCCCTGTTTTACAGCGAGCAATCGAAGGTCAATCATGCAGGCATCAGCAAGTTCTTTTAACTCCCAGCATGAGCAGTAGAGATGCGAAAGTCGTATATCTCTTTCTTCATCCTTACATATCTTGCAACCAGCTCGTTCGTTGTAATGAAACCCATATCATGACTTCGAAATTGTTAAAGCGCAATGTGTCCAAAGGCTATCAGATTCACGAGTTGTGCATCGGTGCAGGCTTTGTTTTGTATGGTCGAGAGAGCGTTTTATGCTTTGTTTTTACGCCTTGTGTTACGCTCCAAAAAGTAGCAAACATCCCGAGAATCCCTGGTACTCCTGAAGACCTGGAGTTTGGTCTGAATAACATTCTTCAGAAATTATACATGAGCCTCTTGGACTGTTGTTGTTCTTTTCACTACATAGCTTCTCCTGAACAGAGACTGTCTAGAATCCTCCCTTCAACTTGAACCTGCAAGGCTGAGGGTGCGACCGAACAACCCGACTACTTGCTCGTCACGCCATCTTATATCCCAATTTACTGTCATATGGTACTCATCTTACTATCGACGGCGTTGGACTCCTCTGAGCGACGTTGTCCGCCTATGGCCAAAGTCAAACTCTTTCCTCGACTTACAGAATCTCGTTACATACAATTAACAAGGCAGTTTGGCAAATTCTTCAAATAAACTTGCAGTAAGTAAAGACATTCTTCATCGTTCAGCTCCTTAAACGCACTCGAAGACATCAAGGCCTCGAATCAAATCCAACATCGACTTCGATATTGGTTGCGCTACTCTCCGTTAAGGCACACGGTCAGGAGAGCAGACAAAGTAAACTTCTATTAGAAAAGTGATAGCTTTTCTGATCTTCAATTCACTTGCTCCTATTACTTAGAGTTCCCAAGATAGCTCAGCCGCCAATTTAAACGACCTTTTCTTATGAAACACTTCGATTCTAGCATACCCCTAGTTGCACATAGCGGCAAGTCCTACTACTTCTGAAGCTCTTTCTCTACAACGTAAGTTTTCCCTAGTTTTTTTTAGATCTTCCACTATCTACTCCGAAGCTCTAACTTGATACTCTCGAAGATCTTCCTTCTCACCTTTGCTTCCTAACTTGCCTTTTCGTTACTTCTTTCTTCTCCATCTCTCATTATCTCTTTGTAAAGATTTGTATTGTAACGGAGTTCGCTAACTCGATACTTCTATACAGCAACGGTCTTCTGCTATAGCTCATCCGCAATGGCAGACCGTCAAAACACAATCATTATTGAAGACGATAATGACTCAAACCAGAACATACCAGTTTCTCGTCATCGATCCTTGTCAAATGCCTCATCAACATCATCACATACTATGCGTGCAGAGAGCCCAGAAATCAAGGTCGTTCCACGAATGTCAAGACTAAGCGTCCAACCATCAACTGCCTCTCAACCATTTCAGCGCACCAGTGTCCAAGTGGCTAATAAGAAGCGGCGTCGTCACAGCGAGCTAGACGGCGAAGTAACACGTCACCCCCGACCATATCGCTTTGTCAACAGACAGCGAGATGATTTCTCGAAAAAGGGCAACATCTCTCCAATTATCGATCTCGAGGAAGATGAGCTCATTGACGTTGATGCTCTAGAGCTGAAGCTTGAGGAAGAGATTTTTCAAGAGCGACAACCTCGCCGAAGCCAGAAGTCTGCAGGCTTGGTAGCTCCTCGGAACGCTCCCGTCGCCCTTCCTTTCATAGAGCTTAGTACCTACAAATGGAATGGCTTTTGTCTGAGAGCGGGGAAGACAGTCGAAATGGAAGATGGAAGTTTTCTGAAGATTAAGGCAATAGTTCAGAACCTGGAAAGCGATGCGCTTATGCTCCGGGGGTGGACGCTCAAGAGAACTACTCGGTTAGAAAAGCACCACGGCATGGTGCTCCGGAATCTCAACGAGCTCATTTTTACCTTCCAGGTTGATCTCGATGACCCTCGAAACTACCTGGAGCAAAGCGTGGTGGAAGTTGCCTTATCGCACGTTCTTCAGATTCGACAGCTAGTCTGTACAAATTACCCTTTTCCAAAGTTTCGATTCGATGAGCAGCTCCTTCAAACCGATATACCAAAAGAAAGGGCAAAGGAAAATATTAAAGATTTCGAAGTATTGGTGGCTCGATATAAGTTTACAACCAAATTCGCTAATGCATCCGCTCGACTTCAGAGTGTGAAGAAGCCCAATAACTTCAGCCGTACCCAACTTGAATCACTCGACGTCGACGAGTGCACGACTGGTTGTGCGATGCCAGCATCGCTTCGGCGAGACCTTTGGCGTGAAAACACAGTCGTCGGTGGATCTGGTATCAGGGGCGCGGCCAACCCAGAACGTCAGGCTAGCCAGCCCAAAAAATCCGGAAAGCAACAAGCTCATATCGATCTCTCAGAAGACTATAGCAAGGATAATGCAAGGGCAAAGTTCACCCACCGGTGCGCTCAATCTGCTCCTAAACCCGTTCAAGTGTACACTTATGGCGATACCTGTGAGTCTTCTTAAGTTCTTCTCTAGCGGACTGGAGTATTGATCAAAGCCAGTCACTGGAGGTGGAGGAGCTATGAGTGGAGCAATATTGGCGGACTTGAAGGCGCTATTCGGCACTGACTTCAATCCTGTGTGTTGCGCAACCCTCCGTGCCAATTTTCCTCGGATCAATGTCTATGAGAAATGGGCGCATGAGTTTGCTGTTCAGCGAGGAGATCTTCACGTCGATATCCTTCACCTTTCCCCACCCTGCCAAGTATTCTCTCCAGTTCACACGCACCCTGGCCGAGATGATGAAATGAACTTCGCATCATTGTTTGCCGTGGAGGAATTGATCAAGAAGACAAAACCTCGAATGGTTACTCTGGAGCAGACCTTCGGAATTTTGCATGACAGATTTAAACCTGCCTTCAATGCCTTGATTCGAATGTTTATCGATACTGGATACTCGGTAAGCTGGCAGGTTGTCAAGTTTGCAGATTTTGGGCTTGCCCAAAGCAGAAAGCGATTGATCATTGTAGCTGCCGGGTAAATACTACCTCCTTCTCTATAAATGTCCAAGGCAATATGCTGACCCTGCTCCAATAGTCCTGGCGAAACTTTGCCTGAATTCCCGGCTTATACACACTCTCAGCACGGTGGAAATGGCCTCAAGCCGTGGACCTCTGTTCGTGATGTGCTTTCCAAAATCCCCCGAAACGCTACCCAGCATGATACTCGCGCTGCTGCCGCCAACCCCCTAGCTAATTGGCACACTTGGGACGATTCGTCAATCGTTCCTTGTATCACGACTAACGGCGGGGACTACAACTGTCACCCGAGCGGCAACCGCTCCTTGACGATTCGCGAACTGGCAGCTCTCCAAGGATTTCCTCATGGACACTTCTTCATTGGTAATAGTGCTGGAGTTATCAAGCGTCAAATTGGAAATGCCGTACCACCCATAATTGCTAAGATTCTCTTTAACAGCGTCAAAAAACATCTTGAACAAGTTGATGCCGCAGAGAAGCATCGATGCGGTAATCATGGAAGAAAACGTTGAAGGCAAGGCTCAGAGGATTCATGACGGTACTGGAGGATGCAGTAGTGTTAATTTTAGGTACGATTACCCGTTAGTCTATTTAGCTACTTTAGATATTGTCGCCTGCATGCTTAGACACTCGAACGCTTGCCACTTTGACGGTAGGTATTTGCTTCTCTAAAATTAGACTTTACGAAAATTGCACTGTAGAAACTCGTGTCGTTGTGCTATATGATACTGTGACGCATATTGAAGTACCAAGTCAGGTTACAGATTGGAAAGACTATACTTACCATCTTCCAGGAGGCGGAAGTCTCTGGTTGCCAAATCTATGGGTTAAACTGATGCCTCACCTCAACACTTTGCTTCTCTTAGTTGTATTCTTATTGATTCAGCTTGGGATAGGCTTTTTGTCTTTGTTATTATACAGCGGGAATTCGAGAGTTCCAGAGGTTCCTAGCTAATTTGCTACCCTAATGATTTTAGAGGCTACTGCATTTAAAACCATAAGGTGAATAAAAGCACGTTATTACTAGTTCCTTTAAAGTTACTTCTTCTCTGATGAAAGACGCATGCCGAGGTCTGTTTGTTGGCTGTGAGGTGCCTGTCCGTAGTTCTGATCTTCAGCCTCAAGTGACCGCTCTTGAGAGTTGTAAGTTTAATGCTCCCCTCACTATAGCACAGCAAGTCTCTCGTCTCCAACACTTATCTTTTTAGGAGCACATATCTTCTGAAAGTCTTAAAAATAGGTACGGAAATAACATTATGAATATGAATGTCAAGCATTCATGAGAATGGTTGCAAGTGGGAAAAAAGTATTAAGGACAAGCAGTAAAACATGGGAATCCATTCCCTCGTTCAGCTGTTAAAGGATCACACCTGCTAATGTATCATCCGAGGAAATATGTGCTGCTGCTGTTCCTTATCCAATCAACGAAACACAATTTGATGATTCTGACTTCTAAGAATTTTGTCGAAATCCGCTAAGTAATTTCTTCGAGAGTCTCGGGCGCTGCTGAATGGGACTATGGGATGATATGGCCTGGTGATATACAATCCCGTCAAGATTTCCCGGATGAAATGCAGAACTCAGCCTCTACCGCATATTCAAGTCTTAGACGTAGCAGGACATCAGTACCCAGCCCAATGCAAACATAGATCAAGGGTAGATGGTTTCAGAGACCCAACCACTCGAGTTGCGGCGGAATTGAGGATTGATTGATCTTGTAGGGCCTCGCAGTTTGCGGCCGAGACATACCTCGCAACTTTATAAGAAATAAAGCCTTCAACATCGTACGAACGAGCATTTAGGCATCCATGTCGGAGCAATTCTATCGACCTATTTCAATCCGAGTCCCTTCAGCTCCCCTATTTCATCCAACAGTAACGACAGACTCGAAACTTAGGAAAGACAGATAGCTTATAAAGTCTCTGAACGGTTTCAATAAGCTCGGGGTACGGAAACAACATTGTACATATAACTCAACGAAGTGCACCAAATTGTGCTATGATATACATACGAAGGCCCATACCCCAAAGTGGCAATCCCATACCTGCGCCAAAAGCGTCCTTAGGTGGCTTTGATATTGGCGAGGTCACATCCTGCGCCTCTCTGTAGTCTCATAAGACTGACTAATCTGCTGTGACAGTGTCCTTGGCCCTTCCCTCTATCGACTCACACGGCTGCGTAGCCACCTCTACTTCCCCCTCCCTGTATCGTACTCAAGACTCTCCTCATCCAATCTTTGAAGAGGTATGGAACATCGCGAATCGTGTCGCCATGAGGCAGGAGGTCCCAGCCGCGTGCACCGTATCGATTGTAGTTGAGCCATGAGCCAAAGATCAGATAGGTTGCAGTTGAGAAGAATGCAATCAGAATGAACCATGTAAAGAAACCCCAATGGGCGGCTCTCTCCGCGTCTTGCTCGTCTTTCGCGCCTTCGCAGGCCCACTTCGTGAGCCACCGTAGCCGTAAGGTACTAACATCCCCCTCATCTTCTACGTATCTGACAAATTGCAGACTAGGCGAATTGGGATCCTCCTCATCGTCCTCTTTCTCGTTCTCTTCCCGCTTGACCTTCTCTTCTGTGTATTTATCCTCCGGATCGTAGAGATGCTCCGTTCCCTCTCGATTCTTATCACAAACGAATTCAATAATCGCTTTTTGACTTCGAGTCTTCCCACCTTCTAATTTGCGGAATCCACCGTTCATTGTGACTCGCAGACCTTCCTTCGTAGAGTCTTCGTGTGACGTCGAATCCTTTAGTCGCTCCCATTTTGGTTCCATATGTCCACCACCCTTTTCCTTCAGCTCGCCCGCAATAGGAAAGACCTCATCGAGAACATCGTTGCCATCAGTAATTGTACGCTTTATTGCACAAACTAATTCGGTGGTCAGCCAGGTTCAGTTCTGAAAATGTTGAGACAAATGGACGAGAAACTCACGCTGGGTGCCGTTGGGACATTGATCTTTTGGTGGAATATCCTTGACCTTCCCTAGAGCTTTGCAGATATCAACCGTATAAGTTGTATTGTGATTCTCAAAGTGGTGCATAACAGATTTCGCTCCCCCCAATGGGTCAAGATTAAAACTCTGCCCTTTCACCCGGATGTGGTCGCAAGGGAAGCTTCCTGCCGCCGCAGAGAGAAAGGGAAAGAGAAAGGTCGAGACAACGGCGGCACTTTGACGTAACCGCATGATTGAGGTTTAGGTGAACGAAGGGTAGGGAGCTTCGGAGATCACGATCAGGGGAAGAGAAGGAAGCAAGAAAATAAAATAAAGAGTCAAGAGGAGGGAGCGAAGTAAAGAGAATGATGGCGTGGTGAGGTTGGTAATATCGTTTGGTGTCACTCTCACTGACCGTGGACGGCGGACCTCCAAGGAAATGAATCCAGAGCTGAGTCGCGCTTAGCTTAACTATCACGTGTCTTTCTTCTAATCTGTTGACAGGGGACCGTAACTTTTTACCGAATGAGAAACACGATTTGGTGGCATTCGATACATCTCTACTTCATCAAAAAGATACCAATATTTCATTTGTCACTCGCTCACAAACTGTGAAGGTTGGCATATTTCCAATCAACACTACTCCGTAAGTACGGAGTGATTAAGATCCTGTGGTGCGTCCGTTATTGCCCGTCCAGCTCATTTATCAACTCGTTCCGAGTCTTAGGCTTTAAATTGCACTTTCTTAGACAGCCTCCGTTCCTTGATTTCTTCATCTCTATCACTATCCTCCTAGGATCAAAATATTGTCAGAGATATGGCAGAGTCGTCTTCTTGAGAGAAACACATCGCAGATGCAGCGAATCAGCCACCCAATAATACATTCAGTCTAGAAACTCCCAGCTGAAATACGACTTATGATATGGGGAAATTGTGTCGAAGATCGTGTCTTCAAAGCCCAGATAGAGTCTGAATGCTGCAGCACGGACAG
Source organism: Hyphodiscus sp. D1413 (assembly GCA_003988895.1). Taxonomy (NCBI): domain Eukaryota; kingdom Fungi; phylum Ascomycota; class Leotiomycetes; order Helotiales; family Hyphodiscaceae; genus Hyphodiscus; species Hyphodiscus sp. D1413. The sequence continues at coordinate 429,054 of QYAO01000014.1, forward strand.
CACAATCAACAGCGTCCATCGGACAAGAAGTAAGAGTTTGTACAGCGATTTGGGCGCGGAAATCCGATCTCTTCCCACACCTCTGCAAGCATGCAAAGAATCTAGAGATCTTCTATCACCTCTTTATGGCAATCACTTGCAGGATCCTTTAGTACATTCTCTACCCTCTTGACTAGATAGGACCGAACTGGCGGACGTGCCTTCTTGACAAGTTTATGAGGACCTGAGGTGTAATGAGGCGCCACCCCAGCTTTGATACCCTGGAGTTACAACGCATGTGCGAAGACTCTACCTCGTTGTCATGTCTTTTCCTCTTGGGCACTTGACTGTCATCGATACGTTTGGAAATACCGTTCTTCAAACTCATAACTGCTTGCCCGATGATGTTTCTCAGAAATGGAGCTGATAATTAAAAATTGGAAAAGGCCAGCATGGAAAATGTACCGTTATTTTCTAAACAAATTGCCTATGAGAAAGGAATAGACATAGATGGTACGTGCCGTCAAAATTATTATAGGTAATATTATAGAAATAAACATAAGACTATTGTTTCCTCAAAATCATGGTTCTGTACGCTCGGCATGAGCTCGGCATGAGTTCTATGAAGTTGGTGATGGAGCTCAGCTGTTTGGTCTCTGTAGCTCCAATAGACCTCGGCAACATCCCCCACTTTCCTACCTACCCCAGCTTTACAGTACCTGTACCATCCATCACCAGATTCCTGTTCCCGTCACATCTCATCATCATCGTCTCACCACTACCAAAATGTCAACACCCACATGGCAAGCAACAGCCCAGCGCAAACAAGCCCGACGCCAAGCCCAAATCCCCAAAGAATGGCTCCTCCCAAGCCTGCCTTCCCCAAATACCCTTAACGTCCTCTCTATCCCACAAACATGTGGAATCCTAAGCTCCAAAGAACTTGAGATCACCGAAAAGTATGACGCTACATCCCTCGCCCAAGCAATTGCATCTAAATCCCTCACCGCCGAAGATGTCACAACAGCATTCTGCAAACGCGCAGCCATCGCCCAGCAACTTTGCAATTGCCTGACCGAGATCTTCTTCGCAGAAGCCATTCTCCATGCAAAAGCTCTGGATCAGGAATATGAGAGAACGGGAAAGACACGGGGTATATTGCACGGTGTGCCGATTTCGTTGAAGGATACCTTTAAGGTTAAGGGACATGATGCGTCTATTGGGATAGCGAGTTTGGCGGAGAATCTAGCGAAGGAGAATGCGCCGCTTGTAGACATTCTACTTGAGCAGGGTGCAGTGATTTATTGCAAGACGAATATTCCGCAGACTCTGGGAGCTTTGGATAGTGATAATAATCTTTTTGGGCGAGTGCTGAATCCGAGGAATAGGCATGTCACTGCTGGAGGAAGCTCGGGTGGTGAGGGGGCGTTGATTGCTATGAGAGGGAGTGTTCTGGGTGTTGGCACAGATATTGGGGGTAGTATCAGAATACCGGCGATGTGCAATGGCTTATATGGGATCAAGCCCAGCGCGCAACGAGTTCCATACGTGGGACAGGAGAATGGAACGAAAGAGGGAGCAAGCAATATTGGTCTGCAGGCAAGTGCTGGACCCATTTCTGGAAGCATAAGAGATTGCGAACTGTTTTTGAAGGCTGTTTCGAATTCGAAACCATGGGAGCGTGACCCCGCTATTGCATATGGTCTCTGGGAAGAACAAGGGGAGATAGCACAAAAGCCTTTGCTAGGAGTCATCAGAACAGACGGCCTCATCACGCCACTCCCTCCGGTATCCAAGGTATTGGATGAGACCGTTCAAACGCTACGGAAGTCAGGTGTAGAAGTGGTAGAGATAGATGCACCGGCTTTTAAAAGATGTCAATCGGCTGCAAATGCATTCTTTGGTATTGACGGCGGTAACTTCATGTTTGATCTCCTAGAGAAGACCGGCGAACCGTTGAACAATTGGCTAAGTACACGTTTGCGAAGGAGAGCGCCAGTTTCTTTGGACAAGCTGGTGGAATTCCATGCTAAGAAGATCGAGTTGGAGACAGAAATGTTGAAGATTTGGAAAGATCCTGCGTCAGGTCGGACGATCGATGCGATCATCTGTCCGGTTGCACCGCATCCCGTTCCACCAATTGATCGGTGGAACGGGGTGAGTTATACGAGCAGTTTCGTCCTGTTGGACTACCCTGCAGGTAATTTGCCTATTAGAGACTTTGCAGGATCGGATTTGGGTGGTGAGTTAGTGGAGAGCAAACCGCTGGGTAGTTGGGATAAGGTCAATAGAGAACTATGTCAGTTGATGTGCACCGAACTTGTCTTCCCGTTGCTAACATCAGTACCAGGGGATCCCAAGACAGTTGATCGGAAAGTATATCTAAACACATCGCTTTCGGTGCAAGTCGTTGCTCCGAGGATGCAAGAACGAAAGCTATATCAGGCGATGGTGCTGATCGACAATGTTATACAAAGCGTATCTACAAAAGCGAAATTGTAGATATTCGAAAATTGATCAAATTTAATCACATCACGAATCCCAAGATTGCTTGATCTGCTTGAAGTGTCTAATGCTATTCAACATCTCAGAACCTGTTGCTCGAGGTTTGTCAGATATAACGAAGGACCTGACCTCTAGAACGTCAGATCCCAAGTGCTCCTTTCCCCAAACACAATATTATCCGAGACTCTCACTTATGCATTAGCTTTCTCGGCGCTTTTAGGCCTACCAGAATCAAAAATGATCGAAAGGGTAATATGATCACTCTGACCTCTCTCCATTGCCCGCTGGCTCTCCATGATAGGTGTATTTTCTCAGACCTCCTTGGAAATGTGGGAATTTGTCAATGTCTCACAGAGCAATTCACAAAACAAACTGCACTTGAGTCAGGGACTAGATGGACAACAAATGCCCATCTTGAGCGATCGGAAATCTATTGCTGTTTTCTTGTCCAAGAACCAGATCCATCCGGTCCATTTAAGACCCTAGATAGAAACGAATTCAACCCACTAGCTTGACACAAAGCTCATCTGTAGTCCGTTCATACTTTTGCCTCGCTCTTCGGTGGTCTTTGCCCAAAAATCGTACTTCCCACCCTTACCTCCCCACTACCCATCTTAATAGCTCCCTCGAAGTCCTCACTCATTCCCATACTCAACTCCAACTGGACACCCAATTCCTCCTCTAACCTATCCCTCTCTCCGGCCAAACACGCAAAATCCTCATTCTCTTTCCCCTCGCCAGTTTCCTTCGATCGAGCAATCGCACCAATAGTCATCAAACCCAACAGGTTCAAGTGCGGGCAGTGTTCTATAACATACTTGCACAGCTCAGTAGTTTCAGATCCTGGGCTTGTGCCGGATTTCGCTTCTTCGCCGGACGTGTTGACTTGGATGTGAATGTTGAGAGGCGTTCCCGCGAGGGAGGGGTGCGAGCTGATGAGCGCCGAACGTCCGGCTTCTAGCTGCGTTGCTTTCTTAATGCTGTCTACTGAGGAGACGCAGAAGAGGTTTGGAATCGAGGAGGCTAGGGGTTTGCACTTGTCTGGGTGGGTGTAAGCACGTGATCGATGTTGAAGAGGAGCAAATGACAGGATGACGACCAGGACGTACTTGACTGTAAACCTCCGATGAAGTGCCATTGTATACTCTTGGGCAACAATTCCGCTTTCTCTGTCAGCTCCTGGGCATAGTTCTCTCCGAAATGGACATGTCCCTTGGTCCCCTCGCCTTCCTGGTGCAAAGCAAGAATGTCTGTAGCAGGCTTTAACTTGGACACTGCCACCAGCCGTACCTAATCGAAGGTATCAGCACAGCCCAAAAAGTTGTCAGGGTATCAATAAGGTACAGAGAGAAAGGTAAGTTGAGCCAATTCAGTCACATTCGTCGCTGAAAATTGAGGAAGTTGGAATATCTTACGTTTCTTCCACCAGCAGCCTTCGCGACCCGTTCGGACACGCCTTGAAGAGCAGAAACGAGAGCCTTCGCTCTTGTAGGGTCAACCTTCATTTCGCTCATCGTCGTTCTGGAAGAAGTATTGGTCTCGTGGTGCGGATATCGCTAAGATAAATGAAGGGTTATTAACGACGATTGCTTGAGGTGGAGCGAAGCGGGGCGGGATTTGGAAAAGCATTTTATAATCTTTCCAGCTTCAGGACCTTCAACGGGATCATTCTTTGCATGGAACTGTTTGATGAATAACTTAATCCTTATCTGTCAGTCATGACGCGTTTTGGATAGGTTCAATATAATAGACACAGTCACGTGATACAGATTCTCGAGGAAGTCCTTTTTGAGGCAATTCATATGTTGAGAATGTTACTGTGTCTATTGATTTGGTTCCTGGAGAATTCCCATCCTAGCTTCCCATTAATTCTTCTGTCAAGCCGTTGAGGATGGGGTATAAAGTTCTGGCGTCATTCGAAGCTCTGGTGTCGACAGCAACATCCACCCAATCAGGTACCCGACCCCACGAACGATCTCCAAGCCCCTCCTTTGATAGCTGTGCTTATTTTGAACGGTTATGTCTCTATCTGTAGGTAGTCTGTTGATAAATCATGTTGACCTATGGGAGATGGAGTGGGATACAGATAACATTCGCTGAGCGGAAGCCGGCACGAGTGTTCTGATGCCATCAGGTATTGATGAGAGGTTGCGAGGAGTATTCGTGAGACGGGATGAGAATGGCGACATAAGAGAATTGGCGGTAATAAGGACGGAATAATCCCCCATCCTCTGAGACTGTGATTATCCAAAGCCAAACCAAGAACTCCTTAGAATAGAAGTAAAACCCCAACCTGATCCAAAGCCATGGCACCTTCAATTGCTCAGGAGCCGATTCAGCATTCAGAAATTCAAGTCAAGGAAGCCTTCGACAAGAAGACACATGAAGGAGTTCGTGATCTCTGAATCATCCACAACTTATTGCCTGTACTGATTCGTGTTAGTACAAATATTCCCATTATCTCCCAGTCTACGATAACACCACTGTATTCCCACCCACAGAACCATTCGAAGTCGTCGACAAAGGGAGCTTAGCCGACAAAGCAAAACCGCATCTATTCGCAACCAACGATCCTGCGGTCTCTATCACCAAGCTCACTCCCCGCATCGGGACAGAGATCACAGGACTCCAGCTCTCCCAACTCACCGACGCTCAGAAGAATGAACTTGCTCTCCTTATCGGCGAAAGGGGTGTTGTAGTGTTCCGTGGTCAGGACTTCAAAGACATCGGCCCACAGAAACAGAAGGAATTCGGGGAGTATTTTGGCAAATTGCACGTCCACGTGAGATTCCTTCCCCATTTGAATATATGAAACCGGAAGACTGACAAAGAGATACAGCCGGTAGGAGCCCATGTTCAAGACCACATTGAATTCCATAACATCTACCTTGGGCCTGACAATCTCTATCGTGCCCAACGTAAATCCACCCGCCTTACGACAACAGGCTACCACTCAGACGTGTCTTACGAGCACCAAACGCCCGCCATCACTATCCTTACCTTGTTGCAAGTCCCTTCAACAGGTGGAGACACAGGATGGGTATCCCAAGTCGCAGCCTACGAGCGACTTTCTGAATCGATCCAGAAACTCCTGGAAGGGCTCAGAGCCGAGCACTCAGGCTTCCCGCAAGCGGAGGGTGCGGTAAGAGATGGGAAACATGTCAGGAGAGCGCCCGTGATAAGCAAACATCCGATTGTGAGGATCCATCCCGTGACGGGCGAGAAGGCGTTATTTGTAAACCCAGGGTTTACGAAACGTATTGAGGGACTTAAGGACGAGGAGAGTGAGGCTCTGCTGAAGTTGTTGTTCACTGTAAGTCAACTGTATTTGAGCTGGGTAGCACTTGCTTATGAGAATAGCATATCTCGAATGGACAGGACTTGCAAGTTCGCCTTAAGTGGGATGATCGAACGGTTGCGTTGTGGGACAACAGAGTCACGGCCCACACGGCAATCTCGGATTATGATGTTACAGATTCGAATGAGGGTCTTCGACATGGTTTCCGCATCACGACTCTGGGGGAGAAGCCAGTTGGGGTGAATGGGCTGGAAACTGTTTGGTAGAGGCAGTTGAAGAGAACGCTTCAGTTACTCTCAGTGCCTTGATCACTCGATCCAACGGAGCAAAATCGAATTGAAGCCCCCAAAGACTTCCTCGTAGAGTTGTCTCCTTCAATTGGAGGGTAAGCATAACTATATGCTTGTATTTAAGTCGTATCTTATTCTTTGACTCCAGACTCTAATCGTTCGATCAAGACCTACGTAATCGAGTGAGGGTTAGCAATACGTAAATTAGCAGCAATGCGTAAACCACCAAAATCAATTCGTTCAATATAAAATACCAACAACAACAACAATGCCTTTTATAGACGGACACAAAGAGAATATGGTTCAAGAGGCTCTTCTCCTCTTGATTTACCCAAATCTCGGAATGAAAATCGCAGAAGCTGCACGTATAATAGCGGGTAAATTTCACGCATTGCTGCTAATTGACGTATTGCTACTTCGTAACCCTCACCCGATTACGTAGGTCTTGATCGAACAATTAGAGTCTGGAGTTTTCTCGAGCACATTTTGCATCCGAGATCCAGATCGACGGGATATCGTCAGTGGCTGTAAATCTGTGACACTCATTTAGCTGAACTTGTGGGGAAGGAATGCACAGCCCTAAAGACTATGCAGAAATTGAGGACTTGCAGTAAAGGAACACAGACCGGAGGCAGTACAGTATGAATGAGTTCTTCAGGAGACATCTTTGTATCCGTTTCAAAGAGAGGATCTATCAGATATCGAGTACGATACTTATATAAAATGCCATCCTTTGTTTCATGTCAGCCCATCTTTTGGTCTTTATTGTGAAACCTCCCGGTAATATGCGTGCCATTCCCACCGGCCTATCAGCAGCCGAAGTGGTGGCGGTTTCGTATTCCTTTGGCCCGTTCCTGCAGGGGCTAAAGGCCACCAACAGCCACCAAAAGCCACTAGAAAAGTGAGCTGGAGTACGCGTAAAAAAGGAGGGACGAAGAGAGACAAGGAGAATCCTGGGGCGGCGGTTCATCATCTCATCTCTTCACGTCTTTTTTCTCCTCAACTGAGCAACGTCGTGGTGGTATTTCCTCTCCATTCTTTTATATTCACTGCTTCCTCAAGCTTTCTCATTCCCACTCGCCCAACGACATATTGGAAGAACGCTTGAAGCGATCCCAACAACGACATACCATCACGAATACTTGCGAATTCTCCACTCGATGATAACCTTGTAGACCAATTGGCCTCCAACTACAATCTACATTCTTTGCAGACTCGTCATCTCGTCTCGAAATCTGCACGCCCACATTCCTTACCTCGACCCCGCGCTCCCAACATAGCACACGACAGCCTCTTATCTCAGAGGCTTAGCCACTTCTTTCGAGATCAATTCACGTCAAATGTCCTTGCGTTCACCTCGATCACCATCCGGCTTTTCGAGACAAGGTTTCCAGCCTCTCGACAACCCAAACAGCAACATGAGTTACGAAACCAACATTCCCCTTACCTCTGTCCGAACGAACTCGTCAACAGGAGCACGAAAACAAGGTGACGAAGCCATCTTTCGACAGCCCACATTCAAAGATGACGAGAAGAAGGGCATGTTCAATCAAGGGATAGGTGGCAGACGGAAGGCTAAGAACATCAACTCGAGACCGAGGAGAGTCGGCACAGATGGAGAAGAAGTGTCTGTCAATGGATTGGGAATGCTCTACGACAAAATCGTCAACTTCTCTGTCGTAACACGATATTTTGTTTACGTCGCCCCTATAGCCCTTCTAATTGCGACCCCGATCATCATCTACGCGGCCCTGGATCCGAAAGCCTTATTTGCTGGTACTGGTATCAGAGTCATTTGGTTTTGGACATGGATCGAAACGATTTGGCTTAGTATCTGGGCATCCAAACTTGTCGCCAAGGCTATACCATGGATGTTTATGTTTCTCTGCGGCGTCGTCAGCTCTGGCACTCGAAAGTATGCCTTGATCTTGAAGGCAGTTGAAATCCCACTTTCACTAGTAGGATGGGCAGTCACTACTCTGGTCACTTTTACAGCTTTGACACAGCCGGCAATCAATGAAGGCGTAGCAAGTAAGCATTGGGTTTCAGTCGTAAAGCAACTCTTGGGCCCCTGCTTGATCGCCTCTCTCTTGTTCCTAGGAGAGAAGATCGTTATTCAATTGATCAGTGTTGGCTATCATCGGCGATCTTTCGATGGACGCATCAAGCAATCAAAGCACGACATTTATCTTGTCGGCCTGCTCTACGAAGCTTCCAGAACTCTTTTCCCCATGTACTGCCAGGAATTTCTTCAGGAGGATTACGCTATCAACGATTCGATCGAAGCTATCCTTGCAAAGTCAACTGGAAAGATGGGGCATCAGAGATCAGGCTCAGCTACTCCGTTCAAGCTCATCGGTGACGTTGGAAGACTGGGAGACAAGGTTACATCAATTTTTGGCAACATCGCATCTGAGATTACTGGAAAACAAGACTTCTTGAATCCAAATTCTCCACACTCTATTGTTGTAGAGGCCCTTGAAAAGACTAGGTCTTCCGAAGCATTGGCTAAACGATTGTGGATGTCTTTCGTGGTTGAAGGAAAGGAAGCATTATATGTTGAGGACGTTCAAGAAGTTCTCGGCCCTGCCCGCAAAGAAGAGGCTGATGAGGCTTTTGCTGCTCTCGATAACGACGGGAATGGCGATATCAGTTTGGATGAAATGATTATGAAAATCGTAGAAATTGGACGGGATCGGAAGAGTATTTCTCACAGCATGCGCGATGTTGGACAAGCTATTGGTGTTTTGGATCAAATTCTGCTGATAGTTTTGGCCGTAATCATTATTTTCATTTTCGGTAAGTACGATGGACATGCATTGAAGGCTAAAACTAATATCTGTCAGTCGCATTCCAAGACACCAATTTTGTTACCACTTTGGCCACAGCTGGAACGACTCTTCTGTCTCTTTCTTTCGTGTTTGCTGCTACAACACAAGAATTCCTAGGCTCATGCATTTTCCTGTTTGTGAAGCATCCTTTCGATGTTGGCGATAGAGTTGACATTGTCGGCCCAACTCAAGAGTTCCTCGTGGTTGAGCAAATATCCCTTCTCTATACTGTCTTCAAGCGTATCGACAGCATGAAGATGGTCCAAGTACCCAACATTGTCCTCAACAATCTCTGGATCGAGAACATCACGCGTTCGAAGGCCATGAAAGAGCAGCTCGACATGTTCATCTCCTTCGACACATCTCTGGAAGACATCGAGGTACTCCGCAAAGAAATGGAGAACTTTGTCCGTCACCCTGACAACTCACGTGACTTCCAACCCGATATCGTTCTTGAAGCCACCGGAATCGGAAATATGGATAAACTGCAACTAAAGGTTGAGATCAGACACAAATCCAACTGGCATAACGAGACTGTCCGCGCAGCTCGTCGCTCCAAGTTCATGTGTGCATTGGTGCTTGCTCTCCGCAAAGTTCCTATCTACGGTCCAGGAGGCGGTGGGGAGGCACTCGGCGGCCCAACCAATCCCTCTTACTCTGTTGCGGTGTCCGACTCTTTAGCAGCGGAGGCTCGCGACAAGGCGGCCGGAGCCAAAGAAAACAAGCGTCTGTTTCCAAGCAAGCCAGCACCAAAAGATCTTTCTGGTGATCTCGGACCCGCAGGCGAAGAGAGAGCAGCTGAAGCGATGAACGCTAGAGCTCCTACCGCGGATGCAGCGCACGAAACCACAAACACAAATAAAGCGGCGTGGAATTCCTCAGAAGATAGGACACTTGACTCTCGAGATGGTAGTCTCGAGAGACATCGGAGCACCGAGATCGAGGACCTTCGAGAAGGATTAATCAAGCGTCAAAGCACACGCGGTCGACGTCGACCAGGTGAAGCGATGCCTCCTATCGCGACAGACGGTGGACCAGGACTCACGTTAACTTCAGCGAGTCCTTATCGCGAGGGGTTTATGGGATCCGTTGCCCAGACTCTTGATGAGGAGGCGGAGTTGGGGCTGCACCCTACCACTTCTGGGCAAGGGTATACGACTTATCAGAGTCAGTCTCAGGGTGGCTATAGCATGTATCCTCCACCGGCGCCGGGAAGTAGAGGTGCACAAGGGCTACCGGATACAAGCCAGGCTGGGGCTCCCCCACAAGAGCGGCTGAAGAGGCTGAGCCAGAGCTTGAAGCCGAGTGATAGTACGAGAGGTACAGGGCAGAGTCCATGAAGAAACTTCTGACTAAGATGAAATGGAATGAATGTACCGCGGGGGGCATTTAGATGAATAGATGAGGAATACCCGCTGATGAAAGTCTCGGCACTGGATGGAATTTCTGTAATAGATAGTAAGGAACTCTGCTGGTCAATCAGTACTTCAAAAAAATCATAGATGAGAATAAAAAGTCAACCCAAAGCACTCTCGTTCACCAGAGATTAACGTAACGGCAACTTCGGCGATTCAGGCCTTTCCCGACGAGTGGTCTCGATACTCGCACAAACACGTGATACAGTACGGCATCTTGAGATAGACGAGGATGCCGACAAATTCTTGCAGTACCTCCGAACAGAAAACTTCTGCTTGTGCATGAGCCTCAACCTGGCTGGCTGCTCTTCCTACCCCAATGATCCGGACCAATAATGAGAAAGTATCGTCTCATTCGCGGCAGTGAGTACTTATTCTGCAAAGCAGCCATGCGCGCAACTTGCCGTCTGGTCCGTGAGATAGCCGGAATGCGTCTTCGGCGAAACGATTATGTATATGCCCCAGTAACTCAATTGAATCTTGCCTGAAGCTTGCCTGGAATAGGTTAAATTTAGGGGGTTAAACTGTGGAATCGTTCTGATACTGGTTTAATCATGACTCGAGTTAAGACAAGTAGCTCGGTAGTTGTTGTTGTTTTTGTTGTTGTACTGTACCATTTTATTGGCTTTCTCGCTTCGCCGATCGCGAATTCCTAAGCCTCGCCTACTCGCCTCCCACTCGGCAGCTCGACGTCATGCTCGCCTACTCGAATAAGCTTCCGAGCTCGTGAGCGGTATCAGACCACAACACCACGATATCCCAACCACAAATCACAAATCAACAAATCACAAATCACAAACTTGCAAAGGGAGCGGGAGGAACGCAAAATGCCTGACACATCCACATGAGGGAGGCGCGGAACTGACTGTGCACATGACTGTACAGTGCTACCTAAGTACCACCTATTATCGTCCGTTCTATCCGTACCACATCCCATTCCATCCGCCCATTTTCCCCGGCATCTGAAGGGAATTTCGTGGCTGATTAATCTACTTCTTCGGTTTGATGCAGCAGTTGACGCAGTAACTATGACGTTTGTAACTGGAGATCTTTCGTATGGGGCCACTCATCGTTCTAGCCTCGTTGCTTTTGCCATCTTGCTGTCCCTCCTGACAAGCCGAACTCCAGTCAAAGACTAAGCTGTTTACCAATCCTTAGTCGAAAGCTTGATATAGGTAGTTCTTATATGGTGTTGTGCATTCCGCTTTCCCCTTGAAACATTTTTATTGTTCTCTTACTCTTCGAATCTTCTCCTGTTTTCGACTATCGTGTTATTCGGACGCAGAACGCATATCGCAGTTACTGGTATCCATATTTCAGGGTCTTGTTTACGAGGACAAAACAGCAGGTCGTACGACTTACTAGGTCAACATGGCGCCTGTTATTTGGGGTTTGGATCTCAAGGAGATGCAATGGGGCAAGTTCAAAGGCAGTTACATGTTCAACCAAGTCTATCACCTTCGGCGGACAAAGATGATCGTCTACCAAATCGCCATGACCATGTGCGTGATCTCAGAATCCGTAGGAACGGCCGCTCTATCAGGTACATCCACTCTCTCTCTGCCTGCCGGATTTCTAGACCTCTGCTGACACCCATTTCTTCGCAGATTACGTCGACCAACAAGACGGCATCCAAACCCGCCATCCGGGAGCCCACGTCCACAACGATGATTTTATCGGCATCGCATCGTATAATATATGGGTGGGAATAGCAGTCGCGACGATTTTCGGCTCGGGGTTCTTCTTTGATCTGTTCTGGCCTGAGAGGAGGGAGAGTAGATCTGTGCGACTGGCGTGGAAGATTTCCTCGCTGGTTGTGTCAATCATGGCGCTGGCTGCTGCCATTGCTTTAACGGTAGGATTTCCCTCCCTGGAGAATCAGAGGGTGTTTTGCTGATACGCCGGGATAGGTTATTGTCGCAACGAGGAAATCCTACATCACCGGCGTAACACCTGAAGTCGCACATACGCTGTTCAAGCAAAATGGCCCGCCGAATCCGGTTTATAGACACAATGCGAAGTGTGTGACATCAGCTGTGATACTGTGGCCTGGAATGATCGCTTCGTTTGCTAGGTTCGCACACTCCCTCCCCTTGATGAATTCCTCGGCAGATTCTGACATCATCTTCAGCACGTACATCATGTGGAGATCTCACCAGCATGACGATCTATTCGGCCCTAAAGCAGCAGCATACAGAGATACCAAGAGCGTAGAAGATGGATCGATGGATATGCATAGCTCGAACACAGCAGTGGTTACGCAAAGCAATGTCGATACGCCCCGGGAAACGAACGGCGCCGATGTGCCACAGTGACGAGTTTAGCACGCGAATGACACGCGGCACATTAGTGCTAGACCTTGCATGTAATTATAAAGCTAGGTATGAATAAACGTAATGGATAGAAAGAATGTGCAGAAACTGAATAGAAAAGGAAGGGAGTCTGTATATGCTTCTGTGGATGCTTGAGATACCCATACTCATCCGTAAAGCGTATTATTTCCAGACACAACTGTTCTTACAATTCTGAAATCATAAAAAAAGACAGGTGAGGGGTTTTCAGAAGGGAAGTTGCGAGACTTCAACAATTACTTTTCACATCGACTAAAGTCGAAATCATCCACGTGTTGGTCATTTGTTGCATTGCATCCCCATTGACTTCTCCTCACTCCAGTCATCCTTGCTTTGCAGACCAGTTTCCAACAAGTCATGATAGCCTCGCTTTGGTGAGCACTTTAAGGAATAGAAAAAGTGTATTGGAACGTTATTGTTGTAGTAGACTTATGCGTCATCTCATTATTCTTGGTAACATAAGCAACACAATAGGGTATGATGCAAACCACTCCAGCGCCACTGTCGTGATGCAAATGCCAGTAACAATCCTCCTTCAATGTTATATTCCTCAACTCCTCCAGTAACTTTAGACAAAACGTTTCACAATCGATGTAGACCTCGCTATGCATGATACCAGATAGGCATGAACGCCGGCGAACGCCAAAACACAGCAAGGAAAGGGGCTAGGGTAGTTTGCTAGCGATTCGTCGGTAATGACAGGGTGTTCTAGGGTTAGGAAAGCCGTCTAGATATCTTCTTCATCGACCGCAATGATCCGGTTTTCGTCCTCGTGGCCAATGAGGGTTCGGAAACCACGCTTGTCAGCTGGGATGCCATCTCGTGATGCGCCAAAATCGAGGACCTAGAGAGATAATCAGTACTGCAAAGGATTTGAAGATTGGGGAGGTCTGACCTCGACAAAAGTCAGGTTGTTTCGCTGCACAGCTGCCACACATCGTCGGTCATCGAACTTTACTTGCCAAACACCGCTAAGATCCGTCAAGAGATCCTTGATACATTCACCAGTCTTGACATTCCACATTTTCAAGGTTCTATCAGATCCAGAGATGACCTTTTGGCCATCGTGTTGGAAGCAAGTGATAGCCCCAGTGTGCGCTGTCAAGGTGCTCTTACATTGTCCATTCTCAGGATCCCAGATTCGGAGGGTTGAGTCTGCAGCTGCGGAAACAAGGCGATCATCGCGGAGGTCAAGTAAACCAACAAGGGAAGTATGGCCTTCGAGAGTGAATAAGCAGGCACCTGAATCAAGAGACCAAATCTTAACGAAATTATCCATGGAGCCACTGATACAACGATTTCGCTTGTGGTCCAACACAACACTGTAAACCTTCATTGAATGTCCTTGAAGACGATGCACAGTTTCGCCAGTAGAAATCTTCCAGACTCGCACAGTGTTATCATAACTGCCACTGACGAGAGTATCCTGATGAGCAGCAATAGCACGGACAGAATGAGTATGCCCGGCCAAGACCCGAACGAAATAGGGGCATTCTGCGTCGTTTGCGGGTGGCCCAGTCTGAATATAACGCTTCGATCCTTGCTCAGGAAGTCTCCATACTCGGAGTTGGGAGTCTCGAGATCCTGTGATGATCAATGGTTTGACCGGCTTCATGATAGGCTTTCCGTGCAGGTATTCACCGGTGTGTTCGGGCATTAAAATTTGGAGGCAGCGGACGGTAGAAGTATGACCATGGAAGACTTGAGTGCAAAGACCCTTCTCGATATCCCAGACACGGACAGATCGGTCAGTAGATCCAGATACAAGAACGTTGCCTTCGTACTGCAAAGCCCAAACACCTCCTTCATGGCCTTCGAGCTTTTTTCGTAAGACACCTGTTTGGGTGTCGTAAACGTGGATAAGAGTATCGTCGCTACCGGTCAGGATTTTATCATCATCGAACTGAAGGCAGGTGATGACGTGAGATGGGTGGGCGGGGAAAGCAAAGTGGTGCGGTTGAACTTTACCACTTGTCCAGCTACGTCGCAGCATGTAACGACGGCGATAAAGTGACTTGAACAAGTGGAGTTTGCGCAGACTTGGTAGGCCAATTTGAGGATCAGGTACAGCAAGAGCAGCGGCATTAGCTGCAGTGAGTGGACCTTCAGATTTGTGGAATTCGGCTTCGACAGGATACTTGGCCAAAATGCCTTTTGCCTTGTCCGCGAACTCGTGCCCAGTTGCTCTACGCTTCGCACGTTCAGATCCAGTGTTTCCAGAAAGTCGCTTTCTCTTGGTGGTGGGTCGGACTCTGCGCACTGAATCCTCCGCCGTCGCAAATAGCATTCCATCTCCATCTAACGATGATGGGGCCCGCTGGACACTAAGGTCTTGCTCAAAGCCATCAGGGCCGGAAGGATCTTGCCAACCCCACCCCTGGTGGATGGCTCGTTCAAGTTCTCCTTTTGGTAGAACAAAGCCATCTCGATCAAGAAGCTCCTTCCAACAAGTTTCGTTAGAGTCGACTACGCTTCGCCACTGCTTAGAAACTTGCGCAGCCCGACATAGGTCACGGTGATCTAGGAAGCTAAGGATATTTAGACTCAACTCCGTCGGAAGCTGATCCAAGAAATCGCACTTCAAAACGGGATTGACAGTATCTGCGATCAGGTGAAGGGTCTTGCGGGTACATCTTTTGAGGAAATTAAACATCATGAATGTCTTCATATCGTTTGGCATCAAATCAAAGGTTTCGAACATTGACGAGAAGGCACCAAGATCTCCACCTTGTCGTTGTTGTAGACCAGGATATGTTGATACTTGTACATCGCTTTCAATTGTGCCTTCGCTTCTGCCAGATTGAGTGTCAGAGCCTTCCCCAAGATCATCTTCATCTCCATCATCGAATTCACCATTGTATGTTGGAGATAGGCCTGGACTCGGGAGACTGGCATTTTGAGCAACAACGATGTTCAATGGCGGACGCTGACTTGCTGCACTAGCAAGAGCTTCATTGACTCGGTCAAAGGGCTCGAGGTCAGATTCAGCAACCGGAGGGGTAGCTACAGCACTAGTAAAGGGCTCGTGGTGGTTGATGTGCGAGGGAGTTAGCGCGTCGTCGAAAGAGTTATTCTGACTTAGCCCAGACTGTGGTGTATAAGTGTCTGCGAAAGAATGAGGGACGGACCGAACTCGGTCACTCGCACGAATCTCCAACTCTGAGGTATCAGGAGTGGCAGGAAAGTGAGTGCTTTCTGGGAGACGCATGCCGAGTCCAATATTCCGATGAGAGGCCACAACTCTTGCTTTGCCTTTACCCTTTCGATTTTGCTTCTGGCCACTTTCGGTATTTATCTCGCTTATGGGTGTAGGTGACACTTCTCGAGTCCCGGCTTGACCTCTTGTCGATCTTCTTTGGCCACTCGGAGGGATATTCGTCTTTGGTCGTTCTTGGTGGTAGGTTTCGAAATCTAGCTCGGAACTGACTGGCTCTGCAGCATAGCGATCATGATCAAGTTGGGAAGGGTCGTCCAGACATGGATGTGAGGAAATGGCGTGCAAAGACTGTGGATACTAATTAGCAAGTTGTCAATGGGCGTCTTCGGTTTGGGAAAGGGAGATGAACTTGACGGACCTCGTCTGTGCGAGTTAAGTAGCCAGCTTCGATGAAATTTACTAATTGCCCATCGATCTCGTAAGACATGTGAGTGAGCTCTGGAGGAGTGGGTTTGCGAGCAAGGGGATATTCTTTTGCGTCGAGACTGCCTAGTGGCTTATGGCGAAGCAAGATAGGGGGGTACGATCGTTTTGTAGTAGTTGTAGTTGTGACGGTTTTGGTCTCGACACATTCTGCTAGGTCGATATGCAACCTTGATGTACTTCGAGATATTGAATCTT
This sequence comes from Hyphodiscus sp. D1413, assembly GCA_003988895.1. NCBI lineage: Eukaryota > Fungi > Ascomycota > Leotiomycetes > Helotiales > Hyphodiscaceae > Hyphodiscus > Hyphodiscus sp. D1413. The sequence continues at coordinate 445,561 of QYAO01000014.1, forward strand.
CACTTTCTTCCCATCCAACCGAGAGTGTTTGAACCGGCCGAGGGCGTCGAGTCTCGGTCGCACCCATTGTAGATTTCGATGTAGATGGACTTGGGGATTCGGCGGGTGTAAAAGTTCCAGCTGAAGCAGCATTTGTTGTCAGTGCTGAAGCAGCTCGACGCCTTTGAGGCCTTGAAGGAGGATCCATCTTGCGTCGATCAACCTTAGGAGAATTGCAGGCGTAGAGCTGCCCCTCCCTCTCTCGACTTGAACGCGTCCTGAACACGGAATCTCAAACGCGTAGGGAGACCTCAGCCTTGAAGATCGAGCCGGTAGCTTAAGAAATTACCAGCGTGATCATAGCCAAGTACTGGGATTCTGCGAAATACGACTTGGACGTGAAGGGTGGGCTGGTGGCTGGGCAGGATTGAGCGGAGTTCCAGCTCTCCAGGAAATGTTGACGGGTTCGTGGCGAGTATGGGGACGACTCGAAAGACAGACTATTGAGGATATGTGTGCAAGAGAAGGGAAAGTCAAAGACTTGGTCGCACACGAGTTATCCAGGAGGCGCGTTGGGGTTGAGGAGTTGTTGGAATCCGTTCCTACCTCGCTTACTTGCCTTGCCCCTTCCAGGCGGCGGCGCGGCTAGGAAAATCTTGCGGACTTGGACTTGCCGACGGTAGTTTACCTAAGCACTACTAATAACTTACCTGTTGTAACCCTCATTCGGATGCAGATTTGGTCGACATTGGATACTACATTAATTGCTATACAAGGCCACTCTTGCTTATGACCCGATCGGTTTGAATATCGGGAGTATTTGCTATCTTGAACACTCCCTTATCCGTGTGAATCCTTCTTGTCTACTTCATTTGAACCTTTAGATATTCGGAAGAGCTCTCCTTTGACCTCCAGTTCACAACGAAGCCTTTGACTCTGGTATGGTGGTATAGCTGTCTTCTGGTCGTCTCGTCGCAGATGACGGAAAAGCTGCTCATAGGATTGATCTCCCACCCTCTCAACTAAATGGGGTTATAAAATTATGACTCGAGACGTTGTCCTAGATATCACGACTCAGTCATCCCGTCCCCAATAATCGTACAACTACAGACCAAAGAGATGGAGAGAGGCTTCGTTACGAATTCGAGGTTATGGCTTAAAGTTGAGTAAATGCAATGTTTCGTGAAAGTCCCAAAACCTTTTGCTCCTTTCCTCAACCAGGTCCAATCAACATAAAGGCAGTGCCGAATGTATTCTGCCTTGTTGGAGAAATTCCCTTCTAGTGTTTGACTACACGATTTATATCGAAGAGACAAAGGGCTTCTCAGAATTTAGTATGCTCTCAAAATTATATCCAGCTTCCCTGCTGATAGACCAATCATGTATTACCTGCAGAAAACCCTAAGGACCTGTCATTTATTAGTGCCTATGATCAGTACCACCAGCTTAATGGTCACTTCATTTTTGCCATACTCAAAGTGCCTTTTGACCCTATCCCAGTCATAGAATGACATAGCCAGATGACGTCGAGCTCTCTTGCAAGACCGAGTCTGCTGCATGGTCGAAATCTCAACAATCCGATGTGAAAAGAGATTCTTCATCACGGCGAAGAAGCAATGATTCTCTCTCGGGTTTCGTCTCAAAAACTAAATTCAGGATGCAGCAAGTTCTCCGCAAATTTATTAGAGTTCTAGTGTTGTGCAATGTCCTGGAGGTGTCGACGGCTGGCTCATATTCAGGTGAATAGCAGCGGTGAAATCCAGGTTGCAGGGTTGGCTGCCGAAATAACTGCTTCGAGCAGGCCATCTCATTGAGAAGTCAAATCCTGTTCTGTTCTATTACATCAAAAAGTTGTTTGGGGGGAGCTCTGTTGTCAAGTGCCGTCCTTCTCAAAATGGCAGTGGCGCTAAAAGTGTGAACACGCTCAATGTCAACCTCCCATTCATCATCCTCCTCCTCTTCTTCTCGCCCAATCCTACCTCCATCGACTTGCTTGAACAGCAAGCGGCCTCAAACCTTCTCAATCATCCTCTCGCCATCGTATCCTTCACGCTTCCAGTATCCCTGCTTAACTGATTTTCATTCCTCCTCCCCCGCTTCTTCTGCTTCCTACGTGCCAAACCATGGCAAATAAGAAGAAACCCGGCAAGGCCGCCCCCAAAGCCGCCAAAGGTGCCAAAGTTGCTATGCAACCGCCTTCAACACCAAGCTCTGCTCTCCTAGATTCTACGATGCTACCCCCTCATCGAATTTCAAGTGCGGCTCAGTCTAAGGTATCTCATCGACCAACATCTGAAGTCAATGTGAGCGAGCAGACTAGTTTTGAACTTGCAAGAGTAGTTATGACTGCAACAGTGAGTATCTTCATGTTAAAACTCAGGAGACAAGTACTTACCGTCCGCCTAGATCAGTACTATCGTCTGTCTTCGGTTTGTTGCTCGTCTTTGTCACCTAGATATAGCTGAACTTACTTCTATATAGGAAGATCTTTCCTAGTCATAGATGGGCTGTTCGAACGTATGATTGTGCGAATCCCGAGACTAGCTATGATGATTTCATACGAGGCGTCAAAGGACAGTTTACTTTCGAGCCTTCTGACGACTTGGTCAATTGGAGAATCTTGAGTCGTGGCACCAACGAGCTTGCTGTTAACAAGCTTCTTGACTGGATTGTGTGCTGCTTCCTGCCCACGATGGAATGACTCTGACGTCCAAGTAGGAGATTTCAGCTACGCATGCCTTGGAAAAGAAGTACCTTGCCAAACTCCAGCTTGCGTTTCATTCCATTGATGGTTCTCCGATATCCGATGATAATCTCCTCGAGGCGTATACCATATGCTTCACGTATGAGAGAGGAGAAGTGCTTGTTGGTGCAGCGGAAGGAAACGACGCTTCTACCAGCTCAGTGATTCTACAAGATGCTAAAGGTGGTGTTTACTCGCTCGTACAAAACGTTTGTCTCAGTATTCAAAGACGAGCTCCTCTTCCGGGTATCTTTCTTCCCACGATTGGATATATGAGTATATTGACCCATAAGTGCAGGCGATCGAAGAATGAACATGATGTTATTGTACAACAGCACATGCCCTCCGGACTACCAGCCTCCAGGATTCCATGCAGCTCGAGACCAGAATCGCCTCATTGCCGACCACAATACCGGAGTAGAGATGGGGTCGACGAACACGGGGTTTCATAGGTGGCTCCTTGTTTTCGTCCAGATGCTACCAATGCTAATATCCCAGTCTCTCTGTCAATGTCTATCAGCAGGAGCCCGAAAATAGCCAAAATCGTCAAATCGGCTCTAAGCCTCGTCGCGTTCGTTTACGCAGTCTTTCGACGTCATCGGAAGCTGATGGGAGCAAAACACAGGAACACGGCTTAAAGTTGCTACAAAGCATGGTAGGATACTGTCTCTTCAGTCTCATTGTTATCTTTACTTATGTTTGGGCCAGGGAAATTCTAGGAGCGCAGAGACTCAGGATACGCAGCTTGTTGGTGGAATGACAACCCAAACATCAGTGGGAGATAAACCTTCTCCAACTTCGTTAGACTTAACACCGGCTTTCTTGCCCTATTCCCAAAATGTTATGGAGCGCATTGACGAGAAGCGCGGGAATAAAGGCCTTAGGCAAAAGGAATATGAGCTTCAATCTTCTGGCCCCCGAGTGACTTGCGAATGCGGCGCATTTGCAGACGAGGGTCATTTGGTAAGAGCAGAAGCTCGTTACTCACAAGATGACATGGCTAAACCCAAGCAGATGCAATGTGATCTTTGTGATGAATTCAAGCACATCCAATGTTACGGTCATCTGAGTCCTGTTCAAACAAGTGCAAAGTTGGCTTGCTACAGCTGTCTTCTCGATATTGAAACAACTCTTCTTGCACAGATGAAATTGACATGTGTCAGACGACGGGCACTGTACTATCTTCATGAACATCATGGTGCTTTACATTCGGTTGAACAATTGACTCAATACTTGGGTAGGATTCAGCTGCAACACGTAGACCTCCAAGAAAACATCTGCTGAGTTCTTATAGGCTCCGATGATGATACGACCAAGGATATTCTCGGCCAATTGGAACGTGAGGGATATCTAAAGAGAGCTGTGGGATATGAGAAGGCATGCAAAGGCAAAGGTAAAGCCAAAGCCGCCAAACCACTGTTCACCTTGGTCGCAGACGACATGATGCTTCTTAATACCATATTTCGCTCGGAACTAGATATACCACACAAGGTGAGTACCAATTTATATTGGGCAACTTACCTTGACTGAGTTTCTTTCTGTAGCTTCTACTGCCAAACTCCACGTCTCTAGGATTTCCGGCCTTGCCCGAAGATGGCGATGAAGACTCCGAGCAGAGTCCTCCTCTGAACTCGATTTCCTTCACTCCCAAACTTGGTCCATCAAGAGATCCTGTACCTGTTGCTCAGGCCAGGCTTTGGGAGGCAAGCAGTACGGAAGGAACGCCCAGTCCTCGCTCGGCAGTCACGCTCCGTTTCTCTGCACGTCAAGCTCGGACTCCCCGTCCGTTGTCATCTGGCCAGCCTCATCTCTGTAGAAAGCGCCTGTTTGATTCAACACCCGAGCCAGAGCTCGATCGATTGGCGCATCAGCAAGTACGAGCCCATGGGTTGGAGGACCGAAGTGCACATCGCCGAAAACTTAGTGAAGTGAACAGCCCATGGACTTTTCGAAGTACCGCTTTGTAACGTCTTCCTCGACTTGTTTGATATTCGCTACGGAATGAAGAGAGGCACGCATTGCGATCGAGCAATTCAAAGGAAGAACCGAGAGTTGGTTCTGTGCAATTGCTTGCAAAGTTTGCAGGGTTCGCATTTTTGTTAAATCGATTCGAGTTGTCTTCATATCACCTCGGTCATGTCTTTGCAATTAATTCATAGTCCCTGATAGCGTAGCTCAATTGCAATTTAAAACCCTTTGTAACGAAGTGGGATCAAGAATCTGCCATCACGAGATTCCGGTGGGCTTGACAGTACAAAACACTAAAGGAATTCAATCCAGATAGACCCAGACGAAGCGTTCTCGGCATTCACGGAGCCATCTACTACCCCCCCAGATACTCACTTGAAGTTCGGAAAGAGAACTCATCACAAGAATTCTTCTTCCCTTTTCTGCAGACGAAAGAATAACAGATGAGACGAAACACCCAGCCTCAAAGTGACTGATCTAGGAACTGAAAGTTTACATGGAGCACACTCCGTAGTCAAGAACAGGGTCACATGTTCCGCGATTGATGGGGGTCTCGGAGGGGTGTTGCAGCATGGTGTTTGCAACGCTTGGCGTCTGATGCAGAGGTATGTACATCAGCAGCATGCACCTCAACCCGCCCCTGGGCAGCTCCCTTGGCACACGGCCTCTTGCGTCTGCCCAGCGACGCAATTGGAGAACAATTAATCTCCACAGCCCGTGCAACAGCGTGAAGGCGCCAGAGTCGGCGCCAGATTCTGCGCCATGTTTGCTAGTCAAGCAATAAACGCCGTCTTCAGCAGTTCTCGATTCGAGGCATGTGTTGCTGCTACAGAGGTGGTACTGGAGTGAACCCGCCGATCTGCGCGTGGTCTGCGGCTCGGACAAATTGCTCAGCTGTCTGTTTGCTCATCCCTCCCCTTCGTTTCGGTGCTAACTATTACAGTCCCTAGGGCCATACATGTGTTTTCGGGTCTGTGGGTCGAGGGCACGCAGTACGGACGGGAAAGTCGATTTATACGGTATCCTTGCCAGCGCTGGAGCGCTTGAAAGAGCGGTATGGGTTTCTGCTGTATGCACTGCACTGTATGTACGGAGCATGCGTGCCAAAGGGAGTTCTTCGCAGTGTTTGAAAGGGACGCACGAGGGGATAGTTACAGAAGTGGCGCTGATTCCCGTCTGATGCCGGAGGAAATCTTCAGGGGCGCTTTGCAAGGTCCAGGGCAGGGAGTGACAGATGAGACCTGATTCCTGAAGGATTGCTGGAATGTGTGTCCAAGATATCTTCTGCACGCATGGCATTCGGCCCAAAGGTATACAGATCTGCGGTGTGAGGTGAGACGAACTTCGACGACTCGGTCCAGCTTCTGATCCGCTTCTTCCTCTACTCTCTCCATCTGCCCCTCTATCTCCACCTCCATCGACTATGGATGGGCTGGTCAGTGTTTGTTGTCTGAGCTGTAGATTACTACGGTATCCTTTTATATAGCTGAAGATGCAAACCCCTCGACCATTCATCATCATCCGCATGATGTATCTGTTGATCAGGAAAGATCCTTGACCAGACTTGCATGGGCCCTTGATGATTCGGGTTAGCACCTAATTGAGATTGCGTTTTTAGCTACTCACCAGGTACATCCATCTTAAGATGTGATATGAAGTCCAAGCGTCAATAATTCCATTCTACCTCGTCTGCTCGTCCCTTTCACCGATGTCCATACCCCTTCGACTTGTTGGTAACCTCGTCGAGCTCGCACAAGACGACACATTGTACCAACTTTACGCATCGCCAAATCCAATTGACCCGGCGGCACTTGACGCGGTGGGAATGATTTAGAATTCCTACATCCAGCTTCCCCTCTTCAACGATCACCCGCTTCTTCAGCATAATGTCTCACTGACAGAGACGTCCGCTTATCCTCCGGGGATAGGTCATATCTCGAATTACAACCAATTGAGGAACCTGCGAAAACAAATCAACTAAGAGGAGGCCTCTGCCGCGGCTTGCAAGGAATTATCAGAAAGATGGGCCGAACGTCGAAGTTCTCGTTTCCACTACCGGGACGAGGCAAGCATACTGCGACGACGAAAGAGAAAGACAAGGGCCGCGTAAAGTCTCCTTTTCCCAATGGACTGTCGAAGGCGCAGAGGATTCTCGGTACAGATGGTGATCTGAATATCGACTCTCCGGACCGGGTCGATGATGATGTATCGTGGAGATACCCGAGCTCCAGATCGAGTGGCATGAGTATTTCGATATCAGAGTCTACACATTCAATTCAACCAACCAGTGATACGGGTAGTTTGCATGACGGCTCAGATCAATGGGATCGTGAATCGGGTGTTTTCCCTAGATCTCGAGTACGGGGAAAAGCATCTTCTACGATATTGGGACAGACTTATAGGGAGGATGCTGCTACAGATACGAGCAGTATAAGGCGGCAGATGAGGCATGAAGACAGCTCCTCGACGCTGAAGTCATACTACGATCGTCAAAAGTCACCCCTAGCGATATCTCAACAAACATCGGCATCATCGGCTCGAGATTTAGCTCTGAGGAAAGGCCATCCATCAATGATCCCCATGGCCAGAAGCCCGCTACTACACGTCGAATCATCCGATGTTTTCGAGGAGCAATTCGGCAATACCTTGCATAACGGATCAGACATGTCACGAGATAAGTCAATGCGGAAGAAACCTGCACGGCTGGATCTGTCCATGTTGTTTCCATCGCGAAGTAAACGAAACAGCAAGATGTCAAATGATGAAGCCTTCTCCCCCTCATCCTCATATTCTAATGCGTCAAAAACTGGGACCCAAGACCCCCCTTCTCGGCGGAAGCTCACCAAGGTACAGTCGAAAGAATCTCTTCGTTCACAGCACCCCAGTCTCAGTTCAACCAAGTCTCATGACCTGAGACCACAACGAGACAGCAGAGATACGCTATCACATCTGTACGACTCTTACAAGCAACTGGCTCTTTCCTCGCCAATGAGCCAAATTCCCGAGACAAGAGTACCTGATCCAGAACCTGTCCGTTGGAACGGCAAGCACGTCAAAGCTCACCATCGTGAACCTGTGGCGGATTCAACGAGACCTCCATCTAAATCCGATCATAGAATGAAGTCACGGGAGTCCCAGCATCTCCCAGCAAACGATTCTCATAGCCAGAGAAAGGTCGACTCAAATTCTCAGCCTAGGCAATTGCACGCGAAGTATTCCGAGTCCAAAAGCCCTGCCGACAAGGAACCCTTCTCTTGGCAGCACGTGCGGGAAAGTATGAATATGAATATTCCACACTGGGACTCCAGCGCCGCAAGTATCTCTAGCCGGAATACGAAGACATCACGGCATACTAACGCCAGTGCTCTTTCGAACTCGGATTTGAAGCAGAGTAGTGTACTTTCGCTGTCCTCAGATTCTGAAGAGGACTCATCAGAACAAGAAGCTATGAGGTCGCCAGCAGGGTCTTTTAATGACAAAGCCTCGCGGATACTGAATGGTGATTCTCATCGACCGGCTGGAGCTCGAAGTCAGTCACCACATCCACCCGAGAGGGTGGCACCCAAAAAGCGCTCATCGGGAAAGGGTGGTGCGCAAGCCAGTCCCTTTCTGACCATCCCTGAGACATCTGCTTCTAGCTCGAGACTATCAGGAGCTTGGTCACCATCCCAAAGTGTTGGCTCTGTGAGAACAGAGAGGGGGGAAAAGAGAACAAAGAGAACACAATCTACTTCGTCCAAGCTCTCTGCAAATCAACCAACTCCACCACAGTCTCCCGCTTCAGACCGACTATTGGGTGTCGAGACAGACAGCGGCCGCTTCATGGCCGTCACTAAGCAAGAAGAGGCGTTACTCGAAGCATTACGACAAAAGCGCGCCCACATGCGAGAGGCTATCATTGAGGAGCACGAAACGCAGAAATCTCCACCGCGGGCACCAAACAGGAAACTATCAAGACGCTCAGAAGCATCATCCATAAGCACAACGCGGGGGCAAGACATCCCTAATGACAAACACCGCATCCTGCTCTATCTGGACACGCCGCTCGATGACGGCAATGTCATCGACACAGCAGAGCCATCTCCGGATCTGAGTGATTTTTTGAGCTTTGGGTCGGATGAAGACTCGACTCCCAGGACCTCCTGGGCTCCTCCACGAAGAGGCCAGCCGAGACCGGATTCTGGGGGTGTGTTGGAGAATCAGAAACAGAATATTAGTCCCATGACACCGTCTAGCATAGCGAGGTTGAGCGCTGTTGGATCCTCTATTGGATTCCGCTCTAACCGTGCCTCCGATGCTTCACTGGGAGCGAAAAAGCGGATCTCGCATGCGGGGGTCAGGTTTGTTGATGACCCGAAGTCGATGCATCAGCAGGAATTCTTTTTAGAGGAGGGCGAGGAGGGTGGTATTTGGGGAGTGCATTGACCTGTGTCTACGTGGGATTGAGAAAGAGAGGAAAGACAGGTCTTACAGACACCATTTCCTTTGTGGGTTGGGTTTAGCTTGATTTGGTTTCACAACGAGATGGCATGTATACCCATTTACTAGCATTAAAGGATTTCTGGCAAATATAGGTAGGCCCGGGAATTGGAGTTCTGGTGGGAGGAGAGGAGTGTAACATTATAACATCTACCTAATGAGCAATCTGACTAAGTTTAAAGACATTTTCGTCGAAAATCAGGTGTTGAACATCCTGTGTCTGGCCTCTACCTGGGTATTGAACCAAATATATGCATAGTCTCGACAGAAAAGCTTCCCAAGGTGTCTCTAACCCGAAGTCTCTATCAATATTTAAATGAGCTTTAACTCTTCTGTTTACCCCAACATTAATAAGTACAGCTTAGTTTATACGACGTTCTCGATTTGAAGCCAAGTCGTCTGATCTTACTAGTATAATGCAAGACTTCCCAGCTCGATCAAGTCAAAAAGCCACCATTGCGGCCCAGCGCAATAGCATTGCATTGGTCCTGGTCTCAAAGCAGCTGCATATGCGTGGAGAAAACTAGTTACGCCGACATGTGTCCCTCATGTGACCATCAATGAAACTTGGCTTCGAATGATGATCACGAGCGCTGTTTCGAATTCTTTGAAAGACGGCTTGGGTAGGGGTTGGTCACCGGGCCTATTGGTATATGGTTGGTGAGAGTAGAATTGTAGACTGGCGGTGAACCAAAGCGATTGATTGTTCTTACTCTGTTGCAATCCTGAAGGAATAGGAAAACTCGAAGAAGAGCAAAATCGACCAGGCAATACCTTTCAGAGGTGTGCCCCCTTTTCAGGTCTTTTGTCGCAGGGCTGTGGGATCCCTGAAACAGATCCCCGTTTTGATTGGCCTCACGTCTCTACGCGGTCGGACTCTGGGGAGGGCAGCGCAGCGTGCATCGCCAAAAAAAGAATCGAGAACAAGTCATCATCATCATCATTTTTGCACAACCCTCATTCCTGTTAGATTTCCTTGCCCACCGCCTGCCTGCACATAGGGCTTTGCTCTCGAGAGTTAGATACGAGTTGGCTTGAGGATACATTGGTACTGCGCTCACGCTGAGACACGCTGGACTTCGAAGGGCATCGAGTGCAAGATGGGCGAACCAGCCGTGGCTAGTTTCTATGGCGTGCCCATGAAGCATGTCTCTCTTGTTACAGTAAGAGGACTCATAGTTCCTGGTGGATGACTTGTACTAATAAGATTTCCAGCTTACCTTTCAGAACTCTGCGCTGATACTGGCAAGAACCCCTCCACCTGGCTATAGCATTGCAGAATGACTCGGATCAAAGCTGGGCATATCAACTGACAGTCTGCCAGATAATGCATTATTCGCGGATAATGCCTTCTGTAGGAGGCCATCGGTACTTTACTTCGACGGCCGTCTTCCTGAACGAAGTCATCAAGTATGCTTTGTTGGCTCCAGGTCCCCTTTTGAGCACATGCTGATTATATCTCATAGGCTAGCGGTCTCCCTCTCGATTGCAATGTACGATATCTCACGAACACTCCCTCCTTCAACACCTGCGACCGTGCTTTTCGAACAATTGTATAATTCTGTTTTCTCTGGAGATGGGTGGAAGTTGGCGATACCAGCGACGCTTTACACGCTCCAGAATTCTCTGCAGTACATAGCAGTCAGCAACTTAGATGCGGTCCATTTCCAGATTCTGTACCAGCTCAAGGTAAGCTTTCACAGATCGGGAGTACAGAGCTGCAGCTAAACTGTCTCAAGATTCTTACAACGGCTCTCTTCAGTGTGACGATGCTTGGCCGGGTTCTCTCCTCGAGAAGATGGATCGCCCTGGTGCTCTTGACATTCGGCGTTACTATTGTACAATTACCTGCGAGCGACCCTACTGCATATGCGGTCATTAAGGACGATGAGAATCAGTTCCACTTTCCACGATCGTTCCACGAGCTTGGCCAGTTGACCAACGGAGCTGCGGAAGTTGCACAGGAGTTGACCAAGCGCGGGATGGAGGGCCTCGCAAAACGCTCGGCTACATACGAGGGCATACAGGAAGATCTGGGCATGACGAAGCCGATAATGAATTACTCGATTGGACTCTCGGCCGTTCTGGTTGCTGCTGTGATCTCTGGGTTGACTGGTGTTTACTTTGAAAAGGTTTTGAAGGAATCTACAACTCACGTCACGGTCTGGACTCGGAACGTACAGCTCTCGTTCTACTCTCTGTTCCCAGCCTTGATCATTGGGGTCATTCTCAAGGATGGAGAGGAAATTGCAAAGAATGGCTTCTTTGATGGGTACAACTTTGTGGTTTGGACTGCCATAATCTTCCAGGCTTTTGGTGGTGTGCTTGTTGCTATGTGCATCAACTACGCAGACAATATTGCTAAAAACTTTGCTACGAGCATAAGCATCATTATGAGCTTTTTGTTCAGTGTTTGGTTCTTTGACTTCCGAGTCACTCTCAACGTAAACCCTTCAATGATTATTTGCTAATGCTATAGCTAACTATCGATGCAGTTTGTGGTTGGTACTGCACTTGTCATATTTGCAACGTATCTCTACAGCGGACAAGAACGAAAACGGAACAGACCTCCCCCCATTAATATTGCAAGTTACGAAAAGACAACAATAGATTCCGGATACACTCCCAAACACGAGGATGATAGATCACGGATGCAGTTACCAGTGATTCTAGATCCTTTAGGCGACATTAAGAGCGCCGGATTATCAACATCCAGACCCAGTTCTCCAATGCGGCATCATTCGAGAGTAGGATCCTCACGAGGGAGGGTAAAACGGGACGAATGAAGGAAGCTGTGCTTGAGGATAGAAAAGTCACAGGTGCATGGCATGACGTTGGCTTCTCGAAAGTGTGTATGAATGTCGGAAAAGGTCCCAAGGTATGGAAGGCTCTATACCAATTGAATTATGATGGGTATGGAATGGCGTTGACGGCCGGGCCGTGGTATTCGAGAAGAAGTTGGCTATCGAGTATTTGCCAGTGGATATATGGGAGCATGAGGTTACGATACCTCCAAGCATGAGTATAGAAAGTGGTATAAACAGTCCAGGACGTTCTAGGTCTTGTTCTTCTTTTTTTTGTGCCTTCTGGTTCAAGGGTTGTTTGTCCCCATTCTTCAATCACAGCTGCGTTCCAGTCAAGAACGTCGACTTCAGATTGAAGGGCAGACTTGAGAGTTTCAGTGGTAGCTCGCAGACCCTCACTCGCCCATCGCCCTGAGTGGTTGAGTATTTGATTACCTAAATCAAATACCTGATACAGACTCATTCGCCCGTCTGAATCAAGCAATTTGGATATGAGAAGACAACGCATCTCAATGTGGACTTTTTGATGTCATTTTATACCTACTATCATCTAAGTTCCGGAAAGGAATTTCCATTCGGTCCAAAAAAAAGTCCACAAGCTTCGGTTGGACTTTGTCATGCGAATGCTCGAGGAAAGATGCTCAGTCTTGGCGTCACGTGTCCACCTGACCTCTACCCTTCTATCCACCCCCATCGACGTACCCTCTACATCCCACCCTCATCAAGAACCCTCAATGCTCTATGAACGTGTGCAGAAGTTCTAGACTCGAAGTGTGTGCCTCTGAGGACGCTGCAGAGCTTTCGGGCCTCGTTCTTTCCCATTCCCATTGATCCCCTCCTTCTCATTATTCCCTCAGCCGTCATCAGCTTCTTTTCATCGACAGCTGTAGAAGGACCACTTGTGGCCCGACGAGAATATGGATCACGTTCCGCGTAGCATGGACCGTCATCTACAGCGCATCATGGATAATGCTTCAAGCGACAATGACCAGAATCGATCTGGGCACTATGCGTTCAAAGAACCTTCTGCTGAGTACGAAGCCCAATCGGTTCCAAGACAACATGACGATCCTAAGCTCCTTGGTATGCCCTAACCTCTGAAAATATTTGGAAAAGTGACCCAATTGACGAGGCTGATGAAGTAGATTCAAGATTGTTCGGCTTCGAGTCGTCTCACAAGTCAACGGCTTTGAGCAGCATTCCGGGTAAGTTCCAACCATTCATTCAATCTCAATTTTGATATCACTGACACCTTTCATCACTCTAGATCAAGGATGCTACACCTTCCAGTCGTCCCGCCAGCCTTCGACAACAACGAGCACTGCACCAGGTAAGCTTTCCCAATAGTCTTCAGGTTTGGCAGAGTTGACGGAACTCATCATTCAGATCGGAGTCTTTATAGCTTTAGGTCTACTCGGCAACCGTCCACAGCGTCATACTCCGCCCCCACAAGACTTTCACTTGCGCCTCAAAACATATATAATCAACAAGAGAACGAGCCCAGAGTTCTCGCCAATGAGAATCATTCTCGATTTGCCCAGGATCTCCGTCATGGACTTTCAATGAACCGGGCACCTCAAACATTGCCGACGGATAACTTCGACAATCAGCAGCAAGCACAGAGTCCCCTCACCCAACTTGCAAACAACATGTTCTCCCAGAAAACAATGTTTCAGATAAGTCCCGAGCAGCTGGATATCTACAAAGGCCAAAATATCAGCAGAGTCAGCCAACTACAGCCTCGGAGACAAGAATCCACTCCACCATTCAACCTCAGTAAGTCGTTGTTGCTATTTCTTTAAGCTTTCTTACTTGCTAACTTTTGCAGGTGGCTTTGTGTTCAGTCCAGATACTCAGGGCGTGGCGAGCTCCTCCCCTACCGCCCAACTTTCTAGTCCCACGGCAAGAATCAGTTTTCGACGAGCCGCCAACCGCGTAGCACAAGCTTCAGGCATTCAAGAAGATGAATATGGCTTTAGAGATGCCTATGAGGAACCCACAGCTCCACCTAAGACTCCTCAACGACAAATCATAACGTCTATGACCAGTGTTACCAAGCGTATACCACAAGCACTGGCACTTGGACACGCTCCGCCGATGGCCAATGGAATTCTGCTTATTTCACCACACGAACTCTCAGATAGATTTCGTCAGGTTTTCCCATACGAGCTTTTCAACGCCGTACAATCGAAATGTTTTGCTCCCATCTATAAGAGCAACGAAAATGTTATTGTATCGGCTCCAACAGGCAGTGGCAAAACTGCGCTTCTTGAGTTAGCTATTTGCAAGCTCATCGAAGCTCATCCTTCGGGGCAGTTCAAGATCGTCTATCAAGCTCCCACAAAGTCACTCTGCTCTGAGCGTATGCGAGATTGGCAGAAGAAATTCAGCCACTTGAATCTTGTTTGTGCTGAGCTGACTGGGGATACCAGCTATGGCGAAACAAGCAGAGTTGGTGCTGCCTCAATCATTGTTACAACTCCAGAGAAATGGGATAGCATCACTCGTAAATGGAAGGACTACAGCAGACTTCTGCAAATGGTCAAGCTGTTCCTCATCGATGAGGTACACATACTTAAGGACACACGGGGTGCTACTTTAGAAGCTGTTGTATCTCGCATGAAGACAAGTGGTGCGAATGTCCGCTTCGTCGCGCTCAGTGCTACAGTGCCCAACTCCGAGGACATTGCTGTATGGCTGGGTAGGGACCACACCAACAATCATATTCCTGCTCATCGAGAGACATTTGGTGAAGACTTTCGACCAGTTAAACTTCAGAAGCACGTATATGGCTTTGATGGGTTGGCAAATGAATTCGCGTTTGAGAAAATTCTCGACGGCAAACTTCCAACACTGCTTCAGAAACACGCTCAGCATAAACCTATCATGGTGTTTTGCTTCACGAGAAAGTCTTGTGAGTCGACAGCTGTGATGCTGGCTGAATGGTGGGGTAAACACAAGGTTGCGAATCGTGCCTGGCCCACTCCTGCACACCCTCCAAATGTTGGTAACAAGGAGCTTCGAGAGCTAGTAGGATGTGGAGTCGCCTTCCACCATGCTGGCCTTGACCCTTCGGACCGTCACCTTATTGAGAGCGCCTTTCTGAATGGAGACATCAGCGTCATTTGCTGCACATCGACATTAGCAGTCGGAGTTAATCTTCCATGCCATCTCGTCGTCCTAAAGGGAACGGTATGTTTTCAAGATGGAAATCTCTGCGAGTATTCGGATTTGGAGGTCATGCAGATGCTGGGCCGAGCAGGAAGACCGCAATTCGATGATAGTGCGGTAGCCATCATTATGACACGATCCGAGAAGGCGGATCGATACAAGAAGATGATATCTGGCCAGGATATACTTGAAAGCACACTCCACCTCAACTTGATTGAGCATCTCAATTCCGAGATTTGTCTGGGCACTATTAGCGATCTCCATACGGCGAAAAAGTGGCTTACCGGGACTTTCCTCAGTGTCAGAATGAGACAGAATCCCAACTACTACAAACTGGATGGTGTGCCCCGTAATCGAGATGCGGATGAACGACTCGGACTCGTTTGCGAGAGAGACATCAAGCTTCTTGAACACCATGAGCTGATCAGATACGCAGATAACGATCTCAGTGGCACCGAATATGGCCAAGCAATGTCTCGATACATGGTACAATTTGAGACTATGAAGCTACTTCTCAGTCTGCCGGAAGGGGCTACGACTGGACAAATTGTAAGGCTCCTTCCTAAATCTTAAGACCTTCACTGATCAATGCAGCTCCATCTACTCTGCCAAGCTATTGAGTTTAAGGATCTCCGAATGAAGCCGAATGAAAGATCTTCATTGCGAGAATTCAACAAGTCGCCGTTCATCAAATTTCCAATCAAGGAGAACATATCAACGACTGCACACAAGATCTCGTTGATGATTCAAGTTCAACTTGGAGGTATTGACATGCCGAGTGAGAAAGACTTCGCCCTTATCCGCAGACAATACCAGATGGAAAAGTGCATTATATTTGAGCGCATCCAACGTCTCATTCGATGTATCGTGGATTGCAAAGCCTATCAATGCGATGCTGTTGCAACCCGTCACGCCTTAGATCTAGCTAGGAGTCTTTCGGCAGAGTTTTGGGAGAATTCGAACTTGCAATTGAGACAGATACCCCAAGTCGGGCCAGTCGCACATCGAAAGCTTGTCAGCAGCGACATCAACAGCGTCGAAAAGTTGGTCAGCCAAGACACTGCGACCATTGAACGCATCATGGGCAAAAATCCGCCTTTCGGTCAAAAGACCAAGGAGCTCCTGGCTGGTTTCCCATTACTGAGACTGACGTCCGAAATCATTGGGAGCCCAATCACCAAGTCTGGGCAGAAGCCCAAAGTCAACGTCAAAGTCCAGCTCGGCTTTTTGAATCCCAATGTTCCCGTCTGGAATAACCGCCGACCATCACTGACTTTCATCGCTGAGACGTCGCAAGGCAAAATAGTGCACTTCTGGCGCGGAAATATTTCGAAATTGGACGAAAACTTTGATCTCAAGTTCTGCGTCGAGCTTGATACTCCTGATGATAAGATCAAATGCCATCTTGCATGCGATGAAATTGTGGGGACTCTTCGCTATTGCAGACTCCATCCAGACGTTTCTGCATCTGCATTCCCAGTACCAAAGTTCAACGAATTGAGGTTGCCTGTGCAGAAAACCGAAACCAAGGTCAAGAGCGCGGAAGCTGACGAGTTTGGTACGGATGATATCGACGACGACGAGCTACTCGCAGCTGTCCAAGAAGTCGAGGTTCCCCAGAGCGAATCGGATTCTGATGGGTTTGCTGACATTGATGATTTTCTAAATATGCCTACCAGTGTGCAGAAAGCTCGGACTGGACCGTCGGGCTCTGTTCAGATGGACAACGGTAAATGGACCTGCAATCATACTTGCCGCGGTGGAAAACTCCTCAAAAACGGTCAACCTTGCAAGCACAAGTGCTGTAAAGAAGGCCTTGATAAACGTCCGGGGCCTCGTCGGGCTAGAATAAAGGTTAGCGATGGGAATTTTTAATAGTAGAGATATGCTGACGCATTCTCCAGTCCTCGGTCGGCACTGGTGCATTACTGCCCCCTAATAACCAGGTAAGCTCTTGTCCCTCCTCGCAGTATCTAACACCCCTACCTCTCAAATCTTAGAAGTGATTTGGGTTACATTGATAGCAATTGACCCTAACATTGTCGTCTAAAGAACGGATCGAAGTCAAGAAAGGAGATGAAGGTAGAGAAGGCTTCTAAGAAGGTCAGTCACTGCCCATATAAGAAGGTATTGGGAAGACTTTCTCACGGGGATTCAGCGACCCGGGGCATCACAGTCGAATGCCAAAGTGACCAAGCATAGTCGTTCTGAACAAGACATAGAATTAGTCGACCTAGTTGAAGAAATCTCAGCTATGGAATATTCGAAAGTCGCTCCCCATAAGCACCGGAAGCTACATCATCCTCACGCCGTCAACCAGAAATCGGACTCCACCTCCATTCGTCTCCCGAAGCAGAAGCCTCAATACTCGTATAGTAGTGGCGAGGCTCCTGATCTCCCGTCCCTGCGTCATTTTAAGATCAAGGAGGATGACAATGTTTTCGGTTTCGAGGTATCTGACGAAGGAGCAGACCTTCCATTTCCATCCAAGATTGTAGATCTCATGGAAGAAGATCTTGGTGATCCATTCAAGGCTTGCAACGTCACTTACAAAGAAACTGTTCAGACTTCCGCACATGATAGCTCCATGGAAAGCCTCGAGGCTAGGATGCTCGGTACGAACGAACCTATGGTGTACAGACCGCCTACTCCGAAGGTCAATTCCAGCTTCGCGAACGGCGTCTTCGATTTTGACGCATTTGATGATGTTTACGGCGAAGATACTGTGTATTCGAGCCCAGCAATGAGACGGAAGCGAGAAAGATCTCGCACCCCGCCTTTGCCTGACGCAAAACAGCGTCGACTTTCCCGAAGCTCTGAAGACAAGTCAGTCGACAAGATGAAATATCAGAGTTCTCCTCCATCCGAAGTGGCTGTTGTTGAATATCAAAGAATTAAGGTCCAAGATCTGATTGAAACCCCCCCTGGTGTCTCAAACAGCTTGAACAATCTGGATTCTCAGCAGCCAACGCTTGAACCAAGTACTCAGCAACCGTCGGTTCCATCATGGGTTAACGAGTTCGACGCGGATTTGATTGAAAGTTTGATGGGTGTTGTGGAATTTGTTGAATGAGGTAGATGTCATGATGAAGATTTGGAACCTTGCTGCGTGTTGATTTTGAGATGCTCTTTGATCACTGTATGAGGGACGGTTGACGTTCACTGCTATGCCGGATACCTGTCACTCCTGCTATTTATTCGGGCGCATCTTGGGAATTGTGGCTGGCTGTTGCTTCATTTTGATACCCATTTACTTGCATCTCGCTATTACTCTTCTAGAACCTAGACGCTATGGTTACCACACTCGTTCATAATCCAGGCGACAATTGAGACTCGTCAGACTACACTCTTTGGCTTATTTTTGGAAGGAATTAAGGATTTAGCTTCCGGAACCTAGAATGATGAAGAATCCCTAGCCATTTTGATTGCCCTCATGTTTGAAATATTCTCCTTGGTCAATGTCACTGTGAAGTTGCTCGAGCTTTCAACCACTTTGAGCGATTAGCATTTCAGGGGAAGCGAGGTAGGTGGCCACTAGCGCCGTAGGGCTTTATGCCTGGAATACAAGGCATGGAATGCTAGCCTTTTTGAAATTCTTCTCGAGCCTTCCATCCAGTCGAGTTTCATGAGGTGTGCGATCTCCAAAACGACCTTCCTTTCTGACAAAGAGCTGGAGGTTGGACACCCTCCATGACGAAAGAAATAACGCTCTTTGTAAACTGAAGGTACGTACTTTGCAGCTTCCCCAATTCGAGGCGGTCAGGGCATTTTCCACTCTCTGGATCCCTCTTCTCTGCACCGAAGCACACCTTAAGACACTTTCATGATGAAACACAAGCTGGCACCAGTCCTAGTCGATTTGTACTCTTACATTGAGGATACAAGCCGAGCCTTAGAGCTCTTTCTGAACGAAAATAAAGAACCTCAAGTTTCAATTAGAACGCTTTTGTGATCTTTGCTAACCTGCTCAATTTGCAGCTTGAACTCAGCCAGCACTCAAAACGACTATAATAGCCCATCATGGTTCTGCACAATCCCAACAATTGGCACTGGGTCAATAAGGATGCTTCTGGGTGGACCAAGCAGTGGTTAGAGGAAAGCATCAAGGAGATCAAAGCTGAGGAAGATGGAGTCACCGCACAGTTGGACAAGGTTATTAGCATGGATGGTGATGTCGATGTCAGCCAGCGGAAGGGCAAAGTCATTACAATCTTCGACGTCAAGGTGGTTATCGAGTACTCCGGTAGGTCTGCGGGTTGTTACATAGCTCAAAACACAGTGCTGATCAATCAGGCAAAACTAAGGAAGATGAAGAGGTCAGCGGCACTATCACCGTCCCTGAATTAGCACACGACACTGAAGAAAACGAGTATGTTGTATGTCTCCTCGTCCCCATGGGCGCCTTTGCACGAACCCACTAACACATCCAAGTTTGATATAGACATCTATTCCGACGCCAATTCCAAAGCACCCGTCAAAGACCTCGTTCGCGCAAAACTCGTTCCTCAATTGCGAAAACAATTTTCGAAGTTAGGTCATGCCTTGATTGCCGAACACGGAAAGGATATCCAGCATGCACCTGGCTCAAATCCTTCGAGCGGTTTCTCAACTCCTCAACCAAAGTTACATACCCCCTCTTCTGGACCTGGTCCTTCTTTTCCTAGCAGTAGCGGCAGCAGCTCTGTCAATACCACCACTGTCGTCGATACGGAAGAATTCCGTGCCCCAGCTTCCGAGCTTTACCAGACTTTTACCGATCCTCAACGTATTGCAGCTTTCACACGCGCGGCACCTAAGTTGTTTGAAGGAGCACAAAAGGGCGGAAAGTTCGAATTGTTCGGCGGCAATGTCTCAGGCGAATATCTCGAACTGGTTGAACCCACAAAGATTGTTCAAAGCTGGAGATTGGATCAGTGGCCAAAGGGACATTTTTCTCGTCTTGAAATCAACTTTGATCAGAATGATGTGGACAATGTCACCGTTATGAGAGTTAGCTGGAGTGGAGTCCCTATCGGACAAGAAGAAGTTACGAAGAGAAATTGGAGCGAATACTACGTCCGAAGCATCAAGACTACATTCGGGTAAGTGTACGCCTCTGATTTTTAGGAGATCATATCTAATCATGTCTAAGTTTTGGCACAATTCTATGATCACTGCATTATGAAAGTCATGATAAAGGAATGAAGACGGATGAAATGCAGGATGAAAGGGCAATGACATTCCTTGACTCGATGCGTGTTAGATCAACAAATAGAAACAATTACAAACCCAATTCTCAAGGCCCGCGTTTCTGCAGCATTCAGGTGCCTGATAATTGATGGGACGAGCTATTTCAACTCCACTAGTAGCTATTTCAACCCTTCGAAGGTACACCTAGTAAGCTCGCCTACCCATACTAATTTGTATATAGACACAAGGATAAATTATATGGTTAATTCAGGGCTAAATCAGCCTTCCTCTACTGCCCTTACAATGGCACGGATTACAGCCGGACATATCGATATGAGCCCGGAACTCGAAGGGAAAGGGCACATATGGGGGGCATCTCATCGATATATAAAAACGATGCTCTTGATAATACAGCTACAATTGTAGGGAGTATTCTACAACGAGGGGTAATAGGGGGGATTGAAGTATATACTTAGGATGCGGATTTTGATTTAGATGATTTAGATAACCTGGCATAATTATACACACTCTTCGCTCTTACACATATATAAATTTATATAGTGGATAGAGTTGACTAGATATACCTAGGTGTGAACCCTGACTTGGGACTAGTGGAGTTGAAATAGCTCGTCCCTAATTGATTTGAAAACTTGAGGACTGGTCAGCGTCTACCTAATGGTTTCGTTGAGGCAGCAGTCGTTTCGCGCAAAAGACTCATTCCCGGCATGCAAAGTCAGTCATCTCTCGTCAGACGGCCATCGTCACACAATCAAACGACAGTTGTCTTTACAATTGCACTAAGCAAGCGCTGCTCCCATAGCTTGTCGTAACTAGAATTTCAAATTTGAACGGTGATCGTCAACACGTGATCACGATCAGCAAAGGCTTGGTCCCGACGTAAAAGAGTGAGGCATACTCAGAAAGCTGGGATTGGCATGCCTGTATCTGGATAGAAAGCCTCACGCTTGTTTCAAAACAATTTCCGCCTCAGTTCTGACATACAAGTTGGGAATAGCTCTCCTCCTGTGGCTGCGCAACAAAATCCATTGGGTCCGGCGAAGGCTGTGCTTTCTCTCATGGATATATGCCGCACACCTCACCCCACAACCAACAGACACCAACCATTTGAATCCTTCAGGCTCGGCTCTCAAATTCTCCACTCTAGGTAGCAGTTATTTCAAGCTTCTGGGACCTCTGCTTGGTCTTCGGGGTTTATTTTGTGGATCAGTGTACAGAAACAGAACTAGCCGCATACCACTGCCTTCCATCGATATCAACACCTACTCTATCATCCCTCTTAATGCATGGAGGGGTAGATAATTCTTAACGTGTTATATGAACTTTCGTTTCCAATCTCCTGATATAAACGCTCTTCTAAATACTAGGAGGTCCGATCTTTCTCATACCACAGTATTTATTTCATCCTTTTAGAACCACCCAAATGGCTTCCTCACAAGGTCGTTATACACCTCTATCCCAGGCATCCGAAGAACACCTGGACTCTTTACCCCACCATCCCCTCCTCCCATTCGCAAACATGGTTCGCCAACCCAGGAACTTCAGCATCACGACCAACGTAATTCTCGTCCTCCGCATCATCGCCAGCATTCTCTCACTCACCACCTTCATAATCCTCGTGGTCGATGGAGGAGATCAGTTCATCGCAGCCGACATCTTCCTCATGTTGATCTTAATCCTCGACCTTCTCATGGTCCTTCACCACTCTATCTCCGACGTCTTCAAAGTCACTGTTGAGCTCCGCCAACAGGCTTGGAGACATGACCTGGGTGGTCAGACGAAGACCGGGGTTACTACATATTTTGATTGCGGGCTCTCAGTGGCCTTGTTAATTAGTCTGATTATCGGGAATGCAACTAAGAGTCGGTATTCGGACGGGGCGTGGCAGGGGGGTGTAGTTGTTGGTTATATCGTTATGTAAGTTTCTTCCCATGAACAGATGCTTTGATGAGGTGCTGATGTTTGGGGGATAGTATCCTGCAGTTTATTATGGCTTCTTCTGTGCTTGACAATATGGCGCTGACCATTAAATTGCACGATACTAAAGGAAAGGCTCCTCTCGATACGAAGAGATCGGATGTTATTGATGAGAGTGAGCGTGGTTCAGCTAGACGCCGGGCAACTGAGAGTGAGGAGCGTGCGGCATCTGCTGAGGATCTTGTCTGAGGCAGGGGTGAAATCGAACTTCGGTGTAGGTTGTGCTGGGTTTCTGAAGGATATGAATCTGAAGTCAAAAACATACGAGCGAGGCTCGCAACTAAATTTCTTAGGAACCCTTTTAAGAAGATATTTTCCTCGATAATTTAAGGGAGTATTATCACATCTCTTCGTATAACCGATGAGAAAGGGTCTGGAAATCATCATAAATATGTTAACAATCCCAGTCACTCCTTCAATCTATCCCAAATATCCTTAGATGATAGGACCGTACTTATAACGCCTGCAAATCCTACTGTTGCGGTGCTCGTGGGAATCCATCCTGTAACATGTCCTGGGATGACCAAATCAAAGCAATCAGCCACCAGTCTTCTTTTTACACCCTCTTGAGCTTTCGATTGAGCTTCCTTCTTCGCCTTATGTGCAGTTCTACCATTCTTGTCTTCCATTTTGTTTGAAAGTTTGCCTGCTCCCCAAACTCCAAAGAGCTGTATCACTCCCCAAAGAATGGAACACGCCAGAGAGTAGAACCAGAATCTATTCGCCTCAAGCATGCACTTGGCAGCCCAAGGAGTCACCCAAATTCCAATCGCATCCAGCTATCCCCCTTAGCATCAGCATTTTCACCTCAGAAAACCCCGTTCCCAACTCAACGAGGAGAAAAAAGAACCACTCACAATAGTCAAACTTTCCATCCCCAAATACAGCCCCATAAAACTCCATCTCCCCATCCCCAACAGAACTTCGATACTCTCTATCCCTGCTCTTGCTCCAAAGCCATCCACATCACCGGTAAATCCCCAAGCTCTCTCAAAACAGTCCAAGAACTTAAAGAATCGGAAATAGCGACGCCCAAGCGCGAATTGAAGTCGCAGACGAAGCCACGTTTCTGCATCTTTGGAAGTCAGAGCCCAGAGGGCCAGTATCTGGGAGGAGAACTGCAAGAGACGGAGGATTTTCTCGAGTCCGGCTGTGGGGTGTTAGTGAGAGAACACGTGATGAGAGAGGAGAGACGGAGGTACCGGCAGAGTTTGTGAAGCGTATAAGTTGTTTGAATGTCATGATTGGCGTATTCCAAACTTGCTACCAAAGTGAAGAGCCAGAGTAATAAGGGCAAGAAGGACAAAGAGGCACTCTTATTTGAGGTAAACGTGCTCTGAAGAGGTTCGAGAAGCTGACGTGTCACACAGCTTGACGGAATTGAGTTGAGGAGGTTCTGCAACACGATTTTATTGTGAATTTAAATTCTGGCACAACACTACATTCAACTCAGATGTTCAGGATATTAGTGTTAAAGAAGGAAATTGGTGCTGGCTTCGATGGGAATAAACGGCTTGACAAAGCTATTTCGCTTAACCAACCCGCTACTAGGGAAGCATGGGCTTCTTCATGGTTGTCGAGAACTGACTGAACATTCAAAAGAATTCGATGGATTTCAAAATCTCTGTACGCTCCAAATCAAAGAGCACCATGCATAACGCAATGAATACAATAGGGATCACTCCTACAATCAATCTACAGCCATGCACTCCAGGTCTATTGTCCTGGTGCAATGAGCTTGCCCTCTTTGGCAGCATCGTGGACCCACCCACCAGCCAGTGCCTCACCTCCAGTCTTTTCAGCAAAGTCCTTCATCCGTGCCTCTAACTCTGGTCGGAAATGTCTGATAAGGCCCTGGATGGGCCAGGCAAAAGCCTCACCGAGAGCTATTCCCGAATTAATATCAATAATTAAACTGCAGAAACATGTTACTTACCACAAATGGTGTGGCCTTCGACTTGCTTCGTAAGCTCTTGCAACATATCAATTTCCCGGACTTTGCCTTGTCCCTTTTCAAATCTGCTCATGATCTGTTCAGTCCACTTGCTTCCTTCTCTGCAAGGCGTGCATTGGCCACAAGATTCATGTCTGTAGAAATGGCTCAATCTTGAGATAGCACGGACAACATCTGTACTCTTGTCCATAACGATGACAGCCGCCGTCCCAAGCCCAGACTGGCTATCCTTTAAAGCATCGAAGTCCATCAGTTGGTCATCACATACACTTCTCGGCAGAATGGGAGTCGAGGATCCTCCGGGAATGATGGCCTTCAGGTTGTCCCATCCTCCACGGACACCACCACAGTGCTTGTCTATCAACTCTCGGAGTGGAATGCTCATCTCTTCCTCAACGGTGCAGGGGTTGTTGACATGACCAGAAATACAGAAGAGCTTGGTGCCAGCATTCCGTTCTCGGCCGAATGAAGCGAACCAGGAGCCTCCTCTTCGGCAGATTGTAGGTGCAACAGCAATAGTCTCGACGTTTGCCACAGTTGACGGGCATCCGAAGAGACCGACAGCAGCTGGAAACGGTGGCTTTAGGCGAGGTTTGCCAGGTTTACCCTCTAAAGATTCAATCAGTGACGTCTCCTCACCGCAAACATAGGCTCCCATTCCACGATGGATATAGACATCGAAATCGTATCCACTTCCACAAGCATTCTTTCCAATCAGTCCATCTTTATATGCTTCTTGAATCGCCCGTTGAAGAACTGTTGCCTCATGATAGAATTCGCCTCGGATGTAGATGTATGCAGCTGTGCAGTTCATTGCTCGACCAGCGACAAGACATCCTTCAATCAGCTTGTGGGGATCCTTTCGCATAATCTCTCGGTCCTTGCAGGTTCCAGGCTCTCCCTCATCTGCATTGACAACTAAATATCTCGGCTTAGTGTCTTTATCCCAGTCTTTGAAGTTCATGAACGACTGCACTCCGTCAGCATACTTCCACAGCTCCGGAGATGAACATACCCATTTCATTCCAGAAGGGAATCCTGCCCCACCACGTCCTCTCAGACCAGAAGCTTTGATCTCTGAAATAATCTGTATTCAATGTCAAATCATTATCCAAAGGGATCTGTCAATTGCTTAACCTACCCAGTCATGGCCCTTTAAGAGAATTTCCTTCGTCTTGTGCCAGTCTCCGTACTTCTTCGCGCTCGCCAGATCCGCGCCATGGTGGCCATAAAGGTTCTGGAAGATACGATCCTGATCCTTCAATCCACCAAATTTCGTGCGCTTCGGAGGTGGAGGGGGGTCTGCGACTGTGGCAAGTCCTCGACTTTGGTGTGTTGATCCGGAGCTGGGTAATCGGACGACCGCGGAGGAGGTTGATGGGAGGATGCGAGTCGAGAGGTTGGCGGCGACCTTGGGAGAAGGCGCGTGTCGCGAAAGCATCTTGATGTGTTGTTGTGCTCAATTGAGCTGCGTTGGGGATGAGCTGTAGTTGGAATTATTGCACAGGGGAGAAGTCATCGATGATGTATGCGAGATGATTGGCTGCCGAGATGCACCATGAATCCAAGCCCATTGGACCTCTCGGCCACCGTACTGGATCGCGAGGCTGAAGGTGCTTTTTGGGGTAACGAGTTTACTACCAGGAACTTCAATCATAATACAAGACTATGTTGCTTATTGTCCCATGATCCAGATTAAGCTGGCTAGGCTTATCCACAGCAGAGATATTCAAACTGTAAGCGGTGTAAATATCTCTTTTATTCTTGCTACTTTAATGTCTGATTATTTCAACTCCCAGCTCAACGAACTTATTCCAACATCGATGACTTAAGCTGGATGAAATAGAAGTCTTGTTTCGAGCGTCCTGTCCGCATAGAACGAGATTTCCAGAATGTCATCCTCGAAACGAGTCTCAACAGCGCCAGCGCCACCCAAACCTCCAACAAGCCTCTCCTCCACGCTCGTTATAGCAGACAACGCAAGTCTCACTGGCACATACCTCATAACGCTGGGAAGCAATACAGTAGTGCATCCACGAACGAAACTGAACTCAACCTTTTCACCCATCACAATCGGTAGCAGCTGCATTGTCAGTGAGCGAAGTATGATTGGCCTCCAAAGTGCGCCTGCTGAGGACGAGAGAGAAGGCGTCGTGATTGAAAATGGTGTAATTATCGAGGTTGGAGCTGTGGTGGAGGCAAAGAGGATAGGAGAGGGCTCTGTGATAGAGACCAATGCAAAGATTGGAAAGGGCGCTGTGATTGGAAAGGTATGAATACTGCTTTGTTGAGAGATGAAGTGCTGATATTGGAATAGCATTGCAAGATCGGGCCCATGTGCGAAGTTGTGGATAGGGATGTTATTCCCAACTTCACGGTGATATATGGCAATGGACTTCGCAGGATCGATGCGAGTGGTATCGAAAACTTGAAGTTGAAGATGATTGGTAGGCAAGTGGACGTTTTGAGGAAGCTTATACCCACCAATCAAGCAAAATTCCACTGAAGAATCTGGTTCTATCCATTCTCTGTATACTAGTCCTCTAGCCAGTTCGTTCACCTCATTCAAGTGCACGCAGTATAAATCTCATGATGTTCATTTGCCTCGTGCAAATCTGATTTTCATTGCATAATGCATGAGGCCTTTTGGTACATGCACGTCTCTTTCCCCGTTTCCTCATCCTACATTTTTACCACACTATATGATTCCCATATACGCCATCCTAGTTCAACAAATGAAAGCCGCCTGGCTATGCATAGCGAACGATATGATACATCAGGCCAAGGTCGTTCACATTAACTCTCTTGACCACCTCCTCGCGGTCGCTTACCAGGATTGCCCTGCGAACCTCCCGTCGAAGCATCCTCACGAGGTCGTTTCAGCGCGTTACCTGGATTAAATGTTGAGGCTCCCGGATTCATTCCATTGCCTCGTCCACCTGGACTTCCTCTGCCACGGCCGCCCGCGCCTCTGACTTGATACACACCAGCAGCACCTCCTCGTTGTCCGCGATTTGCAGCCCCTCCCCGGGTTGGTATGCCAGATTGCCGGTTATTGTTGTTATTGCTGGCTTGAGGTGCCTGTATTTGTTAGGACGCAAAGAATGGCATTTGAAGGGTGGACTCACAGAAGGAATGTTACTGGCAGGGAGGGCTGTGCCATTTGGAGCAACAATGCTGGGCGGTTGTGATGATGGCCTTGCTTGCGCTTGTGGTATTTCCGTGCTAGGAGCTTCTGACTTAGATTGTTCCGTTGGCTTAGGAGCTGACGTCCCATTTGGCGCAATGGGGGTTGCTACAAAGCAAAATTAGTGACGAACAGAGAGAATGTAGGGAAGGAACATACCTGTAACCGGCGCTGGAGCAGCTGCTGGAGCTTTGGCATCTTTAGCGATCGCCCAAACCTCTCCTACAGGCTTTTCTGGTGTTTCGTTTGCAGCCTTTTCCACAACTTCTAATTTGGCCTTGGCGGTTCTGCTTTGATTCTGTGCCAAGTTGAGCTGCAAAGACGACTTTTTCTCCATCATATGGACTGCCTGCGTCTGAGAACTTTCAGCCTTTTGTTGGGCATCTGCTAACGCCTTTCCATGCTCCTCTTTAAGTTTGTGGGCCTCAGCTTCATGCTTGCCAATTTCCTCCTTTAGTGGCTGCGTCGCAGCGTCGACCTTCTTTTTGAGATTGACGGTGAAGAGATTTCTAAGCAAGGTGTTGGTTGCCAACAGCTCCCGCATATGGTGATCTGACAAGCTACCCAGAATCTTTTTGATGGTGGGATCGCTGGAAACAATTTCGCGGATTTGGGCATCAGATAAATCACGTAAATTATGAGTCGTTGCCTCTTCAGCCTTTTCAGTCGAAGTGGCATTCGTCGCCGGTGTCAGGGATGTTGCAACTTCCGCTGATTGTTGCTGAGTAGAGTTCGCTGCAGGTGTTGCAGGTGCGGGCTGGTTCTCCGCCAGCCAGATCTGCTTCTCCTGCACGAGCCTCAATCGGTATTGGTCTTCGAGTTCAGCCTGAATCTGAGCCTTCTGAGTCTGTTTAGAGTCTTGAAGAATTTTGTTCAAGGAAGTCTTCATCTTGTCAGATCGTTGCTTGAGGATAGCTTCTTGGGCTTCTTCAATCTCGGCAACCTTGTGTTGAGCTTCTTTTGTCTTTGTCTCAGCAACCGCAACGCGATCCTCTAGGGATTTCCTTTCGACCTCGGATATAGCAGCTTTCGGGGTTTCATCGATCTGTCCCTCCTCGTTTATGTCATGCATGCTGCCTGATGCTTGTGCGGTCTGCTTTCGTGCTTCAGATGCTTCTGCTACCGCAGTGTCTCGCTGAGAATTGGCGTTTTCCAGCTGTTCTCGTAGAGTAACAAGCTCTTCTCCAAGCGATTGCTTCTCTCTCGTGACTTCTTCCAACTTCTTGCGAAGCTCATCAATCTGCTGATTAAGAGCTTCATTGGATTGGGAACTGGCTAAAGGCGTGACTAAAGGTGTGACTAAGACTTGGCCTTCTTCGGTAGGCTGAGAAGCAGCCGACAGAGCCTGGTCTCTCTCAGATCTGGCCTTCTCGAGCTCTTGACTAATGGATGCAAGGTTTTGCTCTGCGGCATTCTTCTCCTGGAGAGCAGTTTCGAGGTCTTGTTCAAGGGTCGAGAGGCGTTGCTCTAAAGCTTCTTTCTCCTGGATAACAGCATCTCTCTCCGTAGTTCTATCTCGGATTGTGTTCAGTTGAGTTTTATTTCTTTCCTTTGCTTGCTCAACGATCTTTGTGCGATTCTGCTGCCAGGCTACCTTCTCAGCCTCCAGAGTTTCGCATTTCTCCTTCAGGGGTTGTTGCTCCTCCACCAGAGAGTCCTTCTCGGCGCGAAGACTCTCAATGGTTGCCTTAAGCAGCTCCATCTCAGCTGGATCGATGCGATCATATTTGGAAATGATATCCTGTGTCCGCTTCTGCCAGCGATCACGATCCTCTTGTAGTAGTCGCATCTCACCGTCCGCGGTCTCCTTTCCGTGCTCGAGCTCTCGAATCTTCGTTTCCAGGGGCAGGATCTTTTCCATAAGCTCTTCAACTCGCTTGGTCTTCTCAGCCAACTGGGTTTGAGCTTGTCGGGCCTCATTTCGTAATGTGACACTGGCCTCTCTATGAAGGTGTAGCTCCTGAAGCTGCTCCATGGTGTCTTTGTGCATTGAAGAGCTTCGGCCGAGGTCGGAATGAAGGCGACGTTCTTGATCGAGCTTCAGTCTGCTTTCATCAAGCTGCGATTGGGTGTAGTCCAATTGTTGTTTCAGGCGCTTGGCTTCTTGGACCTTAAGCTCATACTGAACCTCAACTATTTCCTTTTCACGTCTTAAAAAGGTGTTCAGTTCCCGAAGGCCATCTGCGGTGCGGTTATTGGTGGATTCTGTTGCGGGAGATCCAGCTTCAGAACCGATTAAGGACGAACGGCTCTGTTGCAAGGCCGAAACTTGAGCTCCAACGTTATCGAGCTGTTGGTGAAGGAGCTTGTTCTGGGCATTCACGTCATCTCTTCGCGTTTTCAATTCGTTCAGTTCTTGTTCGAATTGCTGCCGGCGTTCCTCCCACGATGTTTCACTCTGGCTAAGAGCTACTTGAGCAGATTCTGCCTGTGCTCTGAGAGTTGCAGAATCAGTCTTCAGCTGGTTATGCTCTGTTCGTAAATTCTGGAGTAATTTCGCAGCCTCGGCGTGTTTGACTAACTCGTTCTCATAATCTTGTTGGGCTTTGGTAGCAATAGCTGCTTGAGCACGGAGATCTTGCTGATGGAACTGGGCCGCCGTTGCATGTCGCTCGTCCTCATCCTTCAGTCTCGCGACCTCGGCTTCCAAGATGGCCTTTTCTTCTTCGCTTTGTCGAGAGATCTCGGATTGTTGATTTCGTAATGTCGTCAACTCGTTGTTTGTCGTAGTAAGCTCGGCTGAAATATCGTCAACTCTTTGCTGGAGCTCGCGGACTTTAGAGTCCTTCTCCTCGATGATTCGGTCCATTTCATCCCGATACTGGTCTTGCGTGGCATTCAGGCTCTGGAGTTCCTCCTCCGAAGATTGACTGATGGACTTGTACTGTTCCATCTGGTTCTTTGCACTCTCTAATTCGGCCTTCGAGAGGTCCAAGTCTCTCTTCAATTCCGAGACTTCGATTGCAAGTTCCTGCTCCCGAGTAAGGGCATCATCGTCGATTGTATTCTCGCCGTTTGGAGCAGTTGGTCGAGGAGTTGGTCGCGGTTGAAGCAGCTCCACTCTCTCCTCCGCACTCTTCAGTTCAATATTCAACTCATCCACCCTGGACTGGAGATGGTCACGGGTTGTCTTTGCAGCAACCAACTCCTCCCGAACTTGCCCAAGACTTGTCGCAAGGTCGTCGATTCGCTTTTGATTTTGTTGCGAATCGAATTCTTTCCGAAGTTGAGCATTCTTGTTATCTTCTACCTCGTCGTTCAGCTTGCGCTTTGTTGTTGTCAACTCAGCCTCCAGCGATTCTACCTGCACCTGCAATCGACGACGTGTCTCGGAATCGGATAGTTCGCGCTCATTTTGCAGTGTTTGTTGATTTGATATCAGGGTATTCAATCGACTTTGCTCATTTGTTAAGCGTTGGTTGTCCTGGCTGAGACGATCTTGGATGTCCTTCCAGAGTTTCTTCTCAGCCTTGAGGTTTGAGTTCTCATTACGCATGCTCTCTACCAAGCCCTTGGCCTCAATTAGGTCTTCGGCGACCTGTTGAGTCCTAAGATCTTGTTTAGCAGCCGCTTCTGAGAGAATTTGTGAGCGCTTTTGCAGTTCAGTGTTCTCGTTCTGAAGCATGGTGTAATTGGAATGCAGCATCTCGTAACGTTCAGTGGCAAGCGTAAGTTGGCTACTAGTCTTGGCAATTTCGGCTTGTAGTAATCCCTTGTCTGATGACAGCTTCTCAAGCTGTTCCTTCATGGTACGTCGATCAGTTGTCTGCTCTTCTCGGTATTGATCAAAATGGGCTTGTAGTTCACGGAGAAGAGTCGCGTAATTTGCATTGTCTCTCTGTTCAATCGTAGGAACAACGCCGTTTTGATTACCATCCACGGACTGGCCAAACATCGAAGCAAGATCTGAAGTCGGGGGTAGTTGTCCGCGATGTTGAAGCATTCGCCGGAACATGTCTCGTTCCTTAATGTAACTTTCGGATCGTGTTATCATAGACTTGAGCTCGTCCTTGTAATCCTCAATCTTGGCCTGTAGAGTGTGAACCTCTTCGTGGTCTTTTGCAGCTTGATGTTTGGCTGCCAAAGCCTCTTCGCTCTCCATCTGCGCACCTAATTGTCTCGTGATCTTGAGAAGCTCTTCATTTCGCTCCTGAAGCTCTTTGACGTTGCGGAAGATGGTAAGTCTCTGGCTGATGAATCGATCGGTATCAGTCATTCCCTTAAAATCTTCCTCGCCGGCGTCTCCTCGAGCCAAACGCTCAAAATGTGCCCGTTCCGCCGAACCTAAAGTAGCTAGGCCTTCGTCTCGAGACTCCGAATCGAACAAAAGCATCTTTATTTGGGCACTGAGATCACGAAGTTGTCGGCGAAGAATAGTAGCTTCTGCGTGTGATGTAGAAGCCTCACTCTGCGCCTTTCTAACATCTTTCTTCGCACGATCTCTCTCCATCCCAACCTGGTCAACGAACGTTGACATGTCCACGACGGCTTGCTGGAGGCGATCCTGCTCGGCTAGCAGGTTTTCGATTTCAGGCTGCTTCGCTTCTAGTCCTTGCATCATCTCGTCGACGTCCCTTTCAAGACGTTCACTGCGTCGTTTCTCAGTCGCGAGCAGGCCCTTGAGCTTGTAAACCTCTTCCATAGCCTGCGTTACAGTGACGGGTTTAGTACGAACAGACCCAGGAGTCCCGAATTGAGCTGGAGATTGTGCTCTGCCATTCAGAGAGCCGTTGATGCCATTTCGGGGAGTGCCTGGTACTGAG
Source organism: Hyphodiscus sp. D1413 (assembly GCA_003988895.1). Lineage (NCBI taxonomy): Eukaryota > Fungi > Ascomycota > Leotiomycetes > Helotiales > Hyphodiscaceae > Hyphodiscus > Hyphodiscus sp. D1413. The sequence continues at coordinate 477,773 of QYAO01000014.1, forward strand.
CCTGCACGTGGTTGAGTGGCGAGGACTTGTAAACGATCAACTTCAGCTTCCAATTCCGCAATTCGATGGTCGCCTTGTTCTCTTTCGTGTCGCTCCGATTCAGCGTCTTGTCTCCATCTGTCTATCTCCTCCGCTGCATCATCCTTAATTTTCTCGAATGCAGCCTCCACTTCTTGTAATCTGTTGCGGTGGGTCTCCGTCTGCTCAGACTGAAGCTCAGCTAATCGCTTTGCGCTTTCTAGTTCTTGTCTGTAATCTTCCCCTGCTTGAGCCGCAGATTCTTCGAGTCGTTGGACCTTAAATAACGATTCCTCCGCCTTCTTCTGAATTTCGTCGAGTCGATTGCGAAGTGCTTGTTCCGTACGTTTCAAAGCTTCAATATTGGAGTTGGCTTCCTCGTTGAGGCGCTGAAGCTCGGCAACTCTTGCGCCTTTCTCCTTTCGATACTTCAACGACTCTGCAGTCTTTGTCTTTAACTCGTTCTCGAACCACTCGTTGTTTTTCTTGACTAATTCGACTTCTTGCTTGAGGGATTGCTCTCGGAACCTAGCGCTGGAGGCTGCAGATTCGGCATTTTGGACGGATTGGTTGAGAACCGTGATTTGCTGGGCCAGCTCGAGTCCTTTCTGGTGCTGCTTCTGAAGATCTTGCGCGAGATTGTCATTCGCTGTAGTCTTCGATTCAAGTACAGCAAGCGTCTCTCGATTGGCAGTTTCGAGGGATGATATGCGTATTCGAAGGGTTTCCACTTCAGAGGTCGAAGTCGTGGAGGAAGATTTGAGAGTTTGGAGTTCACTCTCGAGGGATGACCGAGTATTTTCTATTATACATAGTGATTAGCTGACGAGTCGTGCGATGCAAGGCTTGGTCTCACCTTCTTCCTTTAGCTTTGTGCGGACTTCTTCAATCGTCTTGTGTGTTTTTTCCACTTGAGATCTAAGACCTTCAACACGACTTTCTGAGCTCCGAACCGCATTCTCCAGCTCAATATCAGTGCGTAACTTGTCGGCAATAAGTTCGTCATGCTCGCGCGCCTTTACCGTGACTGCTTTGAGGACTGCTTGGACGAGCTCTGCGGTTGGGGTATCGATAATGGTATCGAGAGTCTGCTTCGGGATACTCAAATACCCCGAGAGGTAATCAACATCTATCACTGCTACCGCCATGATTACGACAGTCCTTTGGGCAGTTTCCTCTCAGCTTCGGTGGTGGAGCATCGAGAAGGCGTGTGATGTAGGTCGCGTTTGTTTGGATTGCGCTGCAGCTTGTATATCCCTGCAACTGATGTGAATCGACACAAAAGCGAGGTTATACAGATCTACGCATATCCTAGGGAGCTCGAGAACCGACTGTCAAATCCTCTCGATTACGTTTGAAAGAATGTGTTGATGTGTTGCAAGACCTTTGTTCATTCATCGACCCTCTCGCAAGCCACTCGAACTAAGTAATTAGCGTGCAGCGTGCTTTCGATTCGCTAGGACCTTCTCAGCCTCACTATTTCAAACCGACTGCAGTGATTCAAGTACTACTCGCCGCTCCTTTACAGGTATTTTCTTTCACAGCTAGCCACGATCCAAAATTTTCGGTTTGTTCACGACGAAAGTATAAATGGTCAAGAGACTGGCAGAGCTCTGAAAGAGCGGTGTCTTCGTAAGCTGCTCGCTCCGCTCGATATCGTTCCAACCACGGCCACAATCATGTCTTCATATCTCGACAAGCAGCAAGCAGCCTTCAAAAGCAACCTTGCGTCAACCTCATCCAAGATTTCCAATCCAAAGCGCACACTAGAACCACCAGCTTCCGCTCCATCTCCTGCGCCCTCGAACAGCTCTGCTACTTCAAAGAACGAGAATAAGGATGGAAAGCGCAAGCGGGAAAGCCAGAAGATTACCTACTCTCAACCAGCGGTGACTGGCTACGGTGTTGAGGCCTTTACACAGGTTCAATTTGTCATCGATCACTTGAAGTCAAAAGGAGAGGCAAAGACATTTCAGGAGATATTAGAGTATCTAAGCCAGGTCCACGTCGAGGAGGGCATGAAGAAGCTCATCAATCAGATTCTCAAGAAGCACGATCGAGTCGAGTGGGTGCCCGACCCAAAATCCAAGGCCTGGAACTCTGGTACCTTCAGACATCGTCCAATAATTAACGTTCGGAACAAGAAAGATCTCATCGGATACCTTCAAAGCAGGCCTGATGCGCAAGGAGTTTCTGTGAAGGATCTTAAGGATGGATGGCCCGACTGTGAGGATGCGATAAATGAGCTTGAGGCCAACCACAAGATTCTAGTTACGAGAACGAAGAAAGACAACCATGCCCGTATGGTCTGGGCTGATGATCCAACTCTCTTTAACAAAATAGATAACGAGTTTCATGTCATGTGGCGCCAGGTTGAAATACCGTCTGTCGATGAGCTTGTCCGAAAGCTCCTTGACGCTGGTCAGACACCCGCAAGTGAAGATCCTAGCAAGCGTGTCAAAGCTGCCCCAAAACCCAAGGAGAAGAAGCGAAAGGCTCCGAGAAAGGGTGGTCGAACAACAAATACTCATATGGAGCATCTTCTCGTAAGTACATGAGGAAGAAGAAAGTTTCGTATTTTGGATTCGGGAGCTGTGGCCCTCGAGGCAGATCTTCAGATGGATCCCGTCCACCAAAGAAACACTTACTGACTACCCCGTTATCCAGAAGGATTTCCCACACCTGAGACGTTAGGCCATTCACATGGTGGTTGATATGCATTTAGCGATGGCGTTGGACAGTGTGCAACATTACAGAGAGCTGGCGCGTGGGGTTGATATGAGCGTCAGATCTACACCAGCACCAAGGAGTGGCGTTCAGGAGGACTTTTTACTAGGCACTGCATAGGAACGAATACCTTGAATTCCCATGATCATGCTTCTTTATGAGGTCCGATTGGCACGAATGGTGAGGCTGTCGAAGGAATGCACGAACCCACACAAAGTACGGAGCAATTTGCTCCCGGAGAGCCCGAGGCTGAAGACTTTAAGCGTCTTTATTAATTGGCACGTGATATAAGGATTTCTTGATTTCTAATCCCTCTCGACTTTACCCCACATTCAACAACTTGATAAGTAATCTTCCTTTGGGTATTTCCTTGTATTACCGTTCTCTCCTCTCCTATTAATCTCCTTCAACCCAATCTCCAATAAGTGGTCTCTCTTCTCTCTTTAGTGAATGTTCCGCCCAAGTCTACGGAGAATGACGAAATTCAACATCGAGATCGTCAGTGACACAGTGTGTCCATGGTGTTATGTAGGGAAGACGAAGCTCGAGAAAGCTATCGAAGCATACAAAGAACTACACCCAAACTCAAACGATGAGTTCTCGACAACATGGATGCCGTTTTATCTCCAACCTGGCTCCCCAAAAGTCGGTACGTCTTGTATTCTCCTTGCAAGTCTTTGTGATGATGGGCTCATATTTTGATGTAGGAGTCGACAAGATAGCATACTTTAAGTCAAAATTCGGTGAAGAGCGCATGGCGATGATTTTCGAGCGGCTGGGACAGATAGGCAAGGAGACGGGCATTAATTTCAAGTTTGGAGGCAAGACGGGCAATACGAGAGACAGCCATCGAATTATCCAATTGGGCAAGACTAAGTCTCCTGCTATCCAGACAAGGGTCGTGGAGGAACTTTTCGCAGCATACTTTGAGAATGAAGGCGACATCACCAGTCATGAAGTGCTCAGTACGGCTGCAGTGAAGGCTGGATTGGATGCGAAGGAGGTTAACGAATGGTTAAAGAGCGACAAGGGAGGGGATGCTGTGGACAGGGAGGTTGAGCAAGCTCAAATGAACCAAATCAGTGGCGTGCCGAACTTTACAATACAGGGGAAATATGAAGTGGGAGGAGCCCAGGACCCGGGAGTATTTCTACGGCTCTTTGAGAAGATCAAGGCTAGCGAGGGGGGGGCTAAGGCATGATGGGTTCTGAATTTGGGAGTTTGTTTCTTTGCATGTGCATACGGCGCCTTTTCCTTGGTACGAGTGTGTAACATTGATCTGTTTGATTTGTAATCCATTTCATTACTGGTCTGCCTTTTCTGAGTGCGTCGAGATTTAGTGACTTGTCCTCGGTACTCCAGTGTACTTTATATACGTGCCTGTTTATGCCTATCCTACCATGGCTGGCTCAGCGAGCAATCGGCAAATCCAACTGATCTGCATTATCTCCTTCTTTGTATAGAGCTTGCTCGCCACAGCCCCAACAGACAAGAACATGATGCAGACTCCAAGCACGCAAGTTCCCCGTGCCAAGAACTCCGAAGCGCTCCCCAGCATCCTCACATCCATCCCGTACATTTCCTCAGAGTCGCATTTTCCCCAACCGTCATATCCTGCGTGCAGATCCCAGTTAGGCTACTCCGCCAACCCCTCCCCTCTTGCGCATCTCTCATGTTAACCTCCTCTCCGCAATCAAACTGCGTCTCGCACAGGCTCTGGCCGTCACTGCTATAGCAAACCGGGTCGGGCAGAAGAGTGTTATTAGCGCCTGCTCCATACTGTCTTCCGGCATACACAACGGTAGGAGGCGAGTTCTGATCTCCGAAAGTGACAGCCATGATCGAATCCAACTGCGAGCTGAAATAGATCGTCTCTGCGATTCCCGTGGAAGAGGTTTGGTGTCCGAACTCATGACATGTCCAGTTGTACGCATAGAGCTGCACGGTGAGGGAGTTCGCGTCGACGAGGGTGCCGAGGGTGCATGTGTAGTTGAATCTGCTGCGGGGTCAGCTTGAGCGCTTTGGGCGGTCGAGATTCGAGGAGCAGGTTCGATGTGCGGAGAGCTTACTTACTGTCTCCATGCATCGGTAAAGGTGCAGTAAGGGCCGCCTGCTACTGCGAGCATACCGTGGAAGAGGCTAAGTAGCACGTGGAGCAATGCGAGATGTTCCATCTTGGAAATGTCCGGTGTAAATATGAGGGATGGGATGTGATTGTGGCTTAGAACTTGCGGTTGGGAATTAGGTATGCGTATCTCCCTAAGTAAACAAAAAACTTGAGGAAACCGAAGGTGAAGTGTTAAGAAAAACTGGGTAATAGCCCTTGGTAATGTGAAATGCAATAAGTTTTGCTACTCCACGTATAGCGAGCGAAGCCACGTACATATATTTCGAGATATGGTCGTGGTTGATGCAGTGAAGCACAAGCTAACTTACCTCAATTTTTCACAAAGTTTAAACGATCTAGTTGAGACGATAAAATTAGTGATAGTCATTCACTGGACTGGGGCGGTAGTTCTGCCGGTATCAGAAGATTTATCTGTATCCTTTATCTCTTTTAGTCAATTTTTTGAGTCTGACTCTCCTTCTATGCTATATTTAAGATCGTTTTGCTGCTATTCTCCACAGCTCTCGACTCGAATCTTTCGACTCAATAAGAATCCATCCTAGAGTCAAGCCGCACAACTCGTTATCAACGTAAGTCAATGACGTCTTTCCGTGCGCCATCTCTATCTCCAAGCTGTTCAGACTGCCATCTGTTTAGAGCAACAGTCGTTATCCAGAGAATTGTTTAAGATTGGCAGGCTAGGCATGTACTCAATCATCAACGGTCTACAGCTCGGCACGCCTCCTTAATAACGCTCAAATATTGTTGATGCATCAAACCTAGTCCCTTGAACGAGCTCGAGGCAAGCATTCGCGGACTTAATTCATTCGCATTTGCAGACTGATGTGTACGAGATTCAGGAAATATGCGTGCTAAGAACGAGAAAGGCAGATGATAGAGCAGCAGAATTCCGTGCAGAAATTCGCGGCCCTCTTTGAACTTGCAACGTTCTCAGGATAGGGCTCCGCATATGTATGTTACGTCCGGTAATCTCTCGGAGTGTGATTTACAATCCAAGGACTTGTCTCTGTCCTCTAGCCCCAAGCCGACAGGATCATGTCTATGCACGGTGGGAGGAAAGGAGCTGTCGTTGATTGTCAACAAGGCGTGCTGCGGCTGATACCTAGCCAGCGCTGACGGCATCGCGAAGATCTCTTGAAGATATATACGTAGTTCAAACGCTAGATCATAAGGCGATTAGACCATGATGACAGAAAAATATCAAATCAAATTTAATAGTACAAGTTCGAGATGAGGAGATAACTATTAGCGAAAGTTACAAATACTCTATTATATGCGTCTGCAATAGCTAGATGACTTCAGACACTTGCTTTTGCCATCATCCAGCCAGCTTTCTGGAAGGGCTAAATCATACCGTCTAAGTTTCGCGGGGAGTCGAGATGTTGTTTGCTGCGTTTGCATACGCGGAACTGCCCGTCAAAGACCTGCAAATTATACACATGTATTCACAAGTTTCTATAAACCCTTTCAGCTCATTAGGGAATGATATTTCTTTGAGACTGAACATACAGGATACTGAATACTGGGCATCTCGACTAACTCAAAGCGGGGATCATCAAGCTAGTTCGTGGTGCAGTTGCCATGTCATGATTAAATCGACCTGACTGTTTCGTAGCACTGGCTTACAGACTCTATCGCCAAAAAAAATCTGCTTATAATTTGAGGATTTACGGTCTCAAAAGGCAGCGCTGGAGAAATTGACTTGTGCACTTGCTGTCGAGGAGTTGTTCTACTCGGAAGTTGAGGCTGTGTAGTTCTTCTACAGGCCGAAACGAATATGGTCTACTCTAAATATACATGCTAAACATGCCTTCGTATTCTTGTAACCTTCTTGGTATATTTCCAGACATCTTCGAAGTCCCTTTCCGACACTCCGCGAATTAAGAAAGAAGGCATTGAATATAGGTCGCTCCGCTCGACCCACTTGGATGAGGCGCGACGACGAGATAAACGTGCTTTTCTAAGAAACGCCGTAAGTCTGTGTAACCCCTGACGGGACTGTCGGACTAGACCTCTCGGCATCCGGAAGAAAAATCGGCTTCTCTCCCGATGACGCTTGCTGTAGACGCCAAGTATACAAGGCTGACGTAAAGGAACCCGATCGATCCAGCTCGGATCAATGGCCGGGTCCGTATGATGTTACCCCAGGAATATTCAAGCATCATAGATGCCGTCACACGGGATGCGCCGCTTTGGTAAACAGGTTCATGTTGAAGCGTTGCGGTCCGAGCCCGGAATGCTCGCATCTATGTCCTTTTGCAGAGTATAGGACTAAGTTCGTGCCCTTAATGCTCGGTTTAACACGCCTAGACTCGCTATCTGCATCAGTGCAGTTAAGGGAAGGAGATCGATCGTAACCCGCATGCATAAGGACAACACCACTCGGCCCTGTGAAACCATGGTGGAGAGGTTGAAGGGGTTGAAGGGGGCGAAAGAAACCCATGCCCCCCTCTTCTAGAAGCGTAAACTGGCGAGTAGGGGACGCTGTGACTTGTGAAAAGATGAACTGTGGGAACGTTTTCAAGACCAAATAAGAAAATGTATGGGGTTTTCGGAATGGAGACACTGCTCGGGAGGAGCCTATCATCCTGTGTGGAGATCTGACGACAAGCGTAGGAGTGGTCGGACCGGTGAAGGATCTCTGATTGATTATTCAAATTATATGGCAAACGTCATGCCACACATAATGGCCACTTGAAGAATTTCCATTGGAGGGTTTACGCAAGTGACAAGGTTGACTCTGCTACAGCAATCCATGAGCATTGAGCAAGCAACCTGACCAAGATATCGGAGATCCCATGAAGCTAAAGTGTCTCATGAGTCGTGTCCTTCAATAAGGTGGGGAGGGATGGAGATGATCGAGAGCTTCTTACCAACACCTAGGCTCTCTGAGCATTGGTAGATACCTAGACCAAATCCAACGCAGAGAATCGACCACGAGGGTCTGCCCGAAATAGTCGAAACTGCTTTCTAAGCAAAGCGAAAGTACGTGAAACAAAGGCAGTGCTTGCACCCGGTAAACGATCCCCTAAATCGGGATCTCTGGTGCATTCGTTCGGAGCGGCTTGACGGGAAGTAACTGTCCAATTTTCAGACTCTCGGGCAATGCTTCACACCCGGTCTTTTATTTACCTCCATGCTTGCTACGGAGGTCCCGAAGTAAAGCACAAAGTCTCAAGCATGATCGTGGTCAAGCGGACACTGATCGGACGCTATTCTAATTCAGACCCAACTGCGGTCGGTGATTGTTAGACATTGGAATCGCGCGGAGATGAGATCGACGTTTGGAATTCCAGTACACTTGCATTGGTCCAAAGAGGAAGTGCTGCGGAACAGACACCAATATCAACGTATAAGATATCAACGTATCAAATGAATAGCCGCTCCCTGAGGGCTTTTTTTTCCTGCCCATGTGGCAGGTCTTGCCGCTGCATATTGATGTCAGACAGAGAAGGGGTCAGGGAATCGATTGCTCTATCTCCTTCGAACGGCATGGATCATGGTTGGTGGACGGAGGGCGGACGAGCCCTGATACTGGTATCCAAGAGCGCAGTCAAGGGCGGTGGGAGATGAAACATTCGTGCCCAGTGCGCGGCAGGGAAGTCTTCTAGAAGGCAAATCTCCTTCTAGCGGCCTCCACTCGGCGCTTCCTCCTTACTGTCCAGTAAGTAAGTACAGTGCTGCACCACGGACATTATCGTGGCTGGGTCCAATGCGTGCTGATCAGGTGGGTCTGGAAAGACATACGGGGCAACTGTCCGGAGTATCCCAACACAAGCCCGTCGACGATGGGAAGACTTTTCGCCCTTGGGCTATAGGAGCATGAGCAATGTTCTTGGGACAGGAGCCTTTTCTACCACGCACCTCTACGCCCTGTCTTCCCGCCTCACGCCTGCTGGCAGTGTCTGCGTTGCTTTTCTGGTGGTGGGTCGGTATCAGAAACTGAGGGCGCGGAAGGGCGCTGCAGGATGGACAGTGTAGAGGGTCCTAGCTGGCTCCTGCATGGCGCAAAAGTGGCGGCGGTGTCTCCCCGATGCCCGGCTTGAAACGCTTTACCAAGTAGTGACCAAGGCAATCGGCGAGTCATTTGTTGTCAAGCATGTAAAGTTGACCGCCGCGTTCGCCTTGGGCCAGGGCGCAGAGCGTCATCAATCATGGAGAAGAAGGAATATGGACAGGGCAGGGGAGGGCAGGGCAGGGCACGAAAAGCGCTCGCCCGAGCAATCTGGAAGCGGTGGCTTGATGAAGGAAGGGATACTCTGTATACAGTCAAAGTTTGGGAGCGTGGGAGTGGGAGTGGGAGGAGTGGAAGAGCAGTCAAAGCCCCCTTTTGCCTTGGGCCCTAAGAGTGGGAGACGGAGACGGTGACGGTGACCGCGACAGTGGCGGTGACGGTGGGCGTTGAGCGTTGGGCATTTGGATCAAGGGTCTGAAGCCCTCCCTGGCCCCATAAGCCGCCACTTTCCCAGTCTTTCCGGACCCATGAATCCGGATTCTGATCTGACGAATTCCCAGGTGCGTCTTCTCCTTACGGTACTGTGCAGTAGTCCTGGATAGTCGAACTCCGTCCTGTCGAGGACGGACTCAAGAGAGTGGGGGGGGGGGGGGGGGGGGGGGGGGGGGGTGGCTTGAGCAATGATGTGTCGTCGGTCTGAGCTTATCAGTTGACAAGGGGCGTATACAACTGTTCCACCGCTCCACCGCTGCTCCTGACCTTGCGGTCTGCATTTGCGTCTAACCTCTTCCATCTTGAGTCTTGAGGAATGGGCCACTGTGCAGTGGGAGTTGAGTCCACGACGCTTGATGATCAACGCGGATGATGATCCACGCTGATACAGATGGTTCAGTATAGCACAGGACTGTATATCTACGTCGTCCGGCATAGACTTCACAATCCCGTTGCGGCCCGGTGCCGAACCTACAGCACAATACAGCACAATACAGCACAGCACAAGTGCAGCACTGCCTTCCCTTCCGTACGCTGGCAAAACCCCCCTTTTTCCTTCCCGACTCCCGACTTCCAACTCCCGACTCCCAGCCTCGGGAGCGCTTCCAACCACACGTCTACTTTGTGTATGCCATTGAGTAAATGCTTATTCTTTTTCGCCTTTACCGCTTTGGAAAAAACCTCAGCCGGCCTTTCAAGGCCAATAATCGATCCAGTATCCAATTCTCCAACTCCAATCGTCCTCTCTCAGATCCCCCACCTCCATAGGGAACCTGCTCCCCGACAAGCGTGAGCACGACTCAGTAGGTGGTCAGCTATTGGAAGCAGCGTGGAAATTTTGACTCCACTCGGAGCTACCGTACGAGAGGCATTACTGAAGCATCTTTTAAGTAGTGAGATGTACGGAATTGAAACATCCCCAGACGTGGAGGGGGGGGCGAGCCCTGCATGTTCCAGACGGATACAAGTACGGAAGCCATGTGCAGGGCTCACTGTTGCTGAACTATATTGGGCGGACTGACAATGGCGGTGTGTGCACACAGTGGCCTCTGCAGAAGTCTAACTGGAATACCTTTCTCGGCTCTGCCTCCCATTCGTGAGGTGTAAGCTGTGGTGCTGGTGGTGGGTTGGCGGGTTTTTGAATGCTAAAGGGTACTTACTGTAGGTAGATGTCCTCCGAAACAAAGTGTTGAAGAGAAGGGGACTCGTCCGGTCCTCAGACATACATGCATTGAACATGCCTTGAGCACAACTTGAGCGTCCCTCGAGCATAAGGACAAATGTAAAAGTAAGTATAAAGTATACCCTTTTAGTAAGCTGATCCGGGACTTTTGCGAAACAAGCCAATAAGACAAGGTGGAGCACGAAGGCATCCCAGCATCCCAGCATCCCAGGCGGATTGTCAGTGCTTCGAGTAAGGTACGGCAGCTGATCGAGCTAAGGCATGCGTTTATTTATCCGACATTGGTACGCATTAAGAAAGCATGTTTCATCAGTTCAACGCCCAGCTGACGACAGATTACGCAGGCAGGGTGCAGGGAACGAAACATCCTCTCGCCAAGGTTGAGCCATGGCCATATATTCATTCAGAACGTGGCAAACGAACCCTCGCGATGTGAGGGCAACGAGGGAACTACACCGGGAGTGACACCGAGGCCGTTGGTCGCAATGGCAAGGAGGAGGCGATCAACAACAGCTGGGCAGGGTGCTGGGAAGTTGAGGAGGTGGGGGGTTTGCCCAGGGGAGAGAGGGAGGATCAGAGGGAGGATAAAAGGGAAACTAAGAGGGTAAATAAGAGAGATAATAAGAGAGAATATAGAGCAACCAAGAGAGAGAGAGAGAGAGCGAAGTTTGACGCCCCAATCTTTCTGGAAGCTCGCGAGAAGCAAAAGGGGGTGGACCGTGGGTTTGTTCTCGAAGCAAATTAGAAGGTTATCCCTGACCGCAGAGCGGCGGCGCACCAGTGCAGCTAGAGAGGCATGAATCAATGCCCGAAGCTGTCAAGCTCGATCATGGGAGATTGTGACCATCCAGCGTCTGCATTAATAGGGAAAGAGTTGAACAGAAGACATACGAGTGGTGAAACTAAGAAAAGACATCTGCCCCAAAAGATTACAAAGGAGGATGCAAAGACGGCTATCGATATCCTTGGCCAGTCACTCAAGTAATCGACAGACACCAGCTCCACCGGCATCTCCAGCGCCAGCACCAGCACCAGCACCACTACCTGCACACGCAAAGTCAAAAAAGCAAAGAAGAGCAGTTGTTATCTCTGTCCTCCACCTCCCCAAGCCATCCAAAGCCATCCATAGCCGTCCTGATTGCTGCTGGACCTTCCTGATTCTTGGTGGTGTTTCCTCCCCACGTCTACACACCGGTCTTTACCCATTCACCACCACCCACACGAAACAAGCCCTGAAGTCTGAGGCGGCGTCTGACTAGAGACAGCTGAGGCAGCAGAAGCGGCGGCGGCGAGGGCAATAATAACAGAAGACATAAGACAAAAACCAAAAAAAACCAAAAAACAAGAAAAAACAAAAACAACGACAACATCAACACAGAAGCGAAGAATACAAGTAAGAACGGAGAGGACCTCCTCCTGCCCTGGTAGAGACAACACAGACAACACAGACAACAGACAGACCCCAACCTACAAAACCCGCCTCCACCTCCGTGCCCACCTACCACCTCCTACCATCGTTTGGGGCTTGGCGGCTTTTAGCGAGCAAGTCAGTACTTCAAAGCCGAAAAGGACTTCGAGGACGTCGCGACCGAAAAGAATCAATTAATCTTTCTCATTCCTGGTGAGACGAATCCTCTCGCCCTGCCCTGCGACCCTCTCATCGCTCGCTGACCCCCAATCTTCAGTCGCAGCATCGGCTCTTTGTACGTACTGGTAGCATCCTCCTGCTCATCAACATCGCACCGCACCGCACTGCGCAGTTCCAGCACCGACCCCCCCGAGAGACCGCGTTTCCTTCGAGACCCTGCCTGCCCATGCAGCAGATTCCCATGCTAGTTTCCGAGGCTTCCCTTACTTGTGTTACCTGAAGTCAAACGTTGTTTTCCAACGTCAGATCAGATCACAGAAGCAGCTTCATTCACTGTAAGTTTCCAGCTGCCCCGAATTCCAAATTCCCTTTGGTGCGAGTTCGCGCTAACTTCCGGAGGCCCTCTGAGCCTCCTAAAAAGATTCCGTCGCCTGAACATCCCTCTCTCGACCCCATCCCACCCACCTCAACTCTCTCTCACAACCACAAAGAACACGCCTGCATCTCGGAATCAACGCTCCATCCTTTGTGGCACTCAGTCTGCTACTTGATCACCTTCTTTGGTAGAATATCGAACGCGAAGAGTCCCCCCAAAGGGCCTCAGTTGGCGCATGCGCGGTGTGGCTAATTTTCGACGACGAGACATCACATTGGCAAGGCACAATAGCCGTCTGCTCTACCCATCTACCCATCCTGTGGCATTGCAGTAGATCAGAGTCGAATCTTTCTTCTCCATTTCTACTCTACGGCGCCCCCCCCATCCAGACTCGTTCTTGATCAGACGAACCTCTGGCTCGTGCCTCAGTCACTGCAGTGTACCGTCGAACTTGGTCAAGTAAGACTCGGCCACACATCAGCTTCTTGGGGGATCAATCTATCATACATCGGCTGTCGGCAAGCGTCTTGGTGACATATCGAATTCACAGCGCAACTGGCACCTAGACCTCCACCTCCATTCCCGCAGCTCAGGCCAAGTCGCACAGCTCAGCCCCTGCAAAGCCACCACATACATCTCAGGCCCTCAAGTTCGCTTTGGGGAACGAAGAGTTTGAAAAGAACCAGGGATTCAAACAAGTAAAATAGCAGTCAATTTAAACCGGCGCTTGCGCGACCGTGCGTTGGCTGATATTCCCGCCCCCCGCGAACCCAGTATCCGCATTGGCGGATATCTTGAATCTGGGAGATTCCAGTGCGAGGTCAGTCCAACGCCCCATTCGGCGCCGCTCTGTCAGTTCTGACAAGGCGAGCGCGTCCGGATCGATGCATATCACTCCACTCCTCCAATGCATCCCTCTTGACTCCAACACTTTTTACCCTGAGGCGAGAATAGGCGGTGAACATAGTTTCAGTGGACTGTGTTGCAGACCATCTACTCGCGACCCGAATTCTCCCATGATTCCTGAAGTTGACCCCTTGATTACAGACCCTCCTCATCTAGAGACTTTGCGCTCATCAAGTCCAACCAAACGTCCCAATCAATACTGGACCTTGGTGCCTCCGAAATCACTCTTTGATCCGCTTGCAATTTCATCTTCCGACTGTGTTTGTCCTCGTCACCTTTGGCGAATAAATCCACGTCAACTGCTGCAATCTGCCTTCCGAACATTCTTTCCCGAGACAAAGTATCACCTTTGGGACCACATACCAGACCTCCGAATCTTTCTTTCACATTTGGACGAACACTTGATCCAAGCGTCAAGAACCGTCTCTACTCATATTGCGTCCTCATCCACTCACTTTTGAGTTCGCAACATCCTATACAGAAATCATGGATATCAAGCAAATCGTCAATAAAGGTGCTGCTAAAGGCGCAGCAGCCGCAGCAAATGGCGCTGCTCAAGATTTGCATCTGTTGCAGTCTATTCAGCAGGCCAACATTTTCCCGATGTCGGAAACCGGTTCAGAACGTGGTGGTTCCCCTCATGATTCAGAACACTCGCGATATTCTGCACCTAGAATAGGCCAAATGAACGGCATGAATGGTGGTGGCATGCGTTATCCGTCCCCGACAGCAATGCAGCAGAATCCTTTGCCGATGTTACAGCAACCATACCGACAGGAGATAGGGTACGATAGTAACATCATGCCACAAGATAACAATCGAGTTCCTTCAAGACAGCCATCTGGAGACGGCACTGCTCAGAAGGCATTCCCATGTAGCACATGTGGAAAAGGATTTGCCCGCAGAAGTGATCTAGCTCGTCACGGTAAGTGTTTGTAAATATGAAAAAAGGTGAACAAAGCTGATAGAAATTTCAGAACGAATTCACAGTGGTGTCCGACCTCATGTCTGTGACCACCTAGGATGTGGCAAGCAGTTTATACAACGTTCTGCTTTGACCGTTCACCAACGTGTCCATACGGGTGAGAAGCCTCATATGTGCGAACGATGTGGCAAGGTATGGAACATCCTATTCTTGACCTTGAATTTTACTAAGAGATGGTAGCCTTTCAGTGATTCCAGCTCCCTGGCAAGACATCGAAGAATACATTCTGGAAAGCGACCTTACAAGTGCCCTTATGCAGATTGCCAAAAGACTTTCACTCGTCGTACAACATTAACTCGCCACCAAAATCACCACACTGGCACTGTAGAAGAGGCTGCTGCTGCGACAGCTGCAGCTCTAGCAACACGTGGAGGAAGCAACCGGGGTGGCCGGCAACGTTCAGATGGCGAACAGTACTCAAATACTGGTTCCCCGATGTCCACACCTTCGCCTAGTCAACGACACTTGTCTGCATCACCCAATTCCGAGCTCGCCCCTATGAACAACATGCATCGCCACCCTGGAGACTACAACTACATGAATAACAGCTCGCTGCCGGGTCATCTTCGTGGTGAATACCACATGCCAAATCAGCCGCCGCCCTCTACCGCATCCTATTCAAACGGGATGAGACCAACCTCACATCCTACCGGCTATGGCCCTCCTCCTATCCTCGAACCCCCTGCGAACATGGAGCAACGTCAACCGGGTAGTGCAGGTGGAAGCCCTCACATGACCAGTGGATGGCCATCGCCATCCCAAAACATGCCATCACCTTCGCAGAGCAACAACGGCTATGTCTATCCAGACCCCGATGCGTATGGATCCGCCGCTTCGATGGGCCAGATGGGTCAGATGGGCTACGGTTATCCAAGCTCCAATATCAGGAGACCTCAAAGCACCGAGCCCGTTGACTACGACATCAAGCCGAGAATGAACGATATTTGGCAGGCAGCGCAGTGATTTGGATACATGCTTCGTTGATGTTACGGCCTTTCCAGCGTCTCCTTCTCACGAAATATTCGACCCTGTATTCTTCATCTGATTTCATTCGCGGCTCTTTCATTTGTATGTGGCGTTCTGAGAGAGAGCATTGCATCGCATATGGGGGCTACTGCACCAAAATAGGCGTCTTTAATTCCCTCTTTCCCCTACTCGATCCTGATTTCATTTGTGCTCCTCCTGGGGGCTTCTCATCACATCTTAGAACAGTCTCATACGCGAACGAGTCTACGGCGAAGAGTGAAGGCGTGCAAACGCAGGCATGGGCAGATTAGTGACAATGACAATGATCTACTTATTCTTTCCTGCGGCGGACCGGTAGCTCGTTCACTTTTCTTAATACCGCAATACATGGCTGGGTGGATGGGTTGTGTTAAAGCTGCCAAGCTCGAAAGGGACTGCTACTATATAGTGAGGTTTAGCTCCACTGCTAGGCCGTATTTGCTTGTGTTAATGCGAATAAATGAATCTATCCAGCTACCCAAGAAATCTCCTCCCATTGATGTGCAATGAGCGTGAAATCCCTTCAACCTCCACTCGAGACTATCAGGCGTTGATCCCGTCGCCCTCCACGCGTCCCGGTCGCATCACGTACAGTATATCTCCACCTTTCCCCCTCCCCCGCTTCCCCTCAAGGCAAGCGCCAGGTAAGTTCCACTGCATCTCGACGCTTGAAAGGTTAGGAGGAGCGTGTTTGTCAGGTTTAGGTTTCCGTGCGAGCGTGCGTGTGAGAGAGACTGCGACTCCCTTACGAGCTAGCTGCTGTGTGTCTGAGGATGAGAAATAGGTGCGTTGCAGTTGGTTTGGTTTGGTTGTGGTTTTGATTAGGATCTGGAGGATTATATATATATATACATACATACCACTTGGTTTTCGGCGGTTAGATGTAGGGATGTCTAGATTCAGGTTCGTCGTTTAGAATAGTAGATGTTTTCACTGGAGGTTTCGGGGGTCGAATACTCGCTCCCCAGAGCTTTCACTTGTGATGCTTTGAGAGAGGCATGGAGCTGAATGACTGCATTCTTGATACTTCGAGCCAAGAAAATCGGGGGCGAAGACGTAATCATGTTTGAAGTTTATCAGTATCTTCATATTGAAATATGGACTTCCAGCCAGAACGCCACAATGCAAGTAGTCCCTTCCAATACATTGGGGACGTTCTCCCTGTCCCTCTGATCCGTGTATGCATGCCTCCAGCGCCTCCGTCCCCTCGGGACGGAATGGTGGCCGGGTGATCTCTCAACATATCTTCACATCTATCTTCTCATGCCCATACTCCTCGGTATCAAGGGCTTGCCCAACCACCAGCAACATCCACCCACTCCGCCAAACATGACCCCTGCTTCCCCTCCACATCCACAATATCTGTATCGCATCTACATCTACAGCCGACTCCATTTTCCTTCACGGGATCCCAAGAATCCCAGTACTCGTCTTCCTCTTTCCGTTTCTTCTCATCTTTGGTGGTCTTCTCGAGGAAGGGGGAGCGAGGCATCTGGCGAGCTGGTGCGTTCGCCGGGCAATGCTGGATCGTTGTGTGTCTGTAGCCGAAATCACGGAAGTAGTGGATATCTCTGGGAGCAAGGAGAGCGCCGGCTGCGAGGGAGTGGATCGGTGCGTCTCCCCACTGTTCTAACATTAGCATTGCTCTAAACAAACCGGGAAGTTAGAGAGCTTACTCGCTCCATCCAAAATCCTCCACTGCGGTCCATCGTTTGAAAGAAGTCCTCGTATTCCTTACTCCTGAACCAGCTGAGTTTCGCGATCTCAAAATTCGACCAGAAATGGCACATGTTATATTTCTCTCCTTCCATTGCTTCAGAGTCGATCTCCGGGATGGAGGCATGGTTGGGATCGCCTCGAAGAATTTCTTCGGGCAAAGGGTGCTTGAAGTTAGGATCGTCTTCAGGGAGTTCCTTTGGCTCTTCTGGTTGCGGCTCAACAAACATCTCCCAAAGTCCTTGGGACGTCAAGTTGTTGACCCTTTTGTATGCGGATGCGTATCGGAAAATGTTGGGGACCGTCTCTTTCAATTCCTTTACTGCAATGGTGAACCCGTATGTCTTATTCGATTCGATCATTTTGAGGAAAGGATCACTATTTTTGGTCAGCCCCTTACTACACGTTGCTCGAGAATATACGTACTACGTGATATCACAGAAATACTTGATTTCGGGTTCCAATCGCCAGTACCACTCGTACTTTGCCAAAAGCTCATGTTTGTAGAAAAATCTACCCCGTCAGTACTTGAAGATTGGCAGCGTTTCAGGTCGAACATACCCCGAGTAAAATCTACACATGGCGTGGTAACTCTCCATGCCCCCATACATAATTGCAGCATCTCCCTGCTTCGCGATACCCTCCTTTGCGACCTTGGGGTCGATCCAGTCTGGGAATCCCCACATCTTTGGGTCAATAGTACCAAACTCACATGGCGCACTTGTATAATTCGTGATCGTCTCTTTAAACGTCGAGTTGAACTCCGCATCGTTGAGAAACACATACGGATAGTGATACCACCGATTGAAATGTCTCTCGATAGACTTGACAGATTGAATAACGCCATCTAACTCCTTATTTCTCGCCAGCACCACAAATGCTGCATTCGCTCTAGGCTGTGAAGTATCGGGCTCTAAGCATCCAGTCACGAAGACTTTATCATGTTCCTCGGAAATTTTCCTGGACAAAAAACAGAGCTATTAGTGACCTGTTCCAATTCTTCGTAAAGCATCCTTGGCATACCTAATAGCTGGTGGTGCTCCAGCAGGCATTAGAATGCCGACCCCTGATTTAGGATGTCTGACAAAAAGCACCAATATCAATACGACGACAATGCAGGGAAATAGAAGAACAACGCCCAGTGGTATAGAGATTTTAGAATTGCCTCGTAAACGCAGCGGCCGCCGGAAGAATGCCAGTCTCGATGTTATCTTCTTCGTCTTCTTTTCGTCGATTATTGGTAGATTCGGAGAAGAAGGAAGGCGCTTCAGCACCCTCTGTACGAACCCCATTGATGCGGTATATGTGGTGGAGCTCGAAAAGGGAGATCCAGGGGGCTCTGCCACGCCGGCTCGTCAATGGAGTGTGCAGACGTCGATGGGTATTACAATAAGTATTGTGAAACGTAGGAATGAATTCGAAGAGATGGGACGACGTCGAGAAGGCCCCACTGGAGAGTTGGACGACGCTGTTAACGAGCGGATGGAGGAGATGTCCTCGAGAGAAAAAGCAGTGTGCGATGACGCGTCGGAAGGAGGATTGACGTCTTCGCACAAAGATGCAAGAGACGAGGATCTCGATGTTAGAGCATTCAATGAGAAGAAGAGGCTGTGGCGGGTGTTCGATACTCGGGGAACGACGAGTTTAGGACAGGTTGGGGATTTTGATGTGGTTTAATACGACAGGAGAGAGATGAGAGGAAGGAATAAGAGCTGGGCGCCGCTAATTGACCCTTGCCTTGCCCCTGTGCACCTAAATGCGGTTGTGCAGAAAAACACAATTGCGATTAATTGGCATTGGCATATGTCACTGATTCTTGTTGATCTTCTTCCTATCCTTCGTCGTCGTATTTGTAGATTTTTGGCATTTTTGATTTACCATTCTCGTGATCTGTAGTAAGGGGTAGCTCCATCAACTGTCCTTCCGGACGGATGCCTTCCATGTGACAAATGGGCGCCGTATGTGAAGAATTCCATCGTCATCCAAGCCATTGGGGCACCAGGGGCTCAAAATATCCGTAAGCCGTTTTCCTTCACAGGCCGATTGAGGCTGAATTTTGTATCGCAATTGAGACTTCCTTGGCCTTGGGCTTCGAGAGAATCTGTAATTATCCCGTATTGTATTGTCCAGTCGGCCACCTAAAGCCTCACAGATAAGAGCTTCAGAATCGACAAGCGCCCTGTACCGACCGGCACTTGTCATTTCAGCCAGGACTGGCCATCACGTGCATGCATTCATTCATACAGAATTTGGGCTGATCCACTGGGAAAGGGAACAGACTCATATCGAGTTCTTTTTGGCATCTTTTCACACTACCGCCCAAGCCACGTTCCTTGACTTGAATCCTGAACCCGAAATGTCAAAAATAACACCTAAAAACCTCTCTTATGACAACACGCTCCCGCCCTTCCTCCGACGTCTCCAAGAACACAACAACTCCGGAGACGGTCGTAACGAGTTCCAGCCCTTGCGACCCAAGAAGGCTAGGAAGCCTGAGGATGAAGCGGAGGATGAGCCGGTGTATTTCGATGAGGAGAGTGGGGAGACGTTAAGCAAGAGGGAATGGGAAGAGAAGGAGAAAGCTGAGGAGGAAGAGGTTGAGAAAGAGGGCAAAGAGGATGGACGTGATCACGGGGAGAAGGAGAAGCTTGCTGCCATTGGTGGTGGGAAGAAGAGGAAGGCGGGGAGGATTGTCGGTGCTGATGATGGGAATGGGGCCGAGAAGGAAAAAGGGGATATTGATGGGAAGATTATGAAAGTAAAGAAGGAAGAAGGCAAGAAAGGGGAGGGTAAGAGTGTCAAGAAGAAAGGAAAGAAGATCAAGTTAAGCTTTGGTGACGATGAATGAGGAACGAAGGACCGCGTCTTTAACTTCTGGGCCAGAATTTGGCACAAAGGCATCGCTTTAGTGTTTGGGGAGTGGTTAGCTTGGGAGAACTTGGTTTACGGTTTATGATACCCTATTGAATTCAAAATCACGCGGATCGAAGTTCCTCCAGATTATTTTGGTTTTAATTCCTAAGCCCGTCAAATCACGGCAGGTGAGGATGAATCCGACTGAGTTTCCCCCTCGCTGTACATGTCAGGCGGTATCCCCATCGATGAACGCCGACAGCCCAAAGCAGAAACTTAGCATCTGGCAGCGATGACCTTATGCCTGCAAATAACGCCAATGAAAAGCAAAGAAATAACTCCCATCCGGCCGGCTTTATGCAATTCGAAATGAGGAACATGGTATCGGATCTTGTAACCAGTCAACCGATAATTTATGCACGAGCATCCTTTTGGATAAACTCCCAAAGCATCTTAATGAGATTATCGGGCATAGTGTATAGATCAACGTGAAATTCGCCCTCTACTTACTCGATCAGAAGATAATCGGATAATGAGGAATGGAATGACTTACGCTCGATATCATTTTTAGTATAGGTATCATCAGACTTATTGTCATGAATCATCTGAACAACGTAGAGCAGATCATCCTCGTTCAACTTGACCAGACTATCCGCCAGCTTCTCCATATCAACTCCAGCAGCTCTCTTTCGCTTCTTTTCAGATTCCGTTTTCTTACGCGCACCATTCTCATCACCAGGGATCGGACCGGAGTCACGAAGGAGATTTACAAGCGCAGCGCTTGGATTCTTGAAATTGACCACGTGTTTTGCTTCGTACATAGGTTTGGCGAAGTTTAGGTCATGGACGAGAGTGCTTTTTCCGCCCTTCTCCGTGGTATAGAGATCGATCGTCATATCGAATTCACCCCAACCTTCGTTCTCGCAGCGGAAGGGAGGCTCGTGGAAAGCTGGTAAAGGAGCGACGTCAGCATGTGGCATAGATGAGAGGCGACAGAAGGGGGGAGGGGGGAGGGGGGAGTCGCAAACTTTGGACGGGGTTTGCGAAGGATGGATGCAGGTTGTAGACAACTTTGGTGAAACAGCTTGCAGGTTTATCCTGGCCAGCCTCATCGACAAGGAAGACTTCAATGTTCCAGGACTTCATGGGAAATCCTTCCATCTCTGAAGGCTTGTCAATGTTGCGCTGCTCTGTGACGAGCTTCACGGTGCGCTTCAGCTAGAACAACATCAGCTTATTTGTCGCGCAACGGATCTGAATGCCTCTGATCCTGGGGAAACCCGCAACTCACATCGGCGACCATATTGAAAGATGAATACTTATAAGTGAATAAGTTTAAGGTGTGTGGCTTTGGCGTCTTGAATACGAAATGCAAGTGTTCGGGCACGACGCGAGAATCAAAATGTGGGGTTGAGAAGAGCTTCGTAGTTATGTAACCCGAATCACGTGGAGCTCGGGCGGTCACTGAAGGCAGATGTCAATGGTTGTAGGTTGAAAGGATGTTTCGCAGTGCTTTGTAGATCAAAGAAGATCTGTAGACCATTGCACTGACACTTAAACAAAATCAGCTAAATGGGGTGGGAACTTAGGCTTTCAATGCAGTCAACTATACTATTGTGTATAGATCACTGGAAGACAAGAGCATCTCACATCAGCAATTGAGACGTTGAATTGGCTTTTAAAGAGGGACTGCTATTTAGTCTAAGTACAATCTCATGCCAAAGTCTCGGCCTGAGTAGCATCTTCAAAGCCTCCATGTCCTCCACTATCATCAGATCTATGGTTCCACTCCATTATCATAAACCAAGGCAACCAATGTCAAGGTCTGAATCGTGGAATAATACAAACATGCTTATGAAAGCATTCGCGCAGGGGTGGTATGGGCAGGGGATCTTCATGCAAAACAGAATGTCGCGAGTGTCGTGATCGTGGGGAGGTGCTGGGAGAACTGCAGTTGTATGTAGATGTGAATGGGTTGGTGACTCAGGCCGATTAAGCCTTTGCGAACAGAGCCTCATTCTCTTGCTGGGCTTTGATGAATGCTTCCTTGAACAAGTTGGCGTCTAGGAAAACATTAGCTCTGCCCCGAAACCTGAAATCGAGAAGTACCTACTATCAGAGTTGGCAAATCGAATAGCAAGTGTCTGAGCTTCTGGCTCACCCTCACTAACATCAGCAGCAGCGTTCCAAACCCAACTGCGGTCACTGCCAACATTTGGAGAGAGCTTCATGTCAGGAACAACTAGAAACCCATTAGATCAAGGCCCTTCTCCTTCCAGTGCCTGTAAACATACCGTAGTGGTTGGCGCAGACTTTCAAAGTCTTGTCTCGTCGCATAA
This sequence comes from Hyphodiscus sp. D1413, assembly GCA_003988895.1. NCBI lineage: Eukaryota > Fungi > Ascomycota > Leotiomycetes > Helotiales > Hyphodiscaceae > Hyphodiscus > Hyphodiscus sp. D1413. Next base: position 500,044 of record QYAO01000014.1, read on the forward strand.
CCAGTCTCGTCTTGCCATTCTCCTTGTGCTTCAAAAGTCTAACATCACCAGTTCCACGCTCCTTCCACTCGTTGGCATCCTTGACAAACTTGAAAAGCTTTGCGCGCATTTTGAAAGTCTGCTCCTCGAGCTCCTCGTTGGTCTTGACATCAACCTTCTCGGTAAGGCGAATAACGGGTTCGAAATGGACATCTTCTGACTCTGGTGCTTCTTCCTGCACAGTATATCAGCAATCGATCTATTTTCATAATCACTCGCGTGTACCTCTGGGTTCTCCTCCGCGGCAGCAGCCTTTTGAGCCTTTGCAGACCCAGAATTATCTCCACGGTCCTCATCCTCGTCTTTCTTTTCCTTCTTGGCTCCTCCGCCGAACATAGAGAACACGTTGTCAGCAACCCCAGAAGCAGCGGCGGTAACGGTTGAGGCAGCGGCAGTCGCAGCGGTAGAAGCCTGTTCGGTCAAAGTCTGTTGTTTATTGTCAGCCTTTGAAGGTGAGGAAACGCTCCAGCTTAAATGTGTGCGGCGACTAGAGCTCTCGGATGGAACATATACATACAGCAGCAGGGGCTGTCTCCTCTTTAGAAGCATCGCCATGAAGCGGGTTCGTAGCAAGCTCAGTTTCGGTGGTGGCAAGCTTAGGCTCAGAAGTGGCATCGGCATCGGGCTTTGGGTCGATACTGGCGTCCGCCATGTTGATGTATGTAGATTTGAATATGCAATACTATCGTTGTAGGTTGTGAAATGTGCGGTTTGACCTAAGATACTTGAGATATCGTGGGGTTGTCAGGATGAGTTGTCATCCAAAAAGATTCAACAGGTCCCTCTTGTTTGTTTGTGCACTAAGCGATACTAGCGCGAGGGGCCAGTCAACCCCTGAACTTCACCAGAATTTCTTCATTAGTCGTGGTTGCTTTGAAGAAATTTTTCATATTATAGACTCAAGATTTTTGGTATGAATACGCATGTGAAGCATAATCCAGGATTCAACATCAGGTCCTGAAACTCTTGGAGCTGCCTCAATTCTACGATCCCGCGTAGTGTGGAGCATATCTTGTTTACTTACAATCTCATATGCAACATCAAGTCCAAAGCGTCGTAAAGTGTGTGTTTCAATAAGATGACTATGATACCATAACACCAGTCCTCTCCCTCTCCTCCAGTGTCCACTAGGTGTGTGATCCTTGAAATTCCTTCTCCACCCACCAGGAATAGGATCGTATGCCAGTCCCGCGCTCAATCAGAACAAACGCCCAAACGAAATCCTCCGCGCCATAGTCCTTCATGATGAAAACATACTAGCCATACTCCCAAACCATCCCAGTTCCAAATCATTAATCACGCATTGCTTGCCCAGTCTTTCGTCCAGCGCCTTTCTTCGGAGAGGTTTCCCGATCCTTCTTGGGCAACTTCTTCAGCTGTTTCCGAGACTTCTTCATATCCTCAGTCTTGCCCCCGGTTGCTTGAGCGGCTCGTTGCTTATATTCACGATGTTCAGCATCTTTGCCGCGAAGCTTCAGCCACATCAGCTTAGACTGGATTTGAGCTCTCAATAGTCCACTATCTAATGGCCCACGGATCTGATCCAAAGATGGCAAGATCTTTGAAATATTTTCCTCTGCTTCAGAGAGTTGAATACCAAGCTCCTTGGAGAAAATTGCGCTTTGTTTTGCGGCCTCAAGAGACAAAGATTTTGCCATCTCCGTCAGGCGGGCACTGGTATATGCTGTATGCTTCATAGCGATCTTTATGGCCTCCTCCAACTGAAGAAGCGTTGACTGAGACTGGATTCGTGCATCTTCAGCCAACTTTTCGGCGTTCTTGCGTACCTGTTCGTAAGTTCGAGGATCGATCAAGTTGCCTTCATTGCCAAAAGTAGATGTCAACTTATCCTTCAGACTTTGCCATGATTGAGATGCCGTGGTACCAAAGTTTACTTGAAATGTTTCGTTGACTCTTGGCTTCTTCGTGGTGATGATGGAAATGTTGAGAACACCATACGCTTCTTTCTTGAGTAGCAAGAGCACTATTCCTTCATCAGAGCTGTAAGCTCTCTCCGTATCTACAGTCACGTTACCTCGCGTGATGTTAACCGATAGTGCTTCCTTTGTGAGCCAACTGAGTTTGGTAGCAGAAGGAATTCGAATCAGGATCTCTCTATCCCCAAGAAGCTCGGCAGTGCAGACAGAAGACTTGTTGACTGGTTTCGCTGAAGCCTGAGGGCTCTGAGCCAGCTTTCCGAGCTCCATCGATGGTACAATTGATAGGCTATTTGGTCCTTGTGATGGAGCATGGGTGATAGTCACCGTCCGCGTTGATGTCTTTACGGCGATTGAGGTAGATATGAGGTTTGAAATGGCTGTCGCGGAAGATGTAGAGGAGGTAGAGATTGGAACAGCTGACATAGTCTTACTGTTGATGGAAATTGCGGGTGCTGACGAGAAGCGATAGCTTGGAATACCAGTAAGAACAGCAGCGAAGACGCTCAGTAGGAGCAGTCCAACTGGTAGGAGAGCTCTCCATTCTGCTCCGTTTCGATTGCGGATGAAGCTCACATTATCACTGATGCTGTAAGACGTCTTCTCAACATCTGGAGGGTTGGCAAGGTTAACATCGGTCTTTTTAGTTGTAACGGACTGAGTTGGAATGTCGCGGTGTTCATGCAGTCCAGTGAGGTACGCGAGGTTTCGATTCATTTGGCGAGCATCAATATTCAAAAAAGATGCCAAATCAATGGGAACACGGCGATGGATGATGCTACCTCGACCATTTGGATCTCGGGACTCCAAGCACATGTGGATCGAGTGCTGGTCAAGAGACATGCATTGTCCCCTATCGAACAGCTGCTTGTGAGAAATGACAATCGATGGGACGCTATGGCGGCTCATGAACCTTCTCGCAATAGTTGTTGTTCGTCTAGCATCAAGGTCATCGTTGTCAGAGCAGTAAAAGATGGCAACATGAGGCAATTCCCAAGATGGCTCGACAATAAATCCATGTCCCTCGGGAACAGAGTGGTAGGAGAAGTTATCATCGAGGTTCAACTTAATAACGTCCGGCTTCTCTGGCTCATCCTCAAACTTCAGGGTCTGAGCAAAAGTACAATCCTCAACATTGATCTGATACCCAGAAGAGTGCATAAGCTCAATCTCTGGAGTGCGCTCAGAACCAAACGCTGATACCGGAACTACATTGTAGAGTTGAGGGGAATGACGGGGGTGTTGTGCACGGTTTCTGCTCTCGACAGATGCTGTGACTGAGCTCGCAACCTTGTGTATAATATCCTGCTTTGCAGAGTGACTGCCGACGTATAAAATGCGAAGAGGATCTCTTGTGGACAGGCCTTGCTTCGTCATGGTCTGGCGGATAGTGATTGCTAGACGTTTTGGTGGGCTGTGTAATGCGATACGTTTCACAGTGCTTGCAGTCTGCTCCTCGTTGAATTCAGCAACTGTATGCTTAACGGAAATAATCTCAGCCGCCAGGCTGTATGGCTCCTCGAACTCGATGGATTGAACAAGTGGCTTGTCCATATCTTCGATTAAAACCGCAGAACTTCGGCCTAATGTAGGAGTATTGAAAGCTTGATCGGCGTTTGATTCAAGGGTAGGGAAGGCTGAAGTCTCGACACCATCCTCCTCCCCGCTCTCATATCCGCTTTGTTCGGTATCTGCGAGGCTGGCAACATCGTCTGGACGGTCGAAATCGGTGGAAGCGACGGACTCTGTGGCATTATCTTCACGGCTCTCTTCATCGGTGTCGATGAACTCATAGGCAGATTCACCGAGGTTGCCCTCATCGGATGGACCTTCGCTGCGAGCTGACATACTTGCGGCAGCAGCGCTTTCGACCCAAATGCTTAATCTTTGGTCTGCAGCAGGCCTTGGAAATCGTAGAGAGGTCAAGGATGAATCAGGAGGTGTGTTGGTATGTTTTGGGGAAGAAGGGTCGCTGGGTTTATCCATGTCGTTAGCTTTGCTTCATGAGATGTCCCACCGCAAGAGGAGAGGTCAGGATACTTTTAAAACAAGTGGATGGAAGAACACGCGGGTCAAGAATAAGGGAGATCTTACAGTGAATCTCAATAAATCTTTGGTCGAGGTAAGGTAACCGCGTCTTGAGAAGTTAGGTTAGGACTGATGAGTCCGTCACTGCCTGACGTCTGGTTGCCTTGCTGTAGACCGGGCTTATCGGCGAATGTGTAGGAAGGAGCTATTCGTAATTCGATAGACTCCAGCTGCCAAAAGAATCAAAGTGTGCAAGCAGTATAATACGGAACCAGGAGATTATATTGCACGTTATGACAAGAAAGGGGAGTTCTGGAGGTGACGAGGATGATCATGGTCATGAGGAGGGGTTAGGCCTTATCTTGAAAGGCGGCCCACTTTCATAATGCAATGCGTTGCGGGCCCAGTATAATTTAGGCCCGAACTTAGCGATATGGCTAGTATGTTTCTATCATCATCATCGTCGTCCAGACCGTCTTCTTTTAAGGTAACTTTGTCGACGATAACAATAATAATGGCTAGTTAGAGCCTGGTAAGTATTAGCCCAGTTGGTATATAACGCAAAAGCTGATGATATCTAGGTTGTGCCATTATACAATATACAACTATCCCTGCTCTCTTTCAGTATATTGCCTATGCCACTGAAGAGACTATTACTGTCCATGGTATACCTTAACAAGAGTTTACCAAGTTTTTCGAACAAAGATAGGAGCAAGAAGGTGAACCTCGCAAATTCCTCGTACCGCTATATATAGCCAACACAAAATGTTTGATTATCACGATTTCAACAGGAGAACACGAAAGCGTTCGGTAGATAGCAATCTAAGTCCACTGAGATCAAGACTTACTCTCCCTGCGTTGGCTTATAGACCTCGACTTTGTCACAAAGCCATTCATATGAAACTCTCGAAAGTTCAAATTCCGTGGTGCACAGCGAATGTGTAATACCTTCAAAGCTATCGCATAAGCAATGAGTGAAGTCGTATGTAGGATAGAGCTTCCATTTATCACCAGTGCGATGGTGCCTCACTGGCTTTTCTTCCGAATAGAGAACTCGATATGCGGCCAAATCCCACATTTGTGGATTACCGTCTTCCAGGTTCTGCTTCATACGCAAAACAGCTTCCTGTAGCTTGTATTTACCATCTCGCATAGCTCTGAACTCGGTCAAGGATTCAGATGGAGGACGGTTTCGGTGTGGGCAGGCGTATCTAGGTCTGTTTTTGCCCCCGCCGCGCTGGGCAACTACTTCAGCCTCCGTATTGAGTGTTAGGCAATGGCATCAAACTATGAACGAAATATCATGGCAAAGTTTGCCCTCTATCAAGAAGCTCACTAGTACAATGGCACACATAAGCACCATCCTTTTTGATCAGATCTTCCGCCAACTCGTAAAGGTGGTCAAAATTGTCGCTAGAATGAGTGATCTTAATCGGTTCGAAGCCTAACTAAGTGACTATTTCCTTGATGGGCAATGCTCTCTATCACCGCACCATCCACTGCTTCGCTGAACTCCGGGTTGTCTGCCATTGCCAGTTGGTGATGTTGAATGTTGTATGAGTCAACCTTCTTTTATACCAGGTATCGCTTGCCCCCTGCGCTGCAAGCCATTGGCATAAAGTATGTTACTGTATGGGTCTTAGCGTCCCGCCTAAGAAGCCCTTCTAGGGGCGTGGGGCAAAGGTTGCCTTGGAAACTCAACGACCTATCATTATTTTCAAAGACTTCAAATACACTATCCTGTACGCATGCGCGGTCAATATTCCCTTAGGCTTCCAGCCTCGTGCACGATGTCTTCCTTACACTTTCAATATTCACGGACAAGATGTCTGTAAATGATAGTAAAGATACAGCATGCTGTCTATTGCCGAGAATGGATGCTCATATCTCCTCTGAAAGGTAGCTTTCATGGCGTCAGTATATCTCAGTCAAGCATATCCAGCGAGTGGTTTGACTTTGAGAGCTCCGTAGTCTTTCCTGAGAGCGCTCATCCTCTCTATCCCTAAGACACTCGAAATTCATGTGATAAAATATTCAGTACCGACTCTCTAGAATTCCCAGCGCGATCGAGATAGTGTGACTATGTTTCTGTCCAAATTTCACTCTCTCTTGTAAAAGGCGGTAAAGGATCTTAATCTTGAATGATGCTGAGGTCTATGACATGGGTCCGGGCCAGTTGAGAGCTAAGACGGATTGTGAGATGCAGAAGTATTGCACTTCTACATATTGAAGGGAAAATCTTTCTTGGAGGGGTTGGCCCAGCTTCAACAGGAGAGGACATTTGCACGAAGAGTGGAGAAAAGCGTATCAAGCTTATGGCAGGTAGTGAGAGGTAGCAATGAGTTTTTTGCCGATCCAGTTTCAGTTTCTAATGCCAGCCAGTCTTTAATACTAATACATCGTTTCCTACTATTTACTCGGCGACCCAAACCGCTGCCATACCCATCCCAGTCCCAATACACATACTTGTGACTCCCACCTTCTCACCCCTTCTCTTTAACTCGTACAGCAACGTGCTAACCTGTCTCGCACCTGTACAACCCAATGGATGACCAAACGCAATAGCACCTCCCTTGGGATTAATCTTGTTCATATCCAGTCCCAACTCGTTTGAGCACCAAACACACTGCGACGCAAACGCCTCGTTGATCTCAAAGATATCAACATCATCCTTGTTAATCCCCGTTTTCTCAAACACTTTAGGAATCGCAGCCCAGGGTCCAATGCCCATAAGCAACGGCGCTACACCAGCTACGGAGGCTGCGACGTACTTTCCAAGGATGGTTTGGCCGAGACGTTCGGCGGTAGAACGCTTCATGAGCAGCACAGCCGCAGCACCGTCGGAGATCTGAGAAGCATTACCAGCGTGGATCGAACCGTCCTTTGCGAAAGCCGGCTTGATTTTCGCTAGACTCTCGGCGGTGATTCCAGGCCTCACGCCATCGTCTTTGGAAACTGTAATCTCTTCCACCTCTCCGCTCTTGGGGTTCTCCCACTTGACAGTCAAAGGGGCGATCTCCTCATCAAATAGACCCGCTTCTTGAGCTTTCAAGGCTTTCTGGTAGGAGGAGGCAGCAAACGCGTCCTGCGCTGTGCGGGGAACGTTACGGTCTTTGGCCATTTGTTCGGAGAGGAGTCCCATGGGGACCTTGCAGTTCTTGGACTCGGGGTGGGATTCGAGGAGATCGGAGAATTCGGTCACGGCTCCTGGTCTATTCCAACAGTAAGTAAAACTTCTTGAGTCCATTCCCACCAGAGGAATTGAGAGGCGAGGGGAAAACATGTACATACCCATACTGCAAACTCATACTCTCCACCCCAGCACCAACACCAACCTCGATCATACCCGCCTTAATCGCATTCGCAATATCAACACAAGCCTGCAGCCCACTGCTACACTGCCTATTCAATGCCTTTACCGCAGCAGACACAGGGAATCCCGCTGCGAGTGCTGCTGCTCTGAACTCTGTCGCACCGCCACCAGGAGGCAGGACGGAGCCTACTGCGATATCTTCAACTAACGCAGGGTCGATATTGGAGCGCTCGATCAGTGATTTGAAAGCTCCGACCAAGAGGTCTGCCGCAGCTGTGTCTTTAAATCCACCCCGACCGCCCTTGGTGAAGGCCGTTCGGAGACATGCTGTTACGACGATCTGGAGGCTGTTAGATGACGGAATAATCGAAGGGAAGAGAGCATACGTCGTCTGGGTTCTTCTGAAGCAGAGCTGCGCGCCCACTGTCTCCTTCAGTAGGGGCAATGCTGCTCTTTGAGCCAGCGAGGTGGTTCGAAACTTGCCCGAGGCGTTTTTGTGCTATTATTTGTCAGCCTTGCATTCCTGACGTTCTGCACGCAATGAACGAACCTGCAGACATGATGGATGAATCTTAGAGAGTGAGAGATAGTGAGGTAGGGAAAGGAATATGAAGAATAAGAAAGGATTTAAGAATAAGAAATACGTTGCGAGTAATGTACTCAAACCGAGATGGTTGTCCTCGATACCCCTGTTAATCTATGATGCCGAGGTATGCGGCAGAAGGGAATGATTGGCTGGAAACGGCACATTCACATGCGAGCTGGGGAAGGCAAAAGATCCTGCGTCACAAGACGAAAGGAGAGTAATCCTCAATTGCAAATGCGGTCAATCATCAGCGAAAGGTAATCATTTACATGTGAAGCTGCATCGGTACAAGGAAATCAAATATTACCAGAGCCGAGATTTGAAAGCAGTCAGAGCAGCTGTGCTTGTACCGCCGGCCGGTTCATGAATGTCAATCCATGCTATGCTTGAAAGAAGATCGTTAACATTAGAGAACGACATCTCATCTATAGACATAATTGATGGGCCGCAAAATGCATTTAATTTGTGAGGTATCATTTCCTATACTCTTTACGCTTAAATCGCATCAAATATTAAAACTTCCCTTTGCCTGGTATAGCGACTTAGTCCTGCTTCTCCGCAATATCCTCCTCCTCTTCCTCTTCTTCACTCTCTTTGATCCAGCCTTTACTCATCTCAACAGCATGTGACCAATGCAAAAACATAGTATCGCTTTTTTTCTTCGAGATTTGAGGCCTAAAGATCGTCCTGTCTTCCTGGTTGATCTCTTTCAACTCGTCGAATTCTTTCCAAATATCAACGGCGAAGCCAGCAGCGATAGCTGCTCCAAGGGCTGTAGTCTCTCTCATGACAGGCCTGTCGATGGGGATCCCGAGAATGTCCGCCTGGGTTTGCATAGTCAGATCCGAGTTGGACATTCCCCCGTCAACTGCAAGGCCTCCCAGTTTGTGACCAGAGTCTTTCTCCATAGCGTCCAAAATAGCTTTTGTTTGATAACATGTTGCTTCAAGAGTAGCTCGTGCGATATGTCCTCGTTGAGTATGTTGTGTGATACCGACTGTACTCATTAGTAACATCCCAAACATATGGGTTTCAGCTTACACAGCGTTCCCTTGGCATCGTCAATCCAATAAGGTGCGAATAGGCCACTGAAAGCAGTCACAAAAACAACTCCACCATTGTTAGGGACAGACTCTGCCAGCTCGGTAATTTTACTCGAGTGCTTAATGAAACCCAAATTGTTCATTAAAAACTTGACCCCGGATCCAGCAACAGCAATGCTTCCTTCCAGCGCATAAATTGGTCTACCTCCACCAAAATCGTACGCAACTGTAGCAAGAAGGCCATGCTTTGAGATGACCGGCTTATCGCCAACATTGTAGAGCAAAAAACACCCAGTTCCATAAGTATTCTTTGCTTGTCCGGGGCTAAATCCACATTGGCCAACCAAAGCAGCTGACTGGTCGCCCAAGCACCCGGTTATCTTGAGGCCTTTCAACGAACCATATGCCAAAGCACCAAATGCTTCTTTATCCGAAGAGGGAACAATTTTTGGAAGAGTAATGTTCTTTTGGTCGAGTTTGAAAAAGTCGAGAAGCTTGTCGTCGTATTTGAGTGTATGAATGTTCATGAACATCGTCCGTGAGGCATTGGTCGTATCTGTAACATGAACGCCAGCCTCCTTTCCACCGTTCAACTTGTATATTAACCATGTGTCCACTGTGCCGAAGGATAGCCTACTCTCATCGTAGGCTTTCTTGACAGCTTCGACATTGCGGTAAAGCCACAGGAACTTCACACTCGAAGGGTAGGTTGACAGTGGTAAACCGCATAATTGCAGTAACTCATCTGCGCCCTCCCGAGCCTTCAGCTCACGGACAATCGAGGTTGTCCGAGTATCCGGCCAGACAATAGCGTTGTATAGAGGCTCACCAGTATTTGTGTCCCAGCAGATGGTCGTTTCTCTTTGATTCGTGATTCCAATTGCTTTAATTTGGTCTTTTGTGTGACCCTGCTCGATGAACCTCGCGGTACCTTCCTCAATGCACTTTTCGACAGAGCTGATTAGCTCTGCTGGATCATGCTCATGCCATCTACAACCCATCAGCGTCTAGGCTAGTGATTTGATGTCGGAAACTCACCCAGACTGCGGATAGATGTTCTCGAATTCTATTTGATGGCTCGCAATCGGCATACCCTCGCCATTGAAGATCAAAAAGCGTGAAGAGGTGGTACCGCAGTCTATGCTGCCAATAAACCATTTATCTTTCTTCTCTGAATCGGTTTCATGGATGCCCCTGGGCAGGTGCTCTTCGTGTTCAAATGTTGGCGGGGATGCGTTCTCGACATGTTTGGATTTGATGGCGTCGGCTGTACTTTTCAACTCGTCCAATTTGCTACCTGACGGTATGCGTATTGGCATAGAATCCATTGTGTGTGGTGTTGATGTGTGAATAGTGCAGTGCAACAGGTTGTTGTTGGTTTGGGAAGGAGTAAACTCCGTTGACCTCGTGCTGGTGGTAGGTGGGATGGGTATTCTGTGAAAGGGACGAGAAGAATGCGGGGAGAGTCGCTCCTTTGAAAGAAGTTGAAAAGGCGAAGATCTAAATGAGGGGAACGACTCGCACGAACCACGGCTGGGAATGAGGTCGATCCTTTTAGAAGTTCGACGGCACCACAGCATTCAGTAGTCGAGAGGGCAGCGAACACGGCGGTAGGGTAGGAGGGCAAGTGCATACCCCTCGATATGACGCGGGACGGCTAGACGGGTACAGTACAAACGGAGAGCTGAGGGTTTCTCTGTAAGGCCAGTGTATGTACGTACATCCGGTACAGCTAATGAGTGTCAAGCCGGATGCTGGAACTTGAGCCACACAGAAGGGTAATCAGAGCGTAATTAATCCATTGATTTATTTTTGTTGATTTGTTGATTTATTGATTCATTGATCTACTGTTGCATGGCAAAGGCTCAAGCATTGGGCGTGCTGTGGCTGTGCAGATGCCATCAGTTGTGCAGGAGGCGGGGAGAAGTGTTGATCAGGGAGGGATCTTCTTGGGTTTCGTCATCCTTAAATGGAGAATTGAATCAACGTCCACAGATACCGAGCAGAAAGTCCACACGGATAAATATGCTGCTTCCTGCATCAGCCTTTTGAAGCCTTTCTCTCTCTTCGTAGATGCAAAAACTTCTTTGCCCCCAATTTCTCCGTGGAGCACTCTTGGAGGAAAAGGTCTAGATGTTCGTGCTTCGGGAAACCTGCCCAGCTAGGAATCTCTTTGGCGCACACTCCCCCACGGCAATCAAAGACATCCTCGCAATACCGCACTGACTGATATGTCTACCAAACGCCGATGTACCAGTTGCCGGTGTACCAAACGCCGATATACCAAGCGCCGATCTATTGTTCGTTCTTAGCCACGTATGGGAAACCGAACTCCCGCTCTGGTTTTACTGTACAATGTAAGCATCCATGGACGCAGACACTCAGTTTCGCTGCCCCTTCTCCCTGACGATTTTCACCACCCAAGTTTTACGCTCCGTATGGAAGTCACGGGATTGCAAAATTGAGTCAAGGCCTCAGCTTGTTCAAAAGACCTCAAATAACTTAGGGGCCTCGAGCGATTTGGGACTTTCGGAACACTTTAGAGATCTTGCATTCTGCGGTATCTAGCACATGAAGAAAGAAGCCAAAACAGCTATTATCAAGCTGATTACTGCTTCTACAAACCCCCCCTCCATAAACAAATGTTTACTCTAGCTCGCCTTCGCCAGTGTTCTCCCCTCTTGCATCTGCACCTCTTCGTCCTCCTCTCTTTTGGCGCCGCAGTCTTTGGTAGTGTCAATCCTCTGACCAAAATCGACTGACTTCTCTTGGCGTAGGGTCTCAAATGCGCGGGCGATAGGAGAAAGTCCCCACGGTAGGGGACGCCGAAGCCAGAGGTCCTTGGTGCCAGAAATCCATGCCGAGGCGATGACCACGAATTGTCGTTTTGGAAGCCATTATGATGGGTCGGATCAGAAGCTCTGACTGGACTTTCTGCTAGATTGATGGGCTCTAGATAAAGCGGTGCCTGCAGGTGTCCTTTTGCAATGGGTCTGTTGTCTGGGATAGGCGCGAGGTTGGCTGAGCACCAGTCTTGTCCGTCGTACTGATGGGGATAGTTCTGAATCTGTCTGCTTTCCGGGGTTTGAGTCAAGCCGATAAGATTCCAGCAATATCCATCGTTCTGGTCGTTGGTATTGGTCGATAGGTCGTAGTGCGCCACCATTTCATCAAAGCGAAGAGCCTCTTCATATGTCTTAAGATTGTTTCCTTGCTGCGGGTAGTGGTATTGCTGTTGCTGTTGCTCTTGCTCAACCGCATGCTCTTCTGGCGCTTCGATTCTCTCAAAGTACTGCTGATGCATTTTGCTCCGATCCTCAACTGAATCTGGTTCAGGAGACCACGAGCGGTACAAGAGACCATCAATATCTGGGTACACGATGCGCAGATAAGCGAAGTCTGGGCCATAGGGACTTCTCTTATGAGTCTTTTGGATGAGCTTTGACGCATCAAGGAGATTGTTCAGAAAATTGAACGGATCTTCTGTACTCGGAGTATTGTCAAGGACGCCATACGCTTTGTAGGTGTTCTCTTCTTCGGTCTTATTCAAAATAAATTCTATCGCCATAACTGAGGCCATCTAGAAGTGGTCAGTGACACGGCTGCTTAGATATGGAATCACGGTAGGTACTTGAGTTAGAACGAACTTGACTTCCTGTCGCGAGGCGTTGCACTTAAAAATCCCTAGATGATTATCTCTGACGCGTGATAATGGAGCGCCTGAATATGTGGCTCGCGTCGATGGGTGTGCTGAGACTCGATGACTTTGTTTAATCGTTCTTGTCGTTTCGGACAAGACGTGGATGAACGGAGAAGTGTGTCGAGTAGAGAGAGAGAGAGAGAGAGAGAGAGATAATGAATCAAGATGTCGCGAAAATTTTGAGGTTTTCTGATTCAGATCTCTAGCAAAGATTGTGCTGCGAGTGCCGATGCCTGAGTTGTTGCGTGAAAGTTACATTTCCTCGTACATCGTGAAAGTTTGTTGTAGGATGGAATTTCGAAATCGAATTAAATCTCCTCTTGAATTGCTTTCTATCGAAGACAATAGCAGCCATTCTCCAAACATTTACACTCAGTATTGTTGTGTTGGTCGTCACTATTACAATAGCTAGGACAATACCAACCGTGGTTGAACTTGACCAAAAAGGACTAGTCAACCTTTTAATCTCCCACACCTTATGAATCACCAATCTTCTATCAAACTACAGTTCAGGGCCCTAAAATTTCTATATTAAGGAAGTCAGAAACATTCGTCCAGAATTGTCATGGGGTGAGAGGAAGAGAGTTGTCGGCGCATTGACGTCGAAACGAGTCATAACAGCATATTAGTGCTCAAGATATCATTATTTCGTGTAAAAAACATCACACTTGGGGACTGTAGCTAAATCTATGGGTAGCTAAGCCATATCTAGAATTAGTTCGTAATGAATTAAATTTTGCCTATGTATTCCACTCAAAACATTGCTTTGCCTCGCGTCCAAAGGAAGATATTCGAAGCCTCTTCCCCATCGTGCAAGCGACGCTACTCCATCCATCTAGAAGATGAACAGATTCTCAATTCCTGTAGTTCCAATGTCCAGCTCAAGGGCCCAATAATGCCAGAATCCATCTTGTCTTAGCACCGTCAATCGTCGCTTCCTCGATTGCCTCATACTACAAGTCACCTCCGCTCCTTCCAAAAAAGAGCGGAAAGAATGCGAGGACTCTCACCAGCAAAAGTCTTATCAAGAAGAAGAACAACCTGCTGTGCAATAGCATTCTACTTTTGATCCATCCTCCGCTATTCTCTATAAGCCTTTTTCCCCATTCAATAACCCGAATCACTCGTATAATCATTTTTAGAGCAGGGGTTGTTCAGCGTTTGTTGAATCTATTCGTTATTAGACTTTGATCTTGCGTCTCTATCCGTATCGTGTCATGTTTGTGTTATATGTAAGTGAGATTGCTACTGGATGTCTAGTACTATTTTACTCGTTTTTCTAGTCGCTTGCTTCCAGGAAATGAACTTCGAGATATGATAGCTTCGCTGCGGGATTATGACAAACCTTCTCTGATTGAAAGCCATGCTCTCGCGGTTGCATTTCTTGGTGCGTTGGTTCAATCATTCTAGTCAATTTTCTGTACTTAACACTACTTAGCACTACCCCCGCTGCCAACAATTTGTTGTTGTCAGAACTTGTAAATCAATCCACTTCCGCCCCCACCCCCAAGCCCGTCTCCTAGCCATGATCATTGTCGGTGCTTAAACGTCGATCAGGGATCGTACACCATGTGCATGCTCCATCTTAAGCGCCTTTCCCCAAGCCCAACAGAACCAAGTTGGCTACATTCAAAATCGTAATGACAAGCCATACCAAAACCGCGAACACCGACGTAATCCAATGATTCCGCATTTTAACGCCTCCCGGAGGATCCTCCCTGGTGCTAGCTTCCAAAATACCATCCATACCCATACTAGCATCACCATCCTCATCTTGGACCTCAGACACCGGAGCTCTGACGGTCATATACTTGTTCCGACACGTAAAATAAATCAACGGCGCAGACACAAACGGTAGGACAACGCTCAGTGCAACCTGGCTCGCATTTAGCGCAGCCGATAGTCCTTCTCTGCCAACGGCACCTGCAATAATAATGCTCGGTGTGATACTAACACTTCGAGTAACCAAACGACGCAGCCAAGGTGCCAGACTCCAGTTCAAAGCACCTTCACTTACCATCTGACCCGCAATTGTGCAAACAATTCCGGCGCTGATGCCAGACAGAAGCAATGCAAGGGCAAAGATCGTACCAGCAGCTGGAGCAATGCTGGATGAAAGTAAAGAATGGATACCAAAGAGGTCTGCATCTGTTGCGTTCTCCAAGTTATAGAGCGAGGCGCCTGCTGTGATCAAGATTGCTGAATTGACGAACAATGCGAATGTAAAGAGCGATATTGAGAGTTCGACAATCGAATATTTAAGGCAAAATTTAATTGCATGAAGGGAGGGGAAGTAAGGTGCTTTGTCCGAATTTGAGGTTGGGACTGAAGGGGCGACGTGTCCGGCTGCCACATCGAATGCGCGTAACCTTGACTGTACGATTCCCGAGCCCAAATAGAGACTATGAGGCATTACTGTGGCCCCAAGGATACCACAGGCCTGATAAAGACTGCATGCATGTGAGCAACAGGAGAGTTTGTGTGTGAGAGAGAATATCTACCCTTCTGACTGCACAATGGCACTCGACGGAAGGTATCCCTGGAAGACCTCTCCAACAGACGTATTTTTGATCAGAGACAGCTGGATGCAGAAGCATATCACAACGCCCAAGACCAAAGCCGTGACGAAAAACTCGAAAGCTCGGAGACCACTCATCGATCCGTTGGGCCGGTAGAAGAGCAGGATCAGCAGGACGTCAAATATCGAGATAGCACACCCAGCAACTAATGGAATTTGTGGGATGAGCAAGTTTATTGCAATCGCAGTTCCTATAACTTCGGCAATATCTGTAGCAATGATCTGTGATCGTCAGTGAAGGACAATTCGGTAGAGAATAACAACTTACCGCTCCCTCGGCCAGAATATAAAGGAAAATGTTGAGCCATCTTGGAAGAAACTCTCTACAAGCCTCGGCCAAGTTTAGTCCACTAACAGTACCAAGTTTGATGCAGAGGCTTTGCAAGAAGATTGCAAAGATGTTTGACATCAACACGATGAAGAGGAGTTTGAATTGGTACGTTGCACCGGCAGCAACGTCCGTGGAATAGTTCCCGGGGTCAATGTAAGCAACAGAGATCTAGAAGTAGCATTAGAATGCTTGAACAAACACCCATGAAGGGTAGCGAAGGGATTGGATGAATATCAATCCTTCAAACAATTTGAGAGAGCAAAACGCACCATGAATCCGGGACCGACGAACTTTCCAGATTTCTTCACAACAGCCAAAAAACTCCTCGAGTACTCCTTCAAGTGGCGATAATATCTCGCTGCTTCCCCATCTCTCCCAGTGATGTCCACAGGCACACTCGGCCCTGTCACGTCCGAAGCTGCCCTCACCTTGGACCTCCCCAACATCCCCATCCCCTTCCCCTTCCCCATCGCAACCCCACCCACAATGCGCTCCTTCAAATCACCTGGCTCGTCGTCAACGATACCCACAACATCTTCATTCACTATCCTCCTCAGCATCCTCGAATTTGCCCGCCCATTCAAGTCCTGTCTCGTTGTGAGATCAGCAGCAAGGGCGTTGGGATTCTGATTGAAGCCCGTGCCCTCAGGCTCATCTGTTCTAGAGGGACAATTCATTGCGTCCTAATGCCTCGAAAATGTTTCTATCGTTCCAAAGAATTGGGGTCCCAGTTGAGATAGAAGTCGGAGCGGTTAATGAAACCTTTATATATATGGAGTCTGGGGAGTGCGGAGTAGATATGAAGAGCAGCTGTGGTGCGGTGCTTCGCGATTTCTCCCGTTAACGTTGCGCTAAAACCTCGGATGGAGAGGGGAGAGGCTCCGAAGGATTTTTGCGATGACAGGGACACTCCAATCAAGGAGGGGTAAATCCTAAGTCTACCTACAAACCACGCAAGGGATTGTGTTTATTTGTATTTTCCCGCTATACTGGCTTCTGCATATGAGAAAAGTTCTCTCGGATCACAAGAAAGCGAATCACAGAAAAGCGCGCTCGTATCATACGTACTTGATGCGTGCATTACTTATCGTAGCGGGGCACATTTTCGTCTCGTTAAACAGACCACGAATGAAGACCTCACGCATCGCTATAAGGTACTCGAGATGAAGCATAAGATCAGAAGCTATCATAAGAAGCATCTTCGCATTTCTGGGACGAGAAATGTTGGCATCATCAGATTCGATTCGATGATCGTCTATGACGATGCTCTAGGCAGTAAACACCGATGTGAAGCCTCTACAAATGAGGTCCCAAATCTTGCACTCCCGGGGATATGAACGCCACTTCCATGCAACGCCAGCCATCATGAATTCAGAATACACGGCAGAGCCAAGCCACCAACTAATGAAGTCCAATCTCACTTCGGTTGCGAATCATCCAACGTAGCATAGATACGCTGGAGAGCTTTCTTCTCTCGTCCATCGCCCTCGAGAACAACGAGCCAATCTCGAATCTGGATGCCTCTGCCCTTTTCCTTGTCTTCTCTCCATGTGCCCAATCTTCTAACCCCATCTGAGGTTAACTTCTCCGGTTCGGGGGGGCCAACTTTTCCAATAGGAGTACCGGGCTGGCTGGGTGTACTCATAATTTGGGCCGGTGTTGCAGTGCCACTTGTAGAGCCAGTCATCCATGAATACTTCTTCTTCTTGCCGAATAGACCACCTCCGCCGCCTAAGAATTGTGCAGCTGTGACATTGGCACCAGCGTGGTTTTCGGCCTCATTCTTCTTCATGTCAGCCTTCTTTTGGGCCTTCTTAGTAGGTGCTTTTTCCATAGGGTCGGGTGCAATCGAGCCGGGTGTCCCCGGTATTACAGAACCAGCACGAGATGCGCCACCTCCCTCCTGTCGAGCTCGTCGCTTTCGAAGTCGAGCCTCTTCAAATTCACGCTCCTTCAAAGCCTCTCCACGTAATGCGGCCACAACTTCATTGCTGAACTTCATAATGGGCGTAGGTATATTTGCAGAGGAGAGCGAGCCTGACAATGATCAGATTTGAAATATGAGGCAAAGGATTAGACTTACGTTTGAGCAGGTTGGAATGAGGGCCAACCGTACTCTCGACTCCACTGCGTGCAATAGCCTCAGGCCCGCTAACAATACCGCCGGTATGCTTGGTCGGAGCGGCAACATCTACCCATTCTGCCGGGACAACACCATGAGAAGTGATCTGTCGGCCCTTTGCAAGTCTAGCCGCATCTTCAATCAATGCTCGTAGACGATGTTTGGTCGCAATAGAAATTAGAGCGACTTGGTCGACGAGAAGAGAATCGTAAGGGAGAAAGTTACCACTTGTGGAAACAATTGCTCCATTTGGTCCAACGGCAGTCTTTATAGTCACAGATTGTGAAGGGAACGCATCTGGCAACTTCATTGTACCCATATCACCATGAACTTCGCTCAAAGAGACTCCATTCTCCTGGGAAAACTTTCTCATCTTCCTTGTCACGTTCGTAATGTTCAAAAAAGGATGGTTGAGTTCGCGCTGTCTCGAGATTGCCAGATCACGCGCTGAATCAGTCCAAACCCTATTTGCCGATTGTGCGAAATATTCTTTCTGTGACTTGGTATTCGGGACCTCTGCTGTCGTATTTGCAGGGCCTGCGCCATAAAAAGATCCTTCCGGGCCGGGGGGGAATTGGGTGAAGCTGTTGCCCGAAGAGATGGTCCCTGATTGAGAGCCAGAGATTTGCGAATTGAAGGACTTGTTATACAGCTGAAAGGTATATTGCTCCTCCTCTCGCAGATCGATACCTGTCCCACCGAGTACGTCCATCGGGTCGATCCCATCTTCTTTGACCTTCTCTGCTGGCTTCGAGGGTGGCCCCATCGTTCCCGCGCCTTGTGATGGCATCATGTAGTTCTGGTTTGGTTGGTGATTATTTTGGTTGTAATTGGGAGGAGGTGTAGGAAAGTTCAGGTTGTTTTGAGGGTTTTGATATTGAGGGCCATTGTGGTTGATTGCTGGGGGGAGACTCGAAGTGGGAGTCGTAGGTCCATTACTGCTTGCATAAGGGGTACTGTAGACGCCTTGTGGGAGCTGAACAGTTGCAAAGTGAGGTGATACTCCGGCAGACTGGGGTGTAGATGCGCCAGGGCTCATTCCATATGGCGACTGAACGTAAGGCGAGGTTGGCTGTGAGGGCGGACCTGGAGACATTCTTTGGCGTTTGTTCGGAGGCAGCGTGAAGTGGGGTAATGCAGGAGAAGGCGAGGCCTGAGGAGGAGAAAAAGGTCGCGCAGGTCCATTCTGCATCTGCTGATGGTCTGGTTGAGCCATAATCGTGTCGATAGTTCCTGCCCTTCACAGGTTCACCACGTCGGCACAACGCCCGCCTTCCTCCTTGTTACAAAGCTGCGACTCATGCGTTGAATCAAGTTCATACGGTGTCCTAATATGTGCGCTTTTGTTGGTTGGTAGATCGTAGTTCTGTAGATCTGCAAGACGTTGTACTGTAGTTGTTGAGATGGCAAAATATTGTGTTATGGTGTTAAAGAGCTCCCGCTCTCGCCCTGAGGCTAAAAACAAATTGGCGCCTCGCCTCACGTGTCACGAGTTCAAATTATTCACAGCGCGTCTCCCGATCATCGTCTGGAGTTACCAAAGGGAACCAATAACTCAAAGCCTCTCCTTCAATTCCACCCTCTCTCCACGAATTAACTAGGGCTGTGCCATCTGGCTCCTTTGCTATGATACCCAGTCCATGACTCTTGCGCCTTTGTTCTGCGCGTCGCAATATCAAACTTCGACTCACTCTCACCTCTTGAACATCTAAGTATCCTGTTATGGCATCCAAACGCAAGGCCTCGGCGATGGCGCCTGCAGTTGAGGAGACAGTTGACCCATCTGATGAGCTTATGTTCGTCTGCCTCGGAGGTGGCAGTGAAGTTGGCAGATCATGTCATATCATTCAGTACAAAGGAAAGACAGTCATGGTAGGGGTTTTCTCATTTCCAAGCACCTGAATGGTTTTCCTAACGAATCTACAGCTCGACGCTGGCCTGCATGCCGGATACTCGGGTATGGCTGCTCTTCCATTCTACGATGACTTCGACTTGAGCACTGTCGATGTGCTCCTGATCAGCCAGTAAGCATTTCCTACATACTGTTGCATGTTGGGTCACGGCGAGAACATACTTTGGCATACTCGATAGCTTTCTCTCAACTCTCTATGGGCTATTTTGGTTGTTGTGGAAGACAATGGCCTTCTTTACTCTTTCTACATTACTCCCATGTATACCAGAATCAATACAAACATATATCACCCATCAGATGCATGTCTTGATTCTCCGAATATGATCTTTCACGCGTTGTACATAGTTGACTCGAAGCCCTCATATCCTGTACTGCTCCATCTTGGAGACCATTTACTGACGGTCTCAAGCTTCCATATCGACCATGCAGCGTCGTTACCATTCGTATTAGCGAAGACGAACTTCAAGGGCCGAGTCTTTATGACACATCCAACAAAAGCTATTTACAAATGGCTCATAGCGGACAGCATCCGAATTGGTGGAGGCTCGTCAGAACAAGCTTCTGCTCCAGTCTACACTGAAGCGGACCATCTATCCACATTCCCTTTGATCGAGGCTATCGACTACAATACTACACACACAATTTCTTCAATCCGAATCACACCATATCCTGCAGGCCACGTACTCGGCGCTGCTATGTTTTTGATTGAGATAGCTGGGCTCAAGATCTTCTTCACTGGGGATTATTCTCGAGAGAACGATCGACATTTAGTGTCTGCAGAGGTTCCGAAGGGAGTGAAGATTGATCTTTTGATTACAGAATCAACTTATGGAATAGCCTCTCATGTTCCTCGTCTCGAGCGAGAGCAAGCCCTCATGAAATCTATTACAGGCATTCTGAATCGAGGAGGCCGTGCCTTATTACCAGTCTTTGCTCTTGGACGAGCACAAGAGCTGCTTCTCATTCTGGAGGAGTATTGGACTCGGCATGCAGAGTTCCAGAAGATACCCATTTACTATGCCAGTAACTTAGCTCGAAGATGTATGTTGGTCTATCAGACATACGTTGGAGCCATGAACGACAACATCAAACGGCTCTCCCGGGCAGGTCTTGCTAGCGAAGGAGGCTCAACCTCAGATACTGTTGGCAAAGGTGGGCCATGGGACTTCAAATACATTCGATCTTTGAAAACCCTTGATCGATTCGATGATATTGGAGGCTGCGTCATGCTTGCTAGTCCTGGTATGATGCAGAATGGAGTCAGTAGAGAGTTGTTGGAACGGTGGGCCCCGAGCGATAAGAATGGTGTTATAATTACCGGTTACAGCGTTGAAGGAACCATGGCAAAGTCGATAATGACAGAGCCTGATCAAATCCCAGCCATTATGTCTCGTACGACTGGAGGAGCAAGAAGAGCACCGGCTGCTGCAGAAGGAGAGAAAGTTATGATTCCCAGAAGGTGTAGTGTTCAGGAGTATTCATTCGCGGCCCATGTGGATGGCGTTGAAAATAGGGAGTTCATTGAGGAGGTTGCTGCCCCAGTGGTGGTGAGTATAACATAGCAAGCATGTCAAGTCCTTGCTTACTCCTACAGATCTTGGTTCATGGCGAAACGCACAACATGATGCGTCTGAAGTCCAAACTCCTCTCCCTTAATAACGATAAGACAAACAAAGTCAAAGTTTTCAGCCCCAAGAACTGCGAAGAAGTCCGAATACCCTTCAAGGCAGACAAGACTGCCAAAGTAGTCGGAAAGCTCGCATCTATTCCGCCACCTCAAACCTCAGATGATGGCCAGCTAATTACTGGTGTCTTGGTACAGAATGACTTTAGGATGTCCCTTATGGCACCAGAAGATCTCAGAGAATATGCTGGGTTAACGACAACAACGATTATCTGCAGGCAACGCATGACTCTCAGCGCAGCAGGCATTGATCTAATCAAGTGGGCTCTAGAAGGTACATTTGGTAGCATTGAGCAATTACCAGAAAGCAAGAAAAACAATGGAGTGAATGGAGATACTCACATGAATGGCTCAACCGAAGATGCCGACGAAGAGATCTCAAGTGAAACGATCGCATACCTAGTGATGGGCTGCGTGACAGTCCGCTATCGTAACAACGGAGAAGTGGAGCTGGAGTGGGAAGGTAACATGCTCAATGATGGTATTGCGGATGCTATCATGGCTGTTTTATTCTCGGTAGAAAGCAGTCCTGCTGCGGTCAAACGTTCGTTCCCTTCCCTCCTCCATTTGAACCAGCACTCTGATCCCAGTCTCCCCAGAATCCTCTAGCAAACACTCTCACTCTCATGCCGTCCCAACACGGAACCCACACGCAAATCTCTCACCAACCGAGCGTCTAGAGCGGCTGTTCATGTTCCTGGAAGCGCAATTTGGCGCCGAAAATCTCACTCCCATCGCCATACCACGACTTCCCTCTAAAGCTCTCCCATCTTCATTGCCACAGGTAGAAGCTGAAGCTACAGAAGGAGTCGGAGCAGAGCTCGAAGCTCTTCAGAAGCAAGAGATTGAGCGACTACATAAGATTGGAATTCCGGTGCCGGGAGTGGAGATCAAAGTCGATACAATGATAGCAAAACTATGGTTGGAGGATTTGGAAGTTGAGTGCGCGAAACCAGCGTTCGGAGATAGGGTTAGAGCTGTAGTGGAGAGGGCTGTGGAGGTTACTGCTCCGCTATGGGCCTGAGATGTTTGTAGGACCAAAGAGAATGAATGATCCAAAGTACGTACGATACGTGTGAGATTTGGGAAGGACAAAGTTCATCGTTGTCATAGCTGTCCATGGTAATTGATTGAATGTGACGGATACGATGTGCTCAAACTGTATGCTATGTTTCTAAGACTTCACGAATTGATTCCATCGTCCTCGACCTTTGTTGGCTGGGGAGATCTGTGTAGGAAACATCAGGAAGAATAAGAAAATTTAGGTCCGCCTTTCTTGACCATGAACCCATTGTTGCACTTAACATTAGCTTCAAACTTATGTGGTTTTATTGGTAGAGCGGAGGGCCTTGAGAAGCTTTTGTATAGTGTTGATGAGATGTGGTTGGCTGGAGCAAGTCCTGGTCTCAACACCATTATTAGTCATCGAGCCCAGACGACCTGTTGGACTTCAAGAGCGGCTTTACACGATCTTACTTCCTCCAAAGTCTACCTTTCAACACAAGTTTGCACCCAAATTCTCTCTTTTCTTGATTCTTGATAGGAGATGGCGTGGCCATATCCATGAAGAATTGTGTCTGTGTTGCTTCTAAGATTACTTCTTCAAGAACCTAGAGTTACTGCAAGTCAAATAACCCGACGAAAGACATCATCCACACCAACGTGTAGGTGAAGGACGAGTTTATCTTTTAATCAACCGACCATCTTCGCGGAAAGACGAATTCAATGTCTATACCCAACACATTGACGATCTGTAGTGCCTTCCCCTATACAAATATTTCTCCCCATGCCTCCCACCACCACCTCCACCAAGGCCGCAGTTGTGACGGAGACAACAGCTCCTCTGCGTATAGAGGATACTGTGCATAAGGTCATTGAGATCAGAGCTACTGGGGACGTGATCTTGGATGTAACATTCGAGAACACGAATGCATGCACGAAGTCGATTCCAAGCGATGTCATTCAAAAACTTCGAGTTTCAAAAGTCAGCATTCCTTCAACCCAAGCATTCTATCGTGTACGGCTGGAGACGCTGAAGAAGTTCTCTAAATACTTTACACACCTTCTGGGCTCGGATATTTTTGGAGAAGGGAGGGCTATCAAAGACGCGTTCACGAAGCTTGCAGAATCGAATCTCAAGCCGTCGGAGGTTGAGGCAGAGAGGTTGCCTAGGATCAAGATCGTGGACGAGGATGATGCTACGAGGACAATGGGACGAGAACAGGTCTTTCGAGACATTTTACGGATCATACATGGAGCTGAACATATCACCAAGCCTATCACTATGACTTATTTATCAGTCCTAGTGATCATGGCAGATCGGTTCGATTGTTTGGCTCCTGTACAGCGTTATGTAACAGGTACCTTCTCAAACTTTAAGTATCCTCTCACGGTGGATAGAAGCACAGAAGAGACTTTGCGGCAGAAGATCCTGATATTCTATCATACGAACCAAGCCCCACGACTAGCAGCTGCTACGAAGGAGCTGATACTGCGAGGAAGCTCAAGATGGGGGAGCTATGACGAGCCTTCCAGCTTTACAACAGCATGGTGGGATTTACCCGATGGGCTGGAGAGTAAGTCGAATCTCCCTTGTGTCTCCGAATGGACAAAATATCTAACACCACCCAGATGAATCAGCCCATCGCCGCGCTTGCATTCTCAGAACCATCTCCTCAATATTTTCCCACTTCCTTTCACTTTACACCTCCCGCACCCGACAATGCACCTTAGGCTACGACAGTTCACCCGCTTGTGATTCATTCCAACTGGGCGAGATGATAAAGTTTCTCACCAAAAAGAACCTCCTCTCCCTAATTCCCTTCCAAGCCACATCCCCCTACGATCCGGACTATATCTGGCCAGAGTCTTATACGGGCGACATTGAAAACATCATTGGTACATTGAGACAATGTCCTAGCTATCAGATTGATAAAAATCACGGCCATTGTGGGCTCAGGAGTAGGGTGTTGCCAATGTTGGAATATGTTAAAGATTTGGTGGAGGGTGGAGCGGGCATCAGGGTGTTGAGATGGAGGACGGATAGGGCTACACAGAGTTGGGCCCCTAGGAAGAATGAGAATTCCGTTGTGGATATAAATGGGGGTGGGAGTGGGAGTGGGAAGAGGCCGTTTGTAGTTGGTGGTCAAGATGTTGGTTACGATAGGGGAAGAACATTTAATTTCTTGAAGGATAGGGGGACCGTGGAGTTTGGTGGGAATAGTCTGAATGTTGACAAGGCGGCTAAGACGCTGTTTACTGCGGAGAAGTGGCTTTGGACTGCGGAGATGCAGTATGATGGCATTGGGATGCCTAAGACATCTCCTTCATTGAAGTTTTAGGGATAGTAAAGATCCCTTTTATGTTCGTCAAAAATAGAATGCCAGTTGTGCATATGCATAGCGTGGTCATAGGAGACACGAGTTCAAGATAAATCATACAAAAGCTTAGCCCCTTGCTCTGCAGCACCATGTTTCGTCTCACTGAGTTAAATCCGTCTATCATCATGTTCATCACCTGGTATCAACCTCCTCGCCATTCCGTGAGAGGCAAAAGATGAACAATGATGATCTAATAGCCACCATAACCACCACCAGGCGGGTACTGCTGATAACCACCGTAAGGCGGTTGCTGCGGGGGATACTGTCCTGGAAAAGGTGGGGGCGGACCACCGAAACCTCCAGGAGGAGGAGGGCCTTGCCATCCTCCAGGTGGACCTTGTGGATAGCCAGGACCATACGGGCTAGGTCCTCCGTAAGGCGGTTGATCAGGCGGATAAGGAGCATTCTGATATCCACCAGGTAGACCAGGAGGCATACCATAAGGCTGCTGTTGCTGATAGCCGCCTTGCTGAATGTTTTCGTTGAGATGACCACCTTGAGAATGCGGACGGTCGTAGTTGGTACTACCAGGGCGCTGGATAGTTTGATAACCGAAACCTGGCGAGTGAGGAGGATGGCTGGGCGTTGCTGGCTGCGGACTTGGGGAGAGAAAGGAAGCATTGGGATTCCCATCTGACCCTTCCATTGCGCCTAGATCGCGGCTTCGTATTTCCGCCCAGATTGAGCCTCGAGTCTTGCCGTGACCGCCAAGGGAGCCGTGGTCGTGTTCTTGGATGTCTCTGTTTCCGCTCCCTCCGGGCGTTGTATGGTTACGGCCTGCCTTAACAGACTGGGATGAGAGGATGGAGTTTAGATTGTGTCTGTCTGGTTGCTCGTCGACCCAAGTGCGGACTGTGGCGAACATGTTGCGGTGTACTTCGATGTGCTCATCTCGAAGGGCTGGGTGGTGGAAAGTTCGAAGGATGTCACTCATTACTTCTTCGACTGAGACGCCTGGATTTTCCCATGCGTAGAGGATTCGAGGTGTGACATACTGCAGGATGGTTGTCGCGACTCGGCCAGCTACTGGATTCAACTTATTGGAGAAATGATCTTTGGAAAGCATGGAATGAGTTGGATTTGTGCAGTGAGCATCATTCCACGGCTCGAACTGCTGGTTGGCACTGGATCGTTGTCAAAATACTCTTATTCAGATAGGAGCGAATGACCTTCGACTTACCTAGCTTCAACGACAGTGGACGAGCCAGTTTTGAGGGATTTAGATACGGCCTCGATGATTGGGCGAACAAATGGAGCCAGTAGTGATAATATGAACAGAGATAACGTCTCGCTGATCTTCTCAACCAAAGATTCCAGGCCCGGAATCTTGGCGATGGTGGCACTTATTGCTTTAACAACCTTATCTCTGAACTCCAAAATTGGATATATTTGCTTTGCCGTTTTCACAGGATCGAAGTTCGGACTCATCCCCGGAACGCCTGGACCAGCAGCAGCAGAGCTTCCGGCGTTATTAGGAGGACCCGTGAAAGTAGTGTTGACGTTGTTTGACGCCTTCTCATTCTCGTACTCTTGAGCTACTGATCGAGCTGAAAGGTCTCTCGCGGTGTCTGCCAGTCCACCACCCATCCCGGGAACCTGAGAGATTAGGCTTGCGAAATCTTGTGAGCTACCAAAAAGTCCGCGTTGACCCCCACCGCCAGATTGAGATTGCTCAGCACCTTTGAGAGCTAAGTCCATCTCTTCGACCTCAGTCTGCGTGAAATGATCTGTAGCTTCCCCAAGGACGGAATGCAAGAAGTCCACCGCACCGAATGTGCCTGTAACGAGAGGGTAGACATGGTGGCCTCTAACGTTCATCTCAGTCGCTACTCCACAATGTGGGAAAACTTCTCGATAACCCAGTTCCCGCAGTGCTAATTCACAATAGTTCGTATGAGCTCCAAAATCCTGTGGCTTCTGTCAGGGATGAAGAGAAGATTAACACGTAAGACTGACCTCCATGCAGTGCAAGCCCTGACCAAGACATCGGAGAGCCTCGAAAAGATCCGCTTCTCTGCCTTTCGAGTTGCCAGCACCATTCGTATATAGACGACCAAAGTGAATAGATCTCGAGAAGCTGAATTTTACGTAGCCCGCACTGGTGGCCCAACCACCATTCTCATTGGCAATGTAGTTTTTCATTGCAGTATTTTGATCGACATCAAGCTCAATCGGTTGAACCAAGCCTCTGAGACGAGGGTCATATTGACGAGCATCCTTATTATCAGCGTAGTCTTTGGGATTGTCGATGTGCTCTTCGGGTCTGTAGACCCCTAGGCGCTCTTCTGTAACCTCGAATTCTTCTGTGGCATAACCAAAAGAGAGAAAGGACAAGACCCAGACCTAAGAACTGCATTGAGCTATCATATTATAGGATCGGAAGAAACACTTACCAGAATTCGAATCGTCGGAGCAGAAACACCTTTCAAAGATCCAACATCAACAGCTTGAGAGTAGTCTCTCAGCCAATTTCCAAAATAAACTCTTTTGATCATCATTGTTGTCCACTTGTGACCCCTGATAAAGGCAACTGTCTTGAGCATATCTTCAATATCTAATTGTTCTCAGTATTTCGGATGTCATCTTCTAAAGTCAAGGGGCTTACCTCCATGGCGAAAGTTCATGCCCTCTATTTGGGCGATACTCGGAATATTTCCTGCGCCAAATGCAGCAGCCGGAGAAGCCAGCAAGAGAAACAGGCCGCATGTTACCAAGAATAATGTGCCGAAGTTTTGAGTTGAACATGCCATCGTGGAGGGGCAATGCGTCGACGTGGGGTAGATAAATGTAGCGCTCAGACGAAGATTGCTTCTCAAATGAGCTCTTCAGTAGGAGTTTTGAAGAAGACGCAGAACTTGAAGAGTTGAAATCAGGCTTAGTACTGCTAACGTTCCGTTCCTCAACCTCTCTTTTTTGAAGATTCACTGCTGAGCCACAATGATGAAGCTGATCTTCAACTCAGCTCCGCTCCGCCATCGCAGGTTGCCAAGAGCTTGGCGTCGGAGGCGTCTTGGCAGTCACGAGATCTAAGATCGCGCTTACCTAATTAATATACGGCTTCTACGGAGCAGTTTTTTAGCGGATAACGCCACTGGGAAATTGAGAGATCGGATCAAAAGTCTCCTGAGAATCGCGCGTCACAGGGAAGAGATCAATAATAAAGGCATTTCCTATCTTACACCACACTCCATGTTCTCTACTGTCTTCGTTTTGTCTTGAATAATAGACCCTCAACAATTCGAAACAGTCTGAGCGTACGAATACGTCCAACAATTCCACACTCTTTATTCTACCTACCTATCATTCGAAACTTCAAAGACCTAATCATGTCACCATCTCGCATACTCCCGACTCTCCTGCAGACGGAGGTAGCAGCTCACAACACCTCAAAGAGCTGTTATGTTACAATGGGGACTCGAGTGTTTGATGTTACAGATTTCATTGAGAGCCATCCTGGAGGCGCAGATCTCGTCTTGGAGTATGGAGGAATGGATGTCACCGAAATCTTGAAGGACGAAGTCTCACATTCTCACTCCGAAGCGGCGTACGAAGTGCTTGAAGACTCGTTCATTGGTTTTGTTGCCACCGAAAAAGTCATGGATACTGCCGTCAAAAGCAGCCACCCAGACGAGATTATCCCTCTCCCACCGACACAAAATGGAATGAAGGAGCTGGAGGGAAACGATGCTGTGGATGGCGTCTTTTCAGCCACAGGGGTTGCAACAGCGGAAGACCTCTCGAAGGAGACAGATATCGTTACCGACTACAAGAAGCACAAGTTTCTCGATCTGAACAAGCCTTTGTTGATGCAAGTCTTGTTTGGAGGGTTCAGCAAGGACTTCTACTTGGAGCAGGTGCATCGCCCACGCCACTATAAAGGAGGAGAGTCTGCACCGTTGTTTGGAAACTTCCTCGAGCCCCTGTCCAAGACTCCTTGGTGGGTTGTTCCAATCGTCTGGCTACCACCAGTGGCATATGGCACATACATTGCTGGAGAAGGCTGCGGCAGCAGATACGTAGAGGCATGCTATTGGACATTAGGCCTCTTTCTGTGGACTTTCTTCGAATACCTTTTGCACAGATTCTTGTTCCATCTTGACAAGTCAGTAATTTTCCCAGTCAATCAATGAAGTTGCTAATACCGAGTCAAGGTTCCTCCCAGATAATCCCGTGGCGCTGACACTTCACTTTGTACTTCATGGAATCCACCACTATCTGCCGATGGATAGGTTGAGACTAGTCATGCCGCCTACGCTCTTCCTCGTGCTTGCCACACCGTTCTGGAAGTTAGCTCATACTATCTTCTACTGGAATTGGTCTGTCGCCACGGCTGTCTATTGCGGTGGTATTTTCGGCTACATTTGCTACGATTTGACCCATTACTTCCTTCACCATAAGAACTTGCCCGCCTACTGGAAAGACCTGAAGAAGTATCACCTCCAGCACCACTTTATGGATTACGAAAATGGTTTCGGAGTCACCAGCCGATTCTGGGATACCATTTTTGGCACCGAGCTCACTCCTCCACCAGTGAAGTCTCCCTTGAAGGCTGCATGAAATATTTCAAACTTGTAAAACACGGTCGAAACAGTCAGGAAGGGCTGAGTATGGAACTGGAAACGGAGTGATGATGTATAATTATGAACAAGGCACCTCTGGCGTTGGTGGTTCTTGTATCCTGGGGGCATGAGCAGGTCACTCATTACAAATGACGCTCTATTACCTAATCATACCTAATGAATTCAATTCTGCACTGGATGCACATTTCCATATCTGTCTGAGTGTGAATGAGTATCTCGGATCTCACAGCACGTGATTGCCTAGTTTGGTGTTGTGGCGCCTAAATTCTGCCGACATATTCTTTCCACCGCGCTGGTCCCGAGTCCATTTATCCACAGTCATTGCTATCTCACCTTTGGTTGAAACCGAGATTTTGTGTTCTTTTGCCATCGGCTTAATTACTTTCACACTCACCACGCTCCATAGCCCATAGTCCCCAAACTTTGACACATCTGCCGCGACCTTGGTACCAGCACAATGTCCGCATTAGATGTTGAAGCTCTGCTAGATTCGACGGCGAACGCTGCCCCAATCGAAGCAAATGGTTCTGCTAAACCAAAGGACATAGATGATCGTCACAGATCCGAACGCAACGATCGGCGAGAACGAACTCGCGAAGGAAGCAGAGACCGTGATAGAGACCGAAAGCGACGAGACCGCAGCCGAGACAAGATCAAGAGAGAGACCAACGGCGATAAGGATGGAACACCTACAAGCGATCATGGCAGTGCACATGGAAGTGTGAAAAGTAGGCGTAGAAGCAGAAGTCGAGATGATGACCGCCGACACTCACGTCGCCACAGAGACAGCCCTGACGAAGCCAGCCGCAGAGATGGAGATTATTACCGAGGTGGTGGTCGCATGCGCTCACGGTCTAGGAGCCCGAACAGAAATTTCTATCGTCCACGAGATCGTCGGGATCGTGATGATGCCGATGCTCCTCCAAAAGAAGACAGACGGAATAGAAATGAACGTCGTAAGAGCAGGAGTCCCAAGCGAGAGGGTACACCTCCTTTGACAGAAGATGAACGCGATCGTCGAACCGTATTTGTTCAACAGCTTGCTGCTCGACTTCGAACCAAGGAACTCATCGGTTTCTTCGAAAAGGTTGGTCCTGTAAAGGAAGCTCAGATCGTAAAGGATCGAGTTAGTGGTAGATCCAAAGGGTAAGCATTCACACCCTACAAGTTTACTGGACCTTATTGACATGAACCACAGTGTTGGTTACGTTGAGTTCAAGAATGAAGAATCGGTCCCTGCTGCTATTCAACTCACTGGACAGAAACTCCTAGGAATCCCTATCATCGCCCAACTTACCGAGGCCGAGAAAAATCGACAAGTACGAAACCCAGAAGCCGCTGGTGCCAATCCAAGTCAGATTCCATTTCATCGACTTTATGTGGGTAACATCCATTTCAGCATCACTGAAAGCGATTTACAGAATGTTTTTGAACCTTTTGGTGAACTGGAGTTCGTTCAGTTGCAGAAGGAAGAGCAAGGTCGTAGTCGTGGTTATGGTTTTGTCCAGTGAGCTGCCCCTCATTAGAGATATTGGAAATTATGCTAACTCGTCTTAGGTTTCGTGATCCTAACCAAGCTCGTGAGGCTTTGGAAAAGATGAATGGATTTGATCTAGCAGGCCGACCAATTCGTGTTGGTCTTGGTAACGATAAGTTTACTCCTGAGTCTACCGCCAGTCTTTTGCAAAGATTCCAAGGACAGAGCCACCAACAACAATTCCAGGGGTCTGCATTTTCCGGAGCTGGTGGACGTGGTCCCCAAGCAAGTGCAGGTAGCAACTTCGACCGTGCTGGAGGTCGCGATAATGATAAAAGTGCTGGTGGTGCCAGTGCTTTGGATGACACGGATGTTGGTGGTGTCAATTTCAACAACTATAGTCGAGATGCATTGATGCGGAAGCTTGCCAGAACAGATGATCCTGCACCTGCTACCAACGGCCGCGATGAGAGACGTGAGATCTCCAAACCCAAGAATGAAACCAAACCCTTGCCGGTCAACGTGAACATGGCCAGCAGATGTGTCGTGCTCAAGAACATGTTCGATCCTGCCGAGTGAGTCCATACCCCAGAACCTGTCTTCAAATGAACAATATTAACAATCTCATTAGGGAAGAAGGTGAAAATTGGGAGAAGGAGCTCGAGGATGACGTTCGAGCTGAGGCAGAAGAGAAATATGGCCACGTTGTTCACATTGCTCTAGATCCCAACTCTCAGGGCGACATCTACCTGAAATTCGATCGAGTCCAAGGAGGAGAGAATGCCATCAAGGGTCTCAATGGAAGATACTTCGGCGGACGGATGATCAGCGCTACGCCTGTTGTAGATGCAGTCTACAGCAGTTTGTTCTCACGCACCAAGGCTATTTAAGATGCTAATCGGCCTCCTCTCCCATCGGATTTTAGGGTCGTTTCTGGTAATCTGGAACGTCTGTCGCGAGAGAATGGCATTGATTCTTCTCCAGATTTTTTCTAGGAGCAATCGCTTTTGCATCCAGCTTCGCCCTGGGCTTCAGCTTGAACGAGCGCAAATCACCCAATTTTCGCAGCCTGTTGGTCTCAACGAGAAAACCGAATATCTGACTTCGGAAGCCAGCAAGCAAACACTCTTTGAGAACCCCGCTGATCTCTTTCACCAGCAGGGGTTCAACCATCAAGTTTCCGTTTGTCTGCTTGCTCACGGTCTCTAGCGTTCTTTTCTTTGACCCCGCTGATTGCACATAGGGTATTTCACTGTACATATTCCTTTTTGCGTAGTCCTCATCTAGCAGCGGGGGATCTTCCTCTTTAATGGTACTTGAAAGAAAATATAAGTCGTGCATTGATGTCTTTCTCGTTGAAAGATTAGTGAACCCTCAGGCTGCAAATGCAAGATGTGCTTCTGCCCGCCCATGTCTCCACTTGGTGTACAGGTTTATAATTAAAACATATTGTCATAATTCATGCCCATCTAATTTAATTTTATTGCTTTCTGCCTGCAACCGCGATACATATGTCGTGTGCGTCAATGAAGCTCTCTTCCTTGCAATTGTCCAATATTCCACATACGAACATATTAAATGAGCATGCTATATTGTGGACTGCGTCGTCCGTAGCTTGTGCCTTTCTATAACAGGCTTATAATCGGCTCTCCTTTAATCCGGATCTCTTTGAAATTACCGCTGCAGCGTTCACACCATGTGTTGTCCTTGGCAGAATTGAGAGTTGCAAAGTAACGAGTGCGGAAACTGCCAGCACGTGCTTTTCGTCCGAAGATTGCAGCTGCACAATCTTCAGTTCGTAAAGGCCAGTTAGACAACCAACAACGAAAACAACCGCGCCCGCTTGTAAAGCCTGTCCTAGGAGAATGAAATAGAAAAAATGGATGAGGCTAGGCATTTATCCGGTTTCGTTATTGTTCGTTCAGTGGCGCATGGCCAATTTCTTGGGTCCTGAAAGCATCTGCTTTTATCGTTTCTTAGGACAGACAATAGCACGCTGTTTTTGGAAGTCCAGACGTGAATGTCCACAAGAATATTTGGATTCTGATAGCCTATACTACTCCCCATTCATTGGCGGATACAGAAGACAGCGAAGAAGTCCCGAACAGTCAGTCCTTCCAGTCGGGAAGTTCGGCGTAAACAAGGCGGATGGCAGATTTCCACAGCTAGCCTTCCAGGACAGTGAATGATGTCACGGGAAAAACGTGACTAAAGGAAGTCCGGTCCAAAGTCTCGTTAAGTTGACAGAATTCTGAGGCTCTAGTGTCATCAGTGAGCCTTCTAGGGGGATGCGACCAGCTACTCTTGATTCTGATCTGGATAGTGCTAATCAGTGAATGAGTCGGCTATCTTTGAGCATTCCTTGTGCAACTTGGGCTTGGGAACCCACTACCACCCGCCAATACCTGCCAATGCTCCTAACTGCTAGCTGGGCAGACAAAAGTCACGTTATGTCTGGCTTTTTTCCAGGAGGGGGTTGACTGTCGTGGTTAGAAATTGGGGGTCTGGGTACACTCAAGTCCAATTTTGATATTCCGAACTGTTGTCAATGAAATGGCACACTCTGTCAGTGAGCCTTATTGCCTTCGAATAAAGTGCTACTTTCCATTCTGGAGGCTGCTACTTTGTGGCGTATGAGATGGGTCCACATATGGGGTTTCCCGTTAATCTGGTGATTTCATAAGGGCGTTCCTCAACAAGTGTTGCCATCTCTGACTCATTCCTTGTACGCCATCAGACTGGATGCTATTAGTTACTAAGATACTTGGCTCCAACTTCTAGATCTTGTCTCAGCTCATCTCCTGAAAACCTAGATTGAGGGAAGGGGTATGCAAGTGCTTGGGGGGAAGGGATTGAAACAGTACCAGTAAGAATATACTCTCTAGACCCCATTCAAGATGTATAATATCGCAGTCAGCTTTAGCTCTTAAGATAGCTATCTTTACAGAGTGTTCCTGAGGGGCTGACTTGTGATGATCGAATCCTCGCAAGCCACAATTGCCACCATTCCTTCAACCAAATTCTTCTGGAGTCTTCAGAGTTCACAGAAGACCTCGAGACTTCAGGGGAGAACCTTAGCCACAGAATTCACTGCCGCCTCTTGACCCAATGCCGCCACACTTTGTCTGGATTTTGTTCTGCTCTAGGATACTCTTATGAACCGCGAGTGTGAGGGAAGAGGTCCTATGATGCCAAACAAATATAGGTCAGCGGACACACCAGACCTGGACTCAGTTGGAGAAAGCTAAAGGTATAATATAGTACACCTTCCCGGAATAGTATTCTGGCTGAGTAGCTGCTGAACCTTGCTTGACAAACAGTATTTGCGACAATAGTCATTCTGCCTCTGACATCCACAAGCCTGGTGCCTCACACTACTGCATCCTTTCAAGCAGCAAGTTGTCATTAGCATGTGTCAACTGAGTCCCCTGTTAGTCATTTCCTTTTGTAGCTGTCCATGAACTTCAACTCAATAGATTAGTTGCACAGGTACCTGGGGGTTTAATCTTTACGCCACTCATAACAGATGAACGCTAGGTCAAATACAATGCTCTCAGACCCTTTGTTGATGTTGATTAGTCCTGGAAATATCTTGCGTACGCTGGTATAGCCTTGGGTGTATTGAGAGGCTGTGAGTCTGCAGTGGATTGTTATTGGAATTGGGGAGATGTATTTTGTCCGCAGCTAAGGATTGATACGCATCAAAGGCAGGATCGAGGTGTGCGGTTAAATTGAAGATCTCTGAGTGTCAAGGAGGAGCTCTGAGTGTCCTCAAGCTGTCTTCAGAGGAACTAAATGGCCTTCAGATAGTTGATAGAGGGGAACTGATGCGGTCAGCATCAAGAAGGCAGCCATTTCGACTTCAGGGCAAGGA
Source organism: Hyphodiscus sp. D1413 (assembly GCA_003988895.1). Classification (NCBI taxonomy): domain Eukaryota; kingdom Fungi; phylum Ascomycota; class Leotiomycetes; order Helotiales; family Hyphodiscaceae; genus Hyphodiscus; species Hyphodiscus sp. D1413. The sequence continues at coordinate 534,628 of QYAO01000014.1, forward strand.
TATTATTGACTTACTCCAACTGACGCATTACAGATGGTTGGGATTTCTCTTGGCAAGTTTTCCTTCAGTGTCTCCAATGTTTGTTTTGTTTCCACCCCGCATACGGGGCTAATTCTCAACTTTACCCCAACAGACTTTCACACACAAGTTCCTCTCATCACAACAACTCCACCATTCCACAAACCTCAGAACAACCGCTAGTGGTAGGTGAATTGGATCACAGGTATATGATCTTCATTCTTCTCTACCTACACGCAATACTTCACCCTCAGAGAAAGCACTGTAAGCCACTGCCCCAAATTTTCAGCAGTTCCAAACCTTCATCTCGCGTCAAAGACAAACTTCCCACAACTGACCACTCCCAACAAGTAGAAGTCTACCTGTAAACATCCTATCACTCCTTGTGAGCACTGGGTACGTGTTATCAATGCTCATTGCCTACACAGCTCTTTTTCTCCCACCAAACCACCATTCCTCTACTTTAACAGATTTTGGAGTACTGCTAACCTTTCACATCTTGACACACACAGGCTATCCAGTCCCTACAAGTCTTGACACACAGACAACTATCAAAGAAGCCGCGAACACCTCCTCAGACATCTACGGTACGTGATCTCATTGTACCTGCCCCTAGACCCTTGTTTTTACCATCAGAAGGGCCTGATGTAGTCTCACCTGAAGCCCTGTCCAATGCTTCACTTCACAATCCATATACGCCATTCCAAGAATTGGCAATCTATCACAAGTGGGAGCCAATTGTCAATGGTTAAAACGCGTCTAGAGACAGCTAGTATAGTTGTTGACAATGACGCGAACCTCTACTCTTATTCCCGCAATGCAGGAGGTAATACCTCCTGCTCTTCATCTGCTAAGTCACATTATTGCGCCATCACATCCTAATACCATTGTCCTCTCTTAGAAGCACCAACACTAGTGCTTTCTACACCATATCATACCCTATCAGTTGCACTATGTCCTCAAATCCTGCTGCATACCGACCTTATAAAGAAAGGTAAGGATACATAGCCTCAATAAAACGATAGCAAGAAGTGCTTGCATTTGTTTTATTGTAAAGCTACATTCGTGCATTGCTTTGAGGTTGATGGAATACAATGCAAGTCCTGTGATTGCTCTTGGATGGCCATAGTGGACAGTCCACGCGATCTCACTCGAGACTCGTCAGTGATGGCATCCACAGGTGCCTTCTATTGTTTTTCTTAGCGATCATTTCAATCCCCTCGAACTTATCTTACCTACAGGTATTGTATCCGGGGATATAACTAACTTATTCGCGTAGCACGGAGAAATCTTCCGTGTCATAGTGGAGGGACCGAATTCTTGATCCGACGGTGCAAGTAAGGATAGACAAGCAAACTATATTTCCAGTAAGCACCCAGGTTGAAAACCTTCCTTTCATTTGAGAAAACCCAGGGCTACGGATAGCCACTCACTGGATCCACTGGTATATGTTCATGCCTCTCGCCAGTTCTAGTACCGCTCTTTACCCCTCACAAAACTCTACTTGATGTGGCCCCAACAGATCTCTCAAGCAAATCATTATACCGAGACAATATTCTCATTACTTTCCCAGTCCCCTTTGGATAAAGCTGATAGCTGTTTCAGATTCTCATCCTCGTAGGACAGGATCTCTCAAATTGACGGCGACGAAACCACCTAGTTGCACGAAAAGGACACTATGTAAGCTGGGATTCACTTTCTTCCACATCCTCTCATTTCTTGCTTGATAAGCTGGCAAGATGCATCAGCAAATGAGAGTTGAATTAACATCACAAGCAATGATGATGATGATGACTTCTTTGCCTTTGCCTCTCCTATTTTTTCCATAAAATGACACTAAGTTTTCTGCCCAATACCAAGCCCATCGCTTTGCTTTTACACTTTCCTCATCTCCAATACTCTATTCGATCCGCTCGTATCTCATCTGTTTAATACAGTCTTCTAATACATGACAGCCGAGAAGAAATTCGCATCATCGACGAGGAACACGTTTCTAACGACGAAACTTCCCCAGTTAACAACATGCCGGAGCGCCCAAAACCCGATGATTATCCTTCGGGATTGAACAAGAATTTGGATAACAAGGGTGGCACTGGCGGAAACTCTGCTATGCCAATCCAGTCCGGATCACCCTTGGTATCCCCGCAACCACAACGAGATCTACCACAAAAGATTGACAACATGTCCAACGAACTTCGAAATCCTACACTCAATCAAGGAAGCACCAATAGAGATAACAAGAATTCGTCCCGTAGAGACTCTGTTATTCCATATCAAGGCTGTCACCAGCGCAACCAAAGCATGAGCACCAGTTCCGTTGTATCCTCTGACAACCAAGGAGTGAGACTATCGGGCCACGCTCGAGGCTCTAGTAGCTACCACAAAAGCCATGATAAAGATACGAGATACAACAATCGCGATGTTCCCGGTCCCACTAATTCCACTGCTAGATACAGTGGTCTCAGTCAAAGCTCCTCTCATGTAAGTAGCTACTCTCGACTCAGTAAGCTTATAAACTCTAACTATCGTTGTAGAGTGCAGCCCTCATTGAATCTTATGCCAGAATCCAAACCAAGCTCGTAGAAGTCCAGGGAATGGCGGTCGTATGCAAAGGTCTCCCGAAGGATTTGCAAGACAAGCTGGTTTCGGATCTTCAGCAGCTATCGCAGCAGTACTCGGGCCAACATCGAAGTGTCATGAAGGATTTGGACCGGTTCAAAAACGAACGTGATGATTTGAGACGCCAGCTGCGACAAGCACAAGAAAATCAGGGTAGACTGGTGATGGAAAAAAAGGGTTTGGAGTTGAAGCATGAGGAGATTGTGGAGAATTTCGAGGAGCTTGAAAGACGCTGGAAGCGAGCTGAGGACAACTTCCTTGACAAAATCGCTCGCCAGAAAGAGCAGATCGACGGCAAGCGTGCTCTTTGGATGGATCAGAATCCAGGTTCGAGTGCAAGACGTGACGCTATGCAAGCTCTGCAAGATCCTTTTCGCACTCCCTTGGCCAGTCAGACCCCCAGCTACGCAAGAGGAGCCATGAGCACTACGAGTTCCCCGTCCGTCACAACACCAACTGGACTTGATTTTCTTCCGACCGAGACAAATCCGCCTAAGTTTAGTAACGAGTCTGCCCCCAAAATAGTCGCCTTAACTGCAAGTCAAATATTCCCGTCGGCTTTTCCCAAGAATGCTGGTTCATCTGGCCATGGTGAAACCCCAGCTCGCAAGGACACGGGACCACCTCCAGCGCTCGAGATGAGAAGAGGCCGTTTGCCCACTGGACCCCTTGTTCGGAACCCGTACATGGACATACCTTTCTATGTGGACCGTACCTTCTACGGCCGTCCAACTTTCCGCACCGAACCTGGAACTCCACCACCACCATCCATATCTAATGTTATGGTAGCGCCAAAATCCGAAGAGGAACTTGCTGCTGAATATATGTCTTCGTTCACACAGCTTTACAGCTCAATCGAAGACTGGGCTCGGAAGTACTCTAGCGTTCCCAATAGGACAAATGATCGGGCGATTGCTAGCGGAAACGATGCTCTGTGGGACTATATGTTGAATTGCACATATCCAGGTCATCGCCAAGACTCGCACACCCATGTTATTACCCTCCTCAACAACCCAGACACCAGATTCTGGTTCATCATGAGAATCGCAACGCAGTATTGTGTAAAGGATATCATGACTCTCAAGGCTTTCCGATCTTACAATGAGGGGGTTGAAGTGAGACTTAACACGGTTATGACGCAGCTTTCAGAACGAGGTATGCGAGAAGGATAGTCAAGTTTCGTTCTCTGCTAACTCTCTTCAGGTCTGAACAACGAAGCCCGCCAGATTTATGTCGATCAGGGATCTGAAGCTATCCGAGCCGTGATGGGGGCCAGCAACTACCAGGCTTTCCGATCCCAGCAACTTCGAGTCCATACTAAAGCCCTCCGTGACATTCTTGGTCCATTGCTTGATGATGGCGTCACACGCGCTTCTGCCGGCGTTGATCTCGGAGCCATTGCAATTCTGTCCTGGGACTTGACTTGCAAGATGCTTACGGCCCGGCTTAGCTTTCAAATATACTTCCCAGAGACGAACGGAAAATTCTCTGCGGCTACCATGGTGCATAAGAACATGACGGATGCCGATCCATTACAGCTTCAGACCGAACAAGCTCGTCTCAAGCTCGCCATTACTCCCGTTGTCACCATGAGAGATGATAGAGGAACCACGATTAGAGCCAAGAAGATTCACTCAGCCATGGTTCTCTTGATGAAGTAGATACTCTAACTGGGCTTCAATAATTACGATCTGCTATCATGATGCAAACCTGCAAGCCAGCTTGTGCGGCTTTGGCTCCTCACCGCTGAAACCTCCTTCGATTCTGCAACCTGGGAATTTCCCACCCTTATAGATATCCCACCCTGCAGCTTGCTAGGTGGATCTCTAGAACTCCGCTGCTTTCATTGCCGATCTCGCTCTCGGTGATATCTCTTCTGACTTTGACTTCGCACTCTTCTCCTCGCAAGTATTATCATTGCTTTCATGATACATCACTCTCATACGACTTTCAGGCGCAAACATTTCTTATGGGACGCAATTGGCTCCTTCGATGCCGTTGTTTGCAACGACGTGTTCCCAGCCTTGCTGTCGAGGTCGGGTACCTCAACAAAACATTGCTCCCTACCTTCGCCCTTTATTTCACTTTCATACGACTTTCAGGCGCAAATATTTTCTATGGGACGCAATTGGCTCCTTCGATGCCGTTGTTTGCGACAACGTGTTCTCAGCCTTGCTGTCGAGGTTGGGTACCTCGACAGAATATTGCTCTCCCCATTCGCCGTTCATTTCACTTCCTCGACCTGACACGATACTGAATTCTCTTTTCTACTCGACAATATTTTTTCCTTCAATTGGCTTTGCTTTCGAGATGGCGAGTATGCGGTTTGTTATTACGGCTCTTTAAGATACGGATACAAAGCAATACCTTGCTCACTATGGCTTTCTCGATAGACAATAGGCAAAATGAAAATCTTTGCAAGTATTCGTTTGACAGTGGGTAAACTATGTGACCTGATCGATGTATTCATGGTTCTGAGACCTGTTTACTCCTACTTTTCGGGATGTGATATCTCAGGAAGCCTTCTCCCAGCCAATCTCTTGCATTGTGAACTATGCATGTAGATACGGGTGACAAACAATCTACAGAAGAATCGAAGTGTAAACTGTAGGAAATTTCAAAGTATCGACATTGAGATCTCCGCCTTCTGGCCTCACCACTCGCTCGACGTCGGTCAAGTCTCTTTACTGTAGCTCCGAGCACAGCTTGAGAACTCCCATAGCCTCGTGGCGGACCAAGAAGTCGTCGGCGCAATGCCCGCCATCGAGCCACTATGGGTAGTGGACAATGAGACCGCCTCCACAGCAGCTGCCCCGGGGGTTTAGCGGAGGTCGACCTGGATAAATGTATCCTTGAAACCAAAAGAACAATCACATGGATTCTATAAAGCAAAGGGGTATCTCTTGTCTAGTCTAAGAACGCCGAACTACAAGTAATACCAAAGCAAGCTAATATACAGAGAAGCAAAAGTAACTATCTTCTCCTGGTCTCCCCACTTGCACGTCTGCGATCGAGCCGTTTCACAACACTCCCTAATACGACTTTAAGTACAGCGTCGCCAGTGAGGCCAACGCCGCCTTCACTGGCACTGCACCCTCCTGTCCACGTCACCGTGTCGACCATATCCCTCACTCCGCCCTCAACAAGCTCGCTGAGTCCATCGTCAAGCTCCTCCAGTGCTTCCTTGGCACCTTGTTCGTTGCCAACTTGGAAGAACTGCACACCAACTTGGTATGGTGGAGCATCAAGTTTATCAAGTTTCTTTGCAGCCGACAGAAGAACTGATTCGACGTCATCCGAGGGAACACCATCGGTCAAGACGATGAGATTGAGAGGTTTCATATCTTTGCCTGCCGCCATCTCGATCTCCAATCTCGCCAGGTATGGCTTCAAGATATTATGGATTTTGATACCGGTAGGTGTTCCACCTTGTGGCCTGACTCTCTCAAAGATTTCGCTGACTGTCGCAGCTCTCTTGATGCCTCTATATCCACCAGCTGCAACACCCTCGTTAAGCGCACCGGGATCGGACGACCTGTGGTTCATGAAGTAAAGGTCCAGACCGTCATCGTCGTGCGCGGAAACGATGGGAGCGATGATAGCGAGTGCCTGAGCAACTTCACGCCAGCCGCGGCCGGCCATGGAGCCCGAATCGTCGATGAGGAGAGTTGTGTCGAAGGTCGTGAGGAAGGAGTAGGGATCTTCGCCACGCGTATTTGGAACGGCGGGAGCTGGCGTAGCTGGTGTTGCTGGCGTGTACGACGGTGAAGGAGGAGCAGCCAACTCAGAAACTTGAGGACCTGATGGGTTTGACGGGGACGCGGTATAGGCTGGCGGAGGCTCGTTTGAAGGAACTGTGAATGCGTTCATTCCTGGACGGTCTGGACGTCTTGTCGCTGGAGAGGGGTTTGAGAGAGGTCTTGGACTTGGGCTTCTTGAACGTGGACCATCGATGACACTAAGATTGTAGAGGTTGGCGCTTAGGCTGTTCAGGTCTGCTGGGCCTCTGAAGCTGGGTGCATGATGCTCTTGGCTTGTCGCCGATGAAGTCGACCTCGTCGAAACGTTACTACTTTTGCGGTGCAGGCCCTTGCGAATTGAGCCCAGTAATGAACGTGACGGGGTTTCTGCGGCAGGTGTAACGGTCCACTGAGGGTAGTCAGTATTGTAAGCAACTAGATATGTGGATATACTCACTGGGTTTCCTGTAGACATGATGGGCGATATTGCGTGCGGCATGAGTAAAAGTAAAAGTAAGAGTTGGATGTGGTTGATATGAAGCTTCAAGCTTGACTCAGTGAGTTGATAGTGATAGTGAATGGAATGTAAATGATAACTCACTGGTGTGAATGAACTTTGTTCTTATATTCCTAATTGCCTCTGGCCTTTGCGCGGCAGATGTCACGCAAACTGCCTGGTTTCATCAAAGCAAGACTGTCAGAGAATTCGCCCAAGGCTATGTGGTAGCGACTAATGACACAGAGCAATTTCCCAAGAACACCTCACCTTTAAAACGCCACTGAAAGATATCACGCAGGCAACTTTAAGAACACTCAAAGCATCAATGGTCGTTGCTTGTGAGAGTGTACGCCCATTGAATGGCAGCTTGTGATTGGCTCATAAACGAACGCCAGCACCGCCTCTCCCTGCGCCTCGGTGCTGCGCAACGCAAGGCAACGCAAGGCAACGCAAGGCAAACAAATGATCGATATTTCATGTTCGGTTTGAGACGGAATCCATGTGATCTGGGCCGTCCAAGGACCATCCTTTGTTCTGGAATCAGCCCTGCCTCCTCTCCTATCCTCACACTTCTCCGAAATTGCATGCCACACTGCTGCCAAGCCCTCTTCCCCACACTGAATGGCTTTGCTGGGACGGCTTGTGGCCAATACGATCTATGATTGATGCCCCCATCTGCAGTAAGATCCAGGAACAAGATCCAGGACATAGCTCCAATATGATTGCGGTTGCACAGAAAGCTCCTACCCACCCTGCTCGAGACGCTGGGGCATCTTTGGACAGCCTCAGGATCACGAACATCTACCTAGCTAGAGATCACGACCACGTTGTTAGGAACTTTCCTCTGTCTTTGAGTTAAGAGCACATGCGCATGTTACTCGTGGAACCACAGAAGTTGTGACAGGCTGACATCTCCTCGTGCTATGCTCAGCCTTCCCAGGAGCCGACACAGTTAGACAAGGCTTCTTCCCGAGCCTCAATCTTCAACTATCGGTCAAGAAGTGCTCTCTGTATTTCAATCGATTAGAAGTATTGGTTAAGAAGTACTCTTTGTATTTAAATCAATTAGAAGTATCGGAAATCTGCTTTAGCTAGAGTCTGAAAGAGATATCAGCAGCCATGACCATGTTCACCGAATTGAAGTACCTATGACAGCAATGTCAGTAATTACTCCTCAGAGCCGCACAAACTGAAAAAAGTAGACAGAGTGCCTTCAGATCTACTTTTGAGGCGGTATACCAAGCCATGTCGAAAGTTCAGGGCTCTGGAATGGCAGATTTACCCTCAAGGCTGTAGCTCGTTGCCTGTCTACTACTTCCATCTTCACCGAGTTCTGCCCATAGCGAATGTATGATGAGAGGCTTGAATTTGCCTTCGCTCAAATTTTCTAGCATTTGGTCCTTTTTGGGGAGTTAGTAGAGCATCAAGTAGGAAATTGAGCTCACAAGCGCCTCGTTCTTAGACGCGGTATGCGGTGTGCGGTGTGCTAATGAGCTTCTATGATCCGAAATTTCTTGCTGGAGATATCATAATCATGATTTTGATCGGTGAATGCAGTCATTGGTGCACAAAACTCTAATGCTTTGGATTATTATAACGATGCGAAATCAGTATCTATATCAACGGCAAACATGCTTTCTAATTCTTATTTACTTGCAAAGCCCACATAATTAAAAGGAAAGAGGGTTCGGTTTGTGTGATTTGAACTACTAAACGTCTTCGGATATTGAATATCTTTTAAACTCTTAAATTCGGCATTGTACTTTTACTACCACGTCAAAGTGCAGTCCGATTATCTCGGATGTGCTACATATAGCTTTTTGAACTCGAAGGCCCCCAGCCGTGGACGGACTGACATTAATCAACAGACCGTACTCCGTAAAAGCTGTCGGTATTATAATTCAAGAGCAAACCTTCTCAAGACGCAAGTTCGTCCTTGAAAATCTCGAATATCGACCGTGGTCTCCAAATTAAAAAAGACAAATTTGACGGAAAGTCTCCCCTTTCCAAAAAAGAACTACAAGTACCGTTTATCAGAGGAGCGTCAAAACGGCAAGAAATGCCGCCAACACTGAACAAATAATCTAGGTAAGGACATGAAAATCATCCTGCGTCTCAGACAGGGAATAAAGGCACTGAGAGAGAGAGGCTACGAAACATCATCGCCTAAGAGTGGGATAGCGGAAAAGGGGTCCAACAGGGTCTATTCGACCCAGCTCCGCCACATCCTTGTCCACGAACTGTGGCTTACTTAACCAATTTGACCAAGAAACCAACTTTCGTGCGACAAGAACCTTCACCTATTCTATTCAATCTTTTATAGCCGGATATCTTAAACCGGACGTGAAAGATTATCGTAAGTACTGTTTGCAACTTGATAGACTTTGCAGCCATCTTGTTCATCCAACAAACAGCTCTTTCTTATGTGACTTAGTCACCCACCCATTCCGGGCCTGGCCTGACTGTGCACTATTGCGGGTGTGAGTAAGCACTTAACATGAACGCACCCTTCGCTCCGGGCTAAGTATTCACCAAAGTTGGAGTATTGTCAGTCAACAGATTTGCTGGTTGTAGCAGAGCGATCTTTATCGAGGAAGTCCTCTCACCATTAATCATAATGATTGAGCGTTTCTGAGTTCTCCTTACTTTCACATGTGCCAAACATCTCGACGTGAATACGATGCCTTGCAACGGGAAAACAGCGACCCCAACGGCTCGCGAAAGGGAGCTCTTTAGGTGAATACAATACCGATTTACTTCTCCTTGCGATGGAGGCTAATACTTCTTGCGTCTATAAGGTACTGGCAGCCCTCCAAAGATATACCTAACGCATGCGCAAAAGATACACCAAAGGTTTCGTCAAGCGACCCTATCCTAACCGCCTTTGCGCAGCTTGGAGCCCTTCGATTGAACGCCAAACGCGGGCTGATAACTCTGACTACAAGAGACGACGAATACATAATTGCAGAAGCGGGACAAAAGCTATCAATACAGGGAGATGATGACCCAAATGATCGCCTGTGGCATGGCGTTGCCACCATGAGAAGCAAAGGGCTAGGGCATGACCTTGTCAATCTATTCTGCGACCCCAACCAGCCTCAATCTAGGGTATACACCGATACTACAAAAATCGATTTCTTGAAAGACAGGCTGTTCGTCAAAGAGTCTCCCTTCGTCCGATTCCTCGCCTGTGTTCCCCTCAGAACGGCCGGCGGGATGGTTATAGGCAGCTACATGGTTGCAGATGATCAGGCTCGGGAGGAGCTCAATGAGAGCGAGATGCAGTTCATGACGGATATGGGTATTACTGTAATGGATTACCTTGAAGCAGGCCGCGTCAAGCAAAAGCAGTATCGTGCTGAACGAATGGTCAAAGCGATGGGCCTATTCATCGAAGGGAGATCGACTCTAAGAGACTGGTGGCTTCAGGGAGGACATTACTCACAGAATTATGCCGTCAGGAAACGGACTCACCACGAGATCCCACTCGAGAAGCTGGCCGACCTTGAATTCGGTGTGCAAGATCAGGTGGACGAGTTCACTGCAAATCGTTTGAACGGATTACATCCGCATGATGCACGCCCTCTTTTGTTTAGATCACCATCGTCTTCAACTATATCGCACAGCATACATGGAGATGAGAAGACTGATGGGCGACCTGTCATGCCACAGCGTGATAGCAGTGAGTGTTTACCAAGCAATTAATCCTCTTTACGGGCTGTTTGAGGAACTACGAGATAGGATTCTCTTCGTGAAACCTTCTCATTATTCTCGGTCAAACTCAAGTCCTCCTGGAACTGTCCAGAAAGAAGTAATGCTAACTTCGATTTCCCCGCAGTGTTCTCTACTTCGACTGGATCAACTGGCGTCTCCCGATCATGGCATGACCGGAACAGTTCAGTCACTACATCTGATGTTGCAACAGAGGTAAGCTTATTTCTATCCTTAAATCTTATTTTCTTATAGGAGGATTCATGAGCGGGGGAGCTGTAGAGGAAACGCCTCGGGGACTTACCATGCCCCCAACACCGCTCTTAACCTGCCGGATCTTTTCCAAACTTTCAGTAAATTCGTTTTCTAACAGCTCGTTAGCCCACTACTGTAAAGACAGAGGAAAGACATCATTCTGTGGCCTTTGATTTACCGCCCGAGAATGTGGGACCTGATGCCTCGAAAGAGCTTCAAGAAATCTTGTTCTCTAGCGACCTTAAGGGGGTGTTCGCTCGGGCAAGTAACCTCATACGCGAAGCCATATCGGTGGACGGAGTCTTGTTCCTCGATGCCTCTATTGGATCATTTGGAGGAAGTGCCGACAAGGAAGTTATGGAAGAGAAGGCTCCAGGGGCTTTTGATGCAGAGAAACTCACTACCAGCAGTGATGACGATCAGATTGGCCGAAGGCCGTCAGAACCAGAGATTACGGCCGAGGCAGTTCAGGAAGTGGCAAAGCAACAGAATGGAAATTCGTCTGAGAAGCACTGCAATATACTTGGATTCAGCACAAGAAGACGATCCAGCTTGCGTGGCCATGCGCCTTACGAAGAACACAAACAGCTCCCCGAGTCTATAATGCGAAGACTGCTGAAGCGGTACCCGCATGGCAAGGTTTTTAACTTTGAAGAGGATGGGTCCTTCTCTTCATCCAGTGATACGGATCATCTAAATGGTCTGTCAGATGCTGACTCCACACCGAATAAGCCTGGAGCACATGAAAGAAAGGCACAAAGAAAACGCCTCTCGAGAGAAGCGGAAGCCAAAGTTATTTTGAGTGTCCTTCCAAAGGCCCGCAGCGTCTTTTGGTTCCCTCTTTGGGATCAGAGCAAAGAACGCTGGTTCTCAGGCAGCTTAGTCTGGTCAACAACACCTACAAGAGTGTTCTGCCCTATCGAGGATCTTACATACCTTGCTGCGTTTGGCAACTCCGTTATGGCGGAGGTTTCCCGACTTTCCGCTCAAGTATTAGCTCAAATGAAGACTGACTTCATCTCGTCGATATCTCACGAGCTACGCAGCCCGCTGCATGGCGTTTTAGCTAGTGTCGAATTCCTGCAAGAAACTTCCCTCAATGAAGTCCAAACAGATATGGTCTACAACATTCAAGCTTCAGCCAAAGTCCTACTGGACACCCTCAACCATGTCCTAGACTTCTCCAAAGTCAATAGGAAGTCCAAGAACAAGGGATTATCGCCTGCTTTCAGATCGAAGCGCTCTAAGAAAGCAGCTGTACGCTTGGACCCCGATCGAGAGAACCTCGACAACACGGCCGAAGATGTAGCTGATGTCTGCATCTTGTCGGAAGAAGTTGTTGAAAGTATATTCGCGGGTAGAAATATCAATAAGAGAGCTTTTGACGCTGGATATCGGCAGAAGAGCGAACGACCTCAGTCTATGGGGCTCGATTCCCCTGTTACGGTCATACTGGACGTCAATTACCATCCATCTTGGAATTTTGAGATAGATGCTGGCGCATGGAGGCGGATACTGATGAATCTGTTTTCGAATGCATTGAAATACACCAAAACTGGATTCGTTCAAGTATCTCTTCACATTGAGTCCGATGCCCTATCTAGATCCAAGAAATCTCGATCGATTCTCACATTGAATGTCAAGGATTCGGGAAAAGGCATCTCACAAGAGTTCTTAAAGCATCGCATGTTTAAGCCCTTCACGCAGGAAGACTCCTTAGCTGCTGGAGCAGGTCTGGGGCTAAGCATTGTACGGCATATCGTGCATGATCTTGGTGGTGACATTAGCTTTGTTTCTGAACAAGGCCATGGCACTGAGGCCACAGTCCGTATACCGTTGACAGCTATTCCAGTAACAAAGACGGTGGAACAGGAGCAGCTGGCCGAGACTAGGAATGAGACGAAGGGCCTCAGGTTCAGCCTTGACGGCTTTGACAGATATCCCGATATTTCGGAGACTCCTACGGGCATCCTCTCTTCAGAAACAGAAGCTGCAATGCTTCTCAAAAGATCTGTGCAGGGCATGATGGCCGACTGGTTCGAAATGGAGCCTGCAACATCCAGCACTGAGAGATCAACTGCAGATGTGGTAGTGATTATGGAGTCTGGATTTGGTGGGAAGTCTGTCAGTGATATACTACAAACGTACCATTGCTCTTTGAGTCCAGTAGCTGCGAAGTCGGTAGCGATTGTATTCTCCACACACTATCCCATCGGCCCTAAAATCCACTCCCATGGCAGATTCAAGGTCTTCTATCTACCTCAACCGTACGTGTCTCTCTCTCCCATCTGACCATCGGGTGAGCCAATGCTGACATCTCTCAGATACGGACCCCACAAGATCGCAAAAATAATGCACTCGGTATTCTGCGCAACCAACCTCTCCCCAATCTCTCCGCGCGAAGAAGCTTTCACACAAGATAATAGCCAGCCCTCTACTCCCCCACTTGACAGTCTCTCCGCGACATCAATTGGATCACCTACCTTCCCATCCCATCTTCCCACTCGCCGTCACTCTGTCCAACTTTCCTCACGATTTGATATCATCGCAGCCGTACAAGCCTCAAACCTCTCCCAAATTCCCGAAATCAAATTTGGGTCTCAATCGGAGGAAAGCCCCCAACCTAAAGCTGACAAACAGCCTAGCTGGGACGACAAAGTATCCGGCGACCCAATCATCAAGGATCCCGATGGCATGCGAGTTCTCCTAGTGGAGGACAACGAGATTAATCTCAAGCTACTGGTGGCGTATATGCGAAAATTAAAACTTAATCATGCGACAGCTTGTAATGGGCTAGAGGCTGTGAATGCATATAAAGATGCTCATGATCGAGCTAATCATTTTGATGTTATATTTATGGGTATGTCTCCGCCCTCCACCCTTCATTCTTCATGGTTTGGAGGCGAAGATTTGACGCTGATATTTTGGGGCAGATATCAGCATGCCGGTGATGTCGGGAATAGAATCTACACAACACATCCGCCGGTTCGAGCGCGAGCATGGGCTCCAACCCGTCACCTTGATAGCGTTGACAGGTGCGGCGAATCCGAATACGAGACAGGAGGCGTTTAGTAGTGGGATTGATTTGTTTCTGACGAAACCCGTGCCGATGAAGAGTCTAAAGGTTATGCTAGATGACTTGAAAGCTAATGGACGCCTGAGTATTGGTGCATGATATATGTTTACAAGATAACGCGCTGCTGTTGGATCGAAGGAATGAAGCCGAGATTTAGTGAATCTAGGTTCATATCGCAAAATTACCGCGTCGTATCGAGTCATCATAGTAATGGTTGGATACCGATTTTTGGGATGAGATATACCAATCCCTTGGAAATATTCGGGGCCGTAGATGCTCTCAATTAAGAAGAAAGAAAAAAATGATTCATCAGTGTTACTATGGTACTACTTGTGACCTACTTCCATTGATAATTAGTCAGAACCCGAACAATTCAACAATTTGATTTTTACACCGGAGGCTCGAGTGAGGTGAGGGATTAGACATCAGAACTTGAGGTAGTATTGAACAAGGTCATCGTTGACAATCATTCGGGATATGATGAGGATGATTATTACAGGCTTTTTTTTTTTTTGGACTGACATGACTGCCGATCAGCTTAAAAAACAAGAGGAAATCTGCACCTCCATTTCATAGCCCTCTCCGCATCTTTCACAAACTGGTTCAAGACTTAGGTGCCGAAACTTACTTAATCGCAAAGCTACACGCAGAGCTGGTGAAATAGTACCAGAATCCTACTGTAGTCACAAGTCCGCTCAAATGCAAATCTAATCTGCCATATCCAGCATGAACGTGGCGGTGAACCGTTCTGTACCGGCATCAATGCTGACACTTATTATACGACGACCGGAAAGTGCGGTCAGGGCAATTGAAAGGGAGATAATACTTAGGAAGTCATTACTACTTTCAATTTGAAGGTGGTTCTATCGATAACGACTACGAATCCGAAGCCGCGAGAAGGGATCATTGACAGACTCATGCGAGACCTAGTCGGCCAGTGACAGGTAGCTGTTTCACGAAACGCGGTCCCTGGACACGAATGCTCATCCTCACTCATACTGTATCTTCTTGCGAGTTGGGTCGAATCTCATGTCCAAAGGATCCTCAATATGCCAGCGACCAGAGCGGTATAGCAAAACATCGCAACGTCCAAGAGGCTTTCCTGGAGTGCAGATAACAGTACGCTTGAGCAGAAGGATGGCAGAGAGAGGGGAAAGAATTGACTATGGTGTGGTATTTGCGTATTAACAGTATTAACTTGAAAGGTCGTAGTTGCGAGGGGATAAGGCTTTTGTGTACCTTCGTAGCTGAATGTTGATGGGGAGCATGGGTCACGTCACGTGTCGTAAACCCACTTTCCGCGTTTACCTGACCTTCGTCGCAACGACAACTCACATTGCGACAAGCCCATATTGCATCAAGACAGTAACAGTATCCATCCAGAATCACCAAAGCAGCCTTTCGCTATTACTTCCACCAACAAGAGCTTTATGCATACGACACATTCGATATCACATCAATCCTCGAACGAGCAGAATATGAGAAGAAAGGATTGTCTTTGATAACGTGGGGCAGTGAGCAGGGGCATCATGGCTCCTCTATCGCAATCCATCTCGTCCAAGGTCAAAAGGCCTCCCGGTATAATAACAAATGGCATACATTCCTCAACCTCTTCGCCTTCGCCATCCATGTCAGCCAGCAGACTGCCAGGCGGCAGCGCAAAATATCCACCGAACCCTGCCACAACTAATGGGGTTGGGAGCTCATCAAGCGCACGCTCTGCGAACAGAATCAGACGAGATGCTCCAGGCCAATTACTTGGCCGTGGACAGAGAAATAGCAGTGTGGGGTTGAGATCTGCTAGTATTGTTGGAGAACTCGCAGTCCAACAAGCTGCGGATCCCCCTCCCTATAGTAAGCCCGAATTCTTGCGCAATGAAGTTCCATGCTAATTATGCACAGTCAAAACCGACGATTATATTCTCAAGAGATATCGCGCCAATCGACCGTCACTGGTCATCCACCTACATCCTACACACTTCCGATTCGATCAGCAAGAAGGCAGCTTTGGATACAAATCTCCGATGCGACTGCTTCTCGAGCACTTGCGACTGCGTACAATTCCGCACGATTTAATGGAGTTTTTCACCCAAAACAACATTGAGTTCTTCGAGGGCTGCATGATTGTTCAAGTCGTCGATCATAAGTCAGTTGCCCCCGCGCAGGAATCAATTCGAACAAATTCTACTACCACCAAAACGCTCCCTTTCTCGGTTCACAATCATAACCCATGCTTAACTCCATCTCCATGGGCTCCATATCCCATAGACAACGCCCTACCTGGGAAACTTAAAGCCTCATCAGAAGCGGATGGAGAAGATGCTGGCAAGTCAAAGACCTCCGAGCAGAAAGACAAGGAAAACATGCCTGCCCCCGCATTTCCCACTGATGGACGAGGCAAATCAGTAGCTCAGCCCAAGAGACCGAAGACTTTCACAATTGTTCTTCACCCAACCCCAGTTAGCGACCATGCCGAATTTGTTAGCAAAGCGGCAAGTTCTAGATCCACCAATATATCGGACTCACGCCAGGATGCAGGGGGCCCGTTATCCGCGACAGTCCCCTCAACGCCGAACACAGCTGTTCCATCGACTCCACAGATGAGCATGGCACCACCAGCAAAGAGGATCAAGAGATCCAAGATGGAGCTTGACAGTACCAATCACCACGCCTTAGTATCGCAACTACTATTGGCGACTACGGCTCCGCTGATACTCGATCCGGTCAATAGCGTCTCCGAGGCTGCTGCACTTCTAGAGTCACTTGCACATCCAATGCATGCAGGGAGAACACCTTTACCAAAGACTCGAAAAAGAACTGTGGCAGAAATGGCAGCAGACGAGGAATTTGCAGCTGCACAAGAGCGGTACATGCTCATTTTCGACGAGAGGAATGCGGCCGCCGCTCAAGGAGGAGCCAACGCCGCAGATGGCGATGGTCAAGTTGGTGGGGCTTCGTTTGAGCCTCGCTTCGAACGATTCAATGTCCTTGAGAATATCAGAAACCAGCACGAGGAAAATAAGAAGAGCGAGAAGGCTAGGCAGCAAGAAGCTGAGAGAAAGAACTTGCAAGATCGGGAACGGGAGAGGCTCCGACAAGAGTCAGAGAAGAAGCTTGAGCAAGAGAGGATGCGCAATGTTCAGATACAACAAGCAGCTGCGCAGCGTAATCTTGCCCAGCAGCAAGAAGCTCAACGTCGTGCCATGGCCGCACAGCAGCCTCAACCAGGGATGCAAGCAGTTCCACCTCAACACGCTCATCCCCAGCCAAACATGGCAAACGGAATGCAAGGTCAACCCCAACGCTTCCACCAACAGCAGGGGTCCCAGGCCCAAATCTCTTCGCCAGTTGTCCGTAATGGTACTCCACAAAACCATTCTTCACCTATAGTGAATAATATGGGAAATATCCCGATGCAACACTCCACTTCCAGCATGGGTGGCAGTCCCCCACGCCCTGGATCTGTTGTTAACCCTCAAATGGGTGGCCCTACTTCCCATGTAATGACTACACAGCGAAGCCAACAAAGCCATGCAGGAACTCCCCGCATGCACAGTGCCACACCCAATATTCAATCGACACCTTTGAACAGGCAAATGAGCGCAACGCCTAGGATGAGCCAGGCTAGCCCGTTGAATGGACAAATGGCCCAGACACCTCAAATGCCGCAGCAAATGATGAATAATGGGCAGATGATGAACCTCAATTCAGCTCAGCAGAACACTCTTCAGCTACAGCAACAGCAAGCAATTATGGCACAACGTATGCAGCGACAACGGGAGGCAGCTGCCCTTGCTCAGAGTATTCAGATGCAGAATGGTGGCCAGACGTTGACACCACAGCAGCAAATGATGCAGGCTCAACTTGTGCGGGCCCAACAGCAGCAGGCCCAGCAGGCTCAGGGAGGAAACATGCCCCAGCTTGCACAAAATTACCAGCAACAGCTAGCGCAAATGGCGCAACAGAGCGGAAACATGCCTCAAAACATGAATTTCAATGCTCAGGGCATGAACCCCATGCAAATTCAAGCGATGCAGATGCAGCGAATGCAACAGATGCAACAGGCTCAAGCAAATGCTCAGGCTCAAGCACACGCTCAAAATCAACATCAATCTCAGATGAATCCTCAAGCTGCTCAGCAAGCCCAACAGAATCAAATGCTGGCGAAGTCGATTCAGAATGCTGCGCAAAACTTGTATCAGCAACACTTCCCTACCCTTCAATCTCAGTACCCCAATGGTGTGCCCGAAGAAGCAATGAGGAATTTGAGAGCGCAGTGCCAGCAACAAGCTACTCAGCAGGTCCACAGCACCTTCAGAGCGAGGAGACAGATGCAGCAACATCAGCAGATGTTGGTAGCTCAGCAGGGAGGGATGAATCCGAATGGGATGAATGGAATGGGCATGCAGAGACCCAATGGCATGTGACCATAGCGTCACGAAGTATAGAATGTGGGAGGAGTAATGGGCAAATCGACGGTTCTTGCCCCGTGGTTCTTTGTGATTTTGTAATCTGCAGCGAGGCGTTTATGGGTGGAAAGGCTTATGCCCTATGTCGTCCAGGAAAGGCGTTGATAAATACCACAATAAGGAGACCACGGCGTTATATTTTGCGTTGCATGTAGTCTCACTGAAGAGACAACATATTGTCCATAAGAGATGTCCTCTTCGAATGGATGTCTTCAATACAATGCTCCAGATCTTGACTACTCTATTACATGAGGTCGTAGTGCATTTTACATTTGATAATAACGTACAATCCAACTCTTCACGATTCCATTGTCCCATTGTTGATCCTTCTCTCCCTCTGCACTCGATTCCACTCACCATCATCCCCGTCGAACTCCTCGTATGACTCGCTGAACGCCTTTCCCCACTCCATTTTCCTCTCCCTACTCTTCCACACATCCTCACTACTCTTCGGCACCCACTCGTTCCCCAATTCTTCCCCCTCCTTCCGTTCATACCGCATCCTTTCCTTCTCCCTATATCGGTCCCTAATTGCCTCCTCCTTCTGAGGAGCCGAGAACGTCCGCGTGCGCATGCAGAACCAGAAATCGTTCCAGTTTTCCGAACAAGAGCGAACGGTACCGTACCGGTAGAGATTGTTAAATTGTCCGCCCAGCGAATTGCAGTAGAAGGCTGCGTCGAAAGCGTTGCGACAGGACATAGTGCGGGGGAGGAGTTGCTCAGAGAGAGTGTCTTCTGCTGATGGATGGGAAGGGGAGGAGGGGGATTGGGACGATGAGGCTGGGGGAGGTATCTTGGGGACGCGGGAATATTTGGTACTGCTGGGTCTTGTGTCTGCTTCAAGCTCGGCTAGGAATGACCTCAATTCTTGGTCGGCGAGCTCATCACGGCTTGAGGGAGCAGAGCTCGGCGGAGCTGATGAGGTAGACGGAGGCTGTGACGTGAAATCTGGCGGTGATGAGGCATTCGTATCAGTCTGCGCTGAGGAGGTGGAAGACCAGAGCCAGCCCATCTCGAAGTTATTAAATGATGGTTAATATCAAGCAGCGAGGCTGAAGTGCAAAGTCGGAGACGTGGAGCTGGATTTCGACAGGGATAGGCTGCACGTGAGCCCAAACCTCAGCCTTATGATCTCATCTAACTTAACTCAATACCTTGGAGAAAGGAGGTCGAGAAACTGCTCTACGCGCTCATTTCCGGCCATTCTTGAGTGCATAGCATATTTTGAAGGTCTGCGATCATTGGATCAGGTAAGATAACGCTTGAAAAGAGTCGAAAGGTTAGTTTTTTCAGGTCGCAATGATAGAGCTTTCCAAGTTCTAAGATCAGTCCACATGTTTTGGAGGGTCTAATTGTTAATTGTGTTTATAAACATTAGGTTATATCCCAAAGAATGCGGTAAAAGCAGCACTTCGATCCTACGATGCATGTTGCCAGGCCTTTCATCAATTCCAGGAGTCTACCTAGTCTCAGGAACTCGAGCCGGCGCATCTACAGTGCCGGGACAACTGCGAGAGTAGGGCTGAATGGTCTAGGAAAAGTCAATGCTGCTAGATGGCGTGGATTACGTAGAGAAAGTACAGAGATTGGGGATGATTCTACTGGACACATCGCGGCGAATGTAAATGAGGGTATATTGTTCTTCGATAGTAAGTCCATAGATAAACAATCCAAATCCCATGTCGAGAGAAAATCTTTAAGCTAACTGTCTTGTCAAAAGATCTATTCCCTCTCAACTTGACTTGGGCACTACGCATACCGACATGGCACCTGGAAAAGGGCCTACCAGACATCTTATGGAAGTTCAATCATAAATCACTCGCTTCCTATGAGCCGATGGCCATTTTGCAACGAGCCATTCCCACAAGCGCGCCCATGAAAGTCACCGAGATTCTCCCTAGACTTAAAGATGGGGGTGCATTTGTCAAATTCTCCCACGCAGACGAAATAACTGCCCAAGAAGTCGCAGACCTGATAGCTGGGTATCTCAAGGAAAACCCCATCAAGCCTTGGTTTTCGCCATGGCGAAGAGTGAGAACAAACTTGGTAATGGGGAGACCCTGGTTAGAAGACCTCTACAGGTTTCCAAGCTGGCGGATGAAAGTCGAGTTTGTGCCACCAATACCTGGAGCTGGTGAAGCTGCAGAGCTCTCTCAAGAAACGTTATACAGCTTGTTCCGCAAATATGGCAAAATCGCAGAGATGTCATCTCAGCCGTCTGACTCGAAAGTTCTACCCAAATTTGCGTACGTAGATTTTGCTCGCATTAGACATGCCATCATGGCGAGGAACTGTATGCATGGCTTCAAAGTCCTCGAAGAGGCTGGAGGTGGCAAGACTGGAACGGAACTTCGACTTTCGTTTGAGGCGAAGCACAAATCGCACTTCTACTGGGATTGGCTTGTCAACCATCCAAGAGTTGTTATTCCAATAATGGCCGCTGCTGCTGCTCTTCTTGCTGCAGCTATATTTGGTGCGGTCTTGTCATTTCTATTGATCTCGCAATTACTAATGTTTCCGTGCCAGATCCGATCCGTACCTTTTTCATCAAGACCCATATCGATCATGCATTCAATTTCAAGGACAACAAAATCTATAAATGGTTCCGGAGTCAAGCTACCGAGTTCCTGACTTTCCGCTTGAAACGAACTGAAGAGGCTTCTTTGAATGCCATATGGGACGATCGGTAAGTCACTTCAGGAAGCTGTTTCTCGTTATTGAGGATCGAAGGCTTCGGATGTTACATTCCAGTCGATGCATAGTTGACTAACGTGGGCCTTAGAAAATCAACCATCGATCAACTTCACACATGGCTAATCGAGACAGCGGACACGTTCATCATAGTCCAAGGGCCTCGCGGAAGCGGCAAAAAGGAGCTCGTTATTGATCAAGCCTTGAAAGGGAGACCCAATACCCTACTTATTGACTGTAAACCAATACAAGAAGCTCGGGGAGATGGCGCTACAATTGTAAGTCGTCAATACGCTCACTTGATATTTGAAAACATTCCGCTTCGTACATTTTGCTCCATCAATCATACTGACTCTGGCGTAGGCGGCTGCAGCCGCAGCCGTTGGCTATAGACCAGTGTTCAGCTGGATGAATTCCATATCTAGTCTCGGTACGTATTTTTGTTCCTCATTTTTGCTAGATCTATGATATGATTGCTTAGAGGACTCTCTTTCTTCCGGCCTCCATAATCTGCAGGTCGTTACTGACTCCTGGCCAGTTGATTTGGCAGCACAAGGCACCATCGGCGTCAAAAGCGGTTTCTCTGAAACTTTGGACCAGCAACTCTCCAAGATATGGCAGAATACATCGACAGCTTTGAAGCAAATTGCTCTTCAAAGCCGCAAGAAGGACGATTCCGATGCGAATCTTGCAGACGATGACTGGCTCGAAGCGCACCCCGAATGCCGGCCAGTGGTTGTGATCGATAATTTTCTCCACAAGAATGAGGAGAGCAGTGTGGTTTACGATAAGATGTCAGAGTGGGCTGCAAGTCTTACGACGTCAAATGTTGCCCATGTTATATTCCTCACGAATGACATATCCTATTCAAAGAGCTTGACCAAAGCGTTACCCGACAGAGTGTTTAGGCAAATCGCTCTAGGCGATATTTCACCGGAAGTCGCAAAGAAATTTGTTATCACTCATCTCGATTCAGACAGTCCACCTTCAGCAACAGGCGACGCTGAGAAGCTTACCCCAAGCCAACGCCGTAGCGATCTCAATGAGCTTGACGAGTGTATCGAGGTACTGGGAGGTCGTCTGACTGACCTAGAGTTCTTCGCACGCAGACTCAAGACCGGCCAGACACCTAGCCGTGCCGTGACCGAAATTATCGATCAGTCTTCGTCAGAGATATTGAAAATGTTTCTGTTAACGACCGGAAAGTCAGACGCTAAATATTCCACCGAGCAGGCTTGGTTCCTCGTCAAATCGCTTGCTGCCAACGATAACCTCCGATACAATGAGGTTCTTCTATCGAATACCTTCTCGTCATCCCTGAGCCCGTCTGCATCCAATGCCGAAACTGCTCTTGAGAGTTTATCTGCTGCAGAGCTCATTTCTATCAAATCATCCAAGGGCCGTCCGCAGGTCATCAAGGCTGGAAAGCCTGTTTATCAAGCTGCATTCAAGCTGTTGACCGAAGACCGCGTCTTGAAGAGTAGGCTTGACTTGGCAATTCTTACAGAATTGACAAAGATTGAAACCAAGAGTATCGACAAGTACGAGGCAGAATTGAACATACTTGGAAGTCTACCAAAGCAGCCCCGAGAAGTCGCACCGAGGGTCCAATTCTTGCTCTCAAAGTTACAAGTAAGTCAGACTAAGATTCAGGAATGGGAAAAGGAAATGGCGACCTTGAAGACAGTACTTCTCAATGAATATTAAAGGATATAAAAGGATGTTGAAGGATATCAAAGGTTTATGATGTAACGCGAATCTTGACTTGATCTTGTATAAACCCAATTGTACAATAAGCAAGTACATACAAATTTTGTTTACCTAAGCTTTTTGAGCGGCCAGGATATATCCAAAAAAGTGCGACTCACTGCAAGATATAATCTAGACAAGGTATAATTGATCTATCATTCAGGCAGAGACATCATCTCGTCTCTTCACCGGCTCGCGTTCCTTAAAAAAAAGTATCTATCACTAACTTCTGTTATGCTTCCCTACGGACCTCTTATGTTCATCCGCATTTTGGACGCTACAATACCTGCAGTTCGGTGCCGCAATTCAGAAGAACATGAACGATACCAAATTCAACTGCCAGTCGGCTATAGTGTTTAGTGGGCCACTATCTACATCAATATCAGGTTCGAGTGTAACTTACTCTTACAGCAGGGTGCTATTCAAGGGCCTGAAGTGATCAGAATATGTTGCTTTCATCCCGATCTTACAGGCCCCTTCTTTTTTTCCTGCCTTTGCCGCAAACCTGTGCCTGAGAATCAATGAGTCCAATAATTTCCCTTTCACTCGCATAACTTCAACGATTCGGAAAGCCAGACTCTAGGATATATGCAGTAATAAGGTCCGTGGTCATGACTGTCCAGGATGCAAATAAGGACCTTTGGGGGACAAGTGGGTTACTGTCGAATTAAACCAGCTGAGAGGGGTCGGACGAGTTGGGTCAAGGCACACGAAACAGCGACACATCAAAAGTCAATGATGTTTCTATTCCCTTCCGGCCTCGTCATAACGTAGGCGCCCTCTTAAGTCCCACACAATATCGTACAAAAAGCTGATCCAGAAAATGGGCATGCTTAATGCCCTTCGGTCTGCGTTTCGCAAACTCATCAATAGCGCCTTGAACCGAATAGTCGCACCTTTCTACCAGATAGCATACAATGAAGTATCCCGTGCGATTAAATCCATAATGGCAATGCACACCAAGATACCATTTCTCGTCCCAATTCTCCTTCTCCGCTCGCAGCTTCTCCTCTTCGCGCAGTCTGTCGACTAAGGCTATAAATGCCGTGACTTCTTCCCCTGTTGGAGGAATCTTCGAGACGGTGGGAAATTTGTGGTAGTGTATTCCGCCCTTTTCCAGCCCCCGGGGATCGTAGACGGGACTTTCATGGCTTATGTCTATGATGTCTTTAATCTGGGAGCCCCAGTCCTGCACGAAGACTTCGGGACAATGCAATCCATCCACTTCACGTAACGTCTTCATGGCCCGGAATATTCCTGCGATCGGCTCAGAGACTGGAACGACAGCTTGCCATTTCGCAAGATTTTTGACATCCCATTTCCCTGCCGTTGAAAGAAACTGCAGTTGCCATCCGAGGGAGAGTCGCGGAGAAACTTGACTGCAGAGGAAGTCTGAAATTAAGCCTGCTAGAATGCGGACTTGGGATGGCATGTAGAGAAGAGCGTGGGAGGCTGGCGCTGGGAGTATGGTGGTTTTGAGAACTTTCTTCGGCTTTAAAGGTTGTGGTGGTACCTCGGATAGCTCTTCATTTGGGGTTGACGGATCTTCGTGAGCGTCTTCGATTGTACTTGGGTCGGGTTCGACGAAGTGCTCCTCTTGCAGATCCTCGATTTGATTGCTGAAACTTTCCGATTGTAGCGAAGTATCCGCACGCGTGGCAGCTTCCAAGATAGGCTTGCTTTCCTCGTCCAGCGCAATCTGTACAGGATGAGACTTTCCTAGGAACAGCGCAATCTTCTCGATTTCAATTGGCTTCGTGATGTGATCCGATTCTCCTGCGACGAGGAAGACTGGCACTTCAAGTCCAGACCAAACCTCCCGGCCAGGCAAACCACCTTTCGGCACTCCGTTCTCGTAGACTGGTAAGCTTCCTAAAGCCATACGCCTCCATACAGCAGATCGGCTTTGAGAGTTGAATCGTTCTTGAAGCTTCTTCGTCTCGACATCGGCCTCTTCTCCAACAAAACGATGCACACTTGGACTTTCAATACCACCTCGACGATCCCATCTTCGCCAAGTATCAAATATCAAGTTCGGTATCCAGAGAAGCTTTCGAAATGTCGCCACTTGTGGCTCTGTCGGGGGATCCGCTTTCGGGCAGACTGCTACTAAACCTACGACGTGATCCGATAACGCATTCATTTCTGAGGATGTCTTCGAAGCAATTTTTGCAGCCAGGCTACAACCCATGCTATGTCCGATAAGAACAACACCTTGGCCGGCATCTCTTTCTCTGTAATCTTCGATGATTGTGGAAAGTAATTCTGCTAAAGCATCTGTTGTGTAGGCATCCCAGTTCTTTGGCTCGAAGGAGGAAAGTCCGCAGCCTGGCAGGTCGACTGCGAGACAGGATGCCAAGTTGACCAAACTCGTCAGCAACGGGTGAAACTGCGCAACTGAACCTCCGAGCCCATGTATGAATACCAGTAGGGGTAATGGGGCGGGTGTGGTAGGTAGGGATGAGGCTTTTGGATCTGCAATTTTCATGTTAGCATAAGGATTGACTGCAGACACTAAATCTTTCAGAGATAAGGCCGGTAGCAGAATTTCAGATGAAAGTTCCCGATCATTCTAATATCAGTGATCATTCGGATATCCTCATCGCTCAAATGACTTGAACGGTTCGGATCCGAACAAAAACATTTCCTGCAGTTGGGGTAATGAGACATCGGAATTGACCTACGTCGGTGGTAGAATATTCTAAGTAAGGGGTAATCGAATCGAGATGTTTTATAAGATCGAAGTTCAGAGTGTTTTCTCAGCAGGCTTGGGTCATGGGCTTCTTCATCTGTGTCAACTTAGTCAGCGAAGCTCTGCAGATAGAAGAGAGCTGGCAAAATACCATTGATATTGACATTCTTATGGATTTCCACCGCGGATCCATTGGTCATACCATCATTTATAGAACGTTCGGATGAGCTCCAAGGCGTGGGCTTGCTTTCCCTCCAGGTTTTAAGATACCACAACCCAGGTATCAGACCGCAGACCGCCGTGATTTGAAGCATCTCCCATACATTGAGTCTCCCCTGTGAAGCGTGTGTATATAGCTCGCGGATTTTTGCTGCGACAGCTTGAAGCTTGGAATTGAGAGTGCCATTGGGAAAGCGTGTAACGGCGGACATTTTTGTATGCGTTGGAATGAAGCGGGTGCGATATCCAAGCAGACCAAATATGCTTTCACATCAAGCTTGCGTATACTGACAAGATCGCCAATAGAGCTTCTCGCCCTGTCTGGCAGGGCTTCTCTCGAGTCCAACCGCTTGGTCCTCGTGGTAGCTCTTGAAATGGGACTTGTGCCGGATAACGTTGGACGTGGGCGATGGTAACGTCAGAGAAGCGTACGGGTCGAGCGGGAGAGGCTTCCCGGTAGTACTTGTACTGTAGGAGAAACCGTTGATGGTGCTGACTGTGAGTTAAGATCCAGGGAAAAGTTTGGATAAGAATCGCTGGCACACAACGTGCCAACCGACATGATTTCTATTGGACTGCAGCCCAAAAGCGAGTGTAGCACGCAATTGCGCCTGCAAGTCAATACTGGAGGCATCAAAGGACTCGGGAGGAGAAGCTGTAACGATAACAGATTCCAACCTCCATAATCCCTCCTGATTGTAACGGCATCGAGAGAAATAGCTGACGATGCTAGGAGTGGTCCAACATCTATGTCCGGACTTACATAAGCTGCTGCTGTCCCTAGAGGAGCAGAGCGAGACAGCTGGGCCGCGGGTGGCTTGGTCCACACAAAGCGCAAATGCTCCATACAAAAAGGATGCACCAGGATGTAAACATTGGAAGAACTCTGTTTACCAATCCTTTTCCTCCAAAAGCCTGATTATCTTGCAGACGACGTGTCACGTGGAGAGAATCGGTACCTATCTCGGGGCCATGAGTTGCGGTGGATTGGATGTCACCATCTTGGAGAGCATGGACAGCACTGCATGTGCGAGTCAACACTGGGGCGATCGCCTCGCCTACCCCCTTTTGGCCGATTCCGGAGGCTCTATCTGCAAAGAAAGTCTAGCTATCGGCGGCCAGATGAGTTGTCTTCATCTCGCATTATCGTGTGCTCCTTCGTAACTCTTCGTGCCCCTCAATTGGCTTCAACCGCGTCCCGTGAGGGGTCGCGCAAGATGCTCCACTTGACGACTCTAGTTGCCGTCGGGAGTCTTTTTCCAAGGGAGGTGAGGTACACAAGTCCCAGTCTCTGCTTCTGCTTCTCCTCCTGCTTCTGCGTTTCAAATACTCACTCCCTCTCCATCCGTCTGCTGTCTTCCTTTCTTCCTTCACTGCTTCTTTTCTCCCATTCACCAGGACTGTTTCGCTATAGATATCTCTTGCAGCTGCGAAAGGTTCTAAGCTCCTTGTTAGCCTTTTCTTCATACATTAGTCATACTACCTCTCACCTCTATTTCGACGGCCCTCTTTCCTTTCACACGGTTCTCAAGGCATTATGGAGCCTTTAAAAAACACGAACGGGCATTCGGATGTGCCGAAGTATATAGACTTTCCGTGCCTTGAGCATGGTACTATTGGTGCCGACTCGAAGCCGGCGTTAAATCGATGGAGTTCCATTGTGACTAACGGCCATGATTTTCCTGGCGCCCAGGTATGAAAGCTCAATGTTACAAGTTGTCCAAATGCTGATTTCTTAGGCGATGCTTTATGCAGCTGGTGTGCCCAACCGGGACATGATGAAAAACGCTCCCCACGTAGGCATAGCCACTGTCTGGTACGTATCAGATGACCCTTTCCAAGGACGCAAGATAGTTTAGCTCTTCAAGTCAACCTTCTATCTGGCCATTTTGGCTGTCTGAACTATTTTATTGCTCTTGGCTTTTATTTCTGACAGTGCCTAGGTGGGAGGGCAATCCGTGTAACATGCATCGTACGTTCCACCACATTCTCTATCTCTAGGCTTATCAGTAACATTTATGTAGTACACGATCTCGGGAGGATAGTGAAGGAAGCCGTGTCAAAACAGGGCATGCTTGGCTGGCAGTATGGAACTGTGCAAGTTCTTCCAGCCCTTGTAATACTCAAGATAGGGACTGACGATTATCAGTGGAGTTTCGGATGGTATTACCATGGGAGGAGAAGGTGTGTGATTTCGCACAGTGTCCTGTGAGCAGTTTATGACAGTGTCCAGGAATGCGGTTCAGTCTCCAGACAAGAGAGCTGATCGCTGACAGCATTGAAACTGTGAGTGGACAACTTCTTGGCTCTTTTCGAATCCGTCGCGACTTACGGCTCCTAAATTAATGTTTGAAGGTATATGGCTCACAGATCGAGACTATACTATACTGACTTCCGAATTTGCCAGGTTACGTGTGCCCAGCATCACGACGCCAATATATCAATACCCGGATGTGATAAAAACATGCCTGGGTGAGTTATGTTCTATCTTATCTAATTTGACCAAGCTTCAATACTCACCGTGTCAACAGAGTCATCATGGCAGCAGTAAGGACAACCAATCTCTTCCTTTCGTCCCACTGCTCTTATTCGCAATTCGTCTCACTCATAAATGACTCTTATCCTTTCTACCAACAGTTTGGCCTTTTGCTTAAGACGATATGCCTCCAAAACTCTAAATCTCTTCTCATGTAGGCTCGCCATAATCGACCTTTCCTTATGATATATGGAGGCACCATCAAGAAAGGCTTTTCAAAGCTCCTAAGCAAGGATGTTAATATCTCGACTTGCTACGAAGCAGCTGGCGCTTTCACGTATGGTAAACTCCATGCAGTTTCAGGAGCTGGAGAAGAGGGTCGTACACCAAGCGACGTAATGGTAAGTGCTTCATAACTCCTTTCCTAGCTCCACCTGACATTCGAAGGATGATCTTGAGCAGCACGCTTGTCCGGGTGCAGGAGCTTGCGGTGGAATGTTTACTGCAAACACTATGTCTACTGCGATCGAAGCAATGGGTCTCTGTCTTCCGGGGTCTTCCTCAAATCCAGCAGAGTCTCCAGCTAAGATGCGGGAATGTACGAAAGCAGCCGAAGTGATCAAAATTTGTATGGAGAAGAACATTCGTCCACGTGACCTCCTCACTAAAGAGTGAGAACTCCCAACCATTTAGGAAGTGTCTTCAAAACAGTGCTATTTGAACATGTACTGGGAGCAATTCCTCTAGACGAATCCCGAAAATAGCATTCACTTACTTCCTTGTCATTTAGGTCGTTTGAGAACGCGCTGGTCATGACTATGGTTCTGGGTGGCAGCACGAATGGAGTCTTGCATTTCTTAGCAATGGCCGGTAAGCACTTCTCTCATTCCTCGTTAAAAATCAACCTAATCAGAGAATAGGAACCGCCCAAGTGCCCTTGACACTGGACGATGTCCAAAGGGTCTCCAACAAGGTCCCCTTCCTCGCCGACTTGGCTCCAAGTGGAAAATATTTCATGGAAGATCTCTACAACATCGGCGGCACTCCCTCCGTCCTCAAGCTGCTCGTAGCAGCCGGTCTTATGAATGGAGACATACCAACAGTGACTGGCAAGACGCTCGCGGAGAACATATCCTCATTTCCGTCGCTGCCACAAGATCAAGTCATCATTCGCCCGCTCAACAATCCCATCAAATCATCTGGCCATCTCCAGATCCTCCACGGGAACATTTCACCTGGTGGTTCCGTTGCGAAGATCACAGGGAAAGAAGGCTTAGTCTTCACTGGCAAAGCCCGAGTATTCAACAAGGAGCATGAGCTCAATAAAGCACTAAATAAAGGTGAGATTCCGCATGGAGAAAACCTCGTCCTAATCGTGAGGTATGAGGGCCCAAAGGGTGGACCAGGCATGCCGGAACAGTTAAAAGCAAGTGCAGCTATTATGGGAGCGGGTCTCAAGAATGTTGCACTAGTTACGGATGGGAGATATTCTGGTGCTTCGCATGGCTTTATTGTTGGTCATGTTGTTCCTGAAGCTGCGGTTGGGGGTCCCATTGCGGTGGTGCAGGATGGGGATGTGATTACTATCTCTGCGGAGACGAATACGCTAAGTATGAATGTCAGTGATGAGGAAATTGCCACGCGTCTGAAGGCCTGGAAAGCTCCTAAGAGTGTGATCAATCGTGGGGTTCTTGCGAAATATCAACGGTTAGTCGGGGATGCATCTCACGGAGCTATGACGGATTTGTTTTGAAGTCCTTCTTCTTCAAGTAATGGGTAGACAAAAAGTTTAGATTGCACTAAAATGACAGACTCCTTACAGATATCAACATGCAAAAGTTCTCTCCGGCTGATGTGGGGAAGTGGAGTGGCTTGCTGTGTCTCGTCCTCTCCCGTCGCATATCCGACACACCAATCGCCGCAACCTTTCAATCCGTTTGGGTTGTTGTGTTGCGAATCGTATTTTGTTGATTTTGGAAGAACTTGGACGTAATTGGAGAAATTTTGGAGGAGCTTCTTGAAATATCTGGCCGTGATTTGACAGCTATCCGATTTGGTTTGCACACAGAAAGGAGTCCTGACTTGATCACCGGCAGTATATTTGTGCAGTAGCACCTAAAACGCTCTAAAAGCCTCTTCCTAGGCATGAGAGCTTCTAACCATAATATCGGAAATTATAGAATGTAGCAAAGAACTTGTGAGTTGAAGTGGACGAAGAGGCCGCTTGAGGAATCACGTGCGTGGATCATTGATACCCCGATTTTTGAACCTTGCTTGCCTTCAACATGAGCTCATTAAGAACCTCCAAACGGAACGCAATTGGTTTCGCGCATCCACAGCTTGCTGAAACCAAAAATCAACTCAGAAGGCCCCCTCACCAGGAACCAAAATGCCACTCCTACGACCCTTTAAACACGCAGTCAACCGACCCTCGATCCATGAGCTTTCGACCTTCCTTCTCTACCCACAAAGCTACACAGCACGTTGCCAATCCTCCCTCGCGCATTCTTACCATCATACAAAGTCCCACACCCATACAATCCGACGTCAAACCCCGATCTCCAGTCGCGGATTATCGAAAAACTCACATCTTCTTTTCTCAGCACCGAAATCTCACGATCGAGGGCCTATAT
This sequence comes from Hyphodiscus sp. D1413, assembly GCA_003988895.1. Classification (NCBI taxonomy): domain Eukaryota; kingdom Fungi; phylum Ascomycota; class Leotiomycetes; order Helotiales; family Hyphodiscaceae; genus Hyphodiscus; species Hyphodiscus sp. D1413. The sequence goes on from QYAO01000014.1 coordinate 565,475, forward strand.
CAGAGGAAAGCACTCAAACAGACTTTGGAACTCTCAATGTCCTTGGAGGCACCCCTGCGCCGAGTACATCAATTGATGCTTGTCTATGGGATGGATTCCATTTGAATTCAGGTGTGAAGATCCTGGGCGCGGGGGTACTGCTCGTAGCAGGCGAGGCTTTTTCTTTTAGGCCTTGGGAAGCTGGAGCATCTGGTGAGCTGGGGATATCTAGGCTGGTCAATGAGAAGGGGCAGTGGGAGGTCAGTGACGAAGCTTGGGGATTACTGGGCCTAGTTTGGCCAAAGCCTGGTACGCGGACCCTCCGGGGCTATCTATAGGAGATGGCATTGGTGTTATATTAGGGATTCTGAGTTCGTGTACTAATTTTATACAGATCTTCTGATCCTCGGATTAGGGAAAGAAATGCGGCCGCTGAGCCCGAAGACGAGACAGTATCTCAACAGCCTGGGCGTACGGATTGATATACAGGATACGAGGAATGCGGCAGCACAATTCAATCTTCTAGCCACGGAAAGAGGTGTAGGAAGTGTGGCTGCCGCTTTGATTCCGCTGGGATGGAAGGAGGGTGTGGGTATCAGATGAAGTGAAAGAAAGGATTATGAAGCTTTCCTGAATGGGTTCCCGGACAAGTGGCACACAGGCATCGTGACAGATGACTCCGGTAAATGACTTGGACTCGCAGTTAAAGCTGGTCGTCGGCAGCGGCATGGATCCCGCAGCACAAGTTGGTCATGTGTTTCGAAAGCACAGCAATCGTGTTGCAAGGAATGTGGATGTTAGGGTCTAGTCTAGTGGAGCTTGTCATTCCATGCTGCCGTCCATATATGCTGAATTTAACTCGAAGTACAGATCAATAGTTATTAAAGACAAGCTCTGAGGCTCCATTTGAAGGCAACAAATCCAGTGGCCACTGTATGGAGCACTGTATCGTGACTTTCCAGGCATTCACTACTGCCAAGACTATCAGAAATCCGTCAGGCTTTAGTTCAGTTCCCATGTGCAGAGCAGTTGACGAGGTATTTGGAAATAAGGATTGACAGTCTGGGTGAATTCGGCCTTGAGACTGACGCCATTCTACTAAGTTGCCAATAGTGAAGGAAAGCAATGTCAACATCGGCGGCCTGATAGCAATTTTACCGAGAAATAGTGGAGTAGGAAGGCAGAGTGCAAAACTTGTCATTGGAAATCAAAGGCTCTTGTCGTACTAACAATGGATAGGTACGTCCAAGAATGAATAAGGCAGAAGGCAGGGGAGCTCTAGAATTAGTTAGGTATTATGAATAAAGGCTTAGGGAATCTAAGCACATGCTGTTAGCTCTTAGGCTTTGAAGATAAATGGCACAATCCTACGAAACTGGTTATTTCCATTGGTTTTTGAAACTATCTACAACCGCTATCGGGTGTGACTGTGTGAAAAGCCTCAGGGAACGTGCTCAGGAAACCAACGCTCATTCTTTTACACACCATGCCCCATCTTTCGAGCCCGTCCTTCATTAGAAGACCAGGATGAAACTGAATGAAAAATAAAAGGAAAAGCCGCAGAAGCTAAGCTGGCAGCTGTGGTTACTGCGGAAAAGCAAAATACAGAAGACCTTAACCATTTCCTTGAAACTCTACCTCACTGGCGGTAGTCCAACCCGTCCATCGTAATGATCCGTTCGATTGCTAACGACTGCTCCAGTACTCGAGTGCGATGAATTCAAAGAGAAGTGTCGTCCAGGGTCGGCATCTGGAAGAATTCAAGCGGAGTTATTACTTGCGATATGTGTATCTTTCTCTGATACTTTTCACTCGTTCAAATCTATACTCAAACTTCTGCTCCATCATTTCCAACTCATCAAGATCGTTCTCGCCTTCCAAACTACCAGGAGTTAATAGCCCTGCTCCTTGAGCTGTTCTCCTCTTAGGAGTGCTTTGAGATCCATCTCTGACTCTGGACTTTTTTCCAGGTGGAAAGTAGTCGGGATCGAGATTGCGCTTTTGAGGCAGCATCTTGGTTAGGTCTTTGGTGGTTTGGGGGCTTCTTGCCAGTGCGGTTGGAGCTGGCCTTGGCTTTGATCGGATAGGAACATTTGACTGAGCAAGTGTCGTAGACTTGAAATGACGGACGACTTCTGGTGAGGCGACGGGTGTAGTTGGTATCGGTGGGATAACAACCATCACTTTGCTGTGTCTATTTTGGTATTCCTCTTGCAATCTCTGTACCAAAAGCTTCAGAGTCGTCAATTCTCCGGATAAATCTACCACATATCCATCAGAGTCAAGCTTTGGAAACACCCTTTTGTTTTTCCGAGCAGGCTTTGTAGGATCCTTCTGTTTCTTGATCGCTGCAAGGTTCTTCATGATAATGTGAATGTACTTGATTCCAGTGATGTCCCTCATCAACTGCTGAAAATCTTCACAACAAGGGCAGATTTCATCACTGACATGAATTTCAATCTCCTTCTCTGATTTGGTTCGATTCAACCGCTGAAGATATGTAATTGAAGCTTTCTTGCCCTCCATCCCGAGGCCTGGAAGTGTGTCAAGAAGATGTAATGCAGCTGCTAGCATGGCCTGCTTTTCTGCGTGGCACACAAAACCATCGCCTAGCTTACAGCCTCGGGCCTTAGAATTTGTTGTCCCATCCCATCCGTTGCTTTTGAAACGGTGTCCATAGAAATCTCCCATAGTTCTGATCTGTTCTTTCATGTAAACGGGATCCACTATCAGGGGGTCATTCTTTGTACAAGGCACACTGCCCGAAACAGTATATCCCAGAGGGAGTTCAGCGCCTTTCAATCCATACGATGCAATGGTCTTCTCAATGTTGAAATTCTGGACGCACGGAATTACATCCACCGCTCTAAGAATGACGACTTGTTTTTTGCTCACGAGACAATATCTTTGCTTCAACGCTTCGAAGTCGCTTGAATATTGGTGAGATTGAGATTCCTTTGCTGCAGTTGAGTTAGAACGCAGAAGACGAGCAAGTCTACTCAAACTTTCTTGCAGTTCCTTTTCATCTTTCTCGTCTATTGTCTCATCGTCTTCGATCATCTCCTTGACTGCCGTGGTAGCCTCTTCAAGATTTCGAAGAACCTTTTCCGTACGCAACTCAGCAGGAACTACTGCTCTTCGACCTGGTGTCTTCTTGGGCTTGGTTTTGTGATGATGCTTTGGGACAGTTCCTGGATCATCGCTCTCGCTCTCGCTCTCGCTCTCACAGCTGACAGGACGAACGGCAGCCTTTTTACGTTGAAACATGCCGGCTCCGGCTAGGTGGCCTTTTCCTGATTTCATATTGACGACAGTTTTGCTGGAAATCTCTCGGCGCTAGGCAAATGTGAGACGGTGAAATACAGGATATGAGGAAGAAGCGCTTACCTTACTTGACGTAGAGAATAATCTGGAACGTAAGCTCTAGCTCAGAGCAAGACAGGTCACAAAGAGCGAGATTCTGATCTCTGATGCAACGATGAAGTCAGTGTGATGGATTTTGAACCAGCTCTATTGCCAATAGAGATCTGTAGGCGTAAAGTCCCGCAAGGAGAACAGCAAATATTGAAATTATCTTCCTCGGTGGGCTGGCTAGCAAGCGAAAGTGAAGTCGTATCTTAAAGTTGAGCTGTGATAACCATCAAGAGTTGATGTGACAAGAGCAATTACTTTGCTAGGTGCAGGTTGGCTCAGTTGTTAAAGCCCTGGGGCGAGATGATAGCTCTTTGAAACAGAAGAACAGATTGACAGAGGTGGCGGCGCTGCTGCTGCTGGTCTCGAAATGTGAGAGTTTGTGGACGCCAGCCGTGAGGAAGAAGAACTGTGTAAAGGTGACTGACGTGTTGATGCAGGGTGATCTTGAAATACTGTCTAATGCGGAGCAATGTCAGAAAAGACGATGACGGAGGCTCAAGAAATAGCTTCAGTAGCTTCAAACGTACTCCTACTAGATAAAAAGTAGAATTTGAAACGTTGCAGAAGTTAGATTCCGGCTCGAAGTTCGAGTCACAATGAGTGTGAGTGATTGATCACATCAGGTATATGCAGCCTCGCGAAGCTAAAGGAACGTAATCCCCAAGCCACAATTCACCTCGAAAATGTTTGCTTGCCTGCAGATATCCCGTTTGAGGATCAAGTGACTTTTGAGGCAGCCTGCTGCAGTGCTACACTCTCAACTGGTTGGAGGCAAGGTTGCCTCTTGAGTAGTACAGAAGCAAGGATAAAAGGGCGAATGGGCTTACTGTTTAGAAGTCGAGACATTCAAGTTCATGACATGCTCACTTGAGTAGCAGAATACGATCACAACTGTGGCTACTCGAGACATGGAGCCAGAATTTGGCTTCCTCGGCGGACATTGAACAGTCTGGGTTTGAAGCCTTGATGATTGTACATAACTACCGCCACAGAATATCTATTCTCCAAAGTTGGATTGCAGTAGGAGAGCATGAGCATACAGCTGTCTCACGGCGATAGGGGGCATTTGAGATAGCGGAAAGGAAGTCCGTTAGGCTCTAATGGAGGATTTTTGGAAAAGAATCAGATTTGGGTATTTTCAGAGAAAGCAAACCGCTTTCAGAAGCTTTTCATTCAGTGTTTACACCGTAGCCCCAATGCAAGATCCATTCCCAAATGCGCTAGAAGTCTACTCATCGTCCTCGTCCTACGTGGTCACATAGTTAGCAAACGATTATCGGGAATACAGCGAATGAATGGGAGTCCCCTTACCTCTTCCTCCTCGACGGTGGTAGCAGCAATGCGATCCAAATCACGTTGTCCGCTTTGTGTGATGCGGCGACCTCCTTTCTCCTCGTCCTGCTCCAGAACGCCGATCTTCTCGAGGGCTTGCATAACTTTGCGGTCTACGCTTCCGCTGGCATCGACATGGTGGGATGGGCGAGAACCACGGTTGCGGGTGGAGCCGTGAACTTTGCGAAGACGACCGACACCGACGGTTTTGCGGAGATAGACGTGGCGTGCGATGGCAGCAGCACGAACGTAGAACCAGTCGATTGATTGAGGAGGAAGTTCCTTTGCTGGGCCGGTCTTCACAGTATCAACCCAGCCTGAAGATAAATTAGCATGCGAGAGAAATATGAGGTGAAAAGCAAAATCGTACCAGGAATTGGAAGCTTTCCCTGCCTCTTCAAGAAAGCTGAGTATGCCTCAATGAACTTTTGCGCCTGAAATCACCCGTCGAATCAGCATTATTCCGTCTGCAGAGGTATATTTCAACCCCCTCACGCCTGCTCATTCGTATCCAAGATATCGAGGGAGTAGTTTCGAATTGTGGTTGGCATCGAGTCCTGCTCCCTCGTATCTCAGCTTCCGGGTAAATATATACTCACATCAACGTCGCGAACAGAAACTCCACCGGCCATAATTGCGGTAGTCGGGTTGTTCGAAGGGTTTTGTCGTTGGTTGGGTGGGTTGAAATTCACGATGAAGTTGAACTTTGTGAAATTTCATGCTGTGCGGGCTTAGCGAAGCGCTAGTCCAAACTTGGAAAACCTACGAGCCTTATCGAATGACAAGAAACCTTAGTGACCATATTTTGAGAACAATATCGATGCATCGTAAAGTACATTTTTTCCCTTGAAATTCATACTCTGTTCGTTCATACCGTGGACTGGCTAGTTGCCACTCACTGAAGACGAATACTATTGTTTATTAAGGCTTAAGTCGTTGCTATTCAGTTTCTTTTCATACAAGTCTCTTCCCGTTCTCATGTCATGAAGTATAGAAGATACATGTGATCCTTGAGTATGGCTTTAGGACCCGAGCGTGAAGATATAGATTGACTCGGACAATTAGCAGTACAGTAAGCCTCGAGTGAGGCTCCCTCGAGGCCAGTATCTTCAAGCAGGAGATGATGCTACGAAATGTCCGGGCTTACCTTAACCACAACGTTCCAAGATCAATAACCAGCTGAAGGTGTGAGGCTCTCGTTTTGTAATGCCTCCATTGACGCTGGCGTTTTTGTCTCTGGATTATCAACGGAAGCTAAGCCTTATTTATGCACGCAACATCTGTATCTTAGGTTACTAATTAGGCTGGCATAGCTGAGATCCAAACTGTCCGTGTTTAATTAAGCTATGGTATATTTGGATCTCTATATTCACCCTACGACTGCTGGGCGGAGGGGAAATGGAGCTCGCTTGGGCTTTAGACTAAAGTTTTGTATGCACACTTTGTGGAGGATATTTTTGGGTTCGCTACGAGCATGTCCTTTTCGGGCGCGGTCAGAGACGGAAGGTTCTCTTTGGAATGTTTACAGCAGGTCTGCCATGTCAAATGGTGGTGATTTAGGGTGGGACCTTAAAAAAATACAATTTTTTTTGGATTGTTCTGATCGATCATGAGCAAAATCATCATGCAGCACTGCAGAGAACTCATACTCATATGTCAAGACTTCTAGTGATTTGCAATCTTGCAACCCCTCACTACACTTCATCCAGAAGCCGAGATATCATTCTATAAGTCAATCTGCTGACAGCTGAGATATTGAGGCTTGAATGTCGTATCTTACCACGTGCCAATCACATGACCCACGAAAAATGCTCATCTTTGTAGCCTCACGAAGGGGGGATATCTGCCAGGCAGCCTTGGTGGCGGAGCCTAGCTAGCTAAGTAGGGGAGCTTTTTCCTTCGCAGCCTCACATCATTTAGAGGCGAGAAATTTCATTAAAAGCAGTTTCTAGAATGCCATAGAGATTGAACGCTTGTTACTTACGAAAGTAGATAGAGACTTGACACAGAACATCATATGAAGTTCCCAGGATTTCCATTGTAAAACTGTTGGTGGGGCAATGAGGGGTGGACTGATTTAGCTAGGTGCGTCATACGAGGCGGTGAGGGTGGGATGTGATGGAAACAGTGCCAACAGACGAACAACTTCACGGAAATGCTGCAACATAATGTTTGATGTCATAATGGGAGAAATTGTCAGTTGGGGCGAAAGTGGAGCAGGAAAAGATTAGGAAAGACTGATAGTAGTGAATGTTGCCCTTAGTTGACCATTCCTGCACCTTCCAGTAACTTCTCGCTTGAGCCGAATTCTGCGAAGTTCGATAGCCTTCTAGGAAAAAATCACCTCGCCATAAATTCAAAGCTGCGGCTGCACACAACTTAGTTTCTTCAAGACAACAACAACACTTTCTTGATACCTACACCACCAACTCTTCAAAGCTTCACATATCTTGTCGAAGCAGTCACACTCAACATAACACATACAAGTTCAAGTCTTCAATCAACAATACCACAATCATGGCTGGCGCGTCGGGCCCCGCAATAGGTACGTAGATTTATTTCTTTACCCTCACGTCTCATAACCTTTTTCAGTTTGGATATACTAACAGTATCGAAGGCATTGATCTCGGAACCACGTATTCCTGCGTCGGTATCTTCAGAGATGATCGGATCGAAATCATTGCCAATGACCAAGGCAACCGCACAACTCCTTCCTTCGTCGCCTTCACAGACACCGAACGTCTTATTGGAGATGCCGCAAAGAATCAAGTCGCCATGAACCCACACAATACCGTCTTCGATGCGAAGCGACTCATCGGTCGTAAGTTCGCGGATGCTGAGGTTCAGGCAGATATGAAGCACTTCCCATTCAAGGTCATTGACCGCGCTGGCAAGCCCGTCATTGAGGTTGAGTTCAAGGGTGAGAATAAGCAATTCACTCCCGAGGAGATCTCATCTATGGTCTTGATCAAGATGCGAGAGACTGCGGAGTCGTACCTCGGAGGAACCGTCAACAACGCTGTCGTCACCGTCCCTGCTTATTTCACCGACTCTCAACGTCAAGCCACCAAGGACGCTGGTTTAATTGCTGGTCTCAATGTTCTTCGAATCATTAATGAGCCTACCGCTGCTGCCATTGCCTATGGTCTTGACAAGAAGGTCGAGGGCGAGCGTAACGTTCTCATTTTTGATCTTGGTGGGGGAACCTTCGATGTCTCTCTATTGACCATTGAGGAGGGCATCTTCGAAGTCAAGTCCACTGCTGGTGATACTCATTTGGGTGGTGAGGATTTTGATAACCGTCTGGTCAACCACTTTGTCAACGAGTTCAAGCGAAAGCACAAGAAAGAGTAAGTCTTATTTCTATCCTAAACCCTGATCGGACCTGGAGTATTGGAACATATGGTCATCCACTCTCAATTTTAGCTGAGGTTTTGAGACATGGGGCCGGGCACCAATACAACTCATCTCTGGAGCTCCTAAATTTTTAGCAAGTACATATGCTAACATTTAATATAGCTTGTCTACCAACGCTCGCGCACTTCGTCGTCTCCGCACAGCCTGTGAGCGTGCTAAGCGTACTCTCTCATCCTCCGCACAAACCTCGATTGAAATCGATTCTCTTTACGAGGGCATCGACTTCTACACCTCCATCACCCGTGCTCGTTTCGAGGAACTCTGCCAAGACCTCTTCCGATCTACCACTACTCCGGTCGACCGTGTTCTCGCAGATGCCAAGATCGACAAATCCAAGGTGCACGAAATCGTTCTTGTCGGTGGTTCCACCCGTATCCCCAGAATCCAAAAGCTCATTACCGACTACTTTAACGGCAAGGAGCCCAACAAGTCAATCAACCCCGATGAGGCTGTTGCATACGGTGCTGCAGTTCAAGCCGCCATTCTTTCCGGTGACACTTCTTCCAAGTCCACCAACGAGATCCTTCTCCTCGACGTTGCGCCGTTGTCTCTCGGTATCGAGACTGCTGGTGGCCAAATGACCAAGCTCATCCCCCGTAACACCACCATCCCCACAAAGAAATCTGAGGTCTTCTCTACTTTCTCCGACAACCAGCCTGGTGTTCTCATCCAGGTATTCGAGGGTGAGCGTCAACGCACCAAGGACAACAACCTGTTGGGCAAGTTCGAGCTTACTGGTATCCCACCTGCTCCTCGTGGTGTCCCGCAAATCGAGGTTACCTTCGATCTTGACGCCAATGGAATCATGAACGTCTCTGCTCTTGAGAAGGGTACTGGCAAGTCCAACAAGATTGTTATCACCAACGACAAAGGCCGTCTCTCCAAGGAAGACATCGAGCGCATGTTGTCCGAGGCTGAGAAGTACCGTGAGGAGGATGAGGCCGAGGCTGGCCGTATCAGCGCCAAGAACGGTCTTGAGTCTTATGCCTACTCTCTCAAGAATACCCTCTCCGATTCAAAGGTTGACGAGAAGCTTGATGCTGCCGATAAGGAGGCATTGAAGGCTGAAATTGACAAGACTGTGTCATGGCTCGATGAGGTATGTTCTTACTCACTTCCAACAAAATATTCTGCTAACATAAAGAAGTCTCAGCAAGCAACCAAGGAAGAGTATGAGGAACATCAAAAGGAGTTGGAGGCTGTCGCAAGTGAGCAAATCTCCCACCCCTATCTAGGCGAAATACTAACATGTTGATAGATCCAATCATGATGAAGTTCTACGGAGCCGGTGGTGACCCATCAGGAGGTATGGGAGGAATGCCAGGTGGTGGTTTCCCAGGAGCTGGAGGTGCTCCACCAGGAGGTAAGAACAGCTGATCCCGAACACCTAAGCTAAGCTATTCTCTGGGCAACTGCTGACTTTCATCTAGCTACCCATGATGACGGACCCACCGTCGAGGAGGTTGACTAGGCTGTTCATCACGAATCTCCTTAGTTGGTTTCTTGCATTTCATTTAACTGTAGCTACAGTTGATGGCTTTGGTCTTGCCTTACGGAGTTTACCATTAGAAGCGTTTTGCTATGATTCGAAAAAGGCTAGATTGCTAGCAGAAGTTCATAGTCTGAAAAATAAATCAATTCAACCTAATAATATGAGAGACTTTAGCAGCTATGTGAGATAAATAATGGTTGCACCAATAAATGCCATTTTGAAAATCAGTGAAACATGAGCCATCGTAACCACCCAATGTCCAAGAGCCTCATCAGTTCAAAAGTCATCCTTTTCGAGTACAATTTTCGTCACTCCGATAGATTCCTTCAACTTCTTTCAGTACGTTACTTTTGAGTTGGAGAACATCGTTCATTTTCGAGAGCATAATTTTTGTGCGGTGTAATTAATCCCCACTTGCGAGAGGCTTGAAAGATTCTCGAGCCCTAGGTAGACCAAATTCACACAACAAACAATCAGGATGCCAAACGTCATAGCTAAGCAATCATACTCCCAGCGGGCAGTAAATGCCATTCACCCTCTCTCGGCATATCTACTGCGCCTCATCGCGGTAAAGAAAAGCAATCTCTGCTTATCCGCCGACGTCTCAAACACCCAGCAACTCCTCCACCTCGCGAACTCGATCGGCCCTTCAATTGTCGTCCTCAAAACTCACTATGACCTTATCACGAACTGGGATTATAATGCAGAGCACGGCACTGGAGCCAAACTGGCTCGACTCGCGCGACGACACGGGTTCCTGATTTTCGAGGATCGTAAGTTCGGCGACATAGGGAACACGGTACAATTGCAATACACAGAAGGCACAGCGAAGATCATCGAGTGGGCGCACATCACAAATGTCAATATGATTCCAGGCAAGGCTGCAGTAGACGCTCTGGCGGATGCAGCAGCTCGCTGGCGGGAACGCAAACGCTACGAGGTTAAAACGGACATTACAGTTGGCACACCAAGACCCGAGAGCGTAGAATCGGACGAAGAAGACGACACCACAACGCCGATGCCTGAGGAGACTGGTCTGGACGCGTATAGAGCTACGAATGCGGGACGGAAGTCAAGCATTGTCTCCATTACGACTGTTTCACAGCATTTCGAGCCTGCCAATTCGCCGAGATCGTACGAGGAGTTTGGAGACGATTCGTTTCCAGGGATTGAGGAGCCACCGCTGGAGAGAGGACTGTTGATATTGGCTCAGATGTCTAGCAAGGGCAATTTCATGACAAAGGAATACACGAATGCTTGTGTAGAGAGTGCGAGGGAACATCAGGATTACGTTATGGGCTTCATCTCGCAGGAGACGCTGAACACGCAGCCCGATGATCAGTTCATCAGCATGACTCCTGGATGCCAGTTACCTCCCAAGGACGTCAATGAGGATACGGAAATTGAGGGTGATGGAAAAGGACAGCAATACAACACTCCGCAGAAACTTATTAGACAAATGGGGAATGATATTGTTATTGTGGGAAGGGGTATCATCAAAGCAGCCGATCCAGCCAGGGAAGCTGAACGATATAGAAAGACTGCTTGGGAGGCGTACGAGGAAAGAATCAGTTCTTAGACAGATTTCTCACGATAGGGAGCTTTGGAGTACGGAGCCGCTTCATACATACACACGAAAGGACCAAGCGGGAACATGGATGGCGAAAAAGGGCGGATACCCAGATCTTGAGGACAGTGTTTTTTTCGATTGCTTTGTGCTGGGAGGTCGTTTGACCATTGTACAATAAATCAAGCGTTTCCTCTATATTCTTACTCGTCTTTTCTTTTCTAGCCGAGTTTGCCAATCCACGAAAAATAGATTTCCACGGCGTCCATGCCGCATTAGAAATATGAAGTATATTCAAAGTTTTCCCTTAGGAACAATAACAGCCAGCGTTGCAACCACAGAGCCGCATTGCTCCACTTGAGGAGTAGCATAATAATGATTCTCGCCATGTGGACGTCGGTGGTAATAGTTGAGGCAAGAGACAAGGCTAGCTTCATTTCCACATAATCTATATAAGAACAGCACTACACCCACGCTACTCCTACGTCTGAAATTCTCCTCGCTGTCCTAGACTTCATTGCACTGTACTTAAGATGGCCCCCCATATGAGCTCCTGCAATGGCTCCGCGTCCTCGTCCTAAACTCCGTCTCTCCAAGCCGGCTCAGGAAGCTTTTCCATCCGCATGGTAGCCTGCGATGCGATATCTAGTAGCCATAGATTCTACAAGATACAACAGACAGAGTGTGTTGAGCATGAGCATGAGCATGATCAGGATGCCTGCGATTGGGTGTTGTGTTGAAGTTGGACGAAGAGAAGAATTGAAGTACATTCGTCCCCACGTTCAAGATGGAAGAGGTGGAGTCAGACTTTCGAAGCTGTTCTTCAATGGCAGGGTTTAGGCTGGACCTTGATACCGTTGCGCTGACAGATATCTCGTAGCCGTCAGTCGGTAGTTGTCAATCTCAGCCACTGCCGCAGAGATCAAGCCAGAAGTTGTAGAACTTTGAGAATGATTTAAAACATCTTAGGTCCAGTTCCGGATTTCAGTAGACTTTCTCGGTATCTCTAATGTTGTCGAAGAAGCGGTTTCTCGAGTCTCCCGATAGATATTGAAAAGTATGGAATAGACCTGAGCTCCTCCGTCTCCGAACGAAACTGATACTTACATCGGATCCGAGTATGAAACCGCTATAAACCTTCGACTTCCTTAGAAGCCGTGTTTCCGTTGACAGAAGTCCAAAAGTCTTGGTTGCAACGTCATAATGCGCCTCTTCCTTTCCTCGAGCTGGTGAGGAATGTGATCCAGTAGCCTCCACTACCAACACCAACACCAAGACTCATACATCTAAGGATTCCATTGTTTCTATCCGTATGGCCGTTAGTAGAGGGTCTTAGGACTAGATATGAAGGTCTAGCATACTAGGACGGATGTGCTATTGATATCGCCAATGCTCGTGGATGCATAAAGGATGCACAAAGTTGTGCAAGACTCTCATATCGTAATTCGGAGTTGCGCGGTCTGTCGTCTGCCGTTTGCCGTTGTTTCTTTTCCCGTGAAGGCTTTTCCGAGTAGCCTCTCGAGCCTCTCTGAAGGACAGACGATCCCTGCCTACACACCGCGTTTCCCGAAGTGAAGGTCACTGCCTCACTCATGCTGTTGCATGTATTTACGGTAATCTCTACTTATAACGAAGCCGGTTATAACGAATCTCTGGGTATAACGAACAGTTCTTGCGGCCTTTTGGTGTTCGAGCAGAGATTACTATATTGGTTAAGCCTCATTTACGCTATGGTAGTCCGGCATATACGTAAGGCGATCGCGGTGCATGGTTGCTATGTTCCGAAAGGCGACATGGGCTGATAGAGCAAGGCTAGAGGGCTTCGCGCTGCGACTCGTCGTCACAACCCCGTCGCCTTGAGATTAAATGCAAATCAAGTTCCCGCATCTCACAGTTCGCTTTTTGCGCTTCTCTTTATCATGCTCGCGTTCTTTCCAATGTCCTTTTGCGAGTCCAATTGATCTGATCGACTGTTGACGTGGAGCCGTTTCGCAGCCTCGTGAAGATGACTGACACCTTAGATGATGAGCCCGCATTGACGGAAAACAGAAAAGCGAGACAGCAAGACCCTGCGATAAGCGAACATGAGTCTGCGGATAAGGAAGTGGAAGATTTGAAGGAGAATCATACAGAGCCTATAAGTTCTAATGGATTACCGATCGATGAAATGCAGAACGCGAGGGAGGACGAGAAGCCAAAGCCTTCCAAGGTCAAGGCGCTGTGGGCAAAGCTTGGTTTGGACACAGGCACTGTACTCATGATGTTCAAAGGCAGTCTTGCGCCCACCATTGCGATTGCCTGGTTCCAATCCGATGATATTGCAGATATATAGTGGGTGCTTTCCAAACGATGTGTGCTCTTTTCATCCTGGTTCAAGACAGGATACACTTTCAGGAGAATGCCTATTTCCTTGAAAACACTCTCGATATTCCTACTATTCCAGAAGTATGCTGACTCCAATCTTTCCCAGCGCCACCCTTGGCTACCTCGTAGTGAGTATTGCCTAAGTTATTTGCGCCTCTCCCTGATGTTGGCCCAAGGAAGTAATGCTGACCCCAAGTTCTGTCATAGCCTATCATCAGTGTCCTTTCCCTATCGATCATGCCAAGAGCGAAATACATACAGACATTGCTTTTGAACACGCTTGGAACCTGCGTCGGCTCTGCAATGGCACTTCTGGGCATATGGAGTTCCATACAAGCCAGGAAACACACCTCTCCGGCCGGTTCTTTTGAACGTTACAATTCCTCGCAGTCTGCGGTTTGTGCAATTTGGCTGTTCGCGAATATATACTTCGTAAACGTCTTTAGAGCGAAGGTGCCAGCGCTACAATTCACTGCCATTGTGTATTCAATTTTTACCAACGTTTCCTTTACTTTCGGTCCCCTCTTTCAGACCATGGCTGAAGCGGAGACTCTCATCAGACAACTCCTAATTTGCTTCTTAACTGCCTTTGCTATCTCTACCGGAGTTTCTCTGTTCATTATACCTGTTTCCTCAAGAACGGTCGTGCAGAAGGAACAGGCTGGCCACCTCCAAGGTATCAGAAGCGTCCTCAAAGTAGGTATCTCCAGAGTAAGATAAAGAGTGTTTACTCACTGACATGACTGACAGGCACAAAACGCTTATCTTTTAAGCTTGGAAAATTCTGATATGTTTTCAGCCAATGAACCTACCTTGGATGGGCGTGATGGCCATAAACACAAAAAGAATAATAAGAAGCCAACGTCTGGTGCCGCAGAAACACCTGAAGCCAAGGCCTTGAAAGCCGCCATCGCTGGTCTTGTTGGCCTCCACGGCAAACTTCATGGGGACATGCCGTTTGGCAAGAGGGAAACAGCTTGGGGAAAACTAGATGCGCAAGACCTGGACGAAATTTTCAGGCTCTTGCGCAGCATTGTCATTCCTCTCGTCGGCATTTCTACGATTACGGACATCTTCGAGCGTATAGCTGAGCGTCGCGGATGGGTCAAATCGAAACTAAACTCTTTCGATCGAGCCGAAGCCTGGGAACATTGTGATGAAGAGTCTAAATTGGAGGAGAAGAAGGTTTGGAACGAAGTCATGAAGTCATTACACGACTCATTTTCAGTGGCAGCATCAGTGATGGATGAGGGTTTGGAGCATGCTGGAATTATTTTGGAACTACTTCCCAAATCGAAAAAAGGGAAAGGCGAAGATGAGGAGGCGAAAGGCGCTGATCCGAAGCCTGGTGACACTGACTTCCACAAATATCTCGAGAAGAAAATGCTCGATTTTTACAAGATGCGAGGAGAAACTCTCAAGGCGTGGGCGAGAGAGAAGGGGTTGACTGTAGACACGTTCGACGGTGCAACGCCCGTTGAAGAGATCATTGATCCTGTTCCCAACGAAGGTCACCATCGCCGAGATCAACAACAGCTGTATTTGATCTTGTACATGGAACACTTACTGTATTCCACTGGAATAGCAATCACAGCTTTCGTCAAGTTTGCAGATTCCAAGGTTACAGACGGAACTATGAAGAAGAATCATCTGATACTTCCCGGCCAACGGCGTCTCAAGAAGTGGATTCTCGAAATAGGGCGCGAGGATGCGACAGTCGATACTGAATCTCCTGACTCGATAGAATCTGGCTCAAACATTGTCTACATGGGCTCAGGCTTTAACAAGCCTAAGGATCCTGAACATCTCCCACCCAAAACTTCATGGGAGCATTTCGGCAACGCACTTCGAACAATTCCTAGGTTTTTCAGGTCAACGGAATCGGCATTTGGGTTTCGTGTAGCATGTGCTACTTTGACAGTCGGCATCGTTGCCTTCCTAAAGGATACACAGGCTTTCTTTATAGAGCAGCGTCTCGTGTGGGCGATGATCATCATCGCGATTGGTAAGTTATATCTTTAGTCGACACTTCTTTATTTCAGGCGTCTGGGAATTTTCTGCCTCGTAGAACATATCTCGAAAGCAGATAGCTCCTGAGACAACGTTGTAGCTTACTTAACATCTTCTGACGAAACTGACACGAGTACAGGTATGACTATGACTAGTGGACAGTCGATGTTCGGCTTCTTCGGCCGTGTTGGGGGTACTTTCCTCGCTGCTGTCTTCAGTATTGTGATTTGGTACATCGTCGATCGGAAAACGGCAGGAGTCATCGTCTTCCTGTGGCTATTCATCTTCCTTGAGATGTACTTCTTCTTGAAGTTTCCCCGTTTCATACCTGTTTGGCTGGTGGCTATCGTGACGCAAGTCCTGATCATTGGTACGTCTCTCTAACCTAACACTGCTGAGTTTGCACTCATTCAACTTCAGGGTATGAGCTTCAAGTACGCAAGCTTGGTATTGCAGCCTCGAGTGCGACTGGACAGCCGTATTATCCGTAAGTGGCTTCTCCCTCGTCATGTGGCAATGCTAACGGGTTCTAGGATCTACGAACTCGCGCCGTATCGGCTTGCTTGTGTGGCAGGGGGCTCCTTCGTTGCTTTTATCTGGACCATCTTCCCGTTCCCACTCTCAGACCGTAGTTGGCTCCGCAAAGACTTAGGCAATACGCTGTATTTGCTTGCAAATTATTACAGCGTTGTTCACTCTACAATTGGGGCTCGCATGAGTGGTACTGAAGGCAACATGGACCTGAGAGATTCTCCTGGACGACAGCTGGAGAAGGTTCGACATAAGATCTTCGGGAAGCTGGTCATGCTTCTTCCTTCGCTCCGATCTCACGCGGACTGGCAGAAATGGGAGCCGTCAATAGGAGGCAAATTTCCAAGAGAAACTTATGAAGGGATTATACTTAGATCTACGAAGTGAGTCTCTTCTGCGACGTTTGTCTCATCGTAATTACTGACCCTCTATAGCATTATGAATTACTTAACATTAATATCGTACGCAACTAAGGCCTGGTCTAACGATTCCGAGATTCTATATCCCGATGCCGATCCCACTGTACGAAGAAAATGGCTTAATGATCTCAATGCTCTCCTGGGCAGCATTAACCCTACAAGTCACCAAATAACCTCAACTCTCACCTTGCTCTCAGCATCCGTCAGAGAAGGTTTTGCCTTGCCACCTTACATGCAGCTTCCTGAACCATATAACTTGACTCGCCGGCTGGAAGCCTTGGACAAAGGCATTCTCGATGCTCGACACGTAAGAGACCCCGGGTACAGCGCCTACGCCTGTCTTCAAGTTGCGAGCAGTATGATCACGGATGATTTGGCCAGGCTGATTGAGCATGTGAAAGATCTGGTGGGAGAGACGGATTTTGCCTTCAAGGTCTCGGCATCAGATACCAGTCTTGATAGCACTGACATATCCCAGAACTCTGGGAAAGGAAAGAAAGATTGATTGAACACATGTCTACAAAATGGAGTTGGATATTAGCGTGGCGTTCTATCCCACAGCATCACATATGTGGTTGCTGTTCGAAGTAGTAAAAATCCAATATTAACAATGTCTTCAGCATTGTAAGTTATCATCAATTCACATTCAAACTCCAAGTTTCGTCCAATTCTTGTCGGCTGCGAAGACCTTCTCCTGAATATGTGCTAGACTAGCAAGTTCGATCCGTGCTGCCTAATAGTGTGCAAAATATCAAGTAAGGAATACCGCGAGGATAAGACAACGAAATTTGTGCTCGCAATGGAAATGTAAATTTTCTTGTCAAACCAAGCCAACTCATTAACTCAAGTCACATAATGAGGAGTGAGGAGAGATGGATTCTCAATTCGACTCGGTGCACAGGATCGTTACTTTCATTACATCGGGCTATAAGGTTGCTGATTCTTGTTTATTCTCATCTCGCAACTTAGATTCTTTTCAATTTCACCACCGTATTGGTATTGATGAAAGAATGTTGCACTACTGTTTTATTGCATGTTGGGCAGCAGGAGCATCGCTTACAGTGATCGCACCTTACCTATTTGGTAGGGAGAGTAAACAACTTTCAGACGACATCCTCGAATCACTCACATCCTTGCAGCCATTCAACAAGCACTCTACTGGTGATCCCATATATCTCAGTTGCTCCGAATTCCCTAAAAGAATTTGACGATGGAGCCATTTTTCTCGCAGTCCCAGCTTTCCATAGCTTTTGCGATGGTCAAAGCTGCACCCCTGGATCTATCGATGAGTGGTAAACGTTTCAGTCCTCAGCTAGCCATCATAATTGCTCACAAAATTGCAGAGTTCGGGACCCGTCTGCACAAAGCTATTAAACCGAATGTCCTTGACGCTCCGAGCCTCCCTAAACGCCACATTGACTCGTGCGAATTCTGGAAGGAGCGCTACGACTCTAGTCTGAAGGAAGTTAAGGAGCTTCGCAGCCAGGTTTTGGTGGAACGAGAGAGGCGTCGAATATTTGAACGAGCTACTAGTCAAATGGATGCGGAAAATGAGAGCTCAGTTTCGAGAAAGAGGCCTTTGGGCATGGAAGAAGTCGAAGATTGGATCGACAACGAAGAAGGGTCTGATCCAATTGATCTTCTAGGGGACGATTATCTGCTTCTCAGCAGTTACAGTGAGTTATTTGGGCCATGATGAGCATAGCGCTAACAGACTGTCTACAGCTATCCGCATTGGAAGACACCGCCGAGAACTCGAGAGGACTACCAAAGATTCAGATGTTCCAGAACAGCTTGACACCTTGGTGAGTGCGGCATGTAAACTCTTAAATCTCCTAGGTGAATCCTTGTCCGCATGCTTGGCGCCTCTTTCACAGCTGAAATGCACCAATGAATCTCAAAAAGTTCTTCTCTTACAGCAAATGATGCACCAGATTACGCTTGGTTACATCGCCGCGTTTGAAGCTTTAAATGAACTGGCGAAGACGATTCCTGGACGGAAGAAACGATCTGGCGTCTCCAATAATCTTGTTATGTTCTTCCGCACGGCTCTCGATCATCTTCATTCTGCCAGCATTTTTCAAGCCGACGCCGAAAATAAGCAGAAAGGCAAACTCCAGCACAAGCGACCCAGAATAGAAGTGGTCGAATATGCTGTCAATAGATACCTCTCAAGAAGCCTCATCCAAATCTGCCAGATAGACTGGAAGACTGGGATGCTAGGCCATGGCGAGATCCTCGAGGGCATCTTATGCGCCGTCCTCAATCATACTGGACACTTACTCTCACACGTCGTTTTTGAAGAGCATGTGGCGGATTCTGATAGACCGGGCAATATTACCATGGAGAGACCGCCATTGTCGACAGTCGCTACGGGGTTCGAGTTTCGCTACCTCATACCTATTCTTCATGCGGCACTCGGAGGCAATTCGAGGAGGCACGTGGTGGTCAAGGTTCTCGCGGAGAATCAACCACGTACAGGGAGACCTGCCGTCTTGAATGGGCATTCCCTGTTGATGGTCAAGAAGCGGATACAGGAGCAATTGGTTAAAAGCACAGTTGGTTCTAATGCGGAGGGTCTGAAGCTGCCGACACCGCCGGAGGATGTAGAGTCATATTCTGGTGTGGTTAATCGGGAGAAGAAATATGACTCGGAGTGGTTCCTGGAGGCTGTCTGGGCTTTGGTAGGCTGGGAATTGGCAGTCGAGAACTGAGATAGTTGATATGTGTTTGCAACAGTACCTTCGCTCTATGTAAGAACAATCTAAATCGCTCAAATGGTTCGAAAAAGTTTAAATTTGAACTCTGGGTTCATAAATATAAATGAGATGGGTTCTAGATATGGAGCATGCTGGCATTGGTGTGTCAGACAAATTGAAACCTTTTGATTTTCTGGTACAAGTTACTCCAATACAATATATATCAACTGGTATGAGTGGTTCGGGTTCTCACTACTTTTGCACTTTCCCCACGGCGCTCAATATGTAGCAGCCAATCTCTGAACCAAGTAATCCCCCGAATTGATAGCCGGATATTTCTTCTCTTTCTCCTCGCCAAACGTCCCATCGATAGCCTCAATGTAGCTCTTGAAATTCGGATTACAGAAATACGCAATGCTATATCTTGCTGGATGGATATCTCCCTCCGCTGGCGCAGGCGGTTCTACAACCCTATGCAGCGTACTCTTAATTGTATCATTGCTCCATCTCGCTAGCAAGTCCCCTGCGTTCACAACCACAGTTCCAGGAATAGGTGTCGCATCCACAAAGGTCCCATTTGGGCTCTTGACCTGTAAACCACCCCTGTCATCCTGGAACAACAAAGTAATGGACCCGTAATCCGTATGCTCCCCAGCCCGGACCTGGAATTTGTTCTTGGCGAACACCTCTTTTGATGCGGGGGGGTAATGCAGGAGCCGTAGGGTATTGTCTCCTACGTCGGTGTAGGAATCGAAATATCCCTCCTCCAACCCCATGCCCACGGCGATTGCCCGCATCACTTCAACATGCAAGTCCTTGCACTCCCCATGGAACCCAATCATGAATTCCCTAAACGCTTCAGCTGCCTCGTCGCCGGTGGGCCAGTTATTTGGTAGTCCTTCTTCACCTTCACGACCGATCTCAAAACTCTCCTTCAAATCTGGAGCTTGTGTCCGCAGTTTCTCGACTTCCAATGCGTCTGTTAGCGTAGTGGTTTTCTCGCGGCCGTGAGAGACATAGCCTCTGTTTGCCTGGGGCGTCGTCCAGCCTAGCTTTTCTTTTTCGGGGAGAGGGCGTGAGAAGAAGGAGGAGGATGTACGGAAGGCGCTGTTGAGTGTGGAGAGTGGGATGGTGTGGTTTTTGAGGTATACGAAGCCGGCGCTTTGGAAGCCTTTTAGGATTGATTGTGCGGTTGTGAGACGGTCTGTGGGCGTGCCGTTTAGAAAGAGGGAGAAGTCGACGAGCTGAGCACAGTTAGAGAGGACTTCAGAGGAAAGAACGAGACATACGGGGATGAAGAGGTTATCGCTGTCTACAGCGCTAGTTTGTGGTGCCATTCTCGAAGGCTCCTTTTGGTTGTACTGTACGAGGCCTGCTGGCAATTTTGAGGAGTTTTGGAGATAACAATGCTATCAAAGAGTCTTTATTATATCCTCTTCTGTTGAGGGTTAGAGTCCGCACGGATGGAGCCGTACTCCGTGATTCACGACAGCTGTTTGTCGTTAAAAAGGGCAGGCAAGCAGATATTTGGCAGAGGGGTCAAGATAAGAAATGCGGGGCTGAACTCACGATAAGGATTTAGGTAACATAGGCCGGCGGGGTAAACAAACTTCCTTTCTCGAATCAACAATGTGTGAACGTCTTTACCAATTAGGAAATATTTGTTGAGAGAAGCTTCAAGCGAACTCAAATACTATTTCTTCTGCATTCTTACTTCTCTCTTTGACGTTTTAGACTTCTAGCTCAGTGCTGAGATTAGAAGATTTGGACCTGGCAGCAACCCCACTATGGCGACCAAATCCCCCATTGTCGATATACATACTCACGTGTATCCGCCTTCTTATATCGCCCTCCTAAAATCTCGCTCCAGCATACCTTACATCCGGTCATTCCCGCCCTCTTCTTCTCTCCGCCTTGTCATCCTCCCAGCTGAGGACACAGAAAGCACGTCTCGAGGACGCCCCGTTGGAGCGGAGTACTACGATATCAATGAGAAGATCAAGTTTATGGACACGCACTCCATCGATATCTCTGTCATCTCACTTGCGAACCCCTGGCTGGATTGGGTTCCAGCTTCTGAAGCCGCTCAAGCTGCGAAGGAGATCAATGACGAGGTCAATGCCGAATGTGGGAAATTCCCCGGAAGGCTGTTTGCTTTTGCAACGTTGCCTTTGAGTGGTGGGAGGGAGGTCATCGTCAAGGAGATTACGAGGTTGCGAAGCTTGAAGTTCATGAGAGGCATCATTCTTGGGACTACGGGGCTAGGCAAGGGACTTGACGATCCAGAACTACTTCCAATCTTCGAGGCAGTGCAAGCGGCCAGTTTACCCATCTTCTTGCATCCGCATTATGGTCTACCTGG
This sequence comes from Hyphodiscus sp. D1413, assembly GCA_003988895.1. Taxonomy (NCBI): domain Eukaryota; kingdom Fungi; phylum Ascomycota; class Leotiomycetes; order Helotiales; family Hyphodiscaceae; genus Hyphodiscus; species Hyphodiscus sp. D1413. Next base: position 587,061 of record QYAO01000014.1, read on the forward strand.
TTCTGTTTGGGGTGAGAGAGCGAATGATTACGGACATGTTCTGCCTCTGGCTCTGGGCTTCCCGCTGGAGACGACGATTGCGGTCACGAGAATGATTCTCGCTGGAGTGTTTGAAAAGTTGCCCGATCTGCAGATGATTCTGGCACATTCAGGAGGGACTTTGCCGTTTCTGGCCGGTCGGATCGAGTCTTGTATAGAGCACGATGCCCACTTAAAGGCGGAAGGCAAGTTGGGAAAGGGACGGAAGACGGTGTGGGAGATCCTGAAAAAGAACATCTACCTGGATGCTGTGATTTATGGAGACGTGGGGTTGAAGGCCGCGATTCAAGCTAGTGGGGAGGATAGAGTCATGTTTGGGACTGATCATCCTTTCTTTCCTCCGCTTGGAGATGAGGGCGGGAAGTGGTTGAGTGTGCAAACGAATTATGAGGCCATCAAAGGAGCGCTTGGGACTGGAAGCGAAGAAGCAAAAGGGGCATTGGGTGGAAATGCAGTCAGAGTGTTGAGCCTAATAGTATGATATATAGGAGCCACTGAAAATTCACGATCATTATGATGCAAGAATATCTATTCTCGATGTACGGCAAGACTGTTTGATTCTAATGCAGACTTTAGCAGTACATATCCCGCCGAATATCGGCCCTGCCCTTCAAGGTTAAGACAGTCCGGGAAACGATCGCCAGCACCCATTGGACTCTCTAAACTTCATACAGCACTACAAAGCGCAGGTCGACCTTCTTGCAAACTTCGCTATGGCTCGCAATAGCCTTAGTGAAGCGCAATCGATCGACCATCACCCTATTCTTGGATAGAACTGGCCACCTGCACATCTCAAATATTGGGATATCCATCACCCACAGGCAGTTCTTGTTCCGCACCATCAGCGGTTTCACGAGGGGTATTTCATCACTACTCGGTCCGAGCACGGGATGTGGGGGAGCAACGATGACATGAAGAACTGAGAGGTTTGGACAGAACCCTGGGAGCATATTCCAAAGATCCTTTTTGTGTCAGTAATTACTAGAGCAGAGAATTGGCTGTCACTTACGATCCTGGCCGAAATCCGGACTGCCGACACTGCTTCCTCTGCCACCCTCAGATCCAATGCCATTTGAGTGACATATTTCAGACCGTTCTTTAGCCCTTCAGTAGAGGTGATTTTTTGAAATACCACTGTTGAAAAACGAACGTTTGAGAGATACAGTACATCTCGATACGCACTGAAGAAGCGGTAGAACTTATCCGGGCCCTGCTCAGCGACGCAGAATGCAAACCTCTTCCTTGCCTCATATCTAGCGACTCGGTTCGCCTGGATCAGACCTGGAATGTCACAATGATCGTGATTCAGAGAGACGACGCGAGAACCACTACAGGAAGAGAGTATCAGCCACTCAATGGTAAAACTTTCTTGGAGACTGGTTTGGAATTGCTGGATAAGATCTTTTCGAATCCAAAGTACAAAGGAATGAGCAAGACCAAGAGCTGGGAAAATAATGACTTACATATCGTTCAGTGCATGGCGCCAAACCTCAACCTGAAGTTCCGGAGGGAGCTTACCAAAGCAGTGAAACTCTTCAGGAGCGTGCATAGGCCTCGTTGGGAGGAGGGCGAAAGAAGGGAATAATGAAACCATATCGTTCCTGATCTTTCCGAAGTCCACTTGAGGTGTTCGGTAGCTCAATCGTCGAGAATGTTTGGGTGAATTGGATGGGCGTTTTGGATACGGAAATTGGGTCTTTCCTAAGAGATGGTTTAGTCTAGTGATTGGATTCAGGCGTAGGGGCCTCTCACTTGAATTATGACCTCTTGTAACCTTCTTTGGTGGCAAAGGGGATGAAGTTGGTAATTCAGGAGGGCTTTGTAGATGAGTGTTGCCAAATTTGTAGGGCTGAACGAAGCTTGTTTGCTGTACCGTTGAAGCCATAGTCGCAAGGCCTGGAACGGCACCAGCCAGCTCATTTCTGATATTCCCAAAGCTCACAACTGGAAGCTGATGCTCAAATTCCATCACCGCCGAAGATTCTGGTGGTTCGGTTAGAAATATTCGTAAACGATAGTATAAAGAAATGTCCTTGCCAAGATGTTCTGCGGGTGTTTGCATCGTCGGCGGGTGGGAGAAGGAAGGAGGAGCTTCGACAACAGCGATTGCTTCCACCTGAGAATCTCTGCCGAAGAAAGAAAGGACTCTTCCAATGGCGACACTGACGGTTCTACCAATGCTTTGAACGAAACGAAACCTATTCTGCTCGTCAAGTGGCTCGTTGGATGGAGGCTGCGACATTTGTAAACGGGTCTTGCTCGAACATGGAATGTGAATAAGAGGCAGCAGCAGCTTGGGAAAGATCCGACTGGACCTACGACTGAGATAGAAGGATGAGGAATATTCAAAAGACGACTTCAACTTGCTTGGAAAGGCTCTGAGTGTTATCTCTGGAGGGGTGCTGGATGTCTTTCGTCGGCAGTTCGTTGGATGGCGACAAGTTGTTGTAAGTTCCAGAACGATCGAGAAGAATTCACCTTATAAATATGAAGTAATGGATCTGATTTCTTTTGAAGTGAATAGGTCCGAACGAAAAGTAGTTTCAGAGCATGTGGTCTCGGACCACAATATCACCTACTGCGACCATAATAGCAACTACTGCGAGCACAATATCAACTACCGCTAGCAGTAAACGCAGGTTTGAGAGCAGGTGTGATTCCTCGTCGCTTGGAACCTTGTGTTATCAAATTTTTATCTCGCCCTCCACACTCAGCTGTATTTGGTTTACTATCGGACTTTTTCCTCTTCTCGACCTCATGCTTCACGCGAGCAGGGCTGCCTCTGCGCAGGTGTCAGGAATCAAGCTATCGATGATGTCACACAAGGTAAATAGAAAGATGAGTACGCCTGTCAATCGATTGTATTGCACTCTATGCCCTAGAACCTAGAACAAAGGAGAGAGGCTGCCAGATATATATGTACTTCTCGGCGTATTACGTAAGCCACCAGCCTCTCCCACCAGTCCCAACACCTCCCATGTTGCTCCTTAATTCTCAACAGCAGGCCATGCTTACTCCTACGTAGTAGACTCTAGAAAAGTAGCCAGTTACCCAAACTCTACTGTCTCGTTAACAGTAAACTCTGAACCAGGCCAATGAACGATATCCAGCCGAATGGAATTGTTTCCCTGCTAAAAGCGTGCAATTCAATCGAGAGGCTTGTGCATCTTTTACTCCATTGAGTCCCCTGTTCAACACCACCTTGGACCGCATACATTGAGCTCTCGTATAATTAGCTGTCGTCTCACTGCAGGTGTTTATGAAGCAGCTTATCACGTGTGAGCTTATTCTGAATGAGAAGCTTAAGTTTTAATTTCTTTCATTTTGCTCCAATGTAGCAGCGGTGGTCTGATTTGCACACGGAAGCTTGTGTGATCTAATAGCACGATAATTTCTACACGCCGATGGGAGGGTTGAGCGATGATTTAATAGAAGCGACAGAATAGCCTAGCCAGCTAATGATAAAGCACAAGCTTTTCTGTATTTCGAATGTTCTCGGAATGAACCTTACGCCAACCCCGTTGTTAGGTAGGAACTAACCCAGCCAAAGACTAGATGTAGCCTTTTAGAATTGCGCTCTCCGCATTCAAGATTGATGATCCGGCAGCTCCTAGAATCGTGTTGTGGGTAACTGCCACAAACTGGACATCAAAGATACCACTCTCGTCTTCCCTGATTCGGCCCACGCTGCATGCGTATCCCCTTTCCGTCTCTCTATCCAGGCGAGGCTGCGGCCGATCAGCCTCGTCTAAAACGACAATGGCTTGTTGTGGAGCCGAAGGACATCCAAGGACTTGAACCTCTGACTTGTACTCTTTCATCGCATCACGGATCTGGCTGGCGCTTGGCGGAGGTCGGTTTACAAACCGTAATGATACACACACTGTGTGACCATCAAGTACCGGCACACGGTTACAGGCAACGGAAACGCGGAGAGGTTGATCGATGAACCCAGTCAGGTCCGTCTCCAAGCTGCCTAGAATCTTGCGAGCTTCGGCTGGGATCTTGACTTCCTCTCCTGAGATGTATGGAATGACATTGTCAAGGACGTCCATGCCTGACGCGGTTAGCTGTGATAAGTAGAATCTATGCCGTCTGGTGCTCTGTATGGGCAGAAGACTTGATCACTTACTGCTGACACCAGGATATCCTGCTCCTGAGACGGCTTGCATCGTGACCATGCTCACCTGGTCGATCGGTCCGAATTTTTGAATGAGCGGCGCGGCTGGGATGACGAGGCCGATGACCGCACAGTTTGAATTGCAAACAAGGAAGCCTTTATCGACTTGGTAATGTCGACGCTGTGTTGGGATTGATTCAATGTGTCCTGCATTGACTACCGGGACAATCAGAGGAACCAAGGGATCCAATCGGAAGTTCTTGGCATTCGAAAAGACGGCAAAGTTTGCTTTGAGAAAAGCCATTTCGACGTCGCCAGCAACATCAGAATCCAGGCCCGAGAAGATAATGTCGCAGTCCGGGTATTCAACCGGCACGCAGCGCCGCACGATCAGACCTGCGACTTGTGCAGGTATCGGGCTTGACTGCTTCCAACGGACGGCTTCTGAGTACTTTTTATCAGCTGACTTGGAGGAGGCTCCGACAGCTACTACTTCCAGCAGCGGATGCTGAGCGAGAAGGAGAATGAATCGTGTGCCAACTGCTCCAGTCGCTCCTAGGACAGCTGGGAAGTGTGAGTCAACATGTTTTGCATAGAACAGAGGAATGAGCTTCATACCGCATCGCTTTTTCAAGGGTTTGTCATTAGAAGACATTGCTATGTCTCTGTTCGGTCTTAATCTTGAGTCAGAATTGTTTCGTTGTGAAGGTGAGTTATTCTGTAGTTCTTGTAGTTTGGCAGTAGCTTAATGCGAGTGCATAAATTTTATTTTATATTCCGAGTTCGGGGAGCAGGACTATGAATGCCTCAGGCATCTAGTTCATTCCTGTTAACCCTTAGCAAAAGCTTTAGTCTACGACTGAAGAAATTATGAGATGTTTCTAGTATTATCTAAAATCTAAGATTCTGACTATCTAAGTGTCTGAAAGTTTTGAGAGAATGGGAAAATATTCACGCATAAGGGGCTAGGAGACATGCGGGGTGGCGAAACTCGCTGGGCATAATTGCTACTTGCTAGTTCTAGTGAAATAGCACCTAATTGATGGAAACAGCGTGTATCGTGATATCTTAGGAGAGGAAGAAATAGGGGTTATAGGAAGTGTCTTAAATACAGCCAGGTTTATATAATATAGGCTAGCAAGGTAAGTGGTGGTTTCCATTTGACAAGTCACTGCCATAAAGTAGCTGCTTCTTTTTAAGGACGCTCTGGGTAGAATTCAGGTTCAAATCTTCTCGTAAGCTGTTTTGCTATACAATCCTCAATCTCAACTTCGAGAAATCCCCAAAGCGACGCTCTCTTCCTTCACCTCCCTCCCTTCCTCGCACGCACAATCCAACCCTCTCGAACCAGCCCCCCAAGCTCCTCAGCCTAGAACCAACGAGCCAACGAACCAACGAACAAATAAGCACCCAGATCTCCTACCTAGAAATCTCGATCCTGCGTGTTCTGTTGTACGCTAACTCCTTCTATAACACTGTTCTTCCAACAGCATACACCAGCACATATACGCAACAAACCACCTCCAGAGTCCAATCCAACCACAACCCATCGAGTCTCATTACCCCGCAAACAAAAAACACAAGGAAACTCATTTCATTCTCCCGCCCTGGATCAGCCAGGTGGAGTCCTGGTATAGTCTATACACCATGTCTTATTGTATACCATATAAGCAGAGTTCAGTCTCGCTAAGAAAGGGGGAGTCACGTGGCGACTCCTTTACGTGAATTGATTGGGAGTGGAAGATTAGTTCTCGCGAGGGACTATCTCTTGCTATTCTGTTCGGGGGGAAAGTTGGCAAGGACTGCGCGCTAGAATACTTGCTTGGGTATTTTGAGGCGCAGTTCTCGAGTCTCTATTGTAAATGTAAGCTGTATCGAAGTCACGGTTTGAGTTATGGAGGTGAAGGTTGGAGCGCACTTGCGCCTATGTATTATCATTATGTGTAGATTGAAAGATGCGTGGTTTGCAGATATTATATATTTATGTTTATAAATTCCGTTCAATCCTTCCAAGCAGGATGACGCTGAAATCCGAGATATGCCACCGAACCTAAACACCTGATAGAGGTGATTTTGCCACCGTACGCCTTCAAATCCAAAGTCATGATCGTTGATCAAGGGTATATCCATCTTGCCACGTACTCCAAATCCCCTTCCGAGTAAAAGTTGAGATTCAATGCTCCGCTCCACAAGCCGCTCGTGCCAAAAGAAATCTATTCGTTCATTCATTGTTCGTTCCAGTCGTCGAAGATATTAGGCTAGGCGAAGGAGCCACTTCCACTTGCGCTTCCCACAGGCAATGCTCGCCCGGGTCGTTCTCCGTTGTCCAGAGGAGATAGAGGGGATAGGTCTTCGTAATCAGGAATTGGCTCTCCGTCATAGATCTCCGCGTTGAGGTACGCAGGAGGAGAAGCAGGAACGTTCTCATACAGAGGAGGCTGTTCCTCGTCCCACGAGATTCCAAGACCAGCTCGCTCCGTGACATTGATATTGAAATGCATCCTGAGAACCCTCGCAGCACCGGTAGGTGTGACCTGTGAGAGTTTCTTCATAGGCGCAAACTCCTCCGCGACAATCATCTCCACGATCAGGACATGCGAGACTTCCGTCCCGTCTTCGGCCTTCAGGTCGCAGATCGGATTCGAGCCAGATTGCACACCGAAAGGAAACTCCAGGTCAACCGTTCCATCTGGTGAGCTGTAGTCTGCCTTCCATCCGCTCTTCATTTCCTCCGTTCCAATGGTTCGGACGTCTTGGTGGGCGATCCCCTTCTTCGCATCCTCGACATTGCCCAACTTTGCCGCATGCTTTGGACAGGCTGGGGAGATCGTCTTTTGCGTCTCCTCCAGACGCCACGTCAACCTCTTCAGCTTCCATTGTGTTTGTGTCTTCGTATCTGGGTTGCGCTTCACCACGCCGTCCATGCGCATCGAGATTGTGGTTTCGCCAATGGGGTGGATGACGGGAGGGAGCTCGCAGTTCGCGGTGAGGTTCGTGGGAGGGAATATGCGGATCGAGTGCCGGGGTGTATCGCCTGGATTCACGGAGCGTTTGATGTTGAGGACTTGGGAGAGCTTCAAGGGCTCACCAGTGACTGGAGCTACTGTTGCGCGGAGGACGTAGTCTATCGCGGAGAGACTGCCTTTCATAGTTGCGGGGAGGTGGCCTGGCAGAAGGAAGGAGAACGGGAAGCTGTGCTCACCTGTATCTGTTAGCAGAGGCCCAGGGTTCAAGATCGAATTCTGCTCACCCTTTGCCAGAGTCTGTGGTCCTTGCAAGAAATTCCAGGTTGTAAGATCCGTGGATTGATGCGAGCACTCCTGGCAGTGGCTGTGAAATGGCTTCTTTCTTGTAATCTCCAGCGCAAGTCTCATCTTGAATTTGTCGATTGCCATATGCTCCTCGTGGACCGTGAGTCGAATCTGGCCGGAGAGCAAAGCGCCAGTGCTCGAAGCAGCGGCGCCATAGAACACCAGAGGAGGCGACTCAATTACGCAATCGAGCGTTGCTGGGTGGTGTTGCGCAATTGCTCTTGTGGAACTCTTCGGCGAGGGGACTTTCTGGGTCAAGCCCGGAAAGGACAAACGTTTGTGCGAGTCTGGCATGACTTTATATTTTCTCTCCTTTTCCTCGACCGAGTTGAGGGAAGAAGCGGAAGATGAAGAGGAACGTTCTGAGAGGGGAGGTCTGCTGCTGGAAAACGTGCGAGAGCCTTTCTTGTTCTTGAGTTCGGTGGGGTGGTCGAGGGAGTGGTTGGAGTGCGAGCGGAAGGCTAAGAACGGCATGGTGAGAGGAAAAAAGACTGCCGAATGAGAGACGCCACCGACGACGGAGTGAAAGAATTCCCCTCCTTTTCCAGAAATCTTGGCAGGAGTATGCGACAACGGGTGAGGGATGTATCTATTCCCAGATTTGTGGCAGCACTTGGAGGAAAGGTAGATGGTATGATGACATAGAATCTGGGGGGGGGGTTCGAGAGTGTTTGATAGTCTCCTATGTCAACCCTTTTTTTTTTTTTTTTCTTCCTTTCGGTCCAAGGCCAAAGGCTGTTCTAGTGCGGGGCATGGTTTGCAGTTATAGTTCTTTTCAAGAATGGATTCCTATGTGTCAAGGGATGTTCTGGGCAGCAAATTGGAGTGGATCGTGTAGTCACTGGTGAGTGAGGAAAAGCATCAGAGCACTGGCGGGGTTAAATGCCTGTGTTGGTGGATAGCTGGTTTCTGTCAGCTGGCCGCCCTTAGAGGTGGGCAGCTCATTACGAGATGGGATGGCTTGAAGAGGGACAGGAGGGCGACGGCGATGGAGAGGCGTGTGGTGTCATGACCGGATGAAATTGGTTGCTGAAAGCAGCGGTAGCCACGGTGGTTTTGGGGGGAGCCAAGCCAGATGGCCCTGTGCTTCTGGCCCTGTCCTCGGGAGGGAACACGTAATTCCACCCAGCGTCACTCAGCCGAGCTGTGAGACCGCTTGGCCTGGTGAGCCTGAGCCGCTTCGTAGGGCAGAGGAGGGCAGAGGAGGCAAGCATTCTCCCGCCTCACTGTCAGAGTCGCAGGTCTCATCATGAACCAAGAACAGCGTCTCTGAGCCAAGAAGACGTCCAGTACCGACGCCTTGGATGCTCGTTAGGCCGAGCTACGCATGCAGATCGATCAGCACTGCATAGTGCTTAGGTCTTAGGTCTCTTTGTTTGCTACTAAATGTCAGCTGCAACTGTAAATATCCACCTTTCATAACAGAAACCTCAACTGTCAACTCGACCCGTACCTGACTCTCCGGCCGAGGCTGAGGCTACACTTGTAAATCTAGCTGCCAATTACCAACCATTATGTCGCCATGGGACTCGAGTTTTACGACTTTCCCGATCTACATAGGTGATGCGGTACGGGGTAGCTGACTCACCGACGCAGGTTCGTGTTATGGTGCGATCAAAACGTTCAATCACGGCACCATGCTGGGAGACACAGTCTCATCAGACAATGTAATCGCATCACAATAGGGGTTTTCCTGCTCGTAAGCGAGAGAACCCAACAAGGTGTCTTCACCGCTGCTTTGGAGCGAGTCGAGCATCAGCTGTCGACAGAACGCTGCGTGGAGATGAGAGGTGTGAAGCCTTCTAATCCCCTACGCCTAGATTAAGGCTCTCAGAGTTTCCGGAGAACGAGACAACTCACCAGCCTACATTCTCTGGCGGCCTGGTGATCTTACCCAGCTTTCAGCCCTTCAGCCAAGCGAAGGCGACAGCTGCTTTGGAGAAGGTTGAGCCCGGATCCTCCCCTCACCAGAAGGCGTTCGTTGTGTGCTGTACTGTAAACAAACCCAAAACCACCCACCAATCGACAAATCAGAGCGGAAATGGCCAGCTGCCCACCAGAGAAAGTGCGGGGAGACAAAAGCCTCACGCTCGTGACGAGGTCCGGCATTCGGCACCTGGCATCCGCAGAATTTGAATGAGGCCTACCTTCGTACGTTGACACTGAGATGGCCTCGATGCTGTTCTCCGAGGAGACAGAGCGCGAGAGCGTCATGTGCTCGACGCCCAATTGTGGTGACCTCTCAGCGCACACCTCCACGCATCACGATCGCACAAAAACGCACGACGAAGCGTCAATATTGACGTAATGAAATGCCCTGACTGGCTTGAAAGCCTCGAGTCGAAACTGTGTTCTGTGAATGTCGTCAGTCGCAGGAGGTAACTTACCTCTCCTCCGCCTTACCCATGGGCCCACCCGGAAAACGTGCTTTGGCACTCGTCTTCCACGATGTGCGCTTCCTTGCCTCGTGAATCCCATTACCTAATTGGAAGCGCAGAGCCTTCACGTCCCTGACATCCACCGCTGCTTTGTGCTGTGGCAGGCCTTTGACGCTTCCAGACTCGAAGCACGTTTCTCTCATCGTGTAAGTATGATACGAGAATTACTCGAGAATTACTCGAGAATATCCATCGTTCGCACTAGCGCTCGCCATCTCAACCACGGCGCAAGACGCAAGACGCACCACGCACCTCAGATCTTCCGTCTCGACTAAGGGAAAACTTCGTTTCTTCCTGGGATCCCTTGTGCTCCCTCTTCTTCCCTCCTTCCATCACCCTTCCACCACCCTTCTGCCCTCCCGCTCCGCTCACAAGCCAACCACACCAAACAAACACAGCAGCACGAGTCTACACATACTTTCTACCAGGCCGCAAGCGCGGCATCCTCCGATTCGCTCTGAACCTCTCAACTGCACCAAAAAACGTTGTTTGTATTTGTGAAGAAGCCGCGGAAGAGGAAGAGTTTTCCTGCTCCCGCCAGTTGCAGTGGAGTAAGCGATGACTTGCGCCGTTTACGCCTCTGCCGCCCTCGCGTTCTCACACCGTGTGGATTTCGCGTTCGTGCTGCGTTAGTGCTGTGAGCGTGGGTTACGGCTACTGGCGGGCTGGGAAGGCGGGCGACTCCGATGAGGCTTCATGTTAGATTCGTGGAACCTGAGGAGAGAGGACCCCAAGCTACTGGATGCGTGTCCATGCTGGATCCTGCGTGGGCCATTGCCGAGCCCCTTTTCGTTGCGCGAGCTGGATAGGTGTTGGCTAGTCAACGCTTGACGTTCTTGAGTACTTCGTTGAGCATGTATCTGCTTCTTACTCTGTACTCTGTGCATCTCGTTCGTGTCTCCAGAGCTGGAATCATATCGATCGCTGGTCCTGAGGGGCTGTAGCTCATGTTGCTCCACGTGATTGTTAAGTTTGATAGCAGCGTGGCCTCAGAGTACTGAAGGCACCTAGATAGTGGTAGTGCCTCTTCTTTCAAGTTAAGATCCTAGCTTCTATCAGTCAAGGTATCGACTGCAGTTTGCTAGAGGGATGACTTCATATGAGGATTCGTCTCCCCTTTATGACTTGGTTGTCATCAGCTGGTCATATGAAGTTCCGGACATCAATGAGCAGGCTTTGCTCTTCGACAGTAGTCTGCCTCTGCCAGCGGGACCTGGTCAGTACCTCGTTCTGAAGAAGTTGTATTGTAATGAATGAACTGATGGGCTAAGTGGCACTCTGCAAACTGCAGTTTCGCCAGAACGCTCAATATCTGACCCCACATGGGAAGCTTGGGGAAGGGTGAAGGATTGGTGGGGCTTTGTATTGATGATATTTCATTGAGGTGGACTGTCAAATGCAGTCTTTGAAACTTGCTTTATCTTGTTTCTCACTTTTCTACACTTGAGTGTGAGTTCTGCTTGTACTTGCGATTGGGATGTCATCTTAGCGCGGCTGGGGGAAAGGCTGGGGAAAGTTACCAAACCACTGATATCTAGAGAATCCTATTTACTCAAGAGACTATGGTCAAGCCAAACAAACATGAAGGTTCTAGAATTATACTGCTAGACAGATAGTTGATTTCATCACCATTGGCTCTTTTTGTCCTTCGTCATCATTCCTGTGAATGGAATGTTCGAGACTTGGATGTTTATCTGGTAAATATCACCTTCTCTTCTTTCAAGAGGGCTTATTGATTGTTAATGGAGACTATATAATGTTATTCGCTTGCTGTTATCAGTCAGATCATAGTTGCTCAGAAGTCGTAGAAGACTGTGCCATAGCTTTTGAACCTCCCAAGATACTCAAGAATCCCATTCACATGTATAAACAATGCCATCAGAAAGTGATATAATGCTCAACTGTTCACCTTAACGTGCTTGATCTCCTCGCTTATTCCTACTCTCACATGAGGTATGTATATATATAACCTCGACGACGCCCACTCTCATATTCGACGCCGACCGTTCACACAAATTCTGTCTTCACCAACCTTGTCTCACAAATCCCGTCTTCATTGTTCACATTGTCTTTATATACTAAAGACTCAACATGAAGATCTGCCACTACCCCTCGCCACCGGCACTGACCACCTCCACCTCCTTCCCTAAACTCCCCCTTGAGCTACGCCTCAAGATCTACCGGCTCTGCATGCACCCTCAAACCATCACCTTGCTAGCCGAAAACGCCACCCCGCCCGCCATCCTCAGCGTCTGCCATGAAAGCCGTGACGAGACACGCAAGAAGTACATCCTCCAACGTCTGCGTCCAGACTCTTACTGCCGCCGCAAATTCGGTGTCCCGCCTATCAATCCACCCAAGACCTTGAGAGCAGTCTTCATCAACCCCGAGATCGACGTCATCAACCTCTCCGAGTGTCTCGATAACAGGAACGGCATGCTCGGTTTCATGCTCACCAACGCCGTCGTCGCTTGTCCCGGTGCCATGATGCGCATCCGAAAACTGATCATCGGCGTCCCGGACAAGAAGTCCTCGTTCTTTGAGAGGTGAAGTCTCGCAACACTCCACATGTCTAACTTGGGAACTATCACTGACTGTTTGCTTCAGAATCCCTAACCGACTCGCTAAGTTCACGGCCTGCTTGAAGCTACGAGAGGTGGTGTTTGTCTTCGGCGGAAATTCAAGCACGAGAGTTGAAAACCTGGTTGATGTCAAAGACACCGCACAGGAGATGACCCAGGAGGAGATCGACGCGACCTACTTCATCCGACAGAGTATCGAGGTGGATATCGAGCAGCGGGGCAAGGAGCTGAAGATCACCTTCGCGAGAGAGAGCAGGATTAGACGTTGACTCAAGCATCTCCGCAGCAGCAGTTTCGAAAGCGTTTAAAGCGATTTTTCGGACTTGGGAAGAGGGATTCTTCTGGCTTGCCATGTACGGGGTGGGAAATCCAGATGGAGGATGGTCCTTCGTGTCGTATCAGGATTTCAATCAGGAGTTTAATCAGGACTCTACCTTCGTCTAAACAATCGATTCATTTGACATGCAGTCTATGGTTACTGCAGCCTTTTCGCCATGTGATTATATGAACTGCACTTCCCTATTCCCCGTTGCCCTACTTGTGACTGGGTTTACTCTTGCAGAGTTCCGGTCCTTTGTCAAGCTTCATGCGGAATGAGATCTGCAAGACGAAAGTTGCGATCTAATTTTTGTCTTCCGCGCATACGACAGTAGCGTTGACTTCTCTTTTGCTCTCTTACTCTGTGATCTTGTGGTGCCGAGTCTGTCAGTCTGTTCCACTCATTTGGCTCCTTCTCTAACCTGTTAGGGTGGAAGTCCGAAAAATTGGTGAAGATTGGTTTAGACTGCAAAACGGAAACAGTGTTGATTGAAATAAGATCGCACGCTCCATTTAATCTATGCTATACACACAGGCCCGTGAACTCCACCAAATGCCGTAATTTACAAACAAGTCATAATCAGCTGAGCAACTCCCTGATATCTTCAATGCGTTGTGTTCTCTTCTCTTCATCGCTCATCATGCCTAATGAGCTTGCACTATCATATTCAGTCAGCAAAGTCATCCGCAATTCTGGAGACATGAAACCCACATGAACTTTTTTCTGTCCTGTATCTTTAACATCCGCTCCTCCACACTCTCCTTGACAATAAATCTGCACACTTTCACCTCACTCGTTTGCCCCATGCGGTGAACACGATCGATAGCTTGAGCTTCGACAGCGAAACTCCACCACGGATCCATCATATAGACTCGCTTCGCCATCGTTAAGTTCAGGCCTACACCTCCGGCTCTCAAGCTGAGCAGCAGGACGGTCCCTTTCTTGCTGGCAGCAAACTCGGTAAGAACTGCGGCACGGGATGATTGAGACATGGAACCGTCAAGTCTTACGAACGGGATGGATGCTCGAGTCAGGGCTGGCTCGATGAGTGAGAGAAAGGAAGTAAATTGACTGAATACAACGGATTTGGTGCCAGGGAGTTCCTTTCTCAAGGCTTTGAGGTTAGTGAGAAGTGCTCCAATCTTCGCGGAGGAATTAGATCCAAGTCTCTGCAGACTTATTTTGGGCTTGCCATCCTCATTGGGATCACTGTCGTCTTTCACGACTTCGAAGATATCCCGAGAGTTGATGATCTCTCTGCAATTGAAGCACCGAGGCAGATCTCCTTTATCGGTTTGGTGAGTAATGTAGTCAAGTAGGCATTTCTTGCATGCCGAATGCCAGCATCCTGTCACGGTTTGCTCAATCATTGGCTCTTCAGAGCAAATTGGGCACTCATTTTCTGCTTCGTCACGGATCTGCTCGAGGACGTGGGCCCCGAATGCGTTAGAGTCAGCCGAGTCATCAGTGGCAGCAGTGAAGCGTTCAATGAGAGATTGCAGGTCCATATCATCAGCCAGACCATTCGCAGCATCGGCGGCCTCAGCGGCGTCTTCCTCGTCCGTCACGAGACTCTGATTCCTTGTCAGGATTGGATGACAGCAAGATTGCCGCAGTCGAAGAATCTGAGCGAAAATGCTGGTATATGCCTTCATGACGGTACCAGCTTCAACGTTGGCTGTGAAGGTCCGCTTTGCTCGAGTGAAGATATGGTCGTAGACTTCCCGCTCAGGTTTCGAGAGCTCAATGTCAACAATATCGACGGTTTTCGGAGGGAGCGGAACCAGTGCTTCGCCAGTTGGTGTCTTCATGTCTTTCGTTCTCCGTAAAACGAGAGGCTCTAACACCGTCTGCACCACATCGAGCGCTCGCATGAAGTCTTTTGACTCGAATGGCACCGTAATGAATGTCTTCCAGAATGAGAAATTGCTCCAAGGTTCCACTCTTAGGAAACGGACTAGACTGAAAAGATCCTCGAGGCGATTCACAATTGGGGTGCCGGTCAAGACCCATCGATGTTCAGCGGCGATTTCATAACAGGCTTTCGCAGTTTTGGAGCTGCGATTCTTGATGTGATGTGCCTCGTCCAGAATAACTCGGAAGTAGTTGAGCGAAAAGAGTCCTCCATGGGCAGCGCGGTCTCCATTCTTTGCGGCAACTTGATTGAACTCGGAAAGCACGACACCGTAACTTGTAATGATGACGTTGGGGGCGGAGGCAGCGTTCGCTTCGCAGCACAGAGTCTGAAGGTTTACTGCCTTTTCGCTTCCATAATATACCATACTCTTGAGAGTGCCTTCCTTCGAAGCTTTTTCGGCCTCACTCTGCCATTGAGCCAACAAGGACATCGGTGCCACTACCAGAGTTGTGCAAGGGGCTCTTTCTACTGTAGTGGAGATTGTAGGTAGTCGTAGTAGGCTGTTAACAGAAGCCGTAACAGAACTCGTGGCTTTCTCAAGACTCATTGCTACATCTGACTTATGAGAATGGATCAAACTCATCATCTCAATTGTCTTCCCAAGACCCATTTCATCTGCAAGAATGCCTCCCAGGCAATGCTGCTCTTGAACAGGAAACTGCAGAGAGAGTTCACCAGAGTAAGGATTGACATAAAACTTCTCTTGATCGACGACCTGAGGTAATGTTCCACTTCTCGGAATTAGCTGGGCAATTAAAGGAAAAGAAATATGGTGGTATCTCTAGAAAAAGGTCCGTGGTGTCTAGAAGAGGAGCCTAGTAGCACATTGAGATGAAACTACCTCTTGAGATAGCTTTGGAGAGAGGCTGCATAGGTGAAGGCTCCGTTGCAGGATTGCAGGAGGTACAGTAGTGATGCTCGGTTTCTGACTGAAGAATGTCGAGAGATCCGAGAAGACGGGCCATGGGATAATCGGCCATGACTCCTGAGATGTCCCGCTGGGAAGCCCATTAAGGCATTACTTCCCATGAGGGCTTACCCAGAGAATGAGAAAACAACAATTGAAACAATTCTTGCACTTACTCGTCCATGTCCTTTGTTGGCCAGGCATATTCCTCCCAAAGAGGATGCATTGAAACTTCTCGCTTCTCACTCTTTTCATCCTTCTCTTTTGACATCATCCAATGCAAGGCTTGCTTCTGGTAGTGTCGCAAGTCCATGGCAAATGTCTCAGCTGGTTCTGCAGCATCGGCATTGAAGTCGAAAGACTGAGCCTTTTTGTAAAGCGAGTCCAGTTGATCTTGTTCGAGCTCCTTCCCATCTTCCGCTTCCTCGGATAGTGGAGAAGAGCCTCCAATTTCTTTAGCCTGGTCTTTCTTTGCTTGCTGATTCTCATATTGCTCCGCCACCTCAGCCGCTTGAAGTAGACCCTGGCGTTTATGATTCTCCGTGGTCGCAGATGTTTTGGATGGTAAGAGGTTGATTTCTTCAAATAGCTTCACGAGAGCCACCTGACGCAGGCGCAGTCCTTTCTCCTCAGATGTCTCCTTCTCCTCAAACATGCCTGTTTTCCGATTATCGGGTGGTTTGAATCCTGAATTATCGAATCCAGTCTTAAGTAGGGAGCAACGCAACTGCAAAAATATTGTGTCGTTCGTCCGGAGTATTTCTGGGACGTATACACATGTGCCTTCGAATTTGCAGACCTTCTGGTCAATCAACGTCGAGACCCAATTCGCCGTTTCCCGTGGGAGTCTCCCAACTTCTTCCCCCCTGGAATTGGTAAAACGAACAATGACATCCACTCTTCGGGCAGCAGCGCTCCCTGGTTTCGGAGCTTGCACAGCAGCTGGCTTGCCTCTTCCCATCAAAATTGAAGTCTTAAGAGGTTGTATCTTCTGCCGCTCAATTCGGACGGGTTCTCCATGCTTAATCAAATTCTTGCCACTTCTTGTTGCCCATGCACCTACTCCAAATGCACCCGCATATCGGTATTCTGGCATTGCGGCTTTCAGCAAGGCTTGCTGGGTTTCAATTCGAGGATGAGTGCTCGACTCCCCTTTGCCAGGAGATGTCGATCGGGTAAAGCTATTGATTGTCATGCTCGAGTGCTTTCGGGAGGGTCCCAACGCGATTTTACTCTTCTTCCAAGATCCATCAAAGTACATGTTGACAGCCCTTTCCATATTGTCTCCTGATGCTTCACGCAACCGACTTAGGACATCGGGTGGCACTTTGTCCCCTATGAAGCTTTCCAAAGTCTCTTGATCGAACCCAGGAAGAAGATCGTCTCCTCGGACTAAGTCGATGCCCATAGCCTCTTCATCTTGATTTCCACCCTCCGCAGAGCCACTTGATGTCGATTCATCTCCCTGTGCTTTGGCGGTGGGGAACGCGTCGATTCCGTTGGGTAGAAATGGGTCTTTTTCAAAAGAAATCTCAGCAGTATTTGGGTCCTCCGTGAAGAATCTTCGCTTCTTAGCAGGAGGTCCATCAATATCTGATATATTCATTCTCGTACAAACGGCGATGTTGATAGTATGCCTCGGATTGTGGTGCAGGAAATACAGAAGCGGGAACGCGCTTTAGACGATCGCGTAGAGTGGTGACCTTCGAAATTTCGTGACGTTTGATATGCTTCATTCAAAGATGTCCCTCCGAAAGTCTGCGCCAATGCAACGACTCTTTCTTTCTTTGTTCTTCAACTAGAACAATACTGTATTTCTAATGTACTCTATGCGGGCCATTTCTCGGTTACAGAGATCTAGCAAATTTCGATACGATTTAAGATGCACATACGCTACGACTCCATATACCACCCCAGCACCACATGCTTCTCGAATTACGGACGCAGATGTGACTGCTGCTAGGACATACTGCTCCAAACTTCTCCAGTGTGTTCTCAAGGTTGAACCCTTCTATTGGAGATTAAGGTGCTAACACTGGATAGAAAATTCGATTCTCCGTCATACACTTTACAGACCTTCATCCCTCCATCCGCAAGGGATGCCTACCTCTCAATTAGAGCTCTCAATGTAGAGCTCGCTCGAATACCGGACCTAGTCTCTAATCCAACTGTCGGTTCTCTGCGCATGCAATTCTGGCGCGACAACCTTACCCGCACATTCGCAAACGCCCCTCCCAAAGAACCTGTCGCAGTCCTCCTCCATAATGCTCTCACGTTGCTCAGATCACGGCATCCTGGGATCAGCACAAGTGTTATGAAAGGATGGTTCATGAAACTTATCAATGCGCGAGAGCAATATATGGATAATCGTCCTTATAAGAGTATGGATGCGTTAGAAATGTACGCGGAGAATACATATTCGACTTTGATGTATTTGACGTTAGCTGCGCTACCGTTGCATTCTTTGGAGGTGGACCACGTGGCTAGTCATATTGGGAAGGCTACGGGCATTGTCGCTGTATTGAGGGGACTGCCATTGATTGCTTTCCCACCTCCTCCGAATCATCATAGCAATAATGCTGCTTTTGGAGATATAATGGGGGTTCATGCTGGCGCTCGTCAAGCGGCGGTGGTTTTGCCTTTGGATGTTATGGTGGAAACTGGAGTCAAAGAAGAAGAAGTCTTCAGACAGGGTGCCAACGCTCCTGGGTTGAAAGATGCTATTTTCACAGTAGCCACAAGAGCGAATGATCATTTGATCACTGCGAGAGAGATGTTGAGGAACCTCCAGCAAGGCAAAGAGGCAGGCCACAAGTTCGAGCATGAAGGAGAAGAGGGTCATCAATACGTCGAATCAAAAGGCAACTCAACATCCGATCTCAAGAGGGGCTTTGATGTGTTGATACAGGCAATTCCAACAAGGCTGTGGCTAGAAACACTGGAGAAGCATGACTTCGATGTATTTCGGCCGGAGTTACGAGCGAGGGAGTGGAAGTTACCTTGGAAGGCTTATTGGGGATATAGTCGAAAATCAATATGAACACAAATTGCCAGCACTCACGCAATAACCTTGCTCGGAATTCAATGAATGACTTCCGATATGGAAAGGAATATTTTCCTCGGTATTATCGAGATGTCTGGAAGCATGGATTCAATGCTGGGTCTTCCGATCTAGGGAACATCTAGTGGTATTTAGACGGAACTGGATCCCAACTGAAGGCAATACCCATTTAGATCCTGTTCCTGCAGCCAAGCAAGGACCACATGTCTTCACAGCATAAGCACCAGAGAGAGTAGAGAAGATCAGATCCACCTATAACATGGTGCCAGTGAATGGATCCATCTCTAATCTTGCGGGTTGTGTTAGAGTGGATCCCAATATGCATCGTGAAGGTCGTTTGCTATTGTTTCGCAAGCGGGAGCTTATGTTGATCCGCGGCCGTGAGGCTGTATGAAATCCACTGCTCTCTAGACGACTAAGTCTGCAAAGGCCTTCTGAGTGTAGATCTCTTCCTAGAGCCTTTCATCTCTTCAATGGAAAGCTGGCTTATGAGGTTGTCGAAGCCCTGAGCTCCGAGCTGGAAGATAGCCATGTACCCTTCGCTATATCAACCCAAGGACTGACTGAACTTGACAGATGTATCCAAGAGAGCGCATCAGAGGGCTTCACTTGGTTGACTACACGGTAGGGAACTCTCACGTGCATCGAGAGTAGTTTGCGAAGACAACTTGGATATCTGACATAAGAATAGAATTCATAGTTGTCTTGACGATGTAATTAATTACAGTAGAATCAGATTTGGAATATTAAGAGACGTCCGAATCACATCCCGGTATCTTTGTGTTGCACGATAGCACATCAAAGAGGAGGAGCGGAGGAACTGAGTTTTAGCGTATCTCAGCAACTTTCTCCCGTGCCCGACGTAATTTTATTCTGTTGTGAAATTGAGAACAACCCCCCCTTTT
The DNA here is from genome assembly GCA_003988895.1 of Hyphodiscus sp. D1413. Lineage (NCBI taxonomy): Eukaryota > Fungi > Ascomycota > Leotiomycetes > Helotiales > Hyphodiscaceae > Hyphodiscus > Hyphodiscus sp. D1413. The sequence goes on from QYAO01000014.1 coordinate 606,661, forward strand.
TGTAAACCCTTTTTGACTCGTCAGTGGCCTCGGTACATGTCTTTTATTCTTTGAGTTTGCTCAAGTCTGAATTTAGTTCGACAATTGCATATCCCGCCATTCCGCCATGACTACCATGGAGGCATTTCCTCTGATGTCAACCGCGACCGCCGACAGATTAGGTCCTCTTCCAGCACCCAACAGTAGCGACAAATCGCGAGCTCGAAGACGATCCAGTGGACTTGGAGGAGAGATTAGAGCTGGCGATACAAGTTCACCAGCATTGGCAACACTGGATGTGAGACCGCCATCTGCCGGCACAATCAAGGTACACAACTCTCTCGTGCACCACCACGGCTGCTAACGTCAAGAAGGCTCAGGAAGATAGAGACCGCAAGAAACCATTTTCAAAAAGGCGGAAAGCAAGAACCCTCTTCCAACATTGGAAACGATATGCCTTGAAACATACTTGGGTTACCCCTCTTGTTATAGTCGGAATATTCCTCGCGCTCTTTGCTATCAACCCTACGACCTCGAATCCTGTATACTACTTCATCTTCCTGTCATACGAGCTGCCACCTGAATCGCCAGGGGCACAAACACAATATGGGAAGGGCAGGTGGGATATTGCATTGGTGGCATTTTACACCGTTGTTTTGTCTTTCACACGCGAGTTCATCATGCAAAAGTACCTACGGCCGATGGCCAAACGAAGTGGATTGAAGAGCAGAGCCAAGCAGTCCAGATTCATGGAACAGATGTACACAGCGATCTACTTTGCGTTCACTGGACCTTGGGGGTTGTACGTGATGAGCCACACGCCGGTTTGGTACTTCAATACCAGAGGCATGTATGAAGGGTTCCCTCACAGGTCCCATAGCGCCGAATTCAAGTTCTACTACCTGTTCCAAGCGGCATACTGGGCGCAGCAAGCTATTGTGCTGCTGCTGGGAATGGAGAAGCCAAGGAAGGATTACAAGGAATTGGTTGGGCATCATATCGTCTCGCTGGCTCTCATTGGATTGAGCTACCGATTTCACTTCACATATATGGGATTGGCTGTCTACATTACCCACGATATCAGTGATTTTTTCCTTGCGGTATGTTTATCATTGAATGGAAAATTGCCGCCGTTTACTAAGCTTCGCAGACCTCAAAAGTCCTTAATTATCTCGATCACCCAATCGTTGCCCCCTACTTCGCCTTTTTCGTCGTCGCATGGTGTTACTTACGGCATTACCTCAACCTCAAAATCCTGTGGTCCGAGTTCAACGAGTTCAAGACTGTCGGGCCCTACGAGCTCAATTGGGAAATGGAGCAATACAAATGCTGGATATCACATTATATTTCAACCCTGCTTCTAGCCAGTCTACAAGCTCTAAACCTTTTCTGGCTTTGGGCTATCCTCCGGATTGCATACCGTTTTGTGTTCACCAGTATTGCCGAAGACGACCGGAGCGATAATGACGAGAACGAATATGCGGAAGAGCAAAGACTTGATGCATTAGCAAAGCTGGGAGTGGACAAGGCTGCTGCTCCCAAGGTTCTGGTCAACGGAAAGGCGATGAACGGAAAGGCTACTTCGACCGAGATTCGCACGAATGGGGTGACGAATCGGAAGGAAAATGTGAGGAGAGCTTGAATGCTTTTAGGCATGGCGAGGCAGAGGCATGTGGGCCCGGCATCGGACCCACGGCACCGGACGCATTCTGGGGCGTTCATAATAATGCTGGTGTTGGATGAGCCTTGTTGAGGCTCTTATGACGAGTGGCAGAGTGCTTCGAAGTCCGCTTGAGAGCGTAAGGAAGTGCTGGCACTATTGTCCCGACTATCGCTAATGAAGCTTTGTTACCGCAGCATCGATATCTGCCATGGGCATGATGATGCAGCGACCTGTACGATCGTTTCAATTCTTGTATTAAGTCTAAGTCATAAGTGCTGTAATGAAATGAAAGTCTAGGATTGTATCTTTGACTCTTCGGTTGTGATTCTCATGAGGCGAGATCATATGGTTGGATCGTAGAGGATATCTGTGCTACAGGTTGCTGCAATTATTATTTCGATATTTTCATCTCCATTTGTGACGGAACGAAATTTGTCCCGGCTTCATGCGAGTGAGCCACTGCATGAAGTGGAACCGTCTAGTAATACTGAGCTATACCCCATATCAATGATGGGTTCGTTTCCCTGGTATTTCAATGTGGACTACGAACTTCATACCATATTGCATGTCCAGCCAAGTATCGACGATTTCTGGATTTGATGAAGAATTACTGTTCGGCACCCTAACATGTCAATTGTATAATAAACAAGGTGGTGGCGGGGAAAGTCCTTCATAGAAGCCACCTTTGTCCAACTCTACACAGAAAGCTCCGGTAATTTGCCAGTTCAAAAGGAATCCGTCAACTTAATGACCACATGTCTCTCGGCACTACTAGATTGAAGTTCTCTCGGTGAAAGTATATCAGTTTTTCACGCTTGTCAGCCCTACTTTATGCACGAGAATACGAATGCGGAATGTCGAGCACGACGTGCCCTGAGCTAGAGAACTCTTACGAATTTGACTGGAAAGGATATATGTAGCTGTGAAACCTACCTAGAACTCTAGAATAAAGTTAAATTAATGTCCATTTTCTTGCCTTAAGGGTATTACAATTGCTATTGTCCCTTTCCTACAAAATGTGCATCGGTTTGGGCTTCTTGGCATCATCAACATTGCTACTGTACATAGGTGAGCACCTACTTGTTCTCAGAGACTTTGGATTAGAAATTACTGACATAGAGTGTTCAGAACTTAGTCAGCGAAACTCAATTGACCATGTCTAGTCACCCAACTTTTCTTCGACTCGCTGGTTGAAATGTGGTGACCATCTAGACATGCGCTGGCATCTATGCCACGTTCAACGCCAAAGACGATATCTATTCTAATGACACAACTAGCTCCTAGGCATACAAAATCATCTGATTCATTACATCCGGCAACCCTTTCATCCCAAATGGGCTTTGGCATCTGCAGAGAAGGCGCATCGATTAGCTGGCTCCTTCAGTCACTATCACAACTACACACTTCGAGAACTAGGCAACAAAATGTTCTATAATTAATCCAACGGAAATACAACTTGATCGCTACATCCGCCGTCAGGAGTTCTGCAGTCAAGTATATTCTTGGCATGGTCTTTCAGACTGCATGATATTCGATTATCATCCAGTACTGCATGGGCTTTCCAATCATCAAACATTGCACATTCAGACCAGCAGAATATCAAGCTTCAGGACGTTACGACACAACGAAATCAACACCTCACCCTGTCCTGCAGGTGTGCTCCTCAAAATCTCTGGATCTGCATTTGGGTGTTCTGCCATTACAACATTTACTTGCAGATCTAAGACACTCAAGCCGCTCCCAAAACATGTAGTCTTCAACCAACAAGCCACCAATGAGCCCCCGCCAACAATACAGCAATAATACAAGAGATATTTCTCCTTCAATGGAAGAGTCTACAAGTTTCGTGCCAAGTGGTCTTGACACGTCGACCTGACTTAAAAAATGCTGTAATGCGCCGAAACTCTTGCAGCTAGCGCAAGCCAAGCTGCCTTAAGTCTCCTACTGGAAGACAGTCCTGCAAGACATGGGAAACCATGGTTTCTAAGGGGGGTTGGGGGTTGGGGGTTGATGCTCGGCGACTCTCTGCATCAAGCTTCACCTACCTTGTCTTTCTGTCGCGCACCTATGGCTCTCGGCCGGACAAAGTGCTGACGGCTGACAGCTTGCCCGAGCCTCCATCCAGGCTTAATCGTCCTGTCCAGGCTCGGTATTCTGCCTGTTTCGGCATCATCGTGTTCCTCGGTCGTCGCCTTAAGCCCACCCGACTTGGCTGTATCGGTAGACAGGGTCAAGGACTCAGCATAACGGCAATGAACACACCATCGGGCCTTATCCCCATCCTCCACACTTGTCACGGCCATGCCTTTCCACTCGATCCGACCCATATAGCCTTGATCCCTACAACCATTATGCTGGGAAGTGGATGCTCCATCCAACCAGTTTGAGCCGATTGGGCATCGAAGCAAGTACTTCTAGTTTCCAGCATTGATCTCAAGCCATTCAAGCATTGTAAATGATTTAGATCATGGCCGAGAATCAGATGATTGTTTCATTCCTGTTCTGGCCTGCGAGGGGTCTTGACGCAGTTATATTTTGCTTTTTATCCACCTTCTGTACCACAAGTATTGCATTTGGCAAGAAGAAACGAGAACTGAAAGCACTAGGATTGCATTCGAATCATAATCAACGTTTAATAACAAATATCAGGCCGTGGAGCCAAATCATCATTCCGATTGGAAGACATTACACCCCATGATCTGAGCGATTAGCATCCTGATCATCGCAAGTTTTGTGAGTGATTAGGGCCCAACACCCCCAATTCCATCTGAGTGATCGGGATTTGAAAGGTCCAACGCTGCTCCGACAAAACAACTGTTTTGTATGGACGGCTTACTGACTGTAGGAAATACTGCACCTACCGTAGAAGACACTAGCATTTCTACAGTAAAGCCATTATTGATAATCGTCTGCAGGATGATACGTACTTCAACGAACAAGAGATTTAGACCCCAGAGCGATCACCTCATAGAGCAAAGGCTGTTCCCGGCGTGCCGTTCCTTTCCCGCCAGCTACAAAGGTTCTCACTCTCTCACCGCCATATCCTTCCATCCGATGCTGGATACAATGAGAATCGTAAGTGCTTCTCTGATGAAACTACGTCGTCGCACAGAAAAATACGTGCATTGGCTTTGCGACGTCGGACCGACAGCGTCTGTATCTTGCTGTATTCTCCAATGCAAACCTGCTTCGTGGTGCGATATCGTCTCGGTGGACACAAGCCAACTCAAAGGATCGTTGATTAAGCAGACCAATGCATCGGCCACCAGTGCATGATGCAGAGCTGGCAAAAGCTAGCTTGAACGGAGGAGTATGGGGTTGTTCGGGGAAGAGGACCCGGAGGGGACGCTTCGAAAGTTAAGAGATTGAAGGAAAGCGAGAAATATCGGAGCGGATATGCTGTGTTCGTCCCACAAAGGGCGGCCCTTCTAGGCCACGACTATCAAGTTGGTAGCGAGAGAACCACGTCAATCTGACACGCAGTGATACATGAAGAGCTCATATTCATGGCTTGATCCAAGGATGATCCGAACGAATTGACGTCCGAGAAGCCAAAGCGGCCGAAGTGAGACTTCCATGGGCTGGCGGCTACTTGCAAGGCTGGCTGGCTTTGCTCGATAAGTGGAACTTCCAGAAAGGATGCAGGGTAGTTCACGCACTGCTTGTGGTATTCGACTAGCGAACGTGGAAGAGGTGGTGGTAGGGTGGGCAGGGTATGGTGCGAGCGATGAGGGCAGTTTTTCTTTTCGAATCGAGTCGGCCATGAAGAAGAGACTCGAGGATCGTCGATATCCATGGATCGCTCTCGAACAGTGCGCCCTGGGGAGCTATCTGCATATATGTAGAGTCATATATGTACCGAATTCCCTACGTTGTTGTTGTTGTCGTCGAAGTCCCTTTTCAGGTTCTTGGGCCTGCCCCAACCAGACCGTTGATACCTGAGATATCGGTGGCACGGCCAGTCGAGGCCAGGTCACCCCACTTGCAAATCGTCCCTGCACCTGGCCAAGGCGGTGAGACACCGCGGCGCATCCAACGCCATCCATCCACTCACATTGTTTTCAATCCATCTGCTCGTTCTGCAAATTCTTCGAGGGTCCATCTTCGTGTCTGAGGGAGGCGGAGGAGCAAAGCAGAGTCCACAATCCTCGTTCGCCATCTTGTATTGTCCACCGGTCGGTCATTTCCTTCTCATCCATCTGCCGCTCTTTCTGCGACTGCGATCGTCTTGGAGGGGTCCCAGATCTGGAGATCAAGGACCAGCATCTATCTCTCTTCTTACTCAAGGTTCATATCCCCACTCCCATCCCCAAGTCGAAGGAATACTGCCACAAACACCCCTACGCTCTCGCCGCTGCATCGCAAGGGAAAGCATCACATGGAACTTCCATCTTCCATCATCAGAGACAATCCCATAAGCCACAATCGCTGACGACATCTTGTGATCTTCCAGTGGCGATACAGTCCCGAGGCATCGTAGCTTCGTAAACCTCTGACCTCCTCAATTGAAGCTCGTCCCAATCCGCAGGGTCATGAGCAGCCTACGACTCTACCTCGAAACGGAATACTGATGAAGGAGGGAGGATTTGGGTCTGGGCATATCGAGATCGAGATAGTGTTATGGCAGGTGAGGGCTTCGAGCTCAGCTCGACCATCAGGCTTAATGGCACTGCACCTGAGGTCCTTCTGGATATCACACACTTCAACTATCCCTGGATTCTGCTCTTAATATTCATCGTGGCCTTCGTCACGATAAGTGTTCTCTCTGTAGAGTCATCCTCCGAAACCATCGAAGCCGTCGTTACTGGACCTGGTGGAAAGCCACTACCGCGCTCAGCCAAGAAGTCGAAAGAAGCAAAGGACAAGAAGAAGCTCAAGGACTTCTCTCCGGGCCGCAAGCTTCTCTTTATATGGCTTTCAGCTGGTGTGATTGCCAGTTTCGTCGCCAGTGCTACCAATATCATCGTCCATGCTCTCACCAAGCGCGAGAATGGCTGGTGGTGTGGCGAGGCCACTGCAGTAAGTGGCAGTCGACTTGAATAATGGATTGCATGCTCACTAATTCTTTCACTGACAGATATACGTTTGCGCTTCTGCGTTTTTTTACAGTATCTTCTTGATCTCTCTGGTCGATACATCCCCGTCCCCAAATATAGCTCATCAGCTTACATGGGTGGTCTCGCTCCTTGGAGAACTATTGTTGCTGGGATCCACCATTGCAGTCTATAGCTCTCCGCACGATATCAATTCACTCCGAAGAGGCAATGCGAATTTACATGAAATGACAAAATGGGAAATCTTTGAGATTACCATTGACGTCGTCCGAGTAATCCTGATCCTATTCCTCATTGCGTTCTACATCATCTTTTCTCTTGAACGCTCATACAAGAATGGAACCTGGGGCCGCCGAGACAGTAAGCAGCTCGATGAGACTGCACCTCTTCTCATCAATGGTCGAGCCAATGGAAATGGTCACGTTCACGGACAAGGTGCAATCGAGAATGGGGCCACCCACGAACCACCAAGTGAAGATCTTGAGCGTAGAATGCCTGGGGAAAACCCCGTTACCAACTCCAACTCAAGAGGAGTCTTGGAAAACGAACAAACCGTGAGAGATGATACCAATGGACATGCCATAGAGGGGCGTAAGAGTCTGGATGAAGTTCCCGCATTTTACAAACCTACAACTGCGCCGAATAGGACCTGGTGGGAGTATCTGAAGGGCTATTCCTTATTCTTTCCCTACCTTTGGCCCAGCAAGTCTGTTAGACTTCAACTGATTGTTGTCGTGTGCTTCTTTCTCGTTCTTCTTCAAAGAGCCGTGAACATCGCGGTGCCTTTGCAGATTGGGAAGGTCACCGATGAACTCAGCCCCAAGGACGGCATAAGTAAGGGCATGCCATGGCTGTCTATCTCTCTGCTTATAGCCTTCAAATTCCTCCAAGGAAACTCCGGAATTCTTGGCGCTGCCCGATCAGTCCTTTGGATTCCAATATCCCAATACTCATATCAGGCTTTGACCACCGCGTCTTTCGAACATGTCCACAGCCTTAGTTTGGACTTCCACCTCGGCAAGCGCACTGGCGAGGTTTTATCGGCTCTCAGCAAGGGCAATTCTATCAATAACTTCCTTGAGCAAATCACATTTTCGGTGTTGCCAATGCTATTTGATCTGGGTGTTGCTATCGTCTACTTCGGCATTGCCTTCGATGCATATTACGCTCTTGTTGTGAGCATCATCACATTCTCCTACCTCTACCTTACAATTCGCATGGCACGCTGGAGATCTGAACAACGACGACAAATGACCAATCTCAGCCGAGAGGAGGACGCTGTTAAGAACGATTCCCTGACGTCTTACGAGACTGTGAAATACTTCAACGCCGAAGAATACGAGTTCAATCGCTATCGCACAGCCGTCTCTACATTCCAGAAGATGGAGTACAAAGTCACCGTCTCCTTAAACGTCCTCAACATCTCTCAGAACATGGTTTTCATGACTGGTCTCCTGGCCACCTCGTTCATCGCTGCGTACCAAGTTACCACTGGGAAGCGTAAGGTTGGAGATTTTGTTATTTTATTGACCTACATGGCTCAACTACAATCACCACTCAATTTCTTCGGTAGTTTCTATCGCAGTGTTCAAAGTGCTATGATTAGTGGCGAGCGCCTGTTGGAGCTATTCAAAGAGCAACCTACAGTCACGGATGACCCATCAGCAGTTCCTATGCCTGCTTGTGAAGGTGCCATTCGCTTCCAGGACGTCAAGTTCTCTTACGACACACGTAAGCCAGCATTGGAAAGTCTGTCTTTCAACTGCCGCCCAGGTACAACTACAGCGTTCGTCGGAGAGTCCGGTGGGGGAAAATCGACTGTCTTCAGACTCATGTTCCGCTTTTACAATGCTCAAGATGGTAGTATCCAGATTGACGGAAAGGACGTTAAGGATATCACAATCGATTCCCTCCGTAGCCACATTGGGGTTGTTCCGCAAGACACAATCCTATTCAACGAAACTCTCATGTACAACCTCCGCTACGCTAACCAGGAGGCTACAGACGAAGATATTTTCAATGCATGCCGAGCGGCTTCCATCCACGACAAGATCATGGCATTCCCTGATGGATACAATACAAAGGTCGGAGAGCGAGGTCTTCGTCTGAGTGGCGGCGAGAAACAACGGGTTGCTATCGCACGTACCATCATCAAGAATCCCCGAATCATCATGCTTGATGAAGCTACGGCGGCTTTAGACTCTGATACCGAGCAAAACATTCAAGAGGCACTCATGACACTGTCTCATGGCCGCACCATGCTTGTAATTGCGTAAGTACTTCCCCTCCTCCTGAAATGTTTGCTGCTAACATGTTTATTTACAGGCATCGACTGTCCACGGTCACCAGCGCTGATCAAATTCTCGTGCTTCATGCTGGAAGGGTCGCTGAAGGCGGGACTCACCACGAGCTTTTAGCCATGAAGGGCCGCTATGCCAACATGTGGAAAAAGCAGATTCGTGCGGAACGCGCTTTCGAGGCCGCTTCAAAGATGGTTGAAAAGGCAAATGCTCTCCAAAAAGCCGCGATGGAACGGCCTGGTAGCTCTGGCAACGAGGAAGGCGCCAGTGGAGACGTTAGCGAGAACGAGACGGACAACCGAAGCAGTACGACCTTGGCCCCTAGTCTCTCAGCTAAAGTTGTTGTTCGTGCTGCTGACGGTTTACGTGCTGAGACGTCTGCTATGGAGGACTCCTTTATTTTGGAGGACAATAAGTCTGCTGATATAGACGGCAATTCTGATGCGGTGCCTGATGCGGTGCATGATGATACGACTGAGGTGGGAGAGGGCGAACCGATTCGTGCCGAAGCCAACAACAAGACTCGCGACCAATCTTGATTTTCTTGTACATCCTTTCGGAACGTTCACACGACCTAGTACGAAAGATTTCACCCCAAAAATTCCATCATCGGCTTTGGTGTATCTGGCCATTTTCACTTCTCGCTATTTGGGATGGAGAGCCTCGACCTCGCGATGGTACACACTACGCTGCTTATAATACCACTTTCACTTTGCTGTTCATAATGACGATCCATAATGGATTACGGATTCACGAGACGGTCTAAAACGGAGCATGACAAGGGAGGCTAGCGATTGCTTTCTGCTTCATCCGAGTCACGCTAGGCTCCAAAAGGGTTTGAAATGGGTTGCTCTGTTACAAAAGGAGCGAATGAGTGTGCATACATTACCCATAGATAATAATAATTCATTCAAATCATGCGTCGTCCATTGAGTCGACAGTAAAATTGTCGTGAATTTATGTATCGGTAGCACATCAACAATTGACCAATATTCGGATGTATCAAGGTTCTCAATTGAGCTATACTACACTACCCTTTTGTCTCTACGCCCACTGCCTCCATACACAAGTCATCTATCGGTAGTCGGGCTTGACGAAATCAGCAAAGGTCTTAGGTTCCTCAAAGTTATGCAATCCATCTGCATGAGCATCATGTCCGTGTCCGTGGTCGTGGGCATGAGGATCTTCTTCTGGGCCAACATATTCCATCTTCAGCACGTTACCGCACTCCGGGCAGCGTTCGACTGGGCGATCTTTCGACATCTGCATCTTCATCAGCCAACGCGCTCTATAGAAGGAAAGAGGTGGAGCTAAGGGGGGCATCATACAGTGAGCCAAATCGTAACATGGGAATCAGCTGGGTAGCCGGTGCAGCCAGCATACTGCTCCTCACCAAAAGACTTGACGATGATTGGGTTATCGAGCGTGCCTGTTCTCGATCAGCTTCATTTCTCCTTGTATTTATGATATGGCGTGATTGGCTTTACCTTTGCGAGAAGCGTCCAAGGGCTTCATATCGAAGATATCAATGCCTTGCATTTTCCCTAAGATCTCCAATCGCTCCAAACCAGTAGCCTGCTCGAGATCGGTAGGCACGGCTCCAGTTGCTGCTCCCGGACCAACGAGGTCTGCTTCGTTCTTGATCTCTGCACGCCATCAGCCTCAATTCCTATATACTTGGTTGCAGCAAGCTCCCCAAGCTCCAGTGTTAGTCTTGCCTTCGAACTTCTTGATCTTGCCATCGTTGGAACTGCTCGCGGGTGTGGGTGCTGCTTCTCCTATCATCCCGGTCAGTAGCTGGGCTTTTTTTGAAGGGCGTGAGAGCTCCTACGGCGGGCTAATGATGTTGTGAAGCTGCGTTGGACAATGGGGCGAATCGCTGCTCGTCGAGCGACGGCGAATGCAGAGCGTTGGAGAAACATGGCGACTTCGATTGAGTTGTGTTTGAATAATTGAAGTGGTTCGATTATTGAGGTTCTCGTTGAAGCCGAGGGATGCCTTGCAGCCTCAGGCAACAAGAGAAGCAGCACGTGACTAGAACAGGTCCTTTGAATTTTGTCTTCGGAAAAAAGTACTGAAAATAAATGTATGCTCATTCCTAGTTCTTGGGTTCTTATAGACCCTTTGGACTATTAAAGGGGTAGACAGGATTTATTCGTCTTCAATACTCTATAAAGACCACTGCAAATGCTTTACAAGATCCCCGTTGCTAAGAGTTCTTGAGCGATTCGAAGCCTACAACGGAGAGCTCATGAGACTTTAAACCGTCTCCATTCTCCAAGGAAGTAGGACTCTCGAACAAACCTTCGCTTTTGGTTCAAAAATAGCTAAAGTAGCTCTCGACTGTTCTCAATCCTTCAATTTTTCTGTGCCATTGGAATCGACGAAAATACTCATCACGCCATTCCTTTCTGCTTACATTGCACCCATTCACATGTCCAGTTGCTCTGAATATCATACCACTCATACTTTTTTGAGTAAGCACTCAAAGGGAGCACAACTAACATGCTACTTTTCTTCTATCCCAAACTTCAACATTCTTTAATATCCTCCTGCTCCATTTCTGTTCTTGGGAAATACCGAAGTCAAATTGGTTCAACTGGCTGAATGAATAAATGTCAGCTGATGTCAACTGTATAAGTCTTATTTCGATGACATTCATTCTTGGAAATTCTAGGTAGTACTTGAATTATCAATTGTCCATTGATTCAACCGGAAGGTTTGTGGGATAGGAGCAGCCTATTTTTTAGTAATTTCCATTACCGCTTGAAGAGACAATGTTTCTCAAGGTCTATCACACCATGATTTCTCACCCACACTGCAAGCATCTACACATTGTCCGTAAAATGAAGCTTATCATTCCCGATGCGAGAACCCTTATGAATACCGCGTGGCTTCATAGAGTCAAATTATCTTCGACCCTGTTTACTTAATAATCCCTATCTGAGACAATCCGCCTGCAAGGCTTGGACCGAAAATATTTACAACTTGGCTTAGAACATAAATGGAATTGACCTGCACTTGGATTCGATGAGAAAGGCCTGGGGAGTTTCTCTAATTTAACCCCTCGTCATGTTTGAGCTTGAGGATAAACTGTGACATACCAACCCATCGATACGCCTAACATATTCGAGTGGAATATGGTATGTCTGGCTTGTAAGAGACTCAGCCTACTGCAGCTTCTTTTGACGTGGGCTATTCTAGCCAAATGTTCAAGGACCAGAAAAAGAACGAAAAAGTCAAACTCCAGTTGTTCTAATTATCTGATAGCACACCGCTCAGTGCCGCTGATGGAAGACGGCTCCATAGTTTGAAGTCATCATCTTTGAAGCTGGCAGATATTACAATTAATTAGAGATAGGGACTTATTGCTCAAAGAAGACCGTCCTTCCGCCACCACTTCAATGTTCGCCCACGGCTATCTGCTATACTGCCACTTCTTTTACCTACTCCTAAACCAGCACTGAAATGTTTCAGCAAAACTTCAATGCATTGTTATTCCACATTGTAATTCGAAGACAAAGAGCTCGGTTTGTGGGAACTCCTGGTGCTTTGTAGTGAATGAGGCGCTGGCCACAACCGCAGTTGTCATCTTAGGACTCTCTTTCTGCATCGTGCAAAATGATAGAGCTTGCTTCATCCTGTGATAGAGGCCTGAAGAGAAATGCCTCGTCCTATGAATAGTTGCGCACACATTGTACAAAAGTGTGGCTCCATCAAGTGATAATTCCCTATTGGAAGGGTTGTTGTTCAAAATACAATCAACGCAGTAGACGTTGGAACGATCAAGAGGTCATATCAAAGTCCCAATAATTGGATCCGGCGGCCGTGTACCTGAACGCTGCGGAGTCCAGTGAGGCAATTCGTTTGCTCCTTTCTCCATCGGTCCGGTCCTCTTGAAGAAAGGGGACGATTTCAATCGCACTCGGTCCGACCACCAGGAACTATTTGAACGGCATAGATCTTGCAAATTGAGTATTGAAACCTGTTCTTAGCCCCAACTTAAGCCCCATTTGTCATGTGTGTGCCAGCCTTACCAGGACCTATGGTCCATAAAGTGTCTCCTAATGCATGCAAGCGTTCTCCGGCCGCTCAGACGAGGAGATATCAACGTCATGTCAAATGTTTCCAGAAAGATCGGATAGCTAGTCTCACTTGAGCCGTCGTGCCACGGCTGATCCTTTTTCGAAAATAGATAACGTTTAAGAGTGGCTAGAGTGGAGAGTGGCAACAATTTGCCTATGTAGGGGACAAGCGATGCACCCCTGAACGGACGCCCATTGAAGGGGGCGGACACGGCGGACACGGCTACAAGGTCAAGGTCCTCCCTGCAAAGAACAAGAAAAGAAGAAAAGCACGAGCCTAAAACCTTCACCCAATCTCACACATTTCATGCAGAAACCCCACCTCGGTAGAGTCTTCCGCTAGCTTACTGTAAGCCATGGAGCAGCAAGGCATCGCATCATCCATCTCAACTCCAACGTATCTCAAGCACCACGGTAACACGGACAAAGCACTCACCAGACTTCACGTAGGTAAACACGTAAGACAACCAATCATTACGTACGAAACCCTGGCAGACAGCAAAATCCCCAACGCATAATGCATAATCAGGTATAAAATAACTTATCATGCCTGCCCCGCCTTCCCCTGCGCTGCTGAAAATTCTGAAACAGGATGTTTACGAAAGGTAGACAATGCGGTCCTACGAGTTGCCCTTCAAGAATTCCCGGCTCACGCGACTCCTTTGATGCTGGCCTATCTCTGCCTGACACGTAGGACTTTCTCAAAGTCAAACTTATCTGCGTACCAATTTTCAACGGGACTCGTTTCCCGGCAATGGATGTCTTGTGATCTTATGAGTATTCTCCTTAGGATCAAGAGCTGGAGCCCAAGTCGATGTGGCAGATAAAAGAAGAATTATTATGTGTGATACTACATACTAAATACTAATCTATGGGTTCCCGTCCTCCTTTTCCAGCCACATGATTTTCCAATCCCATCCTTCCCTCAACCTGAATCATCTCTCATGAGTGCCAAAGAAACCCCATTCCAGACCAAAGAAATGTGTATGTGACAAAAATAACTGTTTATGCGAAAACAAGGAGGAAACTGACGAAATCGTGTTGCGACGCACCACAATGCTGGGTATATCTTGAAAGCAAAACTAATCCTCATCACCCGCTCCCCCGAACCGTTCGCCACCCTCGTTATAACCCGATGCAATTGTGATAATGAATCATACGATGAATGTCATACCTCCAGATCTCCAATCTGCTCCCATTTGCGCCATCAGATGCTGGTCTTCTTTTCCTGATTGCCAACCCTTGGGTCCTCCTTTCCAACCAACGGAAAAATCATCCTGCCCTGAATGTAGGCAATATGTATGCGTAAGAAAAAAAAGAGCATGCGTGAAAGTGGAACGTTGTCCCGGTCTCGTAATGATCGTGTATATGATTACATCTTTATAGAATAAAATGTGCGCTGAAAGACTGAGCTGGCCTCGAGTATCCAGATGCGGGGATTATCGAGTCTCGTCCAATTGTCGAGTATTCGGAAATTTAGAAGTTGTGGATTGTGGTTTTGAAGAAGGTCTGCGCGAGACTTTCAAACACATCTGTTATGTCGATGTGGTCTTGCTTTGAGCTAATATCCGGTGTCCCCAAGATCAGAAGTGGCTACTTCTGCTGGAGACGCTGAATGCTATAACTCAGGGTTGTCCAACTCGCTTGCTTTCTCCTTGCACGCTTGAGATGTGAAACCCGTGCCGACTTTCTGTGCGACTATGCGCCATTTCTCTTGCTCGTAGTCATGAAGTGCCGTGCGAAGCTTGTGGATCTGTGATGAGTTAGAGAGTCTTCGTTAGAGTCTAGCAAATGAAGAAAACCCACTGTCTCATCGGTCCACTGCGTGGTCTTTGCTTTCAACTTCGTGCAGTAACGAACCTGTAAAGTCCCCGACGATCGTCCAGGAAAAAATTCTGCGATCTGTTTCCAGGTCAAAGATTTATTCTCCTTCAAGTCCACCAGAAGCTGATCATCCTCCGGCGTAAATTTCAACTTTGGCCCTCGAGGTCGCGCAGCTGGCTGCGGCATCCCCTCCAAACCAACTACACTTGGTGCACCTCCACCACCAGACATCATGCTTGAGTCTGGATCCCCGATCCGCGGCATTTTTGAGCGATGGCCTGTATTTGGCAGTGGATGACTATGATAAGTCTGCACTGATTGACCGCCGTATCCCACCATCGACTGCTCCGGCATCTGTGAAGGCATTCCCTGCATTCCACCGGCCTGCATTGACCCCTCTGGTAGATGTCCCATCTCCAACTCCAAATCATCCCGCTGCCTTTTGCTTCCAGCTGGTTGCTGCATCTGCCGCGCACCATATGGCATTATACCCTGCCCACCACCGAACTGAGGGGATTGGTGGTGGGCCATTCCGTGTGGATCTAGCAGGACTTGGTGTTGCTGAACTTGTTGGGGGTGTGGATGTCGCTGATGGGGGTTCTGAGGTTGGTGATGCGCCCCGAGCTGGCCAAGTGTATTAAGGCCTTGCGCGCCGACGTGTTGGATATCTTGAACATGAGGGACGTAGGCGCGCTCTTCGGGATGACCCTCGGGGTGGGCATAGTCGATATAAGGATCGTGGGCCTCCTGTTGCTCGTGGCCAGGATGAAAGCCAGACATGCATGGATTCCACCTCAGCGAACTGCTCGCGCAGGTCGCTGGGGGCAGAGTTAGTACGTGCTGGATCACTGCTTGGTCGGGTTATGTTTCCAAAGCCTGGTTGATCGTGTGCCGGTTGGTTGTTTTTAGCAATGCGACTGTGCGCGTTTCGAATTCTGGGTATATAATGGTCCAATATAGCTTGGTCATTCAAAAGCCGCAAGCCGTACAGCAAAGCATTTGTTAGGTTGCAATACGCCGTGAGCTTCGAAACAAAAAGTTTAAACTTCTTCCGTGAGGGGCGCTGACCCGCGATGTAACGCGGTAATAGTATGTGAACGAGAAAGATATACAGCTGTGGGGAGGGGGGCATGCCTTTGCATTATATCTATCGTCTGATCTCTGGGTTAAGCAAGCACATCCAGGCATTGACGGCGATGTCGTAGGCCACAAATTAAAGCTGCAGGCCGATCTGACAATAGCCTTAAAGCGTGCCAGTGATTCGCCATTCACGAGACGATATCTGTATTGAGCAGTAAAGGAAATGATGCGATGGTTAACTGCTTTGGCAAATTCGGTTTATGCCTGGGTCCAGCCCGTCCTGTTTGGGAAGCCTGGCAGAGTAGAAGCTAAGCTAGGAGCCTGCAGAGAGGGAGCATGGACTTCAAAGCAGCCCTGACAGGCAGGGAGTACGACGGCCATCAGAGGTGCAAAGTGGGACGAATCCCAGCCGGGAGGGATGGAGCATCTCTCTACTCCACAGGATATGAGCTCTAGAAACCGGATGGAAGCTTCTGAGACTGGTGGCGTCAGTGAAACCACTCTGGCACTGGCAGGCATTGTCCGGCAGAGGTCAGGGGCAACGACGTTCTCCAGGGCTTTGAATCCGGAAGCGAGGTCAATGCCGCCAGGGTTGCAAAGGGGACGGGGGGACCACTTTGCCACAGTAGTCTATTAAAAATAGAATGGCAAAAGGAGAGCGGAGGAGATCGATAGGAGCAGACGAGATGGAAAACATCTGTACACGGAAATGACGAAAGTAATGCAGCGATCCCAAAGAAGAACGAATAGGAGAGATGAGGGTAAATGGGAATAAGAACATCCATGATCATCACCGATTTGCCATGGGATGGGATGGGATGGGATGGGATGGGAAGTGAGGCGCCGTCGACTTCTAGGGCGTTCCTCAAGCTCACGCTCACGCCCACGCCCACGCCCACGCCCAAGCCCCCCAAGCCCAAGGAAATGAGAGCGGTATGCCGAGAATCTGGTCAGCCCTGTCTCGGGCAGCCCTGGACGGTGGAGAGCTGCAGAGAAGGCTGAAGAACAAAAGGATCCCTGATTCTTTGATGCAGTAGAAGGCTGATCTCCGTCGACATCACCCGCCCGTCGAGCGGGGGCGCTCTCGGAGGATCCATGCCCAATATTGGCATGATATTAGATGTTCATGCCCTCGCGATAGTAAGCTGCTGGTGTAGTTAGAGCCGTCTGATCATAGGGGAGATGGGCATCGTACCCGTCCACGGGTTGCCGTAAGGCATTGACGGGAATCTCAAGGGTGCATGGACTTTACCAGAAAGGTCAGAGATTAGAAGCAAATCAGCAATTCGCCATACCTGGACACGTTCCCGAGATGGGACGCTGCGATACGACGCTCCTGGGCGATTGACAGGACCAGATCATTTGTTTCAATGGCTTCGATGGCTCCAGGTGATTGATAGAGGGATTGAGAAAATGAGGAGGAAGAAACACGGAGAGGCCAGTTCGTTTGCTTTTCCCTCAGAGTCGGGTCTGTGGCAGAAATAACCCACGGCGTTGGCGCAGGCGCAGGACCACGCCTGCACCACACCAGAAAGGGGTACCTACTGGATTCCGTACCTGAAAAGCAATACAGACAAGCGAAGGCCTGCATAAAGGTACGAGAGACACTGCTCTCGCTACGGACAAATTAACGGCCCTTGATCCGAATGGAGGCACGGAGGAGCACGAGAGAGATAGTTCCATAGGCGCATTCTTGATCTTCCGGCGCTGAATAGCTCCTGGAATCCGCAAAGGGACACCAGATCAGATGGACTCCGCGCCTGGCAGCAGAAAATAGGGACACCGTCGATCATGCAGCCACAGATCAGCATAAACTCCACTATTATTGATTGCCATCTGATGAGTGCATCAAATTTTACGCTTATATTACAGAATTGCTACATTTCGCCCATCAAACGCCAACGAGACCCAGTCCCAAAGATCCGTCACCGCCCCGTGGATCATGATCACCCACGCAGAAAATCAGGTCCTTCCAATTTCCCTGACACCAGATGCCATCACGCAAATATCATTCATCCGCCTTTCGATGCCATGCAGAGGGCCTCATGCAAAAGTGTCCTCCCTGTCAACCCAGATGTCCTCCAGTTCTGCGAAGTTCTGGAAATGTAACGGGCGATGTTGGTCACTATAGAACGGCAAGGGAGTATCCAGCTTCACATGCACCGGCTTCTTCTCCACTCCGCCGAATGCGCTTCCCATGAAGCTGTAGTTCCACGTGTTGTTCTCCGGCACGAGGAAATATCCTCGGATCTTGTCGCTTAGCAGAAGCTGGCACTTCTCTCCCATATTCGTGCTAAAGCCTTGAGGCTGGTCGCTTCCGAGGTCCTTATTCTCCGCACCCCATTTATATCCTTGAGGTGTAAGAGCCCATGATGCAAGCGAAACACTACCGGGCGTGAAAGAGACAGTCATACTGACTGTCTTCTTATCCCACGTTTTGTGCGCATTCATGAGACGAGCATGCTGGGTGACATCCATAGCCGTCATGTACGGAGGTTCGTTGCCAGAGACGGTATGAATAATTCCAAGAGGCTCCATCTGGTCAAGGTATTCGTGTTGAGGCAATTGCTGTGGCAGCTGGATATCGCGAGTATTTCCGATCTGAGGAACCATCACAATGCATCGAATTTCCTTGACTTGGTCATTGTCTGGTGGTGATGAACCGTACAAGTAACCAGCTACCTGCACGCGAAGATCCGCGATCGTGATGAATCGCTTGAGGATGTTTTTGGGCATGATGTATGTGAAGTGTTCATCTTCCTTGATGTCGTCAGATGAAATGTAGATGTTGTTAGCGCGAGTTCGGAGATTTGAGGTTGCAATAGCTCGAGTTCTCCATTCAGTCTTCGATGCAAAAGTCTGCTGCTCAAATTGTGAAGTCGTAGTGACAATAATGTCCTCTCCGTGAACATTTTGAGTCTTCGTTGTCACGGCAGTCAACTGCTGTTGCTCCTGCTGCTGTTTCTCGATCTCTGCCGCTTGTTGACGTTGCATCGAAGGAGCACTGATCTCCATACCCAATATGATATCTCGGACTTCGCTGCTAGTCAAACTTGACGTGTTGACATTGTTTTTCTTGCCGTAGTCGTTCAAGATGAGATCTCGTAATTGCGTCTCCACCTTGATCCAATCCTCGTCAGATAGGGTAGGCCAGATGTGATGCTCCTGCGTAATAACAGTCTTGTCCGGTCTTAGTAGAAGCTTCGTCTTATCTTGATTGACATGAAGAGCTCGAAGAATCAAAATGAGACGGGAGAAGGCCGTGTATGATGATATGCTCTTTAGCCACTCATCGTAGAGATTGAAAAGAACCATTTGAGGCTCGGTGGCTCTGAGAATCATATCTCCGAGCTTCTCAACTTTCATCGCAGCCTGGAAAGGCAGCTGAAGCTCAGATGCTCGGATTGAGATGTTGGGAAAGTCGAGCAAATGGACCTCAAGAGGATCAAGCAGACCTTTTCGAGTAACAATTAATTGCTTCGGTTGTTCTTCCACAGGAAGGGATCGAATAAGGGCTGCGACTTCTTCGGCTGTCTTCCACTTCGCTAACTGACCCAGACGTTTCTGGCCAGCCCACACACTAGTGTGAATGATCTTCAGGAAGAGCTGACCGGTGCGAGGGTTAAAGATGAATATAGCACCGTTGATAGGCTTGGTCGTTAAGTTTCCCTCGAAAGTCTTGTGTATGGTCACACGGTAGACGTTGGTGTCGTCAATGAACAGCTGGATCTGATTACTGAAAAGCTCGGAATAGTTTTGAGAATTCAGGAACTCTTGGTTGCTCTCCGATGCGTACAGCTGGAGGCCCTTGCGGATACGTTCTCGGAGGACATATAAGGCAGGATTTGCTTTCATAATCTTTGCCATTGCTTGCTGGACGAGTGTCTTGAGACCAGGGAAGTATTGGCCATAGGCAGAGTAGAGATTGTACGCAAGATCGATGCCGATCATGACTCCAGTCGCGGATGGGTAGATACTCATGCTATCAGTTGTGTAGTCGAGGTATTTGGCGCGGACATATCGTTCGATATCATGAGAATCATAATCACCATATCGAAGTTGGACATCGACCCAGAATTTGTTCGTGGTCGTCGCCTCAATCTGATCCTTAGTATCGAAGAGAAGAGACGGTCGGGTTACATTCCACTTATGACTGGCAAAGAGAAGGATATCTGCACAAGAACTATTCATCTTGTAGGACTTTCTGGGATGGATAGTCTCCTTCTGGACGGTCTCAATGCCCAATTGCTCCAGTTCTTGGTCGAAAACTATTAATTAATAATAAGCATAGGTATTTGCTGAAGTTTTATTAGGACTTGAAGAATTAGACTTACCCTGGCATAGATCCATGACAACTGATTCGTGAATCTTCTGCCACAAATGGGCTCGAAAGATTTGAATCAGGGAGATCTTTAGTGTGGGAATCTTGCCGTGCAAGAAGATACCTGTCAAATCCAACTGCACTTGGAAACCGACGTAAACGTTTGCTACAAGTCAATTAGCATAAGCAAATCTAACGAGATTCTGACGTCACGAACCTCTGTTTATTGTCGGACTCCACCAGAGCGTGAATCGACGATTAGGAATCTGATTGAGACCGGATCTTTGAGCATTCGTCAATTTCTTGAATTTCATAGACTCTTCGAAACCTAGAGGAACGAGAAGTCAGCAATTTCCTGGACACCGGCGGGTTATAGGCAATTGCATCAGTATTGCTGAGCGGTCAAGCATTTGAAATAAATGAAGCAAGACGGGAGTGTATAAGGATGTTAACTGTGGGAAAAAAAACTGTTAAATCAAAGAACGGATATCTTACCAGATGCTTTTTCCCAGAAGAGACCTTCCCAAGACGGGAATGCGGTGGCTTTAAACAGAGTATGTTCCAAAATAGTCTCCACGCCGCCCAGAGCCTGGATCACTATTAAGGAGTTAGCATTAATTCAATGATGTTGTCCTCGTTGTAGTAGTTCGAGAACAAAGGTACACAGTCCAAGGTCATATGAATTAGGAAGCACTTACCATCAGTTCTGTATGCGTTCAAATTCCAAAGCTTTCCATCATGACGTTGGCTTGTCCACCAAAAAGGATTACTCTTCATTAATTGATAGGTCTTGAACTCTGTACGAGCACGGAAACCCTTGTCGAAGCTCAAGGTGCTTCTGTCCTTCTGGAACAGTGTATTGATACGAGGCAGACCACGATCCCAACTATCCTCGAGATCTTCAAGTGTGAGTCGACGATTTTGCTGATTTGCTTCTTGTCGTTTCTGAGAGTACTCCGTCCAGACACGCTGCGAGTCGATGAATTCAGCTTCCCAAGGAATAATGTATCGGAAAATGTTCGGAATCAAGGTGTCCTCATCGTGGGTCATGCCCGCACGGTAATGTGTGACACCGACGTCGGTTTGTTTGGACCAACGTTTATCGCTGGTTGGAATGAGGATGTGCGAGCCCGAAATCATACCCAGACCACCAAGTTCCTTCGGAGTATAGAAAACGGCCGGAGGGAATCGGGATGGCATCTTAGAGTTGAGACCGATCTTGACCCGAGTTTGGATCTTGGTCTCGCACTTGACGATGGTGTCAAGAAGATTAACAGTCGAGACAGCTGCTTCGCGATAATACGTGAAGAGTGCAATAAGACTGGTGTTCCACTTGTTGGCAATCTTTGTGAACGTAGTGGACCCGGAAGACATAAGAATTTGACGGATACGGTTGTTGAACTTGGCAATGTCTTCTTCGGTGACCTGGAGGAAAGCATGGGCCGTTCGTTCCTTGCTGGTGTTGTCGACCAAGGACCAGACACTATCCTTGACAGGAAATTCGTCATTTTGGTTTCGAATCTTAGGTAGAATTCGTACTTCGAAGCCGCACATGGAGAACAGTAAGTTGGGATTATCTCTACTGTACACACTGGTAAAGGTGTCGTCCCATTCGATAGTGGTGACCGATCTTGGTAGGCGATTCTTCAAATCCCAAAAGACAGCGCGACCAAGATTGACATCATGTCTCATGAGGCGCATACGTGAATCTCTTGGCCAGCACTTCTTGTTTCTGTACCCAATAACATTCTCGAAGTTGGGATCGGGCTGCTCCGTAAGGAATCGCTGAATAAGGTCGCGAGATTCATCGGCTGTGAATCGGAAGAACACCCAGATGCGGTCAATATATCTGGTGTATAGTCTGATGGGATGCCTGGTCTCGGTTTCACGGTCTCGGAATTGAAGAAAATCGTTGGGGCTTTGAGGTGGGCCAGCAATCTCGCTCGCTCGCTGTAGGCCTAGAAGAAGGAGATCCAAGACAAGACCATAGTACTGGAACACGAAGGCTGAGAATTGGAGACCACGAATCATGCCATAACTATTGACGTGGTTCATATCCTTATACGTGAGCTGGACATTATTCTTGGAGGAGATATAATCTGCAAGATTGTGGTCCATGATTAGTCTCAAAAGTCGGTTGAGGAGTGTCAAATCAATCTTCTCATAGACCTTGGAGAGCTGAGTCTCAATCATGACATTACACTCGCCATCGGCAGATTCCCAAACTTTATCGAGGTTGTTGATTCCTTGTGCCCACTTATAAGTGAGTAAGGGAGGAACCTCGGAATCCGATGGCTTGATCCAAGCAGGGAAAAGATGGCGCTGGTCAGCTTGATACCAGAGATATTGGTCCAAGTAGGCATCGCTGATCTTCTCCACCGGTTCTATGTCATAGACGGGATTGATCGTGCTGTAATTATCATTCATGTCGATCCCAACTTCCTTGAAGGCTCTTTGAGTGAGCAAAAATCGTTTGATTCTCTCCAAGGTCGTTCCAGGACTATCATAAGCTTGCTCAATCAGAGCTAATTCTTCACGCTGACTTTGGTTAAGCCGGCCTTTCACGGAGTATGCTTCTCGAAGACGCTCTAACGCAAGAATGAGGATCTTGGTATCGTGCTTGTAAGAAACACTGGGGAACGGAATGGGTGAAAACTTGCGCGACTCGAGCCAGTGAACCGTCGTTGTATAAATGGCCACGGCTTCTTCGGACGAAACGTACGGACCATCCTTCATGTAGTTGTGTTGCCTTTCCTGCTCGGCCTTGAGCCAAAGCCGAGTAAGACGTCCCAAATTCTTCTTGGCAACAGTCTTATCAACGGTCGCTCCTCTGCGGATACGTTCACGGTTGTAGTGGGCAACGGATATCCACCAATCAGCCTTACTCTTGACATATCGAAGAATGATATTCTCAATCGGTGCAGGCAAGCCAGGGACCTTCCAGGGAATATTGCTCTTCCAGCATCTCCAAGCCTCTGATAAATGTTGTAGAACAGTGTTGACCTTGTTTTGCTTAATACCTTCTGGCATCATGTCCATCAGATCTGCCATAACGGAAGCACGGAGTTCGAGATCAAAATGCGATTCCACACGCTGTTTCGTAACCGTCTTTGCAACACCTTTGCTGTGCCGTCCTTCGAATTGTCGAGACAAGAGATTTCCAAGCCATCTTTCCAGGAGGGGAATGATACCACGCATGAAGAACAGCCAGACCCTCCAAGCTGGGGCCCAGAATCCACACCCTGGGCCCTTTCCAACTGGGCCGGAGTTAAATCGGTAGTAAATCAAATGCTTCAAATCTTTGCAGGAGCGAATCTGGTGCATGAGCTTGTACTTGTAGCGATACATTCCAGTCAGCTGACCAACGTGGTTGAAGGCGTACAAGATACCATCAGCAAGCTGAAATGCATCGATGTTGCCAAGTCTATATTGAACCTGTGCATCAACGATCAATTTGGTTAGCTTTAAAATCTCACGCATGAGATGGAAAGCATTCCCGAATCGTGACTTCTTTCGCTCCTTTGTCGTCAAGGTCTTGACTGGCTTCAAGTTGAAGTTGTAGTCGAGATGGAGGTAAGTAAGATTCTTGCGGTGGATAAGAAGATTGAGCATGTTGAACCCTTGCCGACAGACCTGTAGACCAGCTTCGACCCAGTCGATTGTGGTTTGTTGGAAGAACTTCGTTTGTTTTAACGACTTCATCAAACTCTGCTTGCTTTGTGCTTTCGGCTTCTTCTTGTGCAGCTCGTTAAGAACAAATGTTTTGAGGAGCTTTTGGTATGATACCCGGACCTTGACTGGCTGGCCCTGTGGACAATGCTCCAAATACCATTGCTTAACCAACGGGACATCCTGTGCCCGAACCATACGACCTGAACGTCGGTCAAACGGAAATGGCGCCCACCATAAAGAAATTGCGGATGCAGTGTTCTCTGTATAAAGTTCCTCGTCAGCCAGAAAGGGCTCAAAATCTCCCGGCAGCTCGAATGCATCATCTTCTGGTTCTTCGTTATTTCCATGACCAAATATCTCGTCCTCATGGCTGACTGTAAGATTTTTTGGAGCAACGGATCTCGAGGAGATAGGGTTGATGACTGGGTCGAAGTAGAAAGCCGGAAGACTTGGATCTTCTGCTCGAACATAAACGATTTGAGGATGCGAGTACCACGACAACTTTACGCTGCGTGGGAGGGAATTATATAGAAATGGGAAAGCAACTCTGTATTCGGTTCGAATTGGTGCGCGGAAGATGATTCGATCAATGGCATTGAATTCGCCAAAATCCTCATCGTTCGGGTCCACATCTTTGTACAGAGGCTCGAATCTCGGTCCACCTGGAATAGCAACGTTTAAGGCTTTGGCAGTGAGGAAACTATTGAGTTCGAACATATGGAAATAGTTCTTGTCAACCAAATCGCTCAAAAGTTGCTGACTGAGTCGATATAGCGTCGCCATTTGGGGTAATGTGAGATTCCAATCCTTATAACTCGGGCCGTTCACATGCGGCGTATCGATCAGGGGTCGATTCTCGTAGAACCAGTCTAACACAGCCTCGTCCTCGTTTTCATCGAGTTCCATCTGAATAGGCTCTAGAGGCTCGACATCCTCGATGTTCTCTGACCAGGAAAGCGGCGGTTCTTCGTCATCGAAAGGAGGGAATCGCATGCGTTTGAAGTGCCTTCGGTCACTTTTTTCACGTCTCATACACACCCACATCGTAGCCCATTGTGCGTGGAAGACTGGTTCGATGACTCGGGGTATCTCATTCACCAAAGTCAAGCAGCCGTTGACATGGTATAGAACCTTCACCTCTCTTGCCGACTCCCAAGGCATGGGCATATTCTCCAACAACTTAAATACCGCATGCGGCATGAATTTCAGAGCTCCAAGATAACTGCGTTTATCACTGCTAAACTTCTTCTGCGAAACATCTCCAATATCCTTAACGATTTTGCGCAAATGTTCCGGGGGCATGTCTGCCTTCTGTGTTTCAACGAAGCCACCCTTTCTCTTCTCACCAAATCGATTACGTTGAGATCGTAACCATTCTTTCTTCTTTTGTGCAAACTTCGCAATATGAGGGTCCGCTGGAGGCCGATACCCAGGTGGAGGAGGAGCACCTGGTGGCGCGCCCAAGGGAGGAGGAGCTTGTGAGCTCCATCCTGGAGGAGGTGGGGGAGGTAAGGACGACATTTTCTGGTGTATCAATCCCCAAGCTCCAGATGGCGATTTGGATACAGATGATGGATGTCAATCCAGAGGCAAAGAGGATTGTTGACTTTGAGGTTTTCGCGATTCGACCTACCTGCTTGGTTTAGCGCATATATTTTTATTTCGAGGCAGAACTTTAAGGCCGTAAGGCCATAATGCTTTCGGTTAGCTAACCAATCCAGGCTCTACCTTGCATCCACACAGCCCATCGACTTTCGAAATCCATCCTCCAAAATTTCAACGTCAACCAAGTCAACATTAACGACGCAACAAACGGTAAAATGGCGTCCAACAGAGTTGTCTACAGACGTCGCAACCCGTAAGTACATCACCATGGCAGATATTGGGAATAGATGGGGAACTGCGCTACCCTCATGCACGCCTCAATCGAAACCTGCCGACTCCAGCCAGAGGCATTGCTGATTGCCATTCGCAGATACAACACCACCTCCAACAAAGTACGCACGGTGAAGACACCAGGAGGATCTCTTCGTCTTCTGCACATCAAGAAAGCCGGTACAGCACCAAAATGCGGTGACTGTGGCATTAAGCTCCCAGGAGTAAGTTGTTGCGATTCCAAATTTCGCTGTAGAGGGAATTGGGAGGTCATCACATCACTCATGTAACATATGGGAGGAATTTTGTTGGAGACTTTCTATGATCAACATTCTGTCGACTGGCATGTACAGTTGTGTTTCTCACTTGGTACCGGTTCGCATTGGCGATTGATGAAAGCATTGGATTGAAGACTTTAATCATGGTTAAAGGGAAGAGATTCTGACTTTTTGTTCTCCACAGATCCCAGCTCTCCGACCCCGCGAATACTCCCAAATCTCCCGTCCCAAGAAGACCGTCCAACGCGCATACGGAGGATCAAGATGTGCCAACTGTGTTCGAGATCGTATCGTTCGTGCATTCTTGATTGAGGAGCAAAAGATCGTCAAGAAGGTGCTTAAGGAGTCTCAGCAGAAGAAGCGCTAGGGTGGGAATCTCGTCTGGTTGCTTGGGGTGTTTGTCTGGGATGGATTGCATGACACAGCGAGGAAAAGCTGTATGTATCTCAGGGCTTCTTTCCACGAATTCATGAGATTCGGTCTCTCCTGAATTGACACTGTTACTGGCATTTCGATTCTAGAATTTTCACATGTGATACGGCTTCATACGGTTTGCTCCGTGAATACTTTGACCCGACCTTGGCTGCTTTCCACAGGAGACGTATATCTCAGTGGGAGAATCTCAATTCATGTTCAATCTAAGCACTTAACGCCGGAGCTGGTTTTCCACGCATGTCCATTTTGAGTAGCCTTCGAGTCGGACATTGGAGTTTTGAATCTCGGTTGATTTGGGATAGGGCATAAACCAAACTGAAGTCATTCTGGTTCCCTGTCGATTTGTTTAATAAAGCAATATTTTCAAAGTATGAAAGCATGACCCTCCAAATATCTCAGTATTTTCGGCCTTCAATATCTCCACCCAACCCCGATTCTCTCCGTTCCCGGGCCTATTCAACGTCAGCTCCCGTTCTCATATCTCAATGCTCTGTCATTCTTGCTCACCGAATCTCGCCCCTGGCGCACCACATCTCTCCGCATAAAGCCCGTTATTCCTGCACTCCCAACTGCAATAATCTTGCACATATCTCATGAGAATATTGCGTCTGTTCGGCATACACTGCGCCGGGATATCGAACGGAAGAGAATGTCTTGACTCACGAGGGTCGTTGATCCGTTGAAGTTGTCCGTATATTAAGTAGCAGCTGGGACCAGCCTTCAGTGTGCGATGGCCGCAGAGGGATGAGAGACAGTAGTATTGACACATTGTGGAACCGGATTCAGTGGGTGAGGGACCCGTGATAAGACAGAGAGTTTGAGAGAGGCTGAAGCTGGGTCTGAGGTGATGCTGTTGGCTTCACCCTCGCCGAGGGAACAACAGATAATGACGAATGCTTGTGGGAGAAACAAGATGCTTATGAGTGCGATCAAAGAGGCTCAAGACAAGAGATGACTATATGAGACGTGCCTACCTTCTTAAAGCACTTAGAGAACCCTATGACTACAATTTTCTAAGATTTATTAAAGACTCTTCATATTATCATGAAGCGGTTCGGCCAAGTTTCAAGGTAAGAGAAATATCCCCGTACGTTTGGAAAGATAATATCCTCCCGCTGGTTCTGATTGCGCTATGAGTAACAATGCGTCGTTGAAACACAGTGTAAAACTCAAACCACAAACGTGAGCTCGGCTGCAAACAAAGAAGCAGTTGAGCACATTCTCGATTGTGAATCTCAGAAGAGAGCTTGGAGCAGACGCTGCGCCAATCTACTGAAGTCGCTGAAATCAAAGCGAGGTTGTCAGCAAACGAAGCGTTGTTTGTTGTTGTGTGACACTGAGGAGGAGTTTGATATCACATCCATTTACAGGGCGAAAGACTCGAGGCAAAGTCAACGAACCGCTCGAAGCGGCTCGTAATAGCTTCTTGTAGGAGAACTATTCTAAACGCAAGTTGGATGCGCAGGGGTATTTCTAAACACAGAAAACCAATAACACCGTGAAGACCCGTTCTATCCTACACCAATCTAATCAATACATGCCGTCAAAAAGCTCGCGGGACTTCAACTGCAAAATCCTGGTGTAGCTTCGATAACGCCTCTAAATCCTCCGCCGTGGGCATCTTTCCAGTCCACCCGACAATATCCTCAGATGCTGAGCTGACTGACTTCGGTTTCTTGTTCAACTCTTCCGTGATGGTATCAACATTGACATCCAGGTATTCCCGAAGAAATTTGCCAACGTCTGTGTTCTCGTGATTTCCCCTCAAACCACCAATTTCTCCATATCCATAAATGTTAACATCAACAGCCGAGTGACCATGAGTAGACCAGCCAATCCGTGCCCGTCGACTAATCATGTCGGCGAAATAATGGACCGCAAACTCTGGATTTTCGATAAGGAGGTCAAGTTCTTCATCTGTAGCATCCCATATTCCCAAGCCGTCCTGCATATACTTCTTATTGATGTAGGGCTTGCGTTTGTCAGCCTCAAACCAGTCATTGTTGAGTATGCGCGCTAAGTGCTCTGCAGAACAAGAAGCGTTTGCCAACACTGCTGGGTACCATCCATAATGTGGATAAAATGGTGGAGGATGGAGCTGCCTTGCTATTGATAGACCACCAGTCTCATGGTCACTCGTACCTACGAATGCACCTTCATCCTCACTTCTATCAAGGAATTCGAGCACAGCTGCTACTGTCCTGTCATATGCAAGGACCTCGTGTACTTGAGCCGCAGGGTCGTTTCCATGCGCTGCATGATCGATCCGACTGCCTTCGATCATCAAGAAGAATCCTTTCTCGGAATCTTTCGTAGCTGCCTCTAAAACACGTATTGCAACACGGGCCATTTCTTCCAACGAAGGGTATTCATCGTCCATATTACGGCGATCGATCTCGTAGGGAATATTGTAGCGGGCGAACAGACCCATGAGAGGTAACTTGGGGCTAGGCTCCAGATTTATCAAGTCGTCTCTGCTGTCAATATATGTCCAGCCATATTGCTCCTGAGCAACCTTTGTAACATCGAAATCATCACCCCTGCAGCTTCCATTCGTAGTATTGGGTAAGAAGTGACAGCGTCCACCACCCAGCATGAGGTCCAGAGTTCGGCCAAGCGGATTCGAATGTCCAATCTCTTGTTGTGCAATCAAGTCCTCCTCGGATCGCAGGTTGACATGCGAAGCAAAACAGGCAGGTGTTGCATCTGTAATAGACGTTGTAACCACCAACCCAGTCATATAGCCTGCTCTCTTTGCGGCTTCCAAGACTGTACCACAAGCCGTGTGGTCTGGCAAAATCGAGATGGCCCCATTGTATGTCTTCTTCCCACAAGAGAACGCGGTCGCCCCGGCAGCAGAATCCGTAACTAAGCTGCTTGTCGAGCGAGTCCGACTTGTGCCTATGAAGTGATGATCAAGGATAAGAGCGTCGTCAATAGGCAAGCTCTCTTGATATTGTCTGAAGGATCGGGTGAGGGAGAGACTTGCTGGCCCCACTACAAACAGTCTCAAATTAGCTATCAATGAGATAAAACCTGGATGAGAGACACGAACTTCCATCTGATACCATGAATATCAAGTTCCTCTTTCCTGCTGGCTTCTTGAAATTCCCATCTTGAGTTGGCGATTTGCCTTCATGTTGCAACACAACAGCTAGCACGATAACGGTTGCAGTAGCCAGCAAAGCCCATACGAATATCCCAATCTCTCTCCAGAAGCTCGTACGACTCCGAGGCTCATCTTTATCTTCGTCTGATCTTTCCCGCTGACCTCCTAAAAGCGCATCGTCTTCTCGAGCAGCTCGTTCGTCGGAGGTGGCAGACGAACGCCTTTCCTGCGCAAAGAGAGGTTGACTGCCTGCCATTGCAAACAGAGAAGTGTAAAAGATCGAAAAGCTGCCAAAATTTTGGTATGAGGAGGGTTCTAGTTGGTTGATAGTCTCAAAACTCCACACCAGGTGAAAAGTATGGACAAGTGGCTTTGCCTCCAGACATTGCCATGGATATTTGCACAAGCTGGGTGTTGACTCGGGCGGGTCACCAGGCTGGAGCTTCTCCGATTTCGATCACGTGTGATAGGCTGCTGACTCGGTATCTCTATCAAGACCACCAGGTCTATCGAGCTAGAGAGTTTATTGGAGGACAAACAGTAAAGTAAACAGGCTTGTGATCAAGTCGTCAGAATTGGCTGCATCTCCGGCGGTTCTCGTTCATTCTGAGCGCGTTAATCCGCGACTGTCACTTGGAGATTCACCTCGTTTCAGTGATTCGGGTGTTTCCAGGCATAGCTTTGAATTTGTTCATGATGAGGTATATTTTTCTCATTGGTCGTTACCACTGTACAGAACTACACATACATACGCAAAATGTGCGGTCACGCCGTCATCAAAACCTCATATTACCGTATGCTCCTCCAGTTCCTATGCGCTTAACACCATGCGAAGATTCCTGTTAGAATATCTATCCCTTCTTTTTTCCAGATCCTATGTCCATTCCTTTCCCCTAATCCATGCGCCACGCTGAAACATCGCAACCCTGTGAAGTGTACAAAAAGACGAACTCCGGAACATTCAGAGCATTTCACTCTCCAGGTAACCTTGGCTGTCTAGGAGGAGCAGGTATGCTGATAACAGGTAGCACAGTACTAGTCCGGGGAGATACAGTACTTCGATTTAAACTTGGGCTGTTTCTCGAGCTAAGCTGACTATTTCTGTGCTGGTCCTCTGAAGACGACCCTCCCGTTGACTGATCTTGCTGAGGAGACGTGACAAACGAGATTGCCCCGCGTTGGGTTATGGAGTGCCTCGTTAAGTCATCCGGCGTATAAGGGTCGCTCAATCGATGGAGATGAGTCCTGGGGAGGGAAAAGTTTGCTATAGATTCCCACGGTGCTGAGTCGCTCTTTTGGGAAGGAGGTCTGTCTTCCGTATCCAGTTCCTCCAAGGTTTGTGCTAGGTTCCTTTTCCTCCTCGGCGCAGGAATGACAGTGACAGGTAGGGGTGCTACACTCGCAGTTGGCCTGTTCTTCTCTCTGAATTTCTCTGCCTTCGTCGCTGCAAAATCTTCTATTCTTGCTCGAAGGTCCCATCGACCGGAATGGTCGTGAGCATGAGTGGATTCTTCTTGCCTCGCTGTATGGGCCGAGACCTCTGGTGGCGGTTCCTGTACTCTACTCCTGAAAGGATTCACTCTGGTCAGCTCTTGCCAGCGATTATGATGATGCTCTGCACCCAGATGATCTTCTTCCATCTGCTTGATGATCTTGGTTTTGTCAGGCTCATCAGAATCAAGGCTGACATGTTGTGGGCGGATGACGTCGTCGCTGCTATTTCTCGATACTCCAGGAGCTCTGTCGTGCTCTCTCGCCGGCGGTGTTGCTTCACTGATCGGGTGATATCGAATTGCATAAACAGTGCTCTCAGCGCTGGCCGTATCTGTCCTGCTGACTGGCGTAGCAGCAGGCGGCGGTCTTGTGGGCCAAAGAGGGGGACGAGGTAAAGCTGCAGTTTGCTTTTGAGGTTCCCGAGGAGTTCCATTCGCTTGGCCGCCGTCTTCTTCAACGTCACGGCGCGACCGGGGCCTATATCGACTGGCGATGCCAGTCACTGCAGGCCATGACATTGCATGATTACCCGTTGCCGCACTATCCCCACCACCGTCGCCATCTTTACCTTTCTTGAATGGCCTCGTCCATGAGTCTGAGTTAGGTGTGACATCTAACATCTCGTCCCCATCGAAAACCTCTCTCCCAAGTACACCATCTTTCTTATCGTCTCTTTCTAATGCCTCAATCCTTTCAACCCATTCCCAAACTGCAACACTGGCTGCCGCAGCACCAACCCAGCGGACATAGTCTCCCCATGTAGCAAGATTTGGTGACGAGATATCCAACACGAAGAATACCACAGGGACGATGACAGATAATAACGACAACAATGCAACAAGGCATATGTTTCGCATCTGTGGGTGGTAGAATGCAAATCGCTTTTTCATGACGGAGTAGTACATGACCCAGGCACAATACAGAAGACTGAGGGCCAACTGAAATAGGTAGCTCAGTGCCGGGATTGCATCCACAAAACTGTGTGGTCGGGTTTCGCCGTCGTAAACAAAATTGTTTAGAGTGCTAAACAAAGTTTCCAGTGTAATGAGGGCAAATGCTGTCCACTTGATGATGATTTTCTCTCTTTGACGAGGGAACAGTCTTATGAGGGTTTGCGCTTGCGCCAGCCAGAGAAACGTATCGGAGATCAGTCGAATGACCTTTAATTCTGTCCCGTCTGCGACGGCATCTTGTAGCTTCATTGCATCCATGTACCCTTGATTGTATTGCTTCTCGGCGATTTTGAATGTATCGGCCGTGGCGATTGTGAGCGATATGGCGACGGTTAACGCTGCCACCTTCTGGAGCCATGGTCGTCCCCCAATGCCAATGCCTGCATCACTCCCCGAGGGACCATTTGTGAAACCCCGCCTTCCTAACACAACGGCGCCCTCGTGTAGAAATGTCCTTGGGGTGATGAGAAGCATAATAACGAGCATGTATGCAATTACCGTGGCTGCTGCAAGCGCGTAAGACTGCGGTATGGTCGAGGAATAGAAGGGGTCTCGGAAGTCTATGAGAGAAGATGGCCCATTAGCGTTTGCGATAATTATATTATTCGAGCCAGTGCATTCTGGTTTAAATACTGCGTCGGAAGTAAGAGTGATTATATTGGAGGGGGCGATCGACAGGATGCCGTTCGAAGGAAGAGTAAAAGGAGTACAATGCGGTCGGGTCGTTGTCGTCGGGGATGCCACGCCGTTCCAGATCGCCCTGACTGCCATTTTATAATTGCTGTGGCCCTGCCGCTGGTCTTCGATGGCAGTTCAGCAGTATTGAGTCGACATCGTATTGAGCCGAAGATGTGTTTCGCGTTGTGTATTGTGGTGCGTCGCTGTCGAGAAATTGGGAGTCTGGGCGCCGAGATTTTATTTGGGGATGGCAGCGATATACCGAGTATCTTCTCGTACGCTTCAATGAATGGCCTGTGGTGTTGTTGTTGAGTCGTTGAGTCGTGCGGACGTTTGAGGAGCGTTTCTGGTGATCGAAGAAGGTGGAGTAAACCATGTGGGAGTCTGGAGTCTAGGCCGGAGAGTTTGCAATCAGGTAGGCCGTGAGCGACCCTTCTCCTAATCGTACAACAACAATTTGATAGATTTCAAAGAACGTTAAAAACAAAGTTGATTAGTCTCTATCGTCTCATCTGGTCTCAAGAGTGATGGAGTGATCTACTACGAAGTAATTGGCTTCGCCACGATGTGCCAAGCATGAGGACTTCGGCTTCGGGTTGTCTATGCCAAGATTTCGAACATTCTTAGAAAGCTTATTTCTAGTAATAAACGCCCGTCCTTTAAATAAAGATCCTTAAACATGTCGAGGTAAAGGCTTTATTGCCTCGTAATATCTATGTCTACATCTCCTTAAAAACGTGACATCTTTCCACGCTATCACTTACAGCCGCACTGATAGAACTTGATCAGAGGGACAACCCGCGACAATCCCAGATCGAAGTCTTCCCGCCCTGGGTACCAAATGCTGGTCTAAAGATTCAATGGACCTCTCTATATCTTGGATTAATGACATTGTGGCAACTCATACGAGGAGGTCCAGAAGTTCTCAAAATACAGAAATGACCGATACGATACCAAAACCTCAAATTAATCAAGTGCTCATTCGTGTGAAAGCGGTGGGGCCAAATTGATCTGAAATGTATACTACTAGGTAGTAAGCGCTTTTCTGACTTATAGACTCAATTCCCTGGAGCTACTCATATAGAGCATGGCATAAAAGTCAACTGGCTTGTGTTCGGCTGAGCGCTTATTCATGAGGGGACCAACTTTTCGACCTTCGATTCATCCAGGCTGTCCTTCTTGCATTTGTTCTTGTCCAAGTCTATTTGGACGTCGTTGGAGTGAAGGTCTTGGTTACCACCTGCCCTGAGGTGGTCTTTTTCCAGTCGCTGAGACATAATTTAATCTGATTGGCAGAGTTCAATGTTCTGCTACCTGTAGTTGCCGACTTTAGCTAAAGTCTTTTAGAAGCTACTCTTCAGGTGTTAAATTTCCAAGGATGCTAGGCATTGAAGCCCTTGATATTGCATCGGAGTCACCATGAGGTGAATTCAGGAAGGAGACATCATGGCTACAGTAGTAGCAATGGGCGGTATGGGTCGCCAGTTCGACGGAGGATATGCTGTGCGTGCCTATCGGCCAAGTCCAGGTCATCATACGAAGCTCCCATGGGCGCAACTTGGCGCACTACCAGAAATGATGAGCACTACTTGGGGCTTATTATTCAGATCATTGCGGCTTCGCAAGGTCGAACATTTACTCATTAGAGGTGGGACAACATCACTAGGACTAGCTGCGGATGCGATTTACAAGAGTATTTACGCCCATGTGGCCGTCATAACACGGAAGCCAGAGAGAGAAGCCATGCTCAAAGGCAATGGAGCAAACGAGGTGTTCATAGATGACGGATCTTTGCTGAAGAGGTCAAAAGAAGACACCTACAGAACTTTAGCAAGATCCTGGAGTTGTTTGGAGCTATTACATTGGCAGATTCGATACAAGGTGCGCAAGACAATAGCATCATTGTACGCCGTGCGGGAAGCGCGGGAGGCAAATGGGCTTCTAAGAACTTCAATTCTACAGCTGTCATTCACTTCGGTCTGCCTGACAACTTTCTCGAGCGATGCGCCGCAGTTCATGGCTGCACCTTTAGAATAGCTTGTTCAGCGGGTTGCAAAGGCGACGATGATGGTCCCTGTGGACACTTTCACACGGGATGAGATAGTTGAGGCTCATCAGGCTATGGATAGTAGCACTGCTGCAGCGAAGATTGTGGTTCTTGTGTAGTGTGAGATATAGAGAACAATTTGAATATGTGAGCAAGATTTGCGGTGTAGTTCTGGGAACTTGCAGGCGCTCAATGCTTAACAATAGTGAGAGAAGGAGACATGCAGAATACATGTCGAAGCATGCAAGTAATTCTAAGTCCAACGTCTTTTGGGTATTTGGAAGGGCGAACTGGAACCTCGTCGATTTGACATTATTAGAATTTGACTCGGTAATTGGGGGTTGCTCTCTGAAGATTTGATAACAATGAGAGAGGGTCTTCTCGCGGCTCCTGTGGGGTTTTGGCCTAGTATCATAAATAGGATTTCGGGGGCTCAAGGGGCTAAGCCGGGGATGGAAATAAAAATCCGCATGGCCCCTTGTGTTCTTGGGGGGTTGGGGTCTTGGGATCCCTCGAGAGAAATGAATTCTTTCCATTGTTTGCCTGTGATCTTCCAAGATATCATAGATTTGGTACAGAAGAGCTCAGCAATATCTTGCGTGTAGAAACGAGACCCTATTTAAAACCCCATGATTTGATTGAGAAGGATCAAATTCGGAGGTGTAAAGTTCTCCATTTTTGATCACCCAAAGGAGCATAGGGCGAAAACCCCCTGACGCTGCGCTGCAATGCGAAACACATCACGCAGCCCTAGGAATAATCTTGATCTCGATTGCAAAGCTGCTCTTCATCCTCTACGCTCCTTTTTCCTTCCTAAAGTTGTCAGCAACTACGCAGGCCATAGTCGACATTTCTCACGAGCAGTTTAGTCCACCGACGATCCAGCGGCCCTTCCTGCGTTGAACGAAATCCCCACTCTCTTTTTCGAGCATCAGGGCGATCTACGAGCCAGCGACGTGCAATCGCTCCTTTTCACTGTGGATGTCGAAATCAGAAGCTTACAGGCTGATCTCTGAGCATATTATTGCATGATATTCTGCTGGGGATTTCTCGGACTCTTGCATCAACAAGCACAAAGCACAAAATATTCTTCTAAAATTCGATTACTCCATGCTGTCGAGACACAATGACCAGACCGGAAATAATACGAGCAGGTAGGTCATTCTTTAGAGTATCGAGAATCGTCTACTAATAGTCGCAGATTCGATTGATCTTCAAGACCAAGACGCACCCTCAGCTCAAGACCATACGCGACAGCCTGCCCATCCGAAACCCCTAGGTGCTGGTCCTCCAGCTCCACATCAGGCCGAAGCATTACGCGAAGTAGCTGCGGAAGCAGCTGAACAGAATCACCGGAGTCCTCGTGTATCGAAAGAATGGACGAATGGCGCTGATTACCAACAATACGCGGACGAGGAATTGGCTGCTGGTGTAACGGCCTCCTTGACTGGTGCGAACGCCCTGCAACAAGACTCCCTAGCTGTTGCGCAGAATGGTGGTAACACAGGCTCAACGGCCGAGGATGCGGAAATGGCAGATGCGGAGGGCGACGACGGGATGGATGACGATATGATGGACAAGATCTCAAGCTCCCCATCTATCGATGATGGTGGGTATTTCCTTCCTCCAATGTGGCCCCAACGCTCCGACTCTCTTTCGCGTGCAGCTAGGTCGAAGAGCTCTCCAGATGTCTCACAAGCGTGCGGCGAAAGTTCATCACCATTGTGGGAGACTCCTGACCACCCTTCTCCACGACCATTGCCTGAACCGATCGACAAGGACGCGGTTCAAGTACTGCAGGCAAACAAGTATCATCATCATTCTCAGAGTGAGTATTTGGAGCATATCCTGGAGGACGAATCCAACTACACTGAAGAAGCAACGGACAAGCTTTCACCGCTACCCTCGGACGTCATTGATCTTTGCCTTAAATCATACGTCGAACACTACGATGAAGATTACGAACTCGACTATTTCTCTGAAGAATTACTTGCGGGGAATGTAGAGTTTGAAAGTGCTTCTGACCACGACGAGATCGAAGAAGACGGAATGTACCCCTGGATACCCCACGAAGAGAACGAAGAACTTCCCAAAATATCCTACGGTGGGAATGAAGGACTCCCAACAATCCCCTACGAAGAGTCCGAGGATGATGATGAATATGACCTTCCTTTCACTGATGATTCCAGATTCATTGACTCAGGATGGGGTGGAGAATGCTTACAAGAACTAGAAGACATTGATTTCGAATTCGTTTACGCATTACATACTTTCGTCGCAACTGTCGAGGGACAAGCAAATGCTACCAAGGGTGATACTATGGTACTGCTTGACGATAGCAACAGCTACTGGTGGCTTGTCAGGGTGGTGAAAGACAGCAGTATTGGTCGGTCATAACGAAAGCTTCGTCAACGAGCAATCGCTTACTGATTTTTCCAGGCTACTTACCAGCAGAACATATCGAAACTCCTACGGAAAGACTGGCTCGTCTGAATAAGCACCGAAATATTGATGTATGTTCTCTGTCCGGTTTCCGAAAGATGGTTGTCTAACCCAACACAGCTCACCTCCACAATGCTTGGTGATCAAGCAGAGAAGACCAAAAATCCCCTGAAGAAGGTGATTCGGAGACGAAACGCCAAAACCGTGACGTTCACCGCACCTACATATGTCGAAGCATCAGACATCGATTATTCGACCGATGAAGAAGATGGAGACGGCGATTTCTTCGGCCAAAATGGAGAGAAGGAGCC
Source organism: Hyphodiscus sp. D1413 (assembly GCA_003988895.1). Taxonomy (NCBI): domain Eukaryota; kingdom Fungi; phylum Ascomycota; class Leotiomycetes; order Helotiales; family Hyphodiscaceae; genus Hyphodiscus; species Hyphodiscus sp. D1413. The sequence goes on from QYAO01000014.1 coordinate 644,261, forward strand.
CACTAGTGATGAGAAAGAGCTCGACCCCGAGGATGATGAGATAGCTGCTATCGAACCACTACAAACTCGGGCAGAAGTTCGGGATGTCAATCAGGAAACTGATGACATCGCTCCTGCAAAGATTAGCTCCGACGCTGTCAGGACGAGCGATGAAATCTTTGAAGGAAAATTAGAAAGCAAACAGTCAAGAAATGGTACTGTGAGGAACACAGACTCTTTCTTCAAAGATGATTCTGTGGAAACCAGGAAAATCACCCTCACGCCGAACTTGCTTCGTGATGACTCGAGTACTTCTACTCGCACATCCAATGAGTCGAAGGAGCTCAAGCAACGACCAAGCCTGGATAAACTCGAGAAAGATTCTATTGCCGACAAGAGCAAAGATAAGAAAGATAAAAAGGACAGGAAAGAGAGAGATAAGAAACCAGGAATGCTTAGCGGACTTTTCAAACGAAAGGACAAGAAATCGAAATTGCAAGACGATGACGTTGATGAACTGATTATGGGCAAGGTGTCCAACGAGGACCCCAGCGCATCTCCTGTGCCAAGTAGGGAATCAGACGAAGTCGCAGCCGAGGATGGTAGCCAGGCTCAGACTCCTGAAGTTCAAAGGCATCCAAGCAAATTACAGAAGCATCCACGTACAGAAGTTTCGCCGGTGCGGAAGCCTGGGCAAGCAAAGGCTACTGAGCCCCAACGATTGACTGCGCCTGAACGTCCGACCCCTGTTGAAGCAGTTCAGCAACCTTCCATGCGTTTAGTTCAATCAGATACAATTGCTGAAGAACAGAAGCCACGAGAGCTTTCGCCCGAGCTTACTCGAGGGCCTCTTGTCACGGCAACAAAGGAGCAAAAGTCTAGCGGTACCATCTCGAAAATCCTTCGATCGGCAAGCACAAGCAATTCTGATCCTAAGCCTATCAAAACCAAAAAGGCAAAGTCTCGTGTGGAATTAGATGATTTCGATTCCTCTCCAGAGAACTCACCAGTGGAAGAACCTTCTCGAGGACTTGGTAAACAGCCCCAACGTCCAATCCCTGGTAGCTTTCCCGACAGCTATGCTAGCTATAGTGCAACGCCCTCAAATGAGAGGAACAATACGGAGGAGAGATTATCAGAATCTCCAGTACAAGTCTCTCCTTTCACGGCGTCGCACTCATACCCACCTCCACTGATGGTTGACACTTCAAGTCAAGAAGAGCCGGCATCTCCAATATCGTCACCGTCGCCAGAGTTGATCGATGCGGAAGACGCCATAGAGAAAAAGGGAAGCTCGACAACATCGACTTCCACTGCGACCTGGAGTGATGCCAATCTAAGAACCTTTTTTGACGACGATGCCGATATTAAGGACCTGCTAGTAGTAGTTTACGATAAGTCAGGGGTAGTTCCCGCAGGGCCGGATCATCCAATCACAGGAAATCTCTTCAAAGATGAAAATGCCAAGTTGGCAGATATAACCAATGTAAGTTTTCTTCTCATCCTTGGTATCTGTTACATCAGACTGATGAATATTTTCCAGCGCCTCGACAGTATGCTTGGAGACTGGCTCTCGCGCAAGATGAGAGCCCAGGCTTCGAGGTAAAAGGAGGGGCTCACAACACTGTACATGATGATGATAACGAAGCGGGGGATGCGGGATCTTATGGCGTACAGGCAACTAGGGAAATCAGGATTGGGCTGGGGATACCATTTTGAATCTTTAAATATCATTTGTACATCAATCCTACCGTTCTCGACGTTTGTCTCACGTCGCTGTACCCCTGCGCAACTTTAAAATGAGTAATGAGCCACAAAATGCTATGTGACGAATTCCATCTTACACAATGAAAAACGTCTATGGTAATCTCTACTCGAAGCCATACCTCTAAGCCATAATATTGTGGCCCTCACATGCTTCTCTATCGCCGCTCTCTCCATTTTTGCTGATCTTTATCTATTATTGGATACAGGGGTTAAACGCCCAAAGCGCCGCTCGTTTTGTCCAAGCGGCTGCATGTGGACTTCGAACATCAAGCTCATTGTTCTACTCCACCACCCTCACTCTACTGCGCATTCTTATCCCACTGCAGCAGCATGGCATTCGAGTCTGGTACCGCTTATCCCGAGAGCGATGCAGATGATGAGGTACGTTTTATTCCCCGAGTAACATGCTATTTTCTTGTACAAGGCTCAGGAGCTGAGGAGATGAATTCTTGAAAATGCGGCTACTCAGTACTGCTCTTAAGGCTGCTATCTCTTAAAATCCAGGAAATATACATGCTGATGCTCGCAGTACGAACGCTCTGTGGCCCTGGCTACGGACTCGGAGGCATCGCCCACAGATAGTGAAGGGCCTTCATCCCAGGAACACACGCCGACGACATATGGCGGCCACAGCAGCGGAGATCGACTGCCAGAAACAATCATAACTGAGTGGACGGCTGACGAATGCGCGGATTTCGTGACCACTCTGGGCTTGCGACAATATGGAGATCAATTCTTGGGTATGTTACGCTGGGACCGAGTGGCCAAAGGACGGACCCTGACATATAACAGACAATGAGATTGTTGGAGAGGCATTGGTCGCTTTACAGCACGACGATTTGAAGCAGATGGGTGTGACAAGTGTTGGGCATCGACTTACGATCCTAAAAAGCGTTTACGACATCAAGGTCAAGCAAGATATACCTATAGAGAGCGATCATTACGTTCCTTTATGTGAGTATTGTTGCAATTAACTACCTTCAGTCTAAGGTACTAACTTCAATCTAGCGGCAGATGCAGAGGCCCAATACGCCACGGCTACTCTCAACGATATTCGACAGCTTGTCGCGCAACTCCGGCTACGGGACGAGAGAATGACCATTGCGGAGCAGGAGTTGCGGCGGATCACAGCAGATTATGCACGATTGAGAGAAGATTTGCTGCCAGTATTTCGATTAGTCAAGGAAGGGAAACCTCTGCCTTATCCATCTCAAGATACCAACAACCAAGCGTCATATAGCAACTATGATACTTCGAACACAATCTCGCCACCGGCGCCAACACCATCCTCGACACAATCAGGGGGTGGTTTATCGAGAAAATTCTCCACAAAAAAGCTGTTCTTCGAGTCAACACCAAAGAATGCGTCTCCTACATATATGCAGTCTAGCCAAGACAGGTCTATGATGGAACAAGCTTTGGATCCCGCCAATGCAGCAGAAAGGGCAGTTCTATCCTCGTCACATCTAGCAGCAATGAATGGTGGATCACAGCCATCAACATCACCAGGACATCCGTCCCCAAATCAACCCTCACCAACTTCCCCTCCGACACTCAGCGGATCAACACTCGCATCCCGCTCCTATCGATCTGACCAACCTACGCCAGCGCGGAGCACATTCCAAGAAAACGACTATCAACCCTCTTCGTACCGCGACAGCACAAAACCAGCGCCCTTACGTCGAGCCCAAACGCCTGCGCCAGACACACCAGCCGCGGGAAGTAGTGGTGGAGCCTCGGTGGAAATCTTCAAGTCTTTCCGCGTCAGTATGGAAGATCCATGCTACAAAGTCTTACCCGCCGCTCTTCGAAAATACAATATCAACGCACCTTGGGAACAGTACGCCTTATATATTGTATATGGGGATAACGAACGCTGTTTAGGCATGGAGGAAAAACCGTTAATCCTGTTCAAGCAACTGGATAAAGAAGGCAAGAAACCCATGTTCATGCTACGGAAAATAGCACAGAATGTTGATCCGCAAGTTGGCGAGGGTCCGTCTTCTGCTGGACTGGATGGACGAAGTGTGGGGCGCGGGCAAACCTCGACGTATGATCCTCCAGGTGGCATCATATAACGCCCTGGTACTGCGTTCATGGATCATCGTTATTGGAGTTGGTCATTGCATAGCGGCGGAAGCGTAAATCTAGACGGCATATTGCAGTCGAAACTTGTTTGGAATATCTGTAGGACTTGAACATTGGGTGGAGCGAAAGCGCTTGTATTTTTGGATGACAGTGTTTCTTCTGTGTCACTTGAATCTCCTTGGTTGATCTGTGGCGCGAGATTGATAGGAGCGGTTACCTATCATTTAGTGGAGTTCGGGGTAAAGTGGAGGAGGGAGATATTATGATGATATAATCGGGCGGCTGAGATGAAGTCAGTGAATGCGAAATCCCTTTCTATTCCAAAGAAATACCCACGGAAAATTTAGTGATTATACGATCAACTCGATCAAGCTGGTGTGATAGACTCAGTTGACGAAGTGAACGATGAAAGGGGAATGTTGAAAAGGGACATAAGGCAAGCAAGAATGCCGCTCCACACCTGTATTTCTATCGAAAGTTGTACTTTCTCAATAGCTTCATTTCTACCATGGAAACAGGTTTGAAAGACACGACTAGAAATGGAGTCAAGAAATGAAACACTTGAGAGAAAATTTGGTGATGGTTTATTAGGTCTTCCTGACTATCTCCTCCTATACTCATCATCTCCTTGTCCTTTAAATTAAGTGAATGTGTTTATTTGTACGTCGCAAATTAGGTATAGCTTCATTTTGTCCTTTGAGCGACTTACTTTATGAAGATTGTCTCAAAAGAGAGTCAAGAGCTTATAAGATCTATATAATTTTGTCAGCAAGTTATTTTTACGGTACTTGAGGTTTCTCTTGAGTCTTGTTACAGTCACTTCGGTGATTGGGATGCATCGAGGCTAGAGGTTCAACATTGCTGAACTGGAGTTGGGGGAAACTTGAACGATTTCGGCGATATGCTCATGATTCTCGAGGAAATTCGGAATTACCCCAGATATAAGGACATGGTTCGCAGCCATAGCCGATTATTATGAAAATTATATGTTAGATAACTCCATTCGTCACGGATGATATGTGGAATAGCAATCTCTGCTCGTGTTGGCCCTGGTAAGGAAGCTGGAAAGGTACATACGAGGTTGCTACTGACGGGATGCTCACACAGCTAGCGTCGCTCTATCGCGCAAGTAATATCAAGTATTCACCTTGCATTTTGAATATGTCTTAGTTCAGAGACTAGATAAGGCTTCGTCTAGTCAACTTTGTGCAGGTCCTCAGATCCTTCCTTAACGCCTGGAACGGTGGTATCATCAAAAAAACACACTCCTCTTCTTCTGTACCTTTTTCCCACCCAACCCAAAGAACCCGCTCGAACTAGCCTTCCCATTTCCAGGTGGCTGCAGATACGGTGAATTCGGCGCCGGCCCTGGAGCAGGTGCTTGAACCCATTGATTTGTCTGTGGATAGTAAGTAAGACCTGGAGCAAAGCCTGGCGTGCTCAATGGTCTCGGTACTGGGGCAGGCTGAGAATGCGGGGCACTCTGGTATTGTGGAAATACCCCTGGTCTCTGTTGTTGGCTTTGTGGCCGGGGAGGCATGGGCGGCTTTGTCGCGGGTGAGACTCGAGGGCCAATATCTTGCCCTGATACCCCATACTGCTTGCGCAGCCTCTCGGTTTCTTTAGCTACTTCGGCATCTCGCCGTTTCCGCTCTTTCTCCTCTTGGTCAAGCATCCTTTTTATGCGCTTCTCTTCTTCACGCTCTTCTCGAGCTCTTTCCTTTTCCTCTGCCTCAACCACGGCTTTCAACCTCGTTGTCTCGGCGTCTATTTCCCATTGATTTCGAGAATTCAATGGAGGTGTCGACTGTTGCTGCTGCTGAGGTCTGAAGTTCTGCTGGGGAGGTATCTGTGATGGAGGGATGTTCTGTCGTTGTGGCGGTGGTGCTACTCTAGCTGCGGCTCCAGACATACTGGGTGGTGAACTTGCCTTCCCAGCTATAACAGGACCGCTATTCTTCCGTTTTGAGGTTGTCATATTGGGAGAACTGATGTTGAACATCTCCCTATTGGCGTTAAAGTATATATCCTTGATGACCGCCGCGCTCAATATGAACACCACCTCCATGCCTTTGACATCCTCTACATCCACGCGATGCATATTCGGTTCGTATAGCGTAAGGTTCTTACCCCCTTTAAACATAGCAACCGTAATATCAGGCTCCTTGTTTCTCCTTCCCTCCGTTGACTTTCCAGAGAGAGTGCATGATATATCCTTCGATAATTTTCCATCCTTCTTCCACTTGAAAGCCACTTTAGGCGTGGTATCCGCGGAAGAGGGATCACTCTGGCTTCGATCCAAGGCCGAGGCTGAAGGTAAACGGAATGTATTCTGCGGCATCTCAAACTCCCAATATGCTGAGCTATTCCAAGAGCCGGGGATCTGTCTAACTGTGACTTGTTGATCCGGGTTGTAGAGTTGGATTGCAAAGCTGTTTGGTACAATAGGTACTGGAGGTGGAGGTACGCCATTTTGAGCTCGAACCTCGGCCGCGGAGAGTGTAGGCTGTGTCCATTCAGGTTGCACCAAAACCTCTGCATATAGGACTTCGGGATTGTAGGAATCGTACAATGCTACTGCGTAGCAGTTCTTTGAAGCGGGTAGATTGGGATCGGGGTGCCGGAGCGTGTACTCGGGCTGTAGCTCTGCAGCATTTTGGCTCAGGTAGATGGTGCTTGTGAGATGGCTGTCGGAGGAAGGTTTGATGTAGAAGGTTGGGAGGTTCTCGTCCAACATAGCGTCGAGTTGTACAGCGACGTTAAAGTTTGGGTCTTCCACGAAAATGGCTTAAGAGTAAAATGTGAGTGCGAGGTAGGAGGGGTAAAAGCTCGATGTTATCATGATTCTTATAAGGAAAAAGAGCTCGAAGAAGAGACAAACGCCTTGACTGCGCGTGGGGCTGACGAGTAATGATGTCCCGAGTGAGGCTGAGTCTCGAGTTCGCCCATGCTGCTGAAAGGCTAGTATTTTTGGAAGTCCCGTCCTGATTCGTTATTTCAAGTAGCGCGTGAATGATGAGGCACTTATGAACTTCTTTTGCCCTTATCTATGCCTTGGGCATCAGGCCAGTATAATTCTAGAAGTATATAGAGGCAGACTCTCCTTACGTACAAGAATTAAGCTGGTCTAAGTTCAACGAATCACAAATGTTGAAAGCCTTTGTTCTACCATCGCGCATGCTTGGCTCTTGGTTAATCCTTCTCAAGCCAAATGACTGTCAGCAGAATATGCAAGAGAAACGTCAAGTAGACGTAGGAGCAAAACAAATCGATTTAGCCCTCTATGGCCAGGAATTTCCAGAATGCAACCTTGTGCCTATGAGATGGAGCTCAAAAAAAAACCTCCTAGGATAATCTGGTAGTATAGTAATTTTTTTTCATCTCTCGTCATCTTGACATTTGTCAAATTACAATATACTTGCCGTCCAACTCATTACCCCGCTATGGTAGTCCATTCCTCCTTTCCATCGACTAGGCACCAGGCCCAGTCCAAGATTTTATATACATAGAATGAAGACGCTGGCCCCTTGAAGGGACACTCAGTTAATGCCAATCTTCTTATCCAATATGGTACTTGGTATTCTAGAGCCTCTCGATAGCTCTATTTCGTCTCCAGGATGATGTCTGAAGGCGGGGTCCTCACTGGGTTTCCTTTGGTGATCCACGTGTACACCAGTCTGAAGTGGTTTGGGAATTTTGGGCATTGCGGGAACTTCATCCTTGGTTTGCTGCTGTCTTTCGACACGACCGGTCTGCTGAGCTACCCATGAATTGATAGTTCGGAACCGAGGCGGCGTAGAGTCAGTCGAGGCAGTGGTGTAGACAGTATCTCTGTCGCCTTGTGGCCCTCGAGCTGAGACTGCCCATGAGAACTTTCGAGACTGACGATAACTCTGCCGCGAGGCTCGGATATCAGTGGGCTTCGTCAATGTGGGTTCGGGGATGATGATTTGATCTCCAAAGCCGGAGGAGAGTGATGAGAGATAACTCATATATTTCACGTCTCTTTGGGTTACATCATTTGCATTCGAATTCTGCCTTGATAGTCCTGCCGACGCGGCGTTGCTATTATAGGTTTGGTTGTATGTAGAGATTGGATCATATGATGGCTGGCTGTGAAAGGGTTCGCGCACTGACTGCTCAGTTGACTGAACAAGTGAGACTCCGAATGGAGCTGGATTGTTGAGAAGTGCTTCACGAACGGTTTCTTGGCGTTGTGTATCTATGCCTCTTGACAGAGCCGCTGCGGATTCTGGAGTTGCTAATGTTGGTACAGTCGTCGAAGAGTGAAATGCGTCCAGTTGACGTTGGGCAGGAACTACTTTCTGCTCCGAGGGCAAATCAAATTCCTCGTCGTATCCTGTGTACTTCGGAGGTGGTCCATCTGTGGCGTAATCCATTTCCCTCTCTCTCCAACCATACCAGCCTTGTGGTCCTCCTTTGTTAAACCTTCGGCTGCGGACTTTAGAAAGTAAATCAATCTTCTTCATTCGAGCGATGAAGTAGATCACAGCTAGAAAAATGATGAAGGCGCCTAAATTCATGTTGTCAGTTCTATGTTCAGGAAATTTGTTTGCGAGCCACAAACCAATAGCCCCAAACGCAACTAGAACACGCTCTGAGGTTGAGGACAGCCCGCCCGTTGGATGGGGGTTTGGCTGCACGGGTAAGTCCAGGGTAGAGCTGGTTGTGGCTGAAGGTGCGGTCTCTGAGAGCGCAGTGACAGGATTGTTATGATGTTTAGTCTTCGTTGCAGATTGTGTCTCGTCTCCATCTGTATTCAGTCCCTCCATTGGATTCGACGTGTCCGCGGATGCAGTGAAAGATGTGGTTGCAGGTAAGATCGCTGGTGGAGTAGCACTGGTAAGGAAGAAGGATGAAATGAATGTCTACACAGTGTCAGTAATTTGCCAATGAGATCAAGGTAATACTTACGGGTGTGGAAGACAAGGTCGGAATTGAGGTGGATATCGATATTGACGAAGATGGAATCGAAATTGAAAAAGTTGGAATAGTTAAAGACGACAAAGATGCCGCAGCGGTTGTTGGATTGATCATCACCGTTGGAGTAGTGGTCGGTAAAGTGGTCACAGCAGTCGAAGTCAGACTGACCACTGGTATAGACATTGCGGCAATGGTCGTTGGCAATCCTGGAGACAAAGGTTGGTAATCGTATTCTTTCTCCTGACCTTCTTTGCCTTTCCCAGGGCCTTCGCTTTTGTTATGTGGTCTGTTATCACCATTGCCTCCGTTGTCGCCATCCTCTCCATTCCCCCCACTGCCTCTTTTATTCCCGTCTCCATTACCAGACCTCTGCCTCCTGAGCAAGAGCTTCAGCTCGTTTTGTTGTTGATTCGAATCATACAGAGCGGTGGGAGCCATTGTGCTGTTCATCCTCTGCCAAGCCCTGGCTACCTTCCGTTATTGTTCGCCACGATGGGAGCCAAATAGAGCATACACCGATGCTCTGTATCTTGGTGATAAGTGTCTAGAAGGATTATCTGAGTAATGACCAGCCGTTCACGAGATCCAGCTCACGGAGTAATTTCACGAGCCAGTCGTGTAAGAACGTAAGTAGAAGAGAAGGTAGAAAATAAGAATGAAAGAATGTGTCAGGGTTGGAGATCTCGAGCCATCGAATAACCAAGACGCAGCATGGAGACAAGGTCATGACAAGCATGGGAACCAAGGAGAGTGTCTCGGGCCGCCTCCACTTTGAGGCAGTCTCGACGCAAAGAAGTGAAGCAGCGCTCACATGAGTGGACAATCCGTTGCGGATTGCTGCATGCGACATCCCAGATGAAGGAGGCCTTCCTTGCACTGCACTCGTCGGCCATCGCATTGCCAGACTCCGACTCAGCGAGGTCTTGAGCAGCGCAAAGGAGTCTTGTGGAAACTGCGGGTGGAGGGCTAGAATATCGCCCAGAAAGGTCAAGCTCGCCTTACCATGCAGTAGATCGAGAGACATGGCGGGATTTGCATTGCAAAGACCCAGTCATGAAGTGTACGGCGTTTCAGATGTGCCACCCCTAGGTTTCGAAAGATGGTATGGAGTCTGTGCTCAGCATCAATATGATCATCGTGGGCCGAGGGGTACAGATCACGGTTACTTGTGGCAACAAATAATGACGAATGGAAGGTTGAAAGAAGACTCTGGTGGGAGATGATTGCGATGCAAACTTACATACAGTACAGAGGCTCCATATCAATTGCGGAGACATCATGAGCGATCAGGATATCTAACGTCCATCCCTGCGTGCCGAAAAAAATGTTTGACTTTAAGCATCTTTAAATCTATACACACCTTGATATACTCCTATTATTTTTCCTAAATTATATTTCGTAACCACTCCTAGACACCCTGAACTCCTCCTATTAGAAAACCACGTTCGCACCGTCGCCTTTACGCTTGATTTAGAGAGAGTCTCTTTTTATAGCATAATAGACTTCCTCGACTATAGCTCTACCACCAAACTTTTACTGTCCCATAGTACTTATAAAGGGTCTTATTCGAGCTCCAACGCCTTATACTTGCATAGGAAAACGTCATCATTCTTATGGTTGCTATGGCGCGCAAATTCATTCATGACCGCCATGCGGATCTATACCTTAGATCAAAGCAAGTGACAATTTTAGTTAGTACAAAACAACACCACAATATTTACGCCGTAATTTCAATATAAAGCCTTAGGCATAAAGCCAACATCGATGTACAACCACCAAAACCGGCCATTCCTGCCTCTGCTTGACGGATACCTCTGTTGTGACGAACTCAGCTGCCGCATGTCATGGCCACAGCTCAACGACTCTCACTGCACGTATGGAGTCAAATCCTTATATATCGCACTGTTCTGCGCTCTTCTTCGAACGACGAGCCTCTACAGTTTCCAATGCTGGTGGAAGCGACGGTCGAGGATACCTTCAGCGAGTTGTATTTGGGCGACGAGACGCACAGCCCCTATGACGACGCTACTGAGGCCATCCTGGATACCAGAAACAGTGTATAATCCTCTATTACCGTTTTTCTCTGGATGCTGACAAGGGCTACGGAGACACGAGAGTTATTTAACAGCTATAGACAGCACCCAGCAGACCCATTTTAAAGACCGATCTTTATAAAGTAGTCTACTTAGATTCCTCCCCGAACCGAATGGGAATCTTCGATCAAGATTGTATCCATCACCAACATTTGAAACCTTAAAAATGTTTGAGCTCCGTACACATATCGAGGCACGCGATACTCTTTAACTGCAGACCCACGCCATTCCTCTTACTGACGAACGACCTCTTACGCGCTCTCCATATAGCCTTCTGTACCCTATCGAGATAAGGCGGACGTCTCTATCCTCCTCATCTGTCCTTGGATGTCGACGGCAGGAAGCTATATCACATGTAACGACCGTTCGAAGTGCCGTCTTCGATGGAAAGCAAAAGGTGTATCTAGACGACCAGGCCGCGAGTCTAGGTATCGAAAACCATCTGCTGCCGCCAACCCGGCTACAAAATTGCATCTTCACGTCGCCATGTCAGAGTAGGACTTCCTTCATTGAGCGTTGACATCTAAACACCTGCAGGTCATCACCATCGCAAGTCATTACTAGCGCAAGTCATCACAAGCACGGCATAACAGGAATCGCAGAGGGATAACAAAATCTGGGTTCTATCTCTATTTGCAACCATTGCGTCGAAAGGACGATGAACTGTATAGCAACAGGTCGCGAAGCCAGCGCAAGCCTGCTTAAAAACGATCCAAGCTGAGAATCAACATTTTCTACATTCCTTCGCTACAACATCCGCGCCACTGGGGCTCTCAGTGGTTCTGGCGCAACTTCCTTTACAACCTGTGTTCCACTCATCTTGTAACGACGCAGGGAAGCAGTAGAGGGTCACGTGTAGTGGCATATGGGAGTGCGTATCAGTGAATCTATTGCTCCGATCCTATAGGTCTGGTACGACCTCTACAGTATGGGAGAGAAGGGAGCTTATATACACGACCGAGCCTGGTCCGAAACCACCTAGTATAGGCTTCCCTGCTGGCTGGTCAAATCGCTTCCCCTCAGCCGCTGCCTCTTGGCACGTGATAGCAGTACGTGATATAACTAATTAGGTTCCTAGGAATCTACTAGTATATCCAACGTCACAGTTAGACAGGCAACGAGGCTCGTACGTAGCCGAGTGCCATCCAAGGGTCTAACCCGTCACAGAGTTGGCCGCTCAACTAGTGTTGCCGAACCTTATCAGTGCGTCCAGTGCCCTTTCTGAGGACGAAATTCGAATGCGGCTGGGATGGTGGGCTTGAGGATAGACCCAACACAAAAATTTGAAGAAGGATCGATATGGTGCTCATGTATGTTGACTTGATTTTATGGAAATGATGCGGTAATATAGTGTGGCGCAAAATCCAAATTCTTGGGGAAATGGCATGGCTATATTCTCGCCTTTACATTAGCTTCTTTCCTACCAAAAGACGTTGTTGTTTGTTGACTTGCATTTTGCGTCCTTGTCTATTGTTGCTGTTATTTAGTACAGTGTCGCGTCTCGAAAATTGCCAAATCGTATCATAACGTCTCTATGTCAACAATTCCCTCTTGCCTCTCTAGTAAAGATGCTAAGTTATGCAGGCTTCCGATTGTCTCAGAGTGCTCAGCTCCATATATAGCTTCACATCGTTCTAACATGAGTCGAAGGAGGATCTTGGCTGCGGGAAGATTGCCTAGCATCATGAGCGTGCTTGCCAGATTAAAGAGACCCTTGAGCGTGTCAGGGTGTTCTTTGCCTAGCACCGTCTCACAAAGCTGGAGTGTCTGCCGATACATCTCTTCAGCGGCTTTGTACTTCCCTTGGCTTTGAAGGACTGATGCTAGGTTGCTCATGCTCATGAGCGTGTCAGGGTGTTCTTTACCTAGCACCGTCTCGCGAAGCTGGAGCGTCTGCCGATACATCTCTTCAGCGGCTTTGTACTTCTCTTGGCTTTGAAGGACTGATGCTAGGTTGTTCATGCTCGTGAGCGTGTCAGGGTGTTCTTTGCCTAGCACCGTCTCACAAAGCTGGAGCGTCTGCCGATGCATCTCTTCAGCGGCYTYGTACTTCYCTTGGCTTTSAAGGACTGATGC